>CM045763.1:138931713-139564789 GCA_025200525.1 Camellia lanceoleosa
TCCATGCTTTGGTAAGTGGCATTTTGATGTCTTAGGTTAGGTCCTCGATGACCCGTGCATGTGTGCCGCGTTTTGGTGTCATTTCATCTAGTGGCCACTGATATGAGTGTGTTTGAGTCCTCATATTAGTATAAGTCCATCTTGCATTGTGTATGCCATTTAGTCCATAGCATTAAATGTCTTTAGGATTGCATATTGGTCGTTGTGTACCACGTTGTGTCATGTGCATTGTATGCCATTTGGTCAGTAGCATTAACAGCTTTAGTATATAGGTTATCATTAATCGCGTTATATGCCATCTCATTTGCATTGTGTTTGGAGTAGGGTTTAGTCTAAACACGAGCGTACTCCGGTAATGAACGTGTCTCAATTCGATACATGACCTCGGATTATCCATAATGGGTCTAGAGTCTTGTTGTGTTTATATGTGCATTCATTGTCCGAGTCGTACAATTTGACTCCTTCGGCTATCATGCATTGAGATGCCTAATTGGTGTACGAGTTGAGGGCATGCATACATGTGAAAATACTTTGTCATGCCACTTTCTTACTCTGCAGCTACGATAAAACCGAAATCAACAGCCTATAAAGCCTTGCACGGTAATTCAGGGTTAAGAAAGTGTAAGCGGTGAATCGGGGCGCCATAATGGATATTTCCGTGCAAAGACAACCGAGCATGCATCATTCATCGTGGAGCAAGGCCGAAGTGGTCCGCTTGCATGCTAATTTATCCGCTTTCCCTGAATTGGTGTTAATTAATTAGGGGTTTTGTATTTTCAGGCCATAATTATTATTCCGATAATATATTTATTGGACCCTCCGGCGAGGCACAATTATAATAAGTATGCGTGTGTATGATGTATGTCTTCCAACCCCGTCTTTCTCCTTTTTATTTACATTTTGGTGGTTAGATTGAGGTATGTTTCAGTTAGCATACTTTTGCTGCTTGCATGTTTGTATCCATTCATACTGTTGTCTTGCATGCATAGAGACTCGGTAGCGGTATCATACTAAGCCCATTTATATTTCAATTCCGGGAAGTTGAATCGTGTTATTAACTGTATCATCATATGCCATCTTAGAATAGTGCGAGCCTATCTTGGTTGGAATGCTGTTATGTATTTGCATTAGGCATCTCGGCATAGTTAGGATTCATGCATGATTTCTAATTAATACTTCTGTTTTGGCTCGAGTTATAGGTATGAAGATGTTTATGCTTTAGCATCCTTGCATGAAGTAACTGAGTGGGCTGCCATGATAGCATGTACTTACCATGAGCTAATGCTTATGTGATATACTGATACTGAATGCCTGTGGGTGAAGGTTAGGTTATTTGGATTGAAACAATTCATTGATTGCGAGTTTCAATGCCCACTTGAGAGTGGTAAAATCATGGTTTTAAGCCCACCGAGGGTGGCAAATCCACGCGTCTTAGCCTACTTCTTTGGGTAGCACCATCAAACCATTTCCAAAATAAACAAGCATGAAATGTTTTTTGTTTTCCAACTCGAGGGCGATCCGATCTATACTTGTATGTTGTCGCATCACCACTAGTAAATCTAGGCTAATAACTTGAAATAAGAGCATATAATGTTTTCAAACTTCGATATCATGGTTAGTAAATTCGATCTTTGATTAGGCGGCGAAGTGCTCATGAAGTGACCTTCTAATCGTACCCAAGTTCCCGAGCAGGAAACAACTTTGGTGATAGCGGACAACCGTGATAGCCTTAGGCAATGAGTCGGGGTTTCCTAAATTTTCCCAAATAAAATATTTGAGTGGCGACTCTTGTATTTGGCAAAGCAGTCCATGTTTGGCACTTCTTTTCAAAAAAATCTTATTTTTCAAAAAGCGATTCTTGGATTTGGACTCTTTGATGATTCGTCGGTCTTGCATTGCACTCTGCGAGATTAGATCTGAGACGTGACATTTGAGTCTGAGCGCATAGTGAGCCCAAATGAACAAGCAGGATTCCCCTCCCGGGAGGCGTTAGAGCGTCTCTGATTTTGGCGACTCTGCTTTGAAATCCCGAGGAGAACTTGACTCGAACTCATGATATCTTGTTTTGATTACATATGTATTTCTTTGTATTGCATTTGCATTGAGTGCGCCTAGGACCGCCGTGTTTGCCGTATGCTATTCTGAGCGGTTTGCTTGTTCCTTCAAGAAAAGCGTGCCATAAGTTTGACCCGGGATTCTGGGCTCACAGCCATAATGAACACAAACCCGATTTCTGGGGCACCCTTTTGACCATTAGGCCTAGTGCATATTTAGAATCCAGTGACCATTCCAAGCTAGGATGGGTTGCATACCCAGTTTAGGTTATACGAAACCCTTTGCGTGCGTGGTGAAACCTAGTTCACGACAAATGGGGCGAAACCCTACTAACATAGGGGTGTTTTGGCTCTCACTTGTTTGTTATGTTCTTTTAGAGTCGCGTCTCTATAGAATGCATGTATTAATCTGCAAGTTTGGGCATTAGGCACTGCGAGCACCGATTGATATTTTGAGTGTCGAACTGCGAGCACCGATTCGGTATTTTGAATCGATTATCTCTGGTATCGGATTGATTTTAGAAGCGATAATTTGGGAACAAAGATCGATTTTGAAACGATGTATTGACTTATCAGCTAGCGTGTTGATTATATCCATTAATGTGTTGTGTTTATTTAAGCGTTCGTTATCTCCGTTTATCTAGTTGTGTATTTCCTTATTATTGTTTTATTTATCTTTTTGCTAGGTAGTTTAGCACAATTGCTTGACCAGCGGATATTCCCCAACACTCTGGACAAGAGGCCCGACTCATCGTCGATGGGATCTGGTCAATGGACAACGATTAATACCATTCCCTACCCTCGGTTATCGAACGAAGTCGAGAAGGCATCGCGTCCGGCGAGGTTGCCATCGGCGAAGGTTGCAGGCGGTGGTTTACCCCATCGGTGAGCGATCGGAGCTAAGATCCCAATTGTTGCTATAGAGATAGACCTACGATTACTTGACGAGCGAATGGTATGTCAAGAATTACAAAGTCGAGAAATGATCGTCAAATCCGAGGAAACCATGAGAGCCATGCGATGCCGGCCCTTTCATGGGGATGAGTTAATGAAACAACGGTGAGATCATGGCGGCGGTAGAGTTAGTGCGGGTTGCAACAACAAACCGGGCATCTGCTTCACACGCAACTCCTCCCCACCGGGGGTCCCGCTACTGGCGAACACCGCTATCCGAATGTCTGCCAAATGTCCGGACCATCCGGAGGACCACGAGACATTCAGAGTGCCCTTCCACGATTTTACCTCGACTATCAAAGGCATCCTACGCTTTGTCAATCACACAGACTCTCCCTTCAAGTTAAAGTAGACCATCTGACATTGAAATTGAGCAAGCTCGAGAAGTTGTTCAAGAAATCCCAAGGAAGTAAAGGCTATCCGAATATCGAGGACGGATATACCGACGTGGCTGTGACATTGCCAGATAGGTTCAAAATGCCGTAAATCGATCGCTTCGACGAATCTGGGGATCCCATGGTGTATCTTCGGTTATTCTCAGATATATTACGGCCGATAGGCCTTACCAGACCACAGAAGCTTTCATTATTCGGTTAGACCATCGAATTGTGGCATTATACGGTACCTGAAATTAGAGGATGATGTCAGCGAAATTGGGATGAAATGGCGAAGGCGCTTTGTTCATAATACTCTTACAATACCCAAATCGAGATTACAACCCGTGATCTTGAAACAACAAGGCAAGAGTCTAAGGAGAGCTTCTCAGATTTCGTAGCCCGGTGGAGGGCCAAGGCCTCAATGATGACCCTAAGGCCCACTGATAAAGATCAAATCCGGATGATTGTGCACAATCTCTAGCCAAAATTGATGCAGAAGATGATTGTACTCCCTTCCCTACCTTTTGATTTGCACGAGATGGGGTACAAATTGAGGATGCTATGAAGCAGTGCGATTGACCAAGGCAGAGACAACCCGAAGAACCTTCAACCGCAACAACAATCTGAGGCACCATGACAATGCCGCAAATGCGACGGAGTAGCATGGTCACCACCACCCCCTCAAAACCCAGCAACTCGCCTTTTTCCGGTCGCGTCTGGAAGAAACACACATGCCATCGATTCAACCCAAAGGCCAAGAACCTTCATGCCTTTATATATACTTGTCCAAGGCTCTGGGGGTATTAATCGAGGAAAGGGCATAAAGCCCACAGGCCAGCCTTGCCAAATCCACTCCTCCCTCTCATAACCCGACAAAATCTTGCGCATACCACCAACAACATGGTCACTACTTGACCAATGTTATAGATTAAATCACGAGATTCGGGATCTCGTTGACAAGCGGTGATTATTACCTCGAGAAAAACCCAATGTCTGTGAACCCTCTCCCACCACACAACCAAGCTCCACCTCCCAAAAGAATCAACTTTATCGGTGGGGTGGTGTCTTACGATCCTAGCATATACATCACCTCATCCCACCTACCTAAAATTTGGAGGTGCTCCTTCTATTGCGACTTGTGCATGTTGGACATCTCCAGAACTCAACCCAAACCATTGGTGGTGACTGTCGAAGACAGAACAGGGGAGGCTTCAAAGGAGAAAGGGATTGTTGAGGTAGAATCTGCGGAATCTGGGAGTTTCTTTGAGAAAGTATCTGATCCAGTGACTAGATTCTATCAATGGACGAGTTAGGCCAAGCGTGGAATTGCGGCGAGCTTTGTATAATCTGAGGATGAGTTTGGTCGGAGGATAGATGACTTGGCGGTTGTGGAAGAGGACTGCTAACCTCGGTTTCGATGAACAAGATCTAGGGACATGGCGATCAAGCTGCTCTAATTTTGGTCGGCCAGAGGTTGCGGGGCTTGATGACCTACGGACATTATCGTGGCTCGGTTGGAACAAAGCCGTGATGCTTAAGAATATCGATTATGGCGGAAGGGCGAAATGAAGTGAATCGCCGGAGGCGCGGTGTAAAAATTTCGCTTCGGGACTTAGGCATTGTGAATCACGGAAGTGATGAACGACCATTTGTATTGATCACGATTGGAACAAGAAAGGTTTGAGGATTACGAGAGAATCGGGAATGCTAAAAGGCCACGAGGGGCGAAGATGCATGTGTGCAAAGATAGAGAATCTTGCGAGCATGTGGACGGAAATCTTGTGAGTACAATTGTCACGGGCAGCGAATTATACATTGGTGTCTGTTAGGCCGGAATGTGGTGGGAGGGCGATGATTTATGTCTTGCCCACCGGATAAGATTAGAGACAACCAACGAGCGATACAGTATTTTAGCGAAGTCGATCATATGACTAGAAGTAGATGGTACTTCAAGCCCTACATCTAGATCCCGAGAGGCATGCAGGAAGGATAAGGAGAGAAAAATAGAAAGATAAACCGTCGAAGAAAGAAGATGTCTTGAAGCGGTTGAAAAAAGATCTGACGAGGCGTCTCCATCAGGGGCTGCTTATGGCATCACGAGTGCATCGACAAGTTGTCTTATCGGCCATGGACAAGGCCAAACTCTCAATAGACACCACGCGAGCAATTTGGTGGGCTTAGTTTTTCGGGAAGGGCTACCTGATGCTAACTTTCTCCGACAAAGCGCCACCTAAAGGTGCGAATCATAACGAGCCACTATACATCTCAGGTGGAGTGTAGAGATAAATGGATTCGGTGGTTCTTGTTGATCTGGGATCGGCCATTTAACGTGCTGGCAAGAGCGCATATCTGATCGGTTTAAAGACCCGTGGACTTTTTGCCGCCCTAGGTGATTCGGGCATATGATAACACAACCACCAAGTAATGGGGACGGTGAAAATTGAGACCAAGGTTGGGCGGAATGACATGAAATAGACTTCCATGTCTTAGAAGTTCCTGACTTTCAATATGCTCTTGGAAGCGGTAGGTAACCCGGTGAAGGTAGTTTCGTCCACCTTGTATCGATGGTGAAATACCCCCATGGGAAGGAGTAACCATTGTTTTGGAAAGTCATCGATCCATCTACAGGAAGTATCTCGCGATTTGGAAATTGAACGCGGTATGGAGGATGTGTTCATGTTGGGTTTTACTGGTGAGGCAGGTCGTCTGAGAACATCATGGTTGTTAATGAGGGTTGTATATCGATGCTCAATCGGTATACCTCATGAACAAGCTTGCACCCGAAATGGGATTGGGAAAGAAGCGGTGGAAGGCGTTGCGGCATTGGCAGTGCCACAAACCCCACACATTTGGCTTAGGTTATCGCCCACCAAGAGGATTGGATAAGGAAGGGGTAAGGAGATGCATTTGGAAGAGCGAGCAAAGAAGGCGGAAGCCTTTTGGTGATGCATAGACCCATTCGAGGTACCCTAAGCAGACCGTCCGGAGGAGGAGGACTTTTCATTTTGTGGCTTCCAGTCGTGGTGAGCGGAGAGGAAGTCGTGCGGAGTTTGAGATCTTCTTGACCTCTGATTATCACAGGGGATAGCGTTGAAGAGTAAGCGGACCCACTAGGTGAAATTTGAGCAGAGCAAGAAAGTGAAGTTTGAGGGCCGAAAGTGAAATGGGGGTACTTTGGCATGTCTACTTCGGATCCTCGTCGAGCGAAGTGCTTGGGGATAACTTCATTATCGTGATCGGGAATAAGCAATTGCGGGCCTACCGCCAAACATTTTGGATGCATCTATCACACCTCTCTCATTTGGCGATATGAAGAGGATTTTTGTCAAGCGACACGAGTCGGTGGTAGGCGAATCTGATTCCTCGAATCTGTTGAGTCGGAATCGGGTTCTGACTCCCAGTCTGAGTTGATATTCGGTGATAACAGGATACCACCGATCTGTCGGTCGTCTTTTCTTTCTCTTTTGAGTCTGTTATGGAAGAATCGGACGATTTGGATGTGCTTAATGAGAATGATGTGGCTTTGGTTTTGGTACTTACGTGCCCTTGATTTGTGCATTAACTCAAACTTTCAAAATTTTGAAAGCAGCGAGGAAGAAATTCCTCGGTTTTGCAACAATTAAATAAAGCGGAAAGATTTATTTAAACCCTTAGCGGATGAAATCACTCATGAATATTAGTCTTGAGGAGGACCAGCGGTGGTCAGATTGGGTCTCGTTGTCTTCGGAGGAATCTGAGCTCTTAGTCGCTTTATTAAAAGATTTCAAAGATGTTTTCGTGGTCCTCTGAAAACATGCACAGGAATCGATCACGAGATTATCTGACACGGATCCCTCTTGACCGAGGCGAGCCAACAAAAACTCGGAAGGATCCACAATTTGGGCCCTCAAAATCGGAGAAGAGGTCACCAAGCAAATTGATGTAGGGTTCTCTTTGGTATCCGAATACAGCTTGGCGGCCAACATTGTTCGATCTTAGAAGAAGGATGGCAGGATCCAAGTATGTGTGGACTTCAGGGACTTGAATAGAGCTAGGACGACTTTCCCTTGCCGCATATTTGTGAGTTAGTGGACTTCACAGTGGGGCATACTTTGCTTTCGTTCATGGATGGTTTCTCAGGCTACAACGGATAGTGATGGCACTGAAGGCAGAGAAAGCCTTTCACCACCAGTGGGAGACTTCTTACTCTGGTGATGCCATTTGGGCTAAAGAATCTTTGGAGCTACATATCAGCAGACGCGACCACAATATTGCATGACATGATCCACAAAGAGGTTGAGGTGTCGTGGGCGACATGATTGTCAAGTCCAAAGAAGAGGGCCACTACAGCCTTGCAAAAGTTCTTTCAAAGGATGGAGAATTTGATTCTGGTGAATCCTCGAAGTGTCGTTGATTATTCTGAGGGAAAATCTTTGGGGTTCGATTACAGAGAGGTATAAAATCGACCCTTCAAAATCAAGGCCATCTTAGAAATGCCACCACCAAGGTGAAAAGGAGTGCGAGGCTTTACGGGTAAGTGCAATTCATAAGGCGGTTTATTTCAAAATTAACCTTGACTTGTGAACCACTTTTTGGTCTCTGAAGAAAGAAAAGAAATTCAATGGGACGGCCGATGCCAAGTTGCTTTTGAACAAATTAAGAATACTTATAGAACACGCCCGTGTTGTCACCACGGTTTGGGGAGGCCGTTGATTTTGTATCTTCGATGGCAGAGACTACAATGGGCTGCGTACTCAGCGCAAGAATCGAGGACAAAGTGGAAGAGCCATCTACTACGAGCAAGAAGATCTTTGGAGTATGAGACTACGCTACGCCATTGGAAAAATCTTGTTTAGCCTTGGTATGGGCTACGGAAGGCGGCACTACTGTTAGCTCACTCTGTAATGTTGGTTTCTTTGGATCCCATCAAATATCTTTTAGAAACAGGCACTTCACGGGTAGGCTAGCTCGTTAGTTCTTTGTTGCTCTCCGAATTGATCACGAAATATGTGACCGCAAATCGATCAAAGGAAGAAGCGATGGCAATTCTTAGCGATCATCGATTGGAAGGAGGTGAAGCGATTGAGTACTTATTCTAGATGAGGCCATTTTGCATATCGACGAGTTTTGGATGATGTACTTTGGGGCGTCAAATCAATACGGGTATGGGATAGGAGTGTTCTTGTGCTTTTGGAAACAATTCCGTATCCCTCTAGCATTCAAACTCGGTTCAAAGTCTCGAACAATGAAGCGAATATGAGGCATGCATTGTCGGTCTAGAAGCGACCCTAGAACTAGGGGCAAAGCAGTTGGGCGTCATGGGGACTCGAACCTTGTTATGTCTTAAGTAAAGGAGATTGGAAAGTCAAAGAGGAAAAAGATGATTATGTATCACGGACCTTGGACTTGTTGATTCCTCGGTTTGAGAAGTTAAATTTTACTCATCTGTTAGAGAACAACAAGTTCACAAATTCACTAGCAACTCTATCTTCCATGATAGACATCCGTTAGTCCGGAT
Source organism: Camellia lanceoleosa (assembly GCA_025200525.1). Lineage (NCBI taxonomy): Eukaryota > Viridiplantae > Streptophyta > Magnoliopsida > Ericales > Theaceae > Camellia > Camellia lanceoleosa. The sequence continues at coordinate 138,940,596 of CM045763.1, forward strand.
CGTCCGGTCATCATTGACCAAAATTTGTGCGGCTTATGAGACAATTGCACGCTATAGATGAGGTTCAAGATGAGAACCCTGGTATTACGATATTTGGAATTTCTTGGAGAAAAGTATATCCACGAGGGCAAATGCCAAGGATAAAGGGCAATCGGAAGAATGGCCATTCGGTTCATCATCTCGGAGGTCAATTGTATAAAGAGGTCATCACAGGAATGCATAAGGCATGCGTTGAAAATTTGAAGAATCAAGCGCTGATGGAAGCCATCCATGGAGGAATGTAGTGCGCATATGAGCAGGGTAATGTTAGCTCGGAAGATTCTCAGACAAGGTTATTACTGGTCCACCATGGAGGAGGATTGTATCGGCTTTGTTCGGCGATGCCACAAATGTCAGATCCATGCAAACCGTATGAACATTTCACCGTCGAAGCTGTACAATATGACCGCCATGGCCATTTTCGGTTTGGGGAATCGATGTGATCGAGAACATCACTCCAAAGGGGTCTAATGAGCGCGAGTTCATCACAGTCGCGATAGATTATTTCACAAAGTGGGTTGAGGCCCAATCTTATGCGGTGTTGAAGGCTTCACATGTTGCGAAGTTTATCATAAACAACATCATCTGTCATTATGGGGTCCCAAACGAGGTCATTTAGGATAATAGTTCCCACTTCAAGAAGGAAGTGATTGACTTGAGAGAAATACAATGTGGCTTTTAAGTAAGTCATCCACATCTGCGCATGAGACCAATGGGCGGTCAAAAACGCCAACAAGAATATCAAACACATCTGCGAAGATGGTGGAAACCTAGGGATTGGCGGATAATTGCCGTTTGCTTTGTAGACTCTGGGACTTCAATCGAGCGTCCTTTGGGCGACTCGTATTCCTTAGTTTATAGGATGGAGGTCGTTCTACCTACTCGAGATTGAGGTTCCGTCTTTCGAGTCTTTGGTGAGTGTCGATAGCCAAGCAGTTAGCGTGACGGTTGAAAAACTCATGCTCATATGGCCTTGAAAGCAAGTACTATGTTCAAGGTTATCGGTATGAATTGCGGGGCTTTCAATAAGAGCGTTAAGTCTAGGAATCTAAAGAAGGAGATTTGGTGCTCAAGGACAACCAAGCTCCATCCACGACAAGGGGCAAGTTCGGACCCAATTGGTGGTCCCTACATTATCAAAGCTATCGAATTAAATTGGGCATGGAGGCGTAGTTACGATGGACCTAGATGGCCTAGAGTTCTCTGGCAACCGATCAACATGGATAAGTTGAAGAAATAATACCCTTGAGAGGCTCGCTGGGCGAAAACCGAAAAGGCGACCTAGGCAAAACTTCGAGCACAAAAAATTTGAAATTATAAAAGCGAGCTTGCAAGGTTGAAAACCATAAGGCGGCCTTGGCAAAAGTTAGGCGTAAAGGAGAGTGAAAATACTCGAGTGAACCGGCGCTGAACTACATAAGGCTTGATTCCCATCTTTGGGATCGTAAGCAACTTCATCTGAAGTTCGACCATAAACTTTTCCCGATCAACTTTGGCCATTTGATCATCTCGGCCATCTTTGCCCATTGAATTCAAGAGTTCGATTATGATCTCGGTGCGGTGCTTTTTAGGACTAGGGGCAACTTTCCGATTTGCAGCGTAGTGCCTGATACTATTGATTTTGGGCAACTTTCGATTGTTGGGATCAGGTTGTGCATCTCGTTGTGATTTGGCGTGTCTAGTTAAGTCCATATCGAAAATGGTTTTGAAAAGTTTTAATAAAAGTTGACTTTGTTCAAAATTAATCTTTTTATAACTTAGACCATTTTTGGACCAAAGCAGAAAATTCTCAGTACCAACAACCTTTAATTTCATTGATTTCAATACAGAGTTCTCCTGCTTTTGCATACAAATTGAAGTTGCTTTTTTATTACAATCATAAAGAAAACTTGAAAGTACTAATAAGGCAATAAATCCGGGGCATAAATAAGTCAGGTGTTCCTGCGCCCCCTCCCAGAGCTGGTCGAAGCCTCTGACGCCAAAGTGGGCCATTTCTGTGCCTCTTCATTGAGCCAATCCAAGCACTCATCAGACAAAGTGCAACTAAAAGTGGGAGGCGGGGCAGGAGCTCTCTAGTCCTCCATCTTGTGGCATACACAGCAAGTTATGCGCCTTGAGCAAAATGTAACAGGTACTCCATCCCTCTGGCGGGCAAGGCCGATCATGTCGGCCATTTGGAATCGAAATGGAAAATAGAAGACCACAGTGTGTCATGCCAATCAATTGAATCCCAAGTTGTGGTCATGTTGTAACTCATTCTTGGCAGATTGAGCCAAAGGCGCCAAGCAATGAAGTTTGAGACAAAGCGCACATCGGTTGTACCACCACCCCTCATCTAGGGCATCGACAGCGTTGTCGAAAAAAAGTAGCCATGGTGAGTATCTGAGGAAAGACTCCACAATCTGTAACTTGTCCATCAACCACACAGGAAGGATTGAAAAATGAGAGAATAAAGAATAGAGATGTCGATGAGAGAAAAGTAAGAAAAGGGTTTTGTGAGAAAGACCGAACTGCGGGCAGTGATGTGAGCAATACATATGTGAGATTGGGTGGGAAACATTACACCTGCGATGGTGGGCTCCCCACAAGCCTAAGCCATCTCCGGCGATGAAAAGCATCAAGCCCATCAATGTCTCAGCCAATATCATGGCAATACAACTCTTGCCTTCCTTCAAGACTTGGGCGACCTCGATCAACGGGACGCTGAATCCACCGGAGCCCGGGGGAAGCAAGAAATGAGATGACAAGCATAGGCAAAGCGCGTGTCGCAATAGCCCACCAATGATGGTTCTTGCGATCAATCATCGAAAACGACAAACCAAGCTTGGAATGTCTAGCTCCCCACCATGAATCAATGATTGAGCATCATGCAAAGTGAGGCCGCACATTTGTCCTAGGGCTTAGACGTGACCAAATCGGAGTTGGGGAAAGATCTCCTCATTGCGCTCGGACTCCATCAAAGCTCGGAAATCCACGAAAGTAGGACACATCTCTTGCCCGCTAAAGCTAAAGGCGTGTGTTACCGGATTCCAAAACCTTGCCATGACATGGAGAAAAGGAAGATGCAGCGGAGTACGGCCTAACGTGAATAGTACATTCAAGCCGAAGCCCCAGAAGTTCAACTTTTCCGAGCCATCTAGAGAAGCGATCCAAGCTGTGAGATTTTGGGTGAGAAACGCCACCATTTTGATGCAAAACTAAGATGAAATGAATTAACCACAAGGCTGGAGCTTTTAAAGAGGATAAGGCACTATTTGGGGACATGTGTCGAAAATTTGGTGGCTGCCAAGCTAGGTGGTCGGCCGGCCACCTTTTTTGGTAGGCCAACCACCCCTCTCCCCTCCAATGCAAAAAGCTGGTCGGCCAGCTCCCTAAGGTGGTCGGCCATGAAGAGGAATGTGACTTCGGCCTTGTTCTAGCTTCTAGAAGAAAGTTCCTAGCATTTCCTTGCATTGGGAGTGTTGAAGGTGTGTGTTTTCCTCTGTTTCGGATGCGTTCCGTCACCCAGATCGTTTGAAATGCATTTGTTTATCGAGTTGTTGTTAAGTCCTGCTTATCGAGTTGTTGTTTTGCTTACCGAGTTGTTTTGCTTATCGAGTCGTTAAGTTTTGTCAAGTTGACGAGTTTTGTGTACCGAGTTGTTACTCTTTGTTTAATCAACATTGTTGTTTCTTGCTTATCGAGTTGTGAACTTGCTAAGGTTTCGTTGATTCTTAGTAAGTTGAGTTGTTTAGTTTGTTGCGTCGGTTCACTACCTGACTTGGCAATTTTCAATGCACAATTCCATTCAATCTCATTTTCATGCATAATAATGCGATGCGATGCTAAGAACATAAAATACAACACTTTTTGAACAAAAGCTGTTTCATTCCATCATGCTTCCTTTGTTACAACATTTTTACAACAAGGGTACAAGTTTTACAGAAAATAAAACTGCCTAATAATGTACAATATGCTACAACTACTAGTAAAAAAGGCAAATAAAGTAGGAACATCTGTGCTCTCAAGTGCAAGAATAAGGGGCCCTCTTCGTCCTCTTCGGCTGAGAAGTCCCTGCACCATCTCCGCCAGCACCACCATCAGAATCAGAGCTGCCGTCCTCGCAACCCTTCTCGGTATCACCTCTACCCTCAGAACCAGACTCAGAGTCCTCCTCCTTGCCTGCAGATGTCTCTGACTGAGGATGCGCGGACTCCTCCTCCTCGCTGGACTCCTCTTCTATGATATGTGCTTTGCGCCTGCCTCGTCTGCGAGACGACTCCCCTCTCCCAGATCCTCAAGAAGTCCTAGATGGCCCAGCTTCTCGGGAAAGCCCAAGTGGCCCGGCCTGTGGCCCAGTATATATCGGAGGCATTTGAAAAGGAAGACAATTTGAGTACATTAGCTAAAGTATGTATATCCGATGCAGATACAAGAAAATTACATAGAGTGGGTGTGTGCGATCTGAAGACATGAATGTGGTATATGTCGATGTGCTCAACACATACAGTGAATCAATGCGATGAAATGTTCAAGTTCACATGTCATTAGAAGTATGATAAATGCAAGAAAATTAAAAATCGGACGTTGATGGCGGATAGTCGCGCCTCTCTCATAAGACCATGCCCTCGAGTGAGGCCACCAACCCAAGTAACCCCTTGGTATACTCTATGGTAGGCTGCAGATGCAAATGCAAGACATCAGTAGATGAATGAATGACTAAATATTTGAGTGATAAATCAAAACTGTAAAGCATACCGGTGGCGAATCAAGGTCTCTGACGTATGGGTGATCTGGCATAGGTGGCTCTATCGGAATTGGGTAGGAAGTCCCGTATCGCCATCCCGTTTGCTCAGTCGGAATATCTGGCCATCTAGGGTGAGGATAAGTCGGGGGAATCAGGGGGACCAGTCTAGCCCCACCTCTAGATGTACCAGTCCTACTAGTAAAAGAAATGTCTCTGGCTCGGGTGCGGCTCGAGGATGGCATACCAGCAGACCTCCTCGCGGGAGTACGGACACCTGTCAAGGAAGGCATCAAGTATGTGTGACGGGTGGTCGCGTAATCCCCGTCCTCAAAGTGTAGCAACACGTCGGTGCCTAGCATGGCCCTGTCGATGCCCTGAGGAGTGAGCCTATCAACGGATCGCATATCGTTTAGGGGTGCTGAGGGAACGTTCTGCTCGGGGAAGCCCATAGTCTGGCGCAGGAAGTGGTCCCCCAGGAACCAGGCCCTACCGGCTGGCCCCTCGAACAGAATCCTATACCGAGAAGAGGCCCATGCCCCAGCAAACTAGAATCGGGCATCTCTACCCAAAGGCACCCAGGGCTGCCAAGTGATCTGCGGATAACCAGTGCATAAGCCGTTTAAAAGTCGTAAATGTGCAAGATAAATCAAAGATGAAAACATGGAGAACTAAGAGTTCTGAATTACCTCTGTCGGCCACACCGTGTCGAAAAACTGCCGTAGGTAAGGGAGAGTCTCCCGAGGTCTCGGCCGATACTGGCCCTAAAAAACGAGTGAATACGGAGTCAGGAGAGGCGCCTTCACCTCAAGCTCAAGGGCTAGCGTCGGAAAGTATGCGAAGACCCATAACTGTGGAAAACGAGGCAAAAGCCATCAGAGAATCTGAGAATCTTTGGCGCAAAATGTGAATCTGAGGATGTCTGAGAGAATAATCTTGAGTGTAGAATGTGAATGAGAATGTACAAAGAATGCAGAATGCTGAGAGTGGAATGCAAAGTACAGAATGTAAAGTGTGCCGTGTGTACAGTATACAGATAATGAAAAACAGGAATGTAAATCAAGAGGGCAGAAAGTACCTCCCAAGCTCTCCAGTAGCCGCCGACTATATTCCCCCGTCTGTGGGAGGTCGCGCTCATATAGCAGTAGAGCGTAGCCAAACCGGCGCCACCCCAATCATATTGGCTGACTCGCGATAGGTCTACCAGGGCACTCAGCAGATATAGCCTGACGATGTTCCCCCTATCGGCAAACAGAGTGGTCCTGAAGAGGAACATCAAAAATCCTCGGGTGTACTGTGCTACCTCCTTAGGAGTCTCGGGCACTCTCTCTCTGAAGTATGAAAAAAACCAGGTATATCGGACTCTGCCTGAAGATCTATCAACTGGTGGGTGAGCTCCCCATAGATATATCCAGGCGGCCTCCCACTCGCCCATATCCTCATCACAAGGGATCGTCCAGCCTCCTATATCAAGGCCTGTCAGCACAGCAAAGTCGAATAGGGTCATAGTCATGTCCCCGGTAGCAGAGAAATGGAACAAGTTGGTGGTATCCCACCATCTCTCCACAAGTGCCCCCATCAAAGTCCTGCTAACAGGGTAGCGAGATATCCCAATACAAAAGGGTCCGAACCCTGCCTAGTCAACCCAATCGCGAACAGCCTCCGGGAGCTCTGCATACCACTCCCTCGCAAAGATGGAGCCGTATCCTCGTGTAACACGGGAAGACACCTGCATTCATGATAAATACATGTATTCAGTTTCAAAATGAAATGAATAAGCTGCGTGCAAATGAAATGAATAAGCTGCGTGTTCAACTTTCAATGAAATATGTGTGCTGCGTGTTCACAATCAGTATTTGGGTTGCGTGTTCAGAAATTCAAAGTTTGGGCTGCATGTTCAACTTTCAATGAGTGTGTGCTGCATGTTCACAATCAGTATCTGGGCTGCGTGTTCAACTTTCAATGAGTGTGTGCTGTGTGTTCACAATCAGTATCTGGGTTGCGTGTTCAGAAATTAAAATTTGGGCTGCGTGTTCAACTTTCAATGAGTATCTGCTGTGTGTTCACAATCAATATCTGGGCTGCGTGTTCAGAAATTCAAAGTTTGGGCTGCGTGTTCAACTTTCAACAAGTGTGTGTTGCGTGTTCACAATCAAATATGGGCTACGGGTTCAGAAAGTCAAGTGATTGAGCTGTGTGTTCAAGATGCAAACAGAATACCGTATTATAGACTAAGTATTCAGGACGAACTGTGTACTAGAATGAGCAGAAATATGGTGTGTGAGTCCGTTCAAGACGAGCAGATAAGTATGCATAGCGAAAGCGGGAAATGCACAAAAAATGCAGAAAATGTAAAAAGTGAAGTACATACCTCCCGTGCCTGATGAGAGAGATGAGACTCCAGCTTCCGCAACAGCAAATCCACAGGTGCTCGAGCATCGAAGTCGATAAAATGATAGAAAACTGCCCGAGAGAGGATATGTGTCGGAGGGTCGTACTTCTTGGGGATTAATGGCCGAACCCTCGGGTGTAAAGACATGATGTCTGGATCACCTCTGGCACCTGGAGAACCTCCGCCATGGGGAAAATGGCCCGCCATCTCAAGAAATCTGCAAAAAGGAGCAAAATGAGCCAAAATTGGAAAAAGTCAACAAAAGTCAACTCTCAAGAAAAAATTTTCCAAATGTTGAGACAAACTTACCTCAAGTGATGAAAATGGGAAAAGAAGCTCCGAAATCAAATTTTAATCGGTTCAAAGTGAAGAAAATTGAAAGTTTTCGTGAAACAACTTTGCGTGGGGCGTTGGAAAACGCGTATGAAGCGCAAATCTGAGAGAGAAAATGGTCTAGGAAGGAGGGGAAGGCAATTTCGGATCTGAAGTTATGAGCAAAAAGTGTTTGGCTTTGTTTATTTAAAGAAATGAGGGTGAAAAGACAAAATTGTCCCGGATTTGGGCTAGGTGGTCGGCCGGCCACCTTTTTTGGTAGGCCGACCACCCCTTGCACTCAAACCTGGTCGACAGCCTCCAGTGGACCCCAAACCTGGTCGGTGGTGTTCCCAAGATGGTCTCCAAGGTCTCTGCAAATTTTGGTAGTGATCGGAGTGCCCGGCACCTGAGAAAGTACAAGAAAAGTGCACATTTCGTTGCGAAATCCCTCCACGGGAACTTTAACTCCAACTTTCGACGCGTGTTTCATCGTCACTCGTCAAGAGCAAGGTGTATCCTTTTTGAGTATGTTGTGACCCATCCGGGAGGTAAACCGGAGGTCGCGATTGAGTCGCACTCGTCGAAACTTGCATTTCTTTGCTCATTGTTTCGTGTCAAACATGCATTCAAATTTGCACTTATCCTGCATTGTTATGCATGTCACTTGCATTCTCATGCATACCACTTGCATTGTTGTGCACGTTTTACGGGTATTGTCATACCCCCACGATTAACTTGCGTTGTCGCGCACATTTCTTCTCGCATTGCGATGCACTTTCCCACCGGCACCATGTTTTTCTGCGTTCGATGTAGCGTTGAACATATGTTGCTAACTATGTTATGCTTGTTAAGTTTCTCTCTTTTTTGCAGGCACGATATTGTATGTACGGTTCATTTGAGGTCGGCGACGCTGCAAGCCGCATTGTGTATTGTATCTTCTCCATGTGAGATGTGGCGAGAATTGAATAATTCTCCGCATTTTTTTAAAAAAAACTACATGAAATGCAGTTGCATTCTTGCTTAAAACTGTTGCGTTTGTGCTACATTATAGCTTGCTGCTTTGCATGATCATGAGTTATATCCGGCTTTGTGCATATCATTTTGCATCTTGCCCCCTTTCTGTGGGCATGCTTACGGGTACATCTTTGTTATCTTGCCTGTTTGTCTAAGTCTTCGGCCTTGTCAAAAATGAGTCGTCTCTAGGCTTTGACATTCACTCACACGTATGACTTCGAAGTTCACAAGGAGGGCAATCAGAGACACCCCATTTTTGACCGACCTTAAGACTCAGACGTCACCAGTTGAGCGCTCGATGATGTTGCATATTGTGCTCGTTCTGAGGTTTCAGGGTCTCAGCTGCAAGCCTTGTCTCCGGACTTCGGGGCTCTTTTGTGCTTTGTCTCGGTTTGCGAACCGGATCCTGTTCTCTCTGTTTTCTCTTCTTGAAGGGAGGGAGAGGTCTCTTAGACTATCTCTCAGTAGCCGTAGGCTACGTTTCGTGGTCATAAGCCATTTTTCCCATTTGGAGGCCAGTTTCCGGTTTTTGAAGCTGTCGGCCGTGCGCCTCGGTTCGGGACCGCCTAACTACCTCCATTTGCTCCAGTTTTTGGCACACACCTTGTTTCCTCTCCCTAGAGGGACACTGTGGCCCAGGAGACCACCTTCGTGGTCATACGCCACCTCCGGTGCTTAACAGCCTGTTTTCGGGGCCCATGGCTGCGCGTTTTGGCCCCCGAACCATCGTTTTGCATCCGTCTTGGTCCATTTTTGGTAGGGACCCTATTTTCATTGTTAGGGAGGTAGTAGTATGGTGGGAGGCCACCTTTTCCCCTGAAAAACCAATTTTCTCATTTTCTCATTTTCTCTCTCCTAAAGCCGATTTTTCTGACAGAAAGCTGATTTTCCTCACTTTTGAGCCACATTTTCTGGCTTTTCATACCACCATTGTGTTGTGCTCATCTGGGAGGCCACCAATATGGGTAGGCCAACCAGTAATTCATCTTGACCCTTTTGAACCTTGCTAAAAAGCTGGTTTTTCTCTCTCATGGGTCACTTTTTCTGGTTTTTCACCATACAACTGTGTTTCACTCATCTAGGAGGCCACCTTTTTGGGGTGGCCGGCCAGCATTTCTTCTTGAACCTTTTAACCCCTGGTTGGCCGACCAGGGGGAGTGGCCGGCAGCCACTTGAACTGGCCGGCCTGCTTCTTGCTTTTTGCTCTCTCTGAATGCATCACAACTGTGACAGCTGTGAGGCATTTGGACCATCCTCCATACACGTGTATGGAGGATATGTGAGGTCTCTTTGAGATATTTTAGAGCCTCTCCTCTATAAATGAGAGGCTTGTCTTCCATTTCAAGGGTTCAACAAAATTTGCTTAAGGCATATACTCTCCACCCTCCATAACTCACTATTCCAAGCTCCAAACCCTAGTTTTCTTGCACCATTTGCACACCAACCCTTAGTCTACCACCTCCATCATCCATTCCAGCACTTTGGGACTGATTTGAAGGGGTTGAAGGTTCACCAACTTGGTCCAAAAGCTCCTGCTCTGCTGTGTTTCAAGGGTAAGTACCTATTTCCCTTAAACTTGCATTTTTTTTGCGCCATTGATTAGCCTTATTTGCAAGCATTTCTGGACTTTGTCATAAACTAAAAAGTGTCATATTTTGAACTCCTCTTAAAGATTGTGTAAGGACACTTTTCTGTTTGAGGCCTCCTATACCCTTGCATGCTTTATCCCTCTTTGTAGGCTTATTTAGCATCATATCTTAGTCTTACTTGTGAGCATTTTCGAGATTTTTCATAAACTAGAAAAAGTTTCCTTTTGGGCTTATAAACATGTTTACTTAAGGTCACTTCTCTGCTTAGGGTCATCTCCCCCCTTTCATGCTTTATTTCTTCATGTTTTGAGCTATGCATGTGAGCATTTGCATTGGCCTTGAGTTGGCCCTTTAGCCACTGAAATCCAGCAGATTTTCAGTGGCTTAGATGTGCATTTGAGCTTCAAAATCATAGAGGGGTGACCCTCTCACCCTTCATTCTCTTTACTAGCTTTATTGGCCTTCCAAAGGACCCCCATTTTGCATGTTGTGAAGTCACTTTTCAGGCATCATTTTGTGAGTTTAAGGTCTGCCTAAGCTCTGTCAAGAGCCCATTTTTCCATATTTTATGTCTATGATGCATATGTAGAGCAATCCCATTCAAGGCCTTTCAAAGGGAGCTTTCTTTACATGTTTCCTAGACTGATTTCAGAGCCTATTTGGTGGGTTTTAGGGCTGTCATAACTCATTTCAGGAGGTTTTTTTGCCCTTTTGTTTGTCTATCATATAGGTGTAGAATATCCCCTTGCATGGCCTTCCAAAGGAGCCCCTCATTTTTGCATGCATTGACTGAGTTTCAGTGGGTATTTGGGCATATTTTGGCATGAAATGCTTATGTATTTGGTTGGTTGGGTGAGCCTTCATATGCTTCATATAGTTGTAGAACAACTAATGGTTCACTAGCTTTCTTTGCATGCTTTGTGGACCCTTGATGTTAGCACTTTTTGGCCATACCTTAAACTGATAATATGCTTATTTTGGACTACCCTAGCTCTGTTTTTAGGCCTCATGGTCGAATGATGTTTGTTTTGCATGCTTATAGTTCAATACCGATGCTTAACTTTGAGTTTTGAAGTCCATTGCATGCATGTGCTGAGGTGTGTTCATGTTTTGAGGTCATTTTTCATCATATTTCAGAGCTGGTTTGAATGCCATATTGCCATGTTTTCATCTCTTTAAGTGTGCTTGAGAGTTATGCGTGAATGCCTTGTTTACCGACCAATGAATGAGCTTCATTTTCATGCATGTTGAGCCATCATTTTAGGCCAATTTCCCACTGTTTCAAACCTGTCTAGGGTCTGTTTGGGGTTGGTTTTGCCTTTGGTGCATTGCTTTGGGTACCTCTAGTGTAACGCACTTCACTAGTTTCGGTACCCGGGCCCCCTAGCTTGCATAGTGTGCCATGTTTGCATGATTCGGGACCTTTGTTTATCATGTTTCAGTGCTGGAAATTGCATGTTTGTATGCCATCTTTCATCCCTTGCCATGCTTTGGTAGAGTGGCATTTGATGTCTTAGGTTCGGTCCTCGGTATTCGTGCATGTGTGCACACTTTTCGGTTGTCTCATTTTCATCCAGTGGCCACTGATGTGAGTGTGGCTGAGGTCCACTCATATTGGTGTAAGTCCATCTTGCATTTGTGTATGCCATTTTAGTCCATAGCATTGTGTATGCTAGGTTGCATGTTAGTGCATTGTGCATGCCACGTTGTGTCACGTGCATTGTGTATGCCATTTTAGTCCGTAGCATTGTGTATGCTAGGTTACATGTTAGTTGCATTGTGTATGCCATCTTATTTGCATTGTGTTTGGAGTAGGGTTTAGTCCAAACACGAGAAACGAGGGACGTTTTGTACTCAAAGTGACGGAACGTGTCTCAATTCCCGGTCGCTGACACTCCGAATTATCCATGATGGAGTCTAGGTCTTGTTGTGTTTATATGTGCATTCATTTCACATTGAGTCGTACAATTCGACTCCTCGGCCATCATGCATCGAGATGCATAATTGGTGGCACGAGGATCGAGGCACGCATACATATGTGAAAATACTTTGTCATGCCCCTTTCTTGCTCTCTGTTGCAATGAATCAGAAATCAACAACTTCCTAAAGCCTTGCACAGCATTCCAGGATTAAGTGTAAACAGAGGTGAATCGGGGCATCGCAATGAATTTCCGCGCAAGGCAACCCAAGCATGCATCATTCATCATTCGGAACAGAGCCGAGGCGGTCCATAACTTGCATGCTAATTTATCCGCTTTCCTAGTTAATTTGTTAATTAATTAGGTTTTTTTATTTATTCGGACTATAATTATTATTCGAACTGTATTATTTATTCGGACCCTCCGAGCGAGGGCACAATTGTAATAAGTGTGCGTGTGTGTGATGTATGTCTTCCAACCCTACGTCTTTCTCCCTTTTATTTACCAGCTTATGATGGTTAGATTAGGACATATTTCAATTAGCATACTTATGCTCGCATGTTTGCATCCATTCATCTGTCTTGCATGCACCGGGCTCAAGATCATACTAATCGCATTGTATTTCAATTCGAAGTTGAATACGTGTTCATTGTAGCATCATGATATGCCATCTTAGAATAACCGAGCCTATCTTAGTTGCATGCTTGTATGTGTTGTATTAGGCATCTCAAAGATAGTTAGGATTCATGCATGATTTCTAATTAGCTTCTATTTTGGCTCAGAGTACTCAGTAAGTGTTTATGCTTTAGCATCTTTGCATGAGTGTGAGTGACTGCCATGATAGCATGCTTACCATGAGGCTATGTGCTTATGTGATATAACTGCCTGAATGCCTGTGGGTGAAGGTTGGGTTATTTGGATTGGAACAATTCATTGATTGCGTGTTTTAAGCCCACTTGAGAGTGGCAAAATCATGGTTTTAAGCCCACGAGGGTGGCAAATCCACGCCTTAGCCTACTTATGGTAGCACCATCAAATCATTTTCAAAATAAACAAGCATGAAATGTTTTGTTCCAACTCAGACGATCCAGTCTATACTTGTATGCTGTGCGCATCACATAGTAAATCTAGGCTAATAACCGGAATAGGAACGCATAATGTTTTCAAAACTCGATATCATGGTTAGTAGAGGTCGATCTTTGATCAGGGGAGCGGGGGTGCTCACGAAGTGACCTTCCCCAATCGTACCCAAGTTCCCGAGCCGAGGCAACTTTGGTGATGACGGACACGTGGCCTTAGGCAACGAGTCAGGGTTTCCTAAATTTCCCCAAAATAAAATATTTAGGTGGCGACTCAGATTCCGCAAAACGTCCATGTTTGGCACTTCTTTCAAAAAATCTGCTTTTGAAAACGACGGTCAATTTGGACTCTTTGATGATTCATCGGTCTTGCATTGTACTCATGAGATTAGATATGACCGTGACATTGAGTCCTCGAATCGTAGTGAGCCCAAATGAACAAAACGGGATTTCCCTCCCGGGACGTTCGGGGACGTCTACACAAAGATCCATAATTAACATGTCCTACTCAAGCAAGTAAAAAGAAAATGTATTTTTATTAATAATTGAAAGTACAACAGTCATTACATTCATTTTTAAAAAGCCATCCATGTAACATTTTCTTACATACATTTCGCTTTTGGTAAATATAAATTTGTTGCTCTAAAAAACTAGCCTAAACCCAGTTTTGCTCAATAGAGATCTGGAGACAAGATTCTTCCGAATGTTCGGCACATGCAGCACATTGTTGAGCGCGAATTCCTTCCATACGTCATCTTTAAAATAACCTGTCCTTGTCCTTCAACTTTAAAAGTCGAGGAGTTGTCCATGAACAGTTGTTTTCCATTGTCCACCACAAAATAGGAGGAGAACATCTTTTTGTTAGCATAGATGTGACGAGTGGCTCCAGTGTCCACCCATCATTCTTTGAGATTTCCAACAAGGTTAGCCATGGAGATAACAGCTAAAAGGTTTATGTCATCAACACCAATGGAGATTCTGTCCGCTTCGGTGACATTGGCTGAAGCAAGTTTCTTGCTTGGACTTCATTTACCTTTGCGCTTGCTACGACAATCTTGGGCCCGATGTCTCTCTTTGTCATAGATGTAGCATTTGCCATTAAACTTAAACTTCTTTGTGTCCTCTCCCTTAGAGCCTTGTGAGGAACTTTCTCTGGCAAATTTGCATTTCTTCGCTTTTTGTGCATGTTCCACCATATTGGCCTTTGACTCCATAGGATGCTTTCTAGCCCGCTTCTAAGAAATTCGGTTGTCTTCCTCAATCCTTAAATGCACAATCAATTCCTCCAAAGTCATTTATTTGCTCTTGTGCTTGAGATAGTTATTGAATTCCTTCAAACCTTTTGGTAACTTTTCAATTAGGGTAGAAACTTAGAAGGACTCGCTTAGTAACATGCCTTTTGCATGGATGTCATGCAGAATAAGTTGGAGATCTTGAACTTGGCTGATCATGGTTTTTGAATCAACCATTACAAATTTAGAAATTTGCCCACCACAAATTTCTTTGAGCCAAGATCTTCTGCTTTGTATTTTTTCTAACGATTCCCACAATTCCTTTGTCGTCTTGATAGGGCTATAGACATTGTACAATGTATTATCAAGCCCATTCAAGATGTAGTTGCGGCAAAGAAAATCTACATGTTTCTAAGCATCGATCACACCATCCACTTGTCAGTCAGTTTCATTATCTTTTAGAGTAGGAGCATCCTTATGAAGGAAACGAGCCAGATTCAGAGTAGTATAATAGAATAGCGTTTTCCACTGCCATATTTTAAAGTCTGTTCCTAAGAACTTTTCTAGCTTTTTCCCGTGATTCACCGACATCGTATCAAAGAGAAGGGCGCTAAAGACCAGAATAACACCGCTTGGATCAGAGGTTTGAAAATGAAACAAATGAAAAATTCTGCATAAACGAAATTTTCCGAATCTGTCTTAAGATTGTTAGAACAATCTTGTAAAATAATAAAACTAAAATGCATAAAAATAAATTACTTATAGATTTCCTTCTAACAAAAAAACAAAATAGCAAAATAATAATCAAGTTGAGTGTATGATACTCTGTCGTTAAGACAGATTCGCCGCACAGGTACTTACAAATTAATAGCGTTTATCTCCCACAATACGATGATCAAGAACATAGACTGTAGTAGCATTACAAATAATCTGTCTAGAACTAGAACCTGAGTTCTCAGAACTCTCTTAAATCTCTATAAACTAATATGCACTAAATGCAGGAAAGTAAAAAAATGAGAAACAAAAATGGAATGATTGAATTTGCTGGAGAATACTCTATTTATAGGCATAGTGGTGCTCGTATGGCGTAAAAACCCTATGAATAAGTATGAATTTGAATCGCTAGAAAAATGAAGGAAGATGATCAAGCATATTTGAATTTCAATTTTCCCGCAAAATTTTGGAAATTTAAATTTTCCCACAAAAATTTGCAATCATTCAAATGAATTTTGTCCAAAAAATTAAAGGTTGGACCCAACCCATAACCCATATCATGTACCTACGCTCAATTGGACGTGGCTCTACCAAACAGACATCTAGAAGGCTACAAGGTGGTGGATTTAGGTCAAACCCACTTTATCCATAACTCCCATCTCATACAAAACTTGGGGTGCCCCTTGGGGCTCATCCCAAGTATGTCAACCTTGAGTTTGTATACTCATGTAAACTCTCTTCTTGTTTCTATGTAGGATAACCCAAAATAAGGTAACCCATATTTAACTCTTCAATTTCCTATTTCACGAAATCAAAAACAACGTCAACTTCTAATTCATCCATAAATGGTTTTGACGAATAGACTTCAACGGGGGACTTACCGTGTGACTTACCATGTGAAAAGGAACACGTCACCACTCGCACTCCACCTCAAAAGACGTAGGACCCTACTTTAATTTGGGCTCAAAGTTGGCCCAAAATAAGCCTATAAAACCAAATTTTCCAACATGAACTCCATCATGAAAAGTTCAAAAGTTTTGTCAAGGATGGTCGGCAAGATGATTCGCAATTGAATGTCAAATCGTTTGACAAACTCTTACAAATGTTAGTTCAAAAAAACTCTTACAAATGTCAAAAGGAAAGATGTTTCAACAACCTAGCAACTCTACTGAACCTTATTCGAAATTCCAAGCAATATTTCACATACTCTCATAGAGCAAAGACAACAGTCCAAAGCAGTTGTTTTATGCTGAAACTCAACTAGCTCAGCGATCTCCTTCACACATATCTCATTGATGTGCCTCGACAACCTAACTCTATAGTAGACGCAACATGCCATCCAGCAACAACAAGACCCAAGTCCATGAAATCTTGAGACGTCTTACAACTTTCAAAATCTCTTAAAGAGTGGTAATTAACTTGTTGCAACCATGGTCGGATCTTATAGGTTCAAATTGGCAACTGATTGTCGCCACTCTATGATTCAACGACAGTTTCTCGGCCATCTTATCAATTCGGCAAGTTGGTCTATGTCCACGACATCCAGTTTCAGCAAAGGAGATCTGTGTCAAACATAAATTAGACATCGTGCATCCACGAGACAGCTAAACTCTTGACTTCAACAATCAAAATGTTGATGCAATTGTTCACATCACCTAACAAGATCTCACCTCTAAGAAGTTATTCGACAATATCTCCTCAGTAGAGAACAAATGCTGTTTAGCATCATAGTCGAGTCAAAAGCAGATAATACAATAAAAAAACAATTTTGTTGTGCAAACAAAAATCCAATCTGAAAAACTATAAAGGATCAAGCATAAACATTCAACCAAATCACAATTTGAAAGAGCTGAATGAAGATAAAGAAAGTTGTACCACGATGGCATCAAAGTACAGAAGACGATCATGGTTAAGCCAACCTAGGATCGTTGGTCATAAAGACATATAAAGCAAGGCCATCATAAGGAGAGTTATCCATAAGATATAGTGGGAGCATGGTCCGAGCAATATCTCTCGCCTGACGAAATTATTGGCAAAAACCTACTTGACCTAGCTAAGTTAATAAAGAAGTGGGCTCTTACTAGCCCGCCTTTTAGTTCAATGCTCCACGCACGTAAATCCAAGCAAGAATAGAATACCTCAGCCATCAAATTTAACTCAAATAAGTTCTGTGATTACACCAACACCAAGTGATGAAGACCAAGAGCTTGAAAACAACATGATGTACATAACTCCAAGCACGGATATTGACTAGAAGGAATAAACTCTACATGTTAGAAATAGGCTTTGCCAAGATAAAACAAATGATGCCCAACTTAAGCATTCAATAACAACCATTCTGCGACGACCCCATGTTCTTACGTAATCACAATAAAGCTCGACCTGATACGAGTTGCCAAAGTCATCACACCATAAAGAAAGTAATTGTGTACAACACAGTTCGCCATTTTCTTGTACTCAGTACAACTTGCCATTTACATACAAAAGAGTTCACCATAGGCCCAAGTCTTAAACTTGGAAGCAAAAACAGATAAACTCTAGCTCTACTAAGCATGAAAGACAAAGAACAAAAAAGCCCTAGCTAGGCTAGGGACACTAAGATGGAGTAATCCTTAGTTGAGCTAGGCATTAGAAATTGAGTAAACCCTTGCCACATTAAGCATCAAAAATTGAGTAAGCCCTAACTGAGCTAAGCATCAGAAATTGAGTAAGCCCAAATTGATTTAGGTATCTATAGACATCCCATTTTGACTAACCCTAAGATTTTGGGCACTTGCAAGCCTCCCGAGGATGAAATGGTAATTATTTCATCTTTGGAATGTTTAAAGTTGTTTAGAGTTATTGTATCAACTTGTTTTAGCCAAAAAAATTGGCTTTTTGCGAAAATGACCATTTTATCCATGGATTTGTTTTTAGCCAAAAACTAACTTTTTGACCCCGAGAAAGAGAGAAAAGCCCGATTTCCTTTTCTCAAAATTAGTGGCAAGATTTATTAAAAATATTGATCAAAGAGCAATTCGGGCTTACTTGGGCCACAAGCAAGTCAAGAGCATGAGACCCTACACTTGTGCATTCGTGGAGGGCTCATGTACCAAGGCAAGTCGTACGTGCGCATATCCAAAGCCAGTTTTGGAAACTCAATCTTAGTGTATTTATGGAGCGAGGCGGCAAGAGGGAAGAGATAAAACCCTAGAAGGGTTCTAGAACCTTCGCCTATAAAAGGGACCTCTCCCCCTCCATTTCAAACGGTTAACAACTTGAGAACTTTTTGAGTGAGTTTGAGAGCTATTCTTATATGTATTAGTTGCATATTAGGTCATATTTAATTTATGTAATGCATGTACGGCGTTGACAGTGGGCAATAGCGTAAGTCCTCTCAATCTCCATAGCATGTGCATGTCCTTGGTTGCATTGTTTTTCAATAATCTAAGTTATATGCTTTTTCTCACAAAATTGGTTGTTTTGAGTGATTTTCAAAAATATTGTTTATTTTGGATTGAGTCTATAGCCATGAATCATGAAAAGTTCTCTTTTTGGAAAGATCATCATTTTTTTTTTTTTTTTGGAAAGATATGGCTTTATTCTTTAAATCCAAAATGAATGATACTTATTTTATTCAAATCATCTAGTTCATAGGGTTAGTGGAGGTTTTTAGGTCTAATAATGAATTTCTGGGAATAATTAACTACTAAAATCATAAAATAGAAACTGAGTAGAGGCCAAGCTTCAGATTGGGCAAAAAAAGGTATTATCATTCAATGACTTTCCCCTTTTGTACCTAAGCTCTTGAACCTAGAAAATTTTTTGTTACGGTCCTTAACTTAGTTTTCATTGTTAAATGTTTCTTAATTTCCCTTCAAAAATCAAGTAGCAACCCTTTATTTGTCAAAGTGAGTTGATATAACATTTGTGTGGGAAACGAGCCTTAGACTCAAAAAAGGCACGGCGCCCACATTGAAAATTGAGTAACCTCTAGCTGAGCTAGGCATCAGAAATTGAGTAAGCCCTAGCTGAGCTAGGCATCAAAAATTGAGTAAGCCCTAGTCGAGCTAGGCATTGAAAATTAAGTAAAGCCCTAGCCGAGTTAGGTATCGGAAATTGAGTAAGCCCTAGTTGAGCTAGGCATTGAAAATTGAGTCAGCCCTAGCTAAGTTAGGCATTGGAAATTGAGTATGCCCTAGTCAAGCTAGGCATCAGAAATTGAGTAAGCATTAGACACACTAGGCATCGGAAATTGAGTAAGCTTTAGTCAAGCTAGGCATCGAAAATTGAATAAGCCCTAGCTGAGCTAGGCATCGAAAATAGAGTCAACCCTAGTCTTACTAAGCATTGGAAAGTGATTAAGTTCTAGTCTTACTAGGCATCGAATACTAAAACTGTCATGACCTCAACCCGTCTCAAACATGATGGTATAGTGATCGGCCAGTAGTCCTTGACTACCAAAGGCCTAACTAAACAAAAACCAAGTTAGACTATGAATATAATTGGGGTAAAATCTTGTTTTAAGTTGCGGAAGCCATTAATTACTTTAATGGAGTCCATTAAATTCATTTGAACATCCATTTAGAGCAATGCTTATCTACATTAAATGAAACATATATCGTTCTTGATTACATATATATTTACAAAGGATACAACATATACAAGACTAATTACAATCCTTTTATAGGAGAGAGGACTGAGCCATTGCCTAGTGAATAGTAATAAAGTAAAGCAGTAAATGAATGAACATCGAAAATCTTTTAACAAAACACAGCATAATTCATAATTTGAACATAATGTAACTTGAGCATGAATAATTCTTGACTTGTAAACATTTACATAGCGATGAACATTCCAAAGATATTGGCATGAGTCCCTCGATAAAGACGTTGGTATAAATCCCTCGACAAAGACGTACTCGACTTGAACCCCCAGTAAGGTTATACCCGATTTAAACCCCCCGATAAGGTCATACTCTAAGGATGTCATCTTAATACATAATACAAAAATATAGGATGTTCATTCATAACGAATCATAGCATAGCTTTCATAAACATAAATAAGTTTTGTATTTGAAATATAGTTTATTAAACACAGCGTTACTAAATTACCACTCAGAAATGGCTCTTGAACAAGGGTTTCTCCTCTAACATGCTCAACCTACACAAACAAGCATACAAACATTGATAAACCGAAATGCAAAATGAATATGTCAACTTAACTTCAATTTTATTTCTTAACTACTCTTACTTTAAGTTGGTTTCAAAGCCTTAATTAATCCTATTTTAGGTCTCAAAAGAGTATAATGAGGTCCGGTGCATCAAAACGAGCAAAAATGATGAAATCAGGTAAATATGCTGGCAAACCCGCTCGTGCAAATTTGTTAAGCTTGTAAAATTCGCTCTTATGGATTCAGGCAGTGACCTCCATCGATAGTGTAAATTCAATCCACTCGTACGGAATTTATGGCCACGAAAAGCGATTTCAAGTAGACAAAACGGATTAGTGTGTGTTCTTGGTGTTTTCTTCCATTCTTTTCCACCCAAAGCTTCAAATCATGATATTTCAAGTCTCAAAACATAAATTAATGATAGAAAATCCATGGAAAAACATTTGTATAAAAGATTTCAACGTCCAAACCGAATCAAAACATGATTTTCACATCAAATCTCCAAAACCTATTTTAATTTCCAAACCATTCTTTTTATTCTTTCAAAGAATGAATTCAAACATACAAAACTCCTAAAATCTTCATGAAAACATGAGGGTCTAGCTTCTTATGCAACAAGAACATCACAATCAAGATCCAAATGGCAAGAATCTTAGCTAGTTAGCTTGTTTCCTAACTTTTTCATCTCTTTTCTACTCTTTTCCTCATAACTTCATTACTAACCCAAATTAATCCTAACTTCTTCTCAATCTTAGATGGTAGGTGGGATTACTACAAGATTTAGGGTTGAAATCTTACCTTAGATTGATTAAAGATAAACTTTTGGTTGATTTCTCACAAGCCTTTCTCTTATCTCTTTCATTCTTCTTTCTCTCTCTTTTTCTTATTCTTTCTCCTTTCCCCTAGCTCCTTCTCTTATTTTCTAGCAGATTTCCTTCTTCATCTTTTGGTTTTATTGAGGTAGAGAGGATAAGGGTTGGTTAAGACAAAATAGCAAAATGTATACCTGCTTCACCTATATGTATGCTTCATCAATTCTCTAATCTCACAATTAGTTTAGTTAGTCAATCTTAGTTACAATTAATCACGATTAGCCTTCTAATTAATCAAGGTTTATCTTAATTTGGCTTAGCTTAATTAATCTTACTTAATTAACGCCAATCATGTTTAGCAAAAATGACATATAGTATGAAAATGATAAGCACATTAGTCTAGGATATAGCGATTCCGGTTTTAACCCGCCATTTGTTGTGTTCCAGATTCGAGTTGTATAGTTCTAAATAGTGATTCATATCTTGTTTTCATTGTCTCCCCTTTATTTTGGTTATCGGGTTGTGGTTGTGTGTTTGGAACAGGTCAATTGCGTGTTTTTCCAGGCTTTACAAATTTTGTTCCTCCGCTCAAGCGGCCATTCTTGCGCTCGAGTGGGATTTGTCAACTTTCAGTATTTTTTTCCAGTTCTGCAAATACTAGAAGAATGCATTGAACGCTCGAGCGTCCAGTCTCACGCTCGAGCGGGGTCCTTCGTCTACAAAACTTCTGGAAATGTGTATTCCACGCTCAAGCTTCGCTTTTTGTGCCCAAGCTTAAACTTTGTGTCCGATACGACTGAAGCATCGCATGTGTAACAGTCCGAGAAATTGACATTTTGAATCACTTTTTCTTTTCTCTCTCTCTCTAAAACTTTCTGAAAACCTAGATCTACACATTCTCTCTCTAAAACTCACATTCTCTCTAAAATTTTATCTAGATCCGTTGGGATTTCCACCCTAGTGCCTTTAAGAAAATGTAGAATGCATCAAGATCCTCATTTTTATCCGATTAAAAGTGGGTTTCGTTCTTGGAGTCTCACTCTTGCTTGGCTCATTTTCTTCCTTTGAGGTAGGGATTTTTCTACACTCTCATATGGTTTTTAGCTTAGTTATTTGTTATTGTGTAACAATGGTGGAATATAGGAGTAGTTTGATCAAACCTAGGATTTGGGTTCAAGTTGAAAAGAGGGGTTTCCATGTTAGGATGCATAAATGAATATGAGATCTCGAGTATGAGGTTATCTTGGGTTAGAATGGTAGATTTTAACCTTTGGATTGATGTTCGAAAAAGAGGGAAATTTGCCCTAACATACCTTGAATAATTATTTTGTATAAATAATGAAATTGTTGTGAGAAATGTGAAATTGGGGATAAGTATAAATGAATGGTGTAGTTTGATTTGTTTAATCACTCACCCATGGAAATTTGATGAATTATCTGTTATAAAGATTGTATATCTGTTTAGAAATATCTATATTGGTCTATCGGTGGAGGATAGCTTTGATCGTTGTAAAAATCACATGTGGATTAGGTGAATTGAAACTAGCCCATGGTTGATTATCATTGAATATGATCCTGTTGAAAATACATTGTATATGTATGATTATTTAGGAGGAAAAATGAGATGTACTTTATATGTGTGATTATGTTTTTAAAAACATTACATATGCATGATTGTTTGAGAGGAGAAAGGGGATGGACTCCATTATAATTAAGTTGGCCAGAGTGTCTTGGGTAAAAGTCCCAAAATTATACATGGGTGCCTAGTCCACGGACGAAATATCCGTAAAATAACAATTGTAGTGCTTGTATAGTCTACATTTACATGGGTCCCATTTGACGGCTGCCCGCAGACGAAATATCTGTGAAATGGAAGTTTGAAGTGTTTATGTGTATGTGTTGTATGATTTGAAAACCACTGATTTGTAGCCTCAGTTTGGTTGTTAAGAAATAATGACATTGACTCATAAATTGAGAAAGATAAATGAACGGAATATGAATTGAAGGAAAATGGATTATGATTTGAATTCGGTATCTTTCGAATATACATATTTGTGAATATTTTATCCTTAGGCATTGTATATGCACTTTATACTTATATCTCTGCTAAACCTCATATATTGTGTTAGATGATTTCTATTGGGCTATGGGTCACCCTATTTGGAAAAAACATTTTCAGGTAATGATAGCATGCCTCCACCATGGCAATAGCATAGAAGGAACCTTAGGGAAGCAAGAGCTACTGGTTTTGTTCTATTTTGTATAGCCTAGGGCTAAATTTGTATGAGTCAGTCTCCTTTTGTTGTAACTGTTAGGGAAAATCGATGAATCCCCACAAGTAAATCAATCAATGGGAATATAAACTAATGTGGAAAAATTAAATCAAAGGCAACACAAGAATTTTTACGTAGTTCCCTCAATGTGAGGTACGTCCACGGGATCGAAATCCGATTCCACTATCAACCAAATAAGTTCCAAACGATTACAAACGAGACACGAATGGTCTCACAAAACCACCCTTAGGTGAATTCCAATAATCACAAATAAACAAGAGAAAAGACCTCACCAAATAGATGAACCAAAATCTTCAGAACCTGAGTTGTAGAAGACCCAAAATAACGAACCTGAATCAAAACCGAAAGCCGAACCAAATTGCTTCACAAATCAAACACCAATTCTTGATTGATCAAGGCACTATTACCGATGCAATATCTTGGTATAGCAGCCGCACTTCTTCCTTAGGGAAAAATAATACACCCAAAATATTATATTTTAAATCTAGGGTTTTGTAATCAAACCCTAATTGTATCCCAATTGGATTAGGCCTCCACAAATATAATATATAAAAATATTATACCTAAACCAAGCCAAATGAAAACTCTTTTTCCAAAACCAATTGGGTCCCACACTCCAATAAGGAGGTATACCCAACAATTCTCCCCCTACCGACTTAGGTGGAGACATCAACCATACCCGCCAAAGTTCGACACTTTAAATGTTTCTCCCTCGACAAAGTCTTAGTCAGCATATCTGAAATATTATCATCTGTGTGAACCTTTTCGAGTTGCAACAATTTCGAATCTAACACATCACGAATCCAATGGTATCTCACATCAATGTGTTTCGATCTCGAATGAAAGGTAGAATTTTTACTCAAGTGAATAGCACTTTGACTATCACACTTTCTTGCTTCAAACCCAACTCTTGCAAAAATTTCTTCAACCATAACTCTTTTTTGCAAGCTTCAGAATGGCAATAAATTCAGCTGTAGTTGAGAGAGCAACACATTTTTGTAATTTAGATTGCCATGCCAGCTCCCCGCAAAAGTCATCAAATACCCAAGTAGATTTCCTAGAATCAACATCACCACCATGTCGAATCATGAACCCATCAAGCATCGGTTTACCATCCCCAAAACACAAACACACCTTCAAGTCCTCAAGATATCTTAGAATCCATTTTACCGCTGCCCAATGTTCTTTACGGATTAGAGAAAAACGACTCACCACACCAACGGCGTGAGCAATATCCGCCTTGTACAAACCATGGCGTACATCAAAGAACCAACCATCAAGCATAAGAAACTTTCAACATCTCTTCCTTGTCTTTCTCACTTGTAGGACATTGATTCGAACTAGGTTTGAAGTGACCTGCAAGTGGACAACCAACCGGCTTTGCTTTATCCATGTTGAATCTCTCAAGAACTTTCTCAATGCAGCTTTCTTGAGACGACCAAATCAGTCCCTCTTTGCGATCACGAACAATTTTCATGCCAAGTATTTGCTTTCTTTGGTCCCAAATCTTTCATAGCAAAAGATTTACTCAACTCCAATTTCAACCTGTTAATCATGGTAGAATCTTGACCCACAATTAACATGTCATCAACATAAAGCAAAAGAATAATAAATTTACCATCCGAAAATTTTTCACAAACACACAATGGTCCAAGTGGTTTTAGAAAAGCCATTATTCATCATGAAAGAGTCAAATTTTTGTACCATTGTCGCGGAGCTTGCTTGAGGCCATACAAACTTTTCTTCAATTTGCAAACAAATTTCTCTTCCCTTTCTCTACAAAACCTTCCGGTTGTTCCATGTAAATTTCTTCTTCAAGATCACCGTGAAGAAATGCGGTCTTTACATCAAGTT
Source organism: Camellia lanceoleosa (assembly GCA_025200525.1). Classification (NCBI taxonomy): domain Eukaryota; kingdom Viridiplantae; phylum Streptophyta; class Magnoliopsida; order Ericales; family Theaceae; genus Camellia; species Camellia lanceoleosa. The sequence continues at coordinate 138,965,724 of CM045763.1, forward strand.
GCTCAACTTCAAGGTTCATACTTGCAGCCATGCCAAGTACAACCCGAATAGAAGACATCTTCACAACCGGCGAGAAAATCTCATCAAAGTCAATACCTTTCTTTTGCCCAAAGCCTTTCACTACAAGACGTGCTTTGTACCTCAGATTCTTCCTATCATTCTTCAATTTGAAAACCCACTTATTTTTCAGAATTTTCCTCCCTTTAGGCAACTTCACTAAATCATAAGTGTGATTTTCAAGTAAGGAATTCATCTCCTCTTCCATAGCCTTTTTCCAATCATCTTTCTTTGCATGCTCAATTGCTTCTTGGTAGCTCTCCGGCTCCCCTTGATCAGAAATCAACACAAATTCATTGGGAGGATACTTTCTTGAAGGTTGTCGGTCCCTTGTAGATTTTCTCAACTCAAGTTGTGGTGGCGGTTCTTGAGTTGGATGCTCTTCCTCAATGTCTGGCTCAACTTCATTAGGATTAGCATCATCCTCCATATCTTCAATAGATGGCTGCATATCTCCCCCATTTTCATCATCAACTGGAGATGAAGGAGATGGATCCATGTCAATGAGATCACTAGTTTTTTGCTCCGGTTGATCACCTTTACCAAAGTCTTCAATTGTTTGGTCTTCAAGAAACACAACATCACGGCTTCGAATAACTTTCTTGTCGACCGGATCCCATAATCTATACCCGAATTCATCACGCCTATAGCCAAGAAAAATACATTGTCTTGACTTACTATCAAGCTTGGACCTCTCATCCTTTGGAATGTGAACAAAAGCTCGGCAACCAAACACTCTGAAGTGCTCATAAGACACAGCTTTGCGGTCCCAAACTCTTTCAGAACATCACCATTCAAAGGATAGCAAGGAGATAAATTGATCAAGTCAACATTGTACTCATTGCCTCACCCCAAAAGGATCTTGGCAATTTAGCTTGTGAAAGCAAACACCTTGTTCTTTCCACAATGGTGCGGTTCATCCTCTCGCAACGCCATTTTGTTGAGGAGTCTTCTTAATCGTCTTTTGATGCGAATACCTTGGCATGCGACAATACTCATCAAATGGCCCAATGTATTCACCACCATTGTCTGCTCGATGCACTTCAATTTACCGCCTGCTTTCTCTTTCAACCATGGCCTGAAAATGCTTAAATACTTCTAGAACTTGATCATTAGATTTTAGTAGATAAGCCCAAACTTTCCTTGAATAATCATCAATGAAAGTAACAAAATAAAGTGCACCACCATGTGTTCTAACTTTTAAAGGACCACAAACATCCGAATGAATTAACTCCAACACATTTTCTTTTCTAGAAGCCACATTTTTATGAAAAGAAACTCTATGTTGTTTACCCGCCAAACAATGAACACAAGTTTTAAGATGTGTACCTTTCAAACCGTAGAAGCTCTTTCTTGAACAAAACTTGTAGCCCTTTTCACTCATGTGCAAAGTCGCTGTGCCACAATTCAGTAGAAGTATCATCTTCAAGTGCATTGACAACACCTTTACAAATTTTTCCTTGCATCGAATAAAGTGTATGAGTCTTCTTGCACTTAGCCACAACCAAAGAACCCTTTGTGAGCTTCCATACTCCATCACCAAATTTGTTGTTGAAGCCTTCATCATCTAGCTTCCCAGTAGAGATCAAATTGAGGCGAATGTCGGGAACATGCCTCACATCTTTAAGCAACAACTTACAGCCCAAATTTGTTTCCAAACAGACATCACCCATGCCGATAATCTTGGACAAACCTTCATTACCCATTCGAACAAAACCATAATCTCCTGCAGTGTAGGTAGTGAAGAAATCAACTCGAGAAGTCACATGAAAAGAAGCACCAGAATCAATCACCCAACTGCTCTCTTGGCCCACAAAATTGATACAATCATCCTCACAAACAACCATGAGATCATCGGTAGTAACTGCCGTTGTGTCTTCTTGCTTCTTATCCACACTTTTGTCACGCCTTTTCTCTTTGTTCTTGAGCTTTCGGCATTCTCGCTTCATGTGCCCTTTCTCATGACAATAGTAACACTCAATGTCTTTCTTTGAAAAAGAACCATCTTTTGATTTGTCACTATCACCCTCAATGATTCCATACAAATCTTTACAAAATAATAGGTCATCTATTTTAGTTTGCCAAGTTACCCAATTGCTTCCATTGAAGCTAGACATACGACCCACATTCCCCTCCATTGATTTACACAAATAAATAAATCCAAATAAACCGTAAGCTCTGATACCAGTTGTTAGGGAAAATCGATGAATCTCCACAAGCAAATCAATCAATGGAAATATAAACTAATGCGGAAAAATTAAATCAAAGGCAACACAAGAATTTTTACGTGGTTCCCTCAATGTGAGGTACGTCCACGGGATCGAAATCCGATTCCACTATCAACCAAATAAGTTCCAAACGATTATAAACGAGACACAAATGGTCTCACAAAACCACCCTTAGGTGAATTCCAATAATCACAAATAAACAAGAGGAAAGACCTCACCAAATAGATGAACCAAAATCTTCAGAACCTGAGTTGTAGAAGACCCAAAATAACGAACCTGAATCAAAACCGAAAGTCGAACCAAACTGCTTCACAAATCAAACACCAATTCTTGATTGATCAAGGCACTATTACCGATGCAATATCTTGGTACAAAGAAATGACTTCTTCTTCCTTAGGGAAAAATAATACACCCAAAATATTATATTGTAAATCTAGGGTTTTGTAATCAAACCCTAATTGTATCCCAATTGGATTGGGCCTCCACAAATATAATATATAAAAATATTATACCTAAACCAAGCCAAATGAAAACTCTTTTTCCAAAACCAATTGGGTCCCACACTCCAATAAGGAGGCATACCCAACAGTAACCAAGCCAAGGCTTGGAAAGGTGAAAGCCCGAAGGGCATTTATAAATGTTAAACTCTTTTGTGTTATTATGTTCATATAATGAAAGGACTTTATACTCTGATTGATGTAATTGTTAATCACACTTGAGATCATGTTTATTGTATCTTTTTGAGAGCGTTACATAGGATCTTTAAACTCCTCAATTAGTGCATAGGCACATTCTAGCACTCACAAATCTTAGACTTAAGGTGTCCCCTAACTCTTTGTAATATGCAAGTATTTCTCTTTTTAAGTTTGTTTTATCAAGGCATTCACTTCTAAATTTCTTGCTAATTGTATTCATCTTCCAAGGTTTTCATCTTATCAATTCATATTTATTTCTCTAAAGTATTGTAAAGTTATTAGATTAAGGTAAATATTTCATCATGTCAAGTAAAATACTTTTGATGTAATACATAGTTGCTTGCTATGCTCAAGAGGTGGCTAGTTTTTAGAAATTAAGGGAGAGTTATGGGTATGAAATGAATGTCAAATAACATAAAAGGATACTCATGTCCTGTCTTTAATTTTTATTATTGTCTACCTTATTTGTCATACTTATTCGCCATGGATATGTGTAAAATAAACGATTCGATTATATTACTATATATCGAACCAAAATGTAATTTACACATCCAAATAAATGATTGTACTTCTAATCTAGACAACAATTGAATCAAATATTCCCAACCTAGTGACAAAAGCATGTTTCTAATTTCATCAGTTTAGTGTCACGTACATAGATTGGAAACTTGGAAACTTGGAACTTGCTAATGGTTTAAATGACCCCTACATTCAAGATACCATCCATATCATTAACATCAATTTTCTGGGGCAATTTCAACATTAGATATGATTGGTGTCTCACCTGCAAGAACCATCCATAGCATCAAAGGACCCTCTTTTGTTGTCTAAAATATGTTGTAGCACCATATCAGCAAAATATTCAACCAAAATATATTATATTCACCCCAAAAAAAATAAAAAATAAAAAAACATATCAGCCAAAAAAAGAAAAAAAAAAAAAAAAAAAAAAGAGAAATCAACAACTAAGAAATCAAATAAACATATACAAAACCATTGGCTTAGGCTCAATCAATGAACAACAAGCAACATACCCGATCTTTTTAATCACACAAAATACCAAACACATAAAGGGCACCATACCTCAATCCTAGGAATTGTAACTCTACTCTTTTCATAACAGTGTCGTGCTTATCAAGGGTGGGAAAACAAAAATTAAAAATAAAAAAAATTAAAAAAAGCAAAACAGAAAAAAGAGGGCCCATTTGGTAGAGCTGTGGAAAAGTGATTATAGATTATAATTTAACAGATTATGACTTATAGCTGTGAATATAAGTTGTTAACCTGTTTGGTGCAGCTGTGGGATTATGAATTTAAGCAGCAAAGTAGTATTTGGTTAATAACAGTAAAATAGCTTTTCTTTGTATAATTGTCCTTTCTACCCTTATATGATATAAAAATGATTATTTTGTCATTTTTTCGCTTTTAATTTTAAAAAATATTTCATTAATAAAAGTTAATATAAGTAGTATTAATTAGTATCAATTAATATAAAAATTGATACATTTGCTAAAAATGTAATTGAAGTATTATTGTCACAATTATTTTCTATTATAAATTAATTAGTATCAATTAATTGCTTAATTAGTATCAATTAATACTAAAATTATTAATTAGTATCAATTAATAATTAATTCATTACAAAAGTATACAATATTAATTTATTAATAATTAATACCAATTAATATTGATTTTTTTAATTAATATTGATTTTTTTTTCTTCAGAAATATACAATTTTTTATTTTTTAATTAATATAAAAATATACAATATGAATTTATTAATAATTAATACCAATTAATATTTATTTTTCAATTAATATTGATTTTTTTCTTTTTCTTCAGAAATATACAATTTTTTATTTTTTAATTGATATTAATTAATAATATTAACATCTGGGTATTGACGAGGGCATTTAAGTAATTTCAGTCTCCCAACACCAGCTGTGCGCTTAAGTCAAAAATTTAAGCGCCTCCTGACCAGCTTTTGAGATAAGCTGAGAAATAGCTTGATTTAAGTTAACTTAAACTGCACCAAACACAATATTTTAGCTTAAATTAAGCTAAAAGCTGAAATAAGTAGTTTATAAGCTCTACCAAACAGGCCTGATGTTTCTTACCTAAAAGTAAATATAGTCCTTCCAACACAAAAAGCATAACCTATTCACACCAACATAAGAGAAAACAATAGAACAATTTAGAAGAGATTAAAATAATACACCCAAATACCATATAATACATCCTAAAAAAAAAATCTACAGAGAAGAAACATATAAGAAAAAGCCTAAGAAATTAAAAGAGAGCATTTCTTACCTGAATAGAAGAAAAGTATTCATAAAAAATTATAAGAAAATAAGAAACATGAATCACATTTATTAATAAGAGTATGAGCCAAGAATCACAATGGAATGGAAACACCCACAGAAGGACAATGGAAAAATTAACCACTAAATCCACTAAATTAACAAAGATGTGTTGCTAAGCAGACAACCGAATGTCAAACAGTGAGCAAAAAGAAGAAAATACTATGATAATCAAATGTAGATATGAGGTGCATTAAAGACTTCAAAATGTATGTAATGTTTCCAAAGATGTAATGTTTTTGACTGAAAGGTCAAAGGTTTTCTTCATCTATATGCTTCCCTCAATCATTTTCAATGCTGGGTAACATCTATTTCTCTTTCTCTTTCCTCTGTATAAATATGTAGGAAGGAAGCTCCTCAAGCCTAAAAAGTTGAAAGAAAACCTTCATGAGAGGGAATGAAATCTCTCTCTCTATATATATATATATATGTATATATATTGGGATGCATCAGCAACCACCTCAAGTGCAACCAGCATTCCCCAAATTTGAAACACAATTTTTAAAAAATAGAAACACCAAAAACAGAATAAATAAGAAAAATACAGAAATAGAAAGCAAAGAATGAATTGAACCCCCAATCCAAACCAAAAACCAAACCCATCTAAACATACTCACATATATGCAAACTCCATAACCGAAAAAACCAAACCCAGAACCCAAAATTAGAAATTGAAGGGCTAATCATGTGCAGCCCAAAGAGCAACAATCAAGCCGCAACAACCAAGCAATAGAAAGAAAACCATAAATAAATATATATATATATATATATATATGAGAGGGTAATTTATATGAAAATTGGGCCGAGTTGGGTAATGGGCCGTTATGGGCCACAGTACGAAGGGTTGAGTAAAAAGGCCATGAAGTTACTACGGTCCAAAGGAGGCTTGAAGTTACTCCGGTCCCAAAGAGCTCATCCTTTAATCTGGACAAACAATTTCGGCCGTGCCATATTGAGCCAAAGTGTTGAGATAGCCTTGTGATTAGATCGGTCATTGCGATTTGACTGATGGCAGTTAGTCCGGTCCAAGCTTGTTAAAGTTAGTCCGGTCCGAGCTTGTTAAGGTTAGTTCGGTTTCAGCAAGAGAAATTGAGATACAAGCTGTAAAAGGAAGATTCGAGCTAAGTAGAGTTCGGTTGTTTCTGCCTGTCTAGTATGGCAGCGTTATTTCGGTCGTATGGTAATCTGACCACGGTAAAACCATCTCACCTAGTTTAAGCAATGAGGGGGGTGTTGATTGATAAGCATTATCTGTCAGGAATGTAATTCCTAGGAGGACTCTACCTGGAGGAGTAAGATGTTAGATAATGTCTCAATGGGACCACATAATTAAATGTGGTGTTATCATTTATAAGAAGCCTACAATTTAAGTGATTCAATTTAGTTAATAGGCTTAAGGGTATATGTGTTATGGACCTAATGTGTAGATACTAGTTGTATAATTTCTATTTCTATGAGGGGCAGAAATAGAAATTAAAACATATTGGTTAAAGTTGGTTTTCATTCCTTTTGAACTTCCACAACCTTTCAGTTTTGAAAACCAATTACAACCTTTAAAAGGTTATGGTCCCTATTCCTTTCCAAGTGGGAAAAGAACACTGCCATTTTTCTAAATCCTCTCAAGGAGAAACATAAGGCACCAAAGGGGAAAGGATTAGAAGGCAATAACATAATCAATAACAAAGAGTTTATTGATAATCACGCTTCCGTTTAACCGTTCATCAAAATGGATTCGGGTATGTCATTTTGTCTTGATTTCTTGATAATACACATGGTAAATGATCCGAAGTGTAAGGTTTATGTTTTGAATTTATGCTTACAATTGGTATCAGAGCAAGCATATCATGTGTCTTATCAGAATTGATATGCTTTATTCATTCTATTTAGTTTCCTGGAATCAGATTCTGAATTTTCTTATGGATGTAAATTTTGTTTTTTCCTGTTTTGTTATGTGAAAATGGCAATCTATTTTCTGGAATTGTAAAATGATTCGGTGGGCAGTTTTTTTTTTTTTTTTCTTTCTCTCAAATGGATGAACATCATGTATTTATATATAGATAGATATATCTTGCGATTTGATCGGTTTGATTTTAAACATCATAAAAAAAAAAAAAAAAAAAAAAAAAAAACTATTTGTTTTTGGACCCGTTAATTCTATTTATATATGTATATAATTGGGATTGCTGCAGATTATATAACATATACGGGGTCACAAATTTAGAAATCTTTAAATTTAATGTAATTTCATACCACGTCTACAGAAATTTACTTTTCTACCATTCTCAATATAAGTCCATTCAAGATGTCACAAAAGTGATCTCTCTTGTCTAGATTGTTTTATATGGAATGTTTTGATGTTCATGTCTGTGTATCTCATGCGGGTATTTATCGGTCCAAAGACATGATTAATACTTGGCAGAATTACACACACATTTTGTGGTGATAAATATGTGCCAATTGTAAAGGAAACCTAATGTGAATAATAAATCCATCAAAAGATAGATTTGTTATTTGACATAACTTATTGTCAATGTTTGATCATTACAACAAGAATACCACTTACAGTTAATATCACTACCCAAAGGCTTGGTATTAATGTTGTGCTAGGTATCTTGAGATGTTGTCATTAAATTAATTTATTTAGAGATTATCTGTTTGGTAACTTAATGTGAGCATAATTGTTCATTCCTTTTATTTTCTTTTCTATTCAGCTTTAATGTCGACTACTTCAATCTCTGCCAACATGAACAATGTTCCAATGTTAAATGGAACAAACTTTAAAGACTGGAAAGAGAACATATTGATTGTTCTCGGCTGCATGGACATAGACTTGGCATTAAGGATGCCAAAACCAAATGCTCTCACTGCACAAAGTACTCCTGAGGAAATTGTGTACTTTGAAAAGTAGGATCGTTCTAACAGGCTAAGTCTTATGATCATGAAGTGTGGGATTCCAGAAGTCTTTCGGGGTGCAATAACAGAGGATGTTACCGTTGCCGGTGAATTTCTTTCAGAAATTCAAAAGCGTTTTGCTAAAAACGATAAGGCTGAAACAAGCACGCTTTTAGCAAGCTTGATTTCAATAAAGTATAAAGGCAAGGGTAATGTTCGAGAGTACATCATGGAAATGTCTCATCTTGCTTCAAAACTTAAGGCACTAAAGCTCGACCTATCTGATGATTTGCTCGTGCATTTAGTTCTCATCTCTCTTCCTGCACAATTTAACCAATTTAAGGTCAGTTATAAGCGCGAGAAGGAGAAATGGACTCTTAATGAGCTCATTTCATTTTGTGTGCAAGAGGAAGAGAGATTGAAGCAAGAAATGATTGAAAGTGCTCATCTGGCAAGCACCTCCAAGCATACGGGCAAAAGAAAGCATAAGGGAAGGAAGTTGCTATTCCTCAGGGTCCAGAACCAAAGAAACAGAAAGTGCAGGATGGTTGTTTCTTTTGTGGCAAGCCCGGACACAGAAAGAAGGATTGTGCCAAATACGTGCTGGCGTGTAAAGAAAGGTACATTTCATGTTTTGATGCATTTTGAAATAAATTTAGCTTGATTACCAAGAAACACTTGGTGGGTAGATTCGTGCTACTACTCACATATGTGTTTCTATGCAGGTTACTGAACTACCGAAAAGCCCGATCTTTGAAAGATACATCTTTGTGGGTGATGGCAAGTCAATAGAAGTGCAGGCAATAGCGTACTTTAGATTATTACTGAAAACTGGTTATTATTTGGATTTATTAGACACTTTTGTTGTACCGTCTTTTAGACGGAATTTAATTTCTGTTTCTGTATTGGACAAATTGGGATATTATTGTTCTTTTGGAAATATGAAGTTTAGTATGTCTATTAATTCAAATGTTGTTGGTACTAGGGTGAGGCTCATAAATTTCAAAACATAAACCTTACACTTTGGATCATTTACCATGTGTATCATCAAGAAATCAAGACAAAATGACATACCCGAATCCATTGATGAACGGTTAAACGGAAGCGTGATTATCAATAAACTCTTTGTTATTGATTATGTTATTGCCTTCTAATCCTTTCCCCTTTGGTGCCTTATGTTTCTCCTTGAGAGGATTTAGAAAAATGGCAGTGTTCTTTTTCTTTCACTTGGGAAGGAATAGGGACCATAACCTTTTAAAGGTTGTAATTGGTTTTCAAAACTGAAAGGTTGTGGAAGTTCAAAAGGAATGAAAACCAACTTTAACCATTATTGGTTTTAATTTCTATTTACTGGTTTTGAAAACTGAAAGGTTGTGGAAGTTCAAAAGGAATGAAAACCAACTTTAACCAATATGTTTTAATTTCTATTTCTGCCCCTCATAGAAATAGAAATTATACAACTAGTATCTACACATTAGGTCCATAACACATATACCCTTAAGCCTATTAACTAAATTGAATCACTTAAATTGTAGGCTTCTTATAAATGATAACACCACATTTAATTATGTGGTCCCATTGAGACATTATCTAACAATCTCCCACTGGACCACATATGTATCCTAAAAAATGTGCTTAACTTTAGTGAGCTCAGAAATTTGTTATCATAACTTGAGGGTATCCAAACAATCTTGTCCATTAACTATATTAATATAGGATCAAATCGGTCTTCGTTACATCAATCGTAACTTGACCCACCAATGGTCACGTATACTAATACAGCTAAATGACATAGATCAATCATGGATGCGTAGCATGGAAATTACATGTGATGTGATCCATACATGCCTATTTCCAACTGGTCCTACTTAACTTTATTGAGATCAATACTTCACAATACGTAACAGAGCGTAATAAACTGAATATTTCATTGTAAACATAAATTTCAAAACATAAACCTTACACTTCGGATCATTTACCATGTGTATTATCAAGAAATCAAGACAAAATGACATACCTGAATCCATTGATGAACGGTTAAACGGAAGCGTGATTATCAATAAACTCTTTGTTATTGATTATGTTATTGCCTTCTAATCCTTTCCCCTTTGGTGCCTTATGTTTCTCCTTGAGAGGATTTAGAAAAATGGCAGTGTTCTTTTTCTTTCACTTGGGAAGGAATAGGGACCATAACCTTTTAAAGGTTGTAATTGATTTTCAAAACTGAAAGGTTGTGGAAGTTCAAAAGGAATGAAAACCAACTTTAACCATTATTGGTTTTAATTTCTATTTATTGGTTTTCAAAACTGAAAGGTTGTGGAAGTTCAAAAGGAATGAAAACCAACTTTAACCAATATGTTTTAATTTCTATTTCTGCCCCTCATAGAAATAAAAATTATTCAACTAGTATCTACACATTAGGTCCATAACACATATACCCTTAAGCCTATTAACTAAATTGAATCACTTAAATTGTAGGCTTCTTATAAATGATAACACCACATTTAATTATGTGGTCCCATTGAGACATTATCTAACAATCTCCCCTTTGGACCACATATGTATCTGAAAAATGTGCTTAACTTTAGTGAGCTCAAATTTGTTATCATAACTTGAGGGTATCCAAACAATCTTGTCCATTAACTATATTAATATAGGATCAGCGGTCTTCGTTACATCAATTGTAACTCGACCCACCAATGGTCACGTATACTAATCTGACTAAATGACATAGATCAATCATGGATGCGTAGCATGGAAATTACATGTGATGTGATCCATACATGCCTATTTCCAACGGTCCTACTTAACTTTATTGAGATCAATACTTCACAATACGTAATGAGCGTAATAAATCGAATATTTCATTTCAGAGAAATTAATCTAATTACATAGATAAAACTCAAGGTGACATAAAGCGGTAATATAAATACAAACTCCCACTAAACCGAATGTTCTCAAATAGAACAACACCCATCTCGGCGATGTGCTCATGAAAGACCTTGGGTGGTAGTCCCTTCGTAAGTGGATCCGCTATCATGGAGTTTGTCCCAATGTGCTCTATGGAAATCATCCCACTCTGACTCTTTCTTTTACAACTAGGAACTTGATATCAATATGCTTTGATTTTGTCAAGCTCTGTTGTTATTGGAATATAAAGCTGCAGACTTATTGTCACAATATAACTTAAGTGGTCTTCGGTGCCTTCCAAAATCGCAACCCGATGACAAAATTCATGACCATATCCCTTGGTTTGATGCCTCATAAGATGCTACAAACTCTGCGGCCATGGTGGATGAAGCTATGAGCGTCTGCTTTGCAGACCTCCAAGAAATTGCTCACTTGACTAACAGATAAAAATAGCCTGATGTGGATTTCCTACTGTCTTGGCATCCAGCAAAATCGGAGTCGGAATATCCAATGACCTCTAACTTATCCGATCTCTTATATGTGAGCATATATTCCTTTGTTCTCTGTAAATATCGCATAACACGCTTGACTACTTTCCAATGATCCATGCCAGGATTACTTAAATATCTGCCTAACATGCCAACTATAAACGCAATATCCGGACGCGTACATACTTGAGCATAGATTAGACTCCCTACAGCCGAGGCATAAGGAATCTTCTGCATTTCTTGAATTTCAAGACTATTCTTCGGGCATTGGCTGAGACTAAACTTGTCTCCCTTAGCAACCGGGGTTTCACCTGATTTACAATTTTGCATGCCAAATCTAATGAGTACTTTTTCGATATAGCTCCTTTGTGATAATCCCAGAATACCCCGAGAACGATCTCGGTGTATTTCGATTCCTAATACAAAGGAAACATCACCAAGATCTTTCATTTCAAAATTCTTAGATAGAAATCTCTTGGTGTCATGCAATAAGTTTATATCGTTTGTGGCAAGCAATATGTCGGCAACATATAAAACCAAAAATATGTGTTTACTCCACTTGAACTTGTGATACACATTCAACAACAACGTTAGTTTCAAAACCATCTGAAGTGAGAACTTGATGAAATTTGAAGTACCACCGACGAGAAGCTTGTTTGAGTCCATAGATGGATTTAGTCAATTTGCAAACCATATTCTTTGGGTCTCGACACAAAGTTTTACTGCACCATATAAATTGTTTCTTTAATGTCACCATTAAGAAAAGTTTTTGACATCCATCTGATGCAACTCAAGATCAAAATATGCAACAAGCGCCATAATTGTCCTAAAAGAATCTTTCGAAGAAACTGGAGAGAAATTTTCTTTAAAGTCAATTCCTTCTTTTTGAGTAAAGCCTTTGGCTACAAGACGTGCCTTATACCTCTCCACATTACCATTTGAATCCCTTTTGGTTTTAAATATCCATTTACAACCTACGGGCTTCGCACCAACTGGTAATGAGACAAGTTCCCAAACTTTATTGTCTTGCATAGACTTATATTCTTCATTCATGGCTTCTATCCACTTATGAGAGTTGGAACTTTTCATGGCTCGACGAAAGTTGATTGGATCATCTTTCGACATTCCATTTTCTACCTCATGTTCCTGGAGATATACAATATAATCATCTGAAAATGCAAATCTCCTTTCTCTTGTGGATCACCTTAATGGCACAGATTCTTGAGGTTGAGGTTGTAGAGTTTGTTCCTCAGGAACAATTACCTCATCTTGAATGGGGGTTTGAACTATATTATCTTGAACAACATTGTCTGGTTGAGGATCCGAAATTACTTCTCGATCAATGACAGGTATAGGAACCTGTAATTGGTCAAAAGTAGTAGTAGGAAGTGGGATTACTCATGCTTCCTCTTCAAAGACAATGTCTCTAACTGGATATCTCCCCCCAAACTCAACATCCTCAAAAAATGTTGCAATTCTCGTCTCAAATATTGACCTATTTATGGGATCATAAAACTTGTAACCCCGTGATCGTTCGGCATAGCCAATAAAGTAGCTGCTAATGGTTTTAGAGTCCAATTTTCTTTCATGAGGTTTATAAGGCCTCGCCTCAGCAGGACACCCCCACACATGCAAATGTTTTAGACTAGGCTTTCGCCCAACCCAAAGCTCATAAGGTGTTTTTACAACTACTTTAGTTGGCACCCGATTTAAGATATAAGTTGCTGTCTTTAGAGGAATAAACAATTATGCTCACATTAAGTTACCAAACAGATAATCTCTAAATAAATTAATTTAATGACAACATCTCAAGATACCTAGCACAACATTAATACCAAGCCTTTGGGTAGTGATATTAACTGTAAGTGGTATTCTTGTTGTAATGATCAAACATTGACAATAAGTTATGTCAAATAACAAATCTATCTTTTGATGGATTTATTATTCACATTAGGTTTCCTTTACAATTGGCACATGTTTATCACCACAAAATGTGTGTGTAATTCTGCCAAGTATTAATCATGTCTTTGGACCGATAAATACCCGCATGAGATACACAGACATGAACATCAAAACATTCCATATAAAACAATCTAGACAAGAGAGATCACTTTTGTGACATCTTGAATGGATTGACTTATATTGAGAATGTTAGAAAATTAAATTTCTGTAGACATTGTATGAAATTACATTAAATTTAAAGATTTCTAAATTTGTGACCCCGTATATATTATATAATTTGCAGCAATCCCAATTATATACATATATAAATAGAATTGACGGGTCCAAAAACAAATAGTTTTTTTTTTTTTTTTATGATGTTCAAAATCAAACCGATCAAATCGCAAGATATATCTATATATATATATATATAAATACATGATATTCATCCATTTGAGAGAAAGGAAAAAAAAAATAAAAATCGAATCATTTACAATTCGAAAAAGCAGTTGCCATTTTCACAGAACAAAACAGGAAAAAACAGAATTTACATCCATAAGAAAATTCAGAATCTGATTCCAGGAAACTAAATAGAATGAATAAAGCATATCAATTCTGATAAGACACATGATATGCTTGCTCTGATTCCAATTGTAAACATAATACTCATATCGGGAATGTCTCAATGGGACCACATAATTAAATGTGGTGTTATCATTTGTAAGAAGCCTACAATTTAAGTGATTCAATTTAATTAATAGGCTTAAGGGTATATGTGTTATGGACCTAATGTGTAGATACTAGTTGTATAATTTCTATTTCTATGAGAGGCAGAAATAGAAATTAAAACATATTGGTTAAAGTTGGTTTTCATTCCTTTTGAACTTTCACAATCTTTCAGTTTTGAAAACCAATTACAACCTTTAAAAGGTTATGGTCCCTATTCTTCCCAAATGGAAAAGAACACTGCCATTTTTCTAAATTCTCTCAAGGAGAAACATAAAGCACCAAAGGGGAAAGGATTAGAAGGCAATAACATAATCAATAACAAAGAGTTTATTGATAATCACACTTCCGTTTAACCGTTCATCAATGGATTCAGGTATGTCATTTTGTCTTGATTTCTTGATAATACACATGGTAAATGATCCGAAGTGTAAGGTTTATGTTTTGAAATTTATGCTTACAATTGGTATCAGAGCAAGCATATCAGGTGTCTTATCAGAATTGATATGCTTTATTCATTCTATTTAGTTTCCTGGAATCAGATTCTGAATTTTCTTATGGATGTAAATTCTGTTTTTTCCTGTTTTGTTCTGTGAAAATGGCAATCTGTTTTCTGGAATTGTAAAATGATTCGGTGGGCAGTTTTTTTTTTCTCTCAAATGGATGAACATCATGTAGTTATATATATATATATAGATATATCTTGCGATTTGATCGGTTTGATTTTGAACATCATAAAAAAAAAACTATTTGTTTTTGGACCCGTCAATTCTATTTATATATGTATATAATTGGGATTGCTGCAGATTATATAACATATACGGGGTCACAAATTTAGAAATCTTTAAATTTAATGTAATTTTATACAACGTCTACAGAAATTTAATTTTCTAACATTCTCAATATAAGTCAATTCAAACAAGATGTCACAAAAGTGATCTCTCTTATCTAGATTGTTTTATATGGAATGTTTTGATGTTCATGTCTGTGTATCTCATGCGGGTATTTATCGGTCCAAAGACATGATTAAGACTTGGCAGAATTACACACACATTTTGTGGTGATAAACATGTGCCAATTGTAAAGGAAACCTAATGTGAATAATAAATCCATCAAAAGATAGATTTGTTATTTGACATAACTTATTGTCAATGTTTGATCATTACAATAAGAATACCACTTATAGTTAATATCACTACCCAAAGGCTTGGTATTAATGTTGTGCTAGGTATCTTGAGATGTTGTCATTAAATTAATTTATTTAGAGATTATCTGTTTGGTAACTTAATGTGAGCATAATTGTTCATTCCTTTTATTTTCTAAAACCATTAGCAGCTACTTTATTGGCTATGCTGAACGATCACGGGGTTACAAGTTTTATGATCCCACAAATAGGTCAATATTTGAGACGGGAATTGCAATATTTTTGAGGATGTTGAGTTTGGGGGGAGAAATCCAGTTAGAGACATTGTCTTTGAGGAGGAAGCAAGAGTAATCCCACTTCCTACTACTACTTTTGACCAATTACAGGTTCCTATACCTGTCATTGCTCGAGAAGTAATTTCGGATCCTCAACCAGACAATGTTGTTCAAGATAATATAGTTCAAACCCCCATTCAAGATGAGGTAATTGTTCCTAAGGAACAAACTCTACAACCTCAACCTCAAGAATCTGTGCCCTTAAGGCGATCCACAAAAGAAAGGAGATTTGCATTTTCAGATGATTATATTGTATATCTCCAGGAACATGAGGTAGAAAGTGGAATGTCGAAAGATGATCCAATCAACTTTCGTCAAGCCATGGAAAGTTCCAACTCTCATAAGTGGATAGAAGCCATGAATGAAGAATATAAGTCTATGCAAGACAATAAAGTTTGGGAACTTGTCTCATTACCAGTTGGTGCGAAGCCCGTAGGTTGTAAATGGATATTTAAAACCAAAAGGGATTCAAATGGTAATGTGGAGAGGTATAAAACGCGTCTTGTAGCCAAAGGCTTTACTCAAAAGAAGAATTGACTTTAAAGAAATTTCTCTCGTTTCTTCGAAAGATTCTTTTAGGACAATTATGGCGCTTGTTGCATATTTTGATCTTGAGTTGCATCAGATGGATGTCAAAACAGCTTTTCTTAATGGTGACATTAAAGAAACAATTTATATGGTGCAGCCAGAAAACTTTGTGTCAGGAGACCCAAAGAATATGGTTTGCAAATTGACTAAATCCATCTATGGACTCAAACAAGCTTCTCGTCAGTAGTACTTCAAATTTCATCAAGTTCTCACTTCGTATGGTTTTGAAACTAACGTTGTTGATGAATGTGTGTATCACAAGTTCAGTGGGAGTAAACACATATTTTTGGTTTTATATGTTGGCGACATATTGCTTGCCACAAAGCGATATAAACTTATTGCATGACACCAAGAGGTTTCTATCTAAGAATTTTGAAATGAAAGATCTTGGTGATGCTTCCTTTGTATTAGGAATCGAAATACACGAGATCGTTCTCGGGTATTGCAGGATTATCACAAAGGAGCTATATCGAAAAAGTACTCATTAGATTTGGCATGTAAAATTGTAAATCGGGTGAAACCCGGTTGCTAAGGAGACAAGTTTAGTCTCACCAATGCGAAGAAACATCTTGAAATTCAAGAAATGCTGAAGATTCCTTATGCCTCGGCGTAGGGAGTCTAATGTATGCTCAAGTATGTCGCGTCCGGATATTGTGTTTATAGTTGGCATGGTAGGCAGATATTTAGGTAATCTGGCATGGATCATTGGAAAGCGATCAAGCGTGTTATCGATATTCTGAGAGAACAAAGGAATATATGCTCACATATAGGAGATCGGATAAGTTAGAGGTCATTGGATATTCGACTCGATTTTCTTTGGATGCCAAGACGAGGAAATCCACATTAGGCTATATTTATCATTGGTAGCGAGCAATTTCTTGGAGGTCTGCAGCGACGCTCATAGCTTCATCCACCATGGCCGGAGTTTGTAGCATGTTATGAGGCATCAAACCAAGGGATATGGCTGCGAATTTTGTCACTAGGTTGCGTATTTTGGAAGGCAGCGAAAGACCACTTAAGTTATATTGTGACAATAAGTCTGCGGTTTTATATTCCAATAACAACAGGCTCGACAAAATCAAAGCATATTGATATCAAGTTCCTAGTTGTAAAAGAAAGAAAAATCTGAGTGAATGATTTCCATAGAGCACATTGGGACAAACTCCATGATAGCAGATCCACTTACGAGGACTACCACCCAAGGTCTTTCATGAGCACCTTTGCTTTCGGATGGGTGTTGTTCTATTTGAGAACATTTTGGTTTAGTGGGAGTTTGTATTTATATTACTGCTTTATGTCAGCCTTGAGTTTTATCTATGTAATTAGATTAATTTCTGCAGAAATGAAATATTGATTTATTACGCTGCATTACGTATTGTGAAGTATTGATCTCAATAAAGTTAAGTAGGACCCGGTTGGAAATAGGCATATATGGATCACATCACATGTAATTTCCATACTACGCATCCATGATTGATCTATGTCATTTAATTTGTATTAGTATCGTGACCATTGGTGGGTCGAGTTACGATTGATGTAACGAAGACCGCTTTGATCCTATATTAATATAGTTAATGGACAAGATTGTTTGGATACCCTCAAGTTATGATAACAAATTTCTGAGCTCACTAAAGTTAAGCACATTTTTCAGGATACATATGTGGTCCAGTGGGAGATTGTTAGATAATGTCTCAATGGGACCACATAATTAAATGTGGTGTTATCATTTATAAGAAGCCTACAATTTAAGTGATTCAATTTAATTAATAGGCTTATGGGTATACGTGTTATGGACCTAATGTGTAGATACTAGTTGTATAATTTCTATTTCTATGAGGGGCAGAAATAGAAATTGAAACATATTGGTTAAAGTTGGTTTTCATTCCTTTTGAACTTCCACAACCTTTCAGTTTTGAAAACCAATTACAACCTTTAAAAGGTTATGGTCCCTATTCCTTCCCAAGTGGGAAAAGAACACTGCCATTTTTCTAAATCCTCCCAAGGAGAAACATAAGGCACCAAAGGGGAAAGGATTAGAAGGCAATAACATAATCAATAACAAAGAGTTTATTGATAATCACGCTTCCGTTTAACCGTTCATCAAAATGGATTCGGGTATGTCATTTTGTCTTGATTTCTTGATGATACACATGGTAAATGATCCGAAGTGTAAGGTTTATGTTTTGAATTTATGTTTACATAAGAGTCCTATTAGGATTGTGCCACACGGAACCTATAAAAGCTCACCTCATCACCTATGGAGAGATAACACAATTTTGATTCCCGAATACACAGAGCTTTTTGTCTATTTGTCTATTTTGCTGACTTAGGCATCGGAGAGGTATCCGGCACACACCCGCCGGCAAGCTCACGCTTGTGTTTTCAGGGACTAAAGCGACGTCGTACGGAGGAGCGCAATCTTGATCAACAGGATTATACGAGAATGTTTATTTTCTTTCCCGTACAATTATATAAGCAGTAGAAAACACACACCCAAGGGCTGAAGAGATTTTAGCTCCAAAACAAGAAACACACCCAATTGCTGTAGAACATCACTACCTTAGGCACCTTCTGACCTGTTGGAGATTGAGTACAAAATCATTACATAGTAGAAATTGTTATATGAGTGAGTTTTCCACCAGAGAGCTACTTAATAAGCTCACAAAGATCAAAGGCATTAGGTTGAGAATTGTTGAATATGCATACATATCTTTGCTAATATTAAAAACAAATGGCAACTAAATTATTATATATACATGGAATTTAATTAAAAATAATATCTCTTTATCTCATTTCTTTCTACTATCATTATACTATTTAGCTTCTAAATTGAAAATTCAAATTTAATTAAAAATAATAAGCTCTCAAAGATCAACGAATTTGGGCTTTTGGACGATTCAATGTCTTGTCTTTGTCTTAGGTTTCGAATTTTGACTCAAACGATGCTTTCTATTAAAAACAAAAATCCATTTTAAAAAGCACGCCTTTTGCTTTCATTTTTCACTATTTTCATTTTATGTTTTCTTTCATATTTTTTCAAAATGTGAAATTGTTGAACTTTCAAAAATAATTTTCACATAAACAGAAAAACTGATATGAAAGTAATTTTTGAACTTTTCATATTTTTTTTCTCAAATATATGAAAAACAATAACAAACCATACCAATCAGTTATAAAAATCTTATTGTTTTCGATGTTTTCATGAAATGAATTTTTTGAAACTCATACAAGTGTTTAAAATAGTTTCATTAAAACGCTCTATTTCTAAGAAATTCGCTTGAAAATGCTTTTCTCATGTTGTGTTCATTTCCTCTGTTTTGAAGAACTAAAAAAAGAAAGAAAAAAAAAAGATAAAAATTATTTCAAAAAATATAGAAAAAAAAAAAAAAGATTCAAGATTTTGTTTTTATTGACTATCCTCTGTTTCCCAATTACCAAATGGGGTAGCTGAGGGAAATACTCAGTTTTTACTGATTCCTCATTTTGCTATTTGCTTATATTTAGGTCATCTAGAAAGAATAAAGTAAAATCTCACTAGTATTGCCTAATGCGAACAACTAATTGGTTTCGATTGGTGAAATTTAACAGTCCAGAAACCAATTCACCCAAGAAAATGAAAACAAATAAACTCAACAAATCCAAATATTTGTGAAAAAAAAAAGACTCAATCGAATAGAAGAGAGAGTATGAACAGAGAGACTGATACAGTGATGAGGTTTGAGACCAGCCGTGGCCATCCTCTTCGCAAAAGCTTCTCGGTATTTCGACATGTCGATTGGGTCATGTTGTCGACTGGAACAACTGTAGAGTAAGCGATTAATGGACACATTGGAGGGATTTAGAGGAAGGCGATTCGATGGCTCGAAATAGTGATGGGGCTTTTGATTTTGCTTTTGCTTTGTTTCTCACTACAGAAAGAGGTCGCAACAATGGTAGAGCAAAGGCGACACAAAAGAGCAAGAGGGAGAGGGAGAGAGAGAAGAAGAAGAAGATAAAAAGAAGAGCATATACATGTGCCGTGCCGGGAAAATGGGGGGGACCCCCAGCACCCCCACTGGGTGCTGATTGGCCCAAATTTTTTTTTTCATCCTCTTCTTACCTCCCACGTGTATGTGGGGGTGGCGGGGGTCTGCCCCAACTGGGGGTTTGCAGCATTGCTCTGCCGGGACATTTCTAATGGAGTGAGAAAATGAGATGGTGAAGTAATGGTCAATTGTTTTTTTATTCACCCAAAATGTTCAGTCAACTATTTTTGGTAATAAAGAATTAGGGCAAAGGCAAATAATTTATTGGCGACCAAATTAATTGGGTTGTCATTTAGATTTTCAACGACTAAATAATGTCTGTCGCCAAACACATACAATTGGCGACTAAAATTTTTATCGCATAAATTAATTTAGTCGTCGAAATTTTTTTAGTGCTCCCTCGTAGAATTTTCACTTGGCGCCAAACTCAATAATGACCAAAAATTTAAATTTGTCGCCAAATGTTTAGTCTTTAGAGACCATAAATATTCCGTTGCCAATTATGTATCTTTGGCAACTAAATTTTTGTTTGGTTGCTAAAAAATGTCACCAATTTTTTTATTTTTTATTTTTTTTGTAGTGGTACATTTGTCAACCTCAATATAGTAACTATTGAAACTATCAACATAGATAGATTGTGATAACATCTCATTGTATTTTATAGATGTTTGTATTGACAAATTTAAAGATATTTGTGTTGACAAATTTTGTGAATGTTTTTATGGATGTTTGTACATGAGAGGGAGATTTATGATCTGGATTGGGCCGAGGTAATGGCCGGACAGATTTGGGCTGAACAAGATTGGGCCGAGGTCGCGCGACCCTTGTCAGAAAGGATTTGCTTGGTTAAGGCGAAGTTGGACCGAGCTACTGGGCTTCATGGTGTAGAGGCCGGTCAAGTGAGAAGACCAGCGCCAGGAAAGGCGTGGTTGTTCCACGGTTTATGAGTTAGCCCGGAAGGAAGGAAGACCGACGGCAAAAGAGCATGAGTTGTCCCGAGCTCCGTTATGCCGGGATGCAGCTGAGCTCGGTCCTCATTGAGCATGGCGAGCGGAGCGCTCTGGCCAGTTGCACAGCACGGCCGTTGATAGCCGAGAAGATGCAGCCCGGCTGCCGAGCTCCCAGTTGAGTGGGCTGGCAGTTTGGTTAGGTAGTGTTCAGTAAGATTTGTGCTGACAGATGGGATAGCTGCACCATGTGTCGAGAGACTAATGGGAGTGGATTTGTGGCGCAGAAGGTATATAAGCGAGTCTGCGCCCCCCATGCTAGGACAGATGAACATTTTGTAAGAAACACTTACACTCAACTCTCTCTCTCTCTCTCAATCCCAAGGTGTGTGCTAACTTGATCGTCGAAGGGGTTTTCCGGCCATACACCGCCAGGTAGCTCACCGTTGTTGTCCTCGCAGGTGATCAGATAGAGATTGAGCTTGGAAGAAAGGAGTACGGGCTCACCGGAATATTTGCTCCTTGTACAGTACATTTTATATTTTTATGAATACTTGATATTTTAAGGAAAGAGAATCTGTAAACGTGGGCAATAGATAACTGGACAAATCTAATTTGTTCGGCAACATTATACTAGAATTATTCAAATTATTTAGCAATATATAATCGAACATGCTGATCATAAATTTAAAAAAAAAATGTTTTAAGAAAAATGAATCTATAAATGTGCAATAATAGATGATTGGATAAATGTAATTTGTTCAGTAATATAATATCCAAGTAATTCGATGAGAATTTTAAAAATAGTTGCAGGAGTTTTGAAAATAGTTTAATTTAGGATTAGTTTTAGTATTATAATGAGAATTTTAATTATTTTTAAAAAATATAATAAGAAGATAAGGTGTAAAGAGATGAGATTGTGATACGGTAACCAATTGAATTTGTAGCCTGGTTGTTGTAGCGACCGATCTTCACAATCCAGAGCACTGTTAGACCATATCACTTGTCTTTGATCTTACAATTACCTACTCCAACTACTTCAATTTTCCAGTCAAACCAGTAATCCGGACAAATATAGGCTGCTTGGGATGCCTTTTCTCAAACCCTAATTGTTTCGCTTTGAATACCCTTCTATTCGATTTCCTTATTGCTGTTTTTCTGTTTGTTAAAAGCTTTGCTCTTCAAGTTGACAAGGGAAAATTTCAAAGGTTTTCCATTCTTCATTTCCACTTCAATTATTATTATTATTCTCTCTGTTTAATCTTTGCTTGCCAAAAAAAAAAAAAAAATCTATGTATTCCCTTTTGGTTTTAGAAAGCTTTGTAATCTCCTCCTCTGCAACTCTATTATAACTTTGTGTTGAATAATTTAGTATTCTCTGCATTCTGTTATCATTACTTTCTTCATTTCTATTTCTATTCTAGTACAAAACTCTCTTTGTCCAATTTTATTATAATTCTCTATATTCAACTCAACCCTTATTTTTGCCAACAAAAAAAAAAAAAAAAAAAAAAAAACTCAACCCTTCTTGTCAAAAAAAAAAAAAAAAAAAAAAACCCTTTTGTGTTTGTTCAACCATTGGCTTAAAAAGCAATTTGTATCCCCTTCTGATTTTGCAAGTGTTCCTTTCCTACCTACATATCCTCTACAAAATAGTAATGCTCCCATTGTACAATTTTGATTTGCAAAGCTCAGATTCCTCAATTCCATTTCAATTATTGTAGGAAAGCCCTTTGTTGTGTTCCATTTTTCACATTTTAGGTTGCACTGTCCTAAAACAGTCGTGAGAGAGAGGTTGGGTGGGGTGAGGAATGGCTGGAAACATTGTTCTTTCCTTAGTAGTGAAGATTGGAGAATATCTGGTTGCTCCAGTGAGCCGCCAGTTTGGTTATTTGATTTTCTATGAAACCAACATTAACAATCTCGAAAATCAAGTCCTCAAGTTGGAAGATAAAAAATTTGGAGTAGAACAATTAGTTGTTGCAGCAGAGACAAAGAGAGAAACTATTGGACCAGATGTCAAGCGGTGGTTGACAGCGGTGAATGACCTCAGCCAAGAGGCCACGGAATTCATCGAGCACGAAGTTAAAGCAAATAAAGGGTGTCTGAATGGGTGGTGTCCAAATTTGAAGTCACGCTACTCATTGAGCAGGAAAGCTACAAAGAAAACTCAAGTTGTGGAAAAGCTTTCTGGAGAAGGAAATTTCCCTAGGGTGTCCTACCCTGAACCTCCAGTGGGGATGGCATCCACAGGCACTAGAGGCTTTAAGCATTTTGAATCTAGAAGATCCATTATGAAAGAACTCATGAAGACACTGGAAGATGATAGTATCAACATGATTGGGATATGTGGGATGGGAGGTGTTGGCAAGACAACAATGGTGAAAGAAGTTGAAAAAAGAGCAAAAGAAGGGAATATGTTCAATGAGGTTGTCATTTGTACAGTGTCCCAAAGTCCTGAGGTGAAGAAGATTCAAGGTGAAATTGCAGATATATTGCAGTTCAAACTTGAGGAGGAGACTGAACTTGGAAGATCACGCCGACTGTGTGCAAGACTAAAGACCATTAAGAGAATTCTTGTGATATTGGATGATGTTTCGAAGAGTATTGAATTAAATGACATAGGAATTCCATTTGGGGATGATCACAAAGGCTGCAAAATTTTGCTGACTTCAAGATTTGATTATGTATGTGATGATATGGGAGCTCAACAGAAATTTACAGTTGAAGTCTTACCTAAAGAAGAAGCATGGAATCTCTTCAAGGAGATAGCTGGAATTTCCAATGACCCAAGTCCTACAACTGATTTACATTGCACGCAGATAGAAGTTGCGAATGAATGTGGAGGCCTACCGATTGCTATTGTTACAGTTGGAAGGGCACTTAGAGCTAAAGTTCAGTCTTCATGGGATTCCGCTCTTTGTCAATTACGAAAGTCCATCGTCACAAATATTAGGGGAGTAGATGAAAAGGTATTTAAGTCCCTAGAGTTGAGTTACAACTACTTAGAAAGTAACGAAGCTCAAAAATTATTTTTGTTTTGTTCCTTATATCCAGAAGATTTTGATATTCCAATAGAAGATCTTGTTGGATATGGGATTGGGCTTGAATTGTTTAAGGGCACTGATACAATAGGCGAAGCAAGAGACATAGTACATGACGTTATTGATTACCTCAAAAAATGCTATCTATTAATAGATAGTGAGAGAACAGAGTGTGTGAAAATACATGATATCATACGCGATGTGGCTATATCTATTGCATCTAGGGAGGAGCATTCGTTTATGGTGAGATGTGACAAAGCATTGGAAGATTGGCCGGAGAAAGATCAACTAAAGAATTACGTTGTAATCTCATTAAAACTTAATGGTATGCATGGGCTTCCTGGTTTAGAATTTCCAAAACTCCAGCTTCTAAATCTAGATTGCAATGCTGGATTACCATCAATATTCTCATTTTTTTTCCACGAAAGCATGGAGGAGGTCAAAGTGCAAGAGACCCCAGATAGTTTCTACCAAGGGATGAAAGAACTCAGAGTGCTAGCTTTGTCCGATGTATACGGATCACTGCCCACATCACTCCGAAATTTGACCAACCTCCGAACCTTGTCACTTTTTCGTTGCCGACTTATTGATGATGATGCCTCTGTAATTGGAGCATTAGAGAATCTAGAAATTTTGAGATTTGCCTACTCTCGTATCAAGGAATTGCCAAAAGAAATAATAGGTCACCTTGCTCACTTGAAGGTACTTGATTTGTTAAATTGCAAAGTGGAAAGGATTTACCCAGGTGTTTTGTCAAGTTTATCAATGCTACAAGAGCTGTATATTGGGTACAGCTTTACAAGATTTGGTGAAGCTGGAACAGAAGAAAGTAAGGAAAGAACAACTGCAATCATCGCTGAGCTTGCATCCTTGCCCAATTTGGTGGCTTTGGATATTGATCTATTAAATATTAAATCCTTGCCAAGAGATTGGGTCATTGAGAAGGTGAAAAAGTTCAATATAAGAGTTGACCCATCTCATGCCATCGTGGACTGGCCTTATTATCTGTTACCGAATAAGTTGAATCTCAGTTCACTGCATGTGACTGATCTTATGGATAGTAACCTTAAGATGCTATTGAAGAGCACTAAAATTCTGGCCTTAAAGCAAATTAAGGGTTTGAAGGATATTCTCAGTGATTTAGACAAAGATGGTTTTGAAAACTTGACGAATTTGTCACTGTCATATTGTGATGATTTGGAATACCTTATCAACAAACCAGATGAGGTGGTTTTGCAGAGAGCCTTCCCTTTCCCTGTGTTAGAGAATATACGTCTTTCTAGACTAAATAATTTCAAAGGGATTATTTGTCGTGGCCAGCTACAAAATTTTTTGCCTGAACTGACACATTTGTGGATGGGTCCCCCTCCACTTAAATGGCTTGGCAAATTGAGATTTGTATATTTGTATAGTTGTGATAAACTGGAAAGTGTGTTCTCACTTTCTATCGCTAAAAATCTTATGCATCTGGAGAAAATTGAGATATATGAATGTTGTATGATGGAAGTAATTGTTTCGAATGAAGGAGGAGATCGCGATATAGCAGTGGCAACAACAGATAAAGTCGAATTTCCTAAACTAAAAAGTATGGTTCTTCGGAAACTGCCAAGTTTTACAGCATTCGGCAAAGCCATGAATGCAATTGAACTACCAAAATTGGAGTATTTGGATCTCAAGGAAATACCAAAGCTCAATAGTCTCTGCCCTTCTTCTGCCTCTGCTTCTGCTTTTGCCTACATTCAGTCGCTCTTTTACAACAAGGTATGCTTTCTTTGAGTATTTAAGAGCACCTCGTTTTCCAATTTTCTGTGCAACTTTTGGGCTATAACGTGTATGAATGATTTTTTGCATAATTGCATTTGATGTATCAATGTATAAACGTGAATATAATATATTTTGAATTGAATATGTTTAGATGGAAGATAAGAATATCAAACTAAACCTGAAATTAGTATATCCTGGAATAAATGGCCACCTTAAAGTTTAGTATGTTCATCGTGTTAATATGCTTAGTATTTTGATTAAAAGCTTAGTTGAAGTTCAGGTTGTAATTTTGTGAACTTTGACCAAATTATTTAAAACATTAGGGTTGTGTTGGGATGGAAGAATTTGAAATGGAGGGATTTGAGGTTAAGACAATATATATATATATATATAAGATGCTTGATTATTAATATTCTATTAAAGCACTTAGGCTATGTTTGATTGTTGGATTTGGATCCCTCTCTTCTTTTTTTTTTTTTTTTTTTTTTTTTTTTTTTTTTTTTCACTCTGTAAATCATTTTCTAAATTCATGATCCAAACATAACCTTAAAAGGAGGTTCATGTAGTTGTGCGATAGAGATTTTTACAAGGGTCTTTGTTTTACTAGAATTCTACTTGGTGGAATTTTAAATTGCTATTTTACGGTATGAACTTGACACCACTCCCGTTTGGGAACTTACTTTTTTAGCCAAAAAGTCAAAAAGTTACTAAATTAGCCAAAAAGTCAACAACCCATACCAAAAAGTCAAAGATTCTCTTTTCTCTCTACTTTTTGCACATCTTTTCGTAATTAGTCAAAAAGTCATCCCAAACATACAAGTTTTTTTTACCTATCTTTTTAGCCAAATAGCCAAAAAGTTACTAAATTAGTCTGTTCCCAAACGAGGACTCATTTTCAAAATATAACTTTTAGCTTAATGTAGTTATTTATATCTTGATTTTAAGAATGAATTCAGAGTTTGATAAATGAATTTGAAACTTGATTAACATAGTTATTTGAAATTTGTTCTTTTTTTTGTTTTGGCAAAAACGATAGGTTGTTAGTGGGTTAGTAAGATTACAAATTTACAATGAAAGGCCGCAGTCACTCCATTGACTCGAACCTTGAACCTCTGACTTTCTCACTATCCCAAGGGATAGCTACATGGATCACTGGGCAAACTAACGTGTCCCAAAGGATCTTATTTATTTATTTATTTATTTATTTATTTTTATCAATTGATAATGGAATATTGAATTTTACAAATACCAAGACAATTATGTCAAATTGAACAATTAAACCATTTAAGAATGGTGAACAATACATACCCACAAGCACACCACTAACTACATAATACAAGAAGACCCTGACAGAGAGGAAAGTCACAACTAAGAAAGACCCCATGTAGGCAAGATATATATATATATATATTGGTGGAAAATATTATATTTTTACAATATCAAGTAAATTACGTCAAACGGTACAATCAATCATTTAAAAAAGTCAAATAGTACATACTTGCAACCCCAACACTAACAACCACCATATAAGCTAAGAAAGACCCATAATAAGGAAGAAATAATCATTCATTGCCTTTAGCAAGAAATAATCGTTCTTGTACAAAAATATTAACACAATGCATGATCCACATCTCTACAACATCCTTTACTTTAAAATTATTAATCATTGTCTATTAATTACCTTGAAGGGTAAAAAAAATAAAGCATAGTCGTGAACCCTTAAAGAATCATTCAACCATAAAGGGGAATAGCCATAAAGCTTAGTCCGTTACCTGCTAACTTTATATATATATATATATATTTATTTATTACTTTTTTTTTTTTTAATGTGATTTCTTCTCATCTAGATATATAAAGGGCTATGATGCATGTACACGAACACGAGACACAGGACACGACATGAACACGTAAATTTTTAAAAAATGGGGGACACGATACACTGGGGACACATTTAATATATAATTAGTTATTTATTATATGTCTAAAATTTTAAAAAAAATCGTTGGTTCTTATACAATTACAATAATAATAAAATTAATAAATATATTTCCTTAATTTTTTTAATAAAAATGAGTTTTTTAAATAAAAATAATTTATTGTATGAATTTTAGGTTTAACAAAAATAAGGATAAAAGAAAAAATAAAAAAAAGGGAGGGGAGAAATCAGGAAAATAAAGGAGGAGAGAGAAATAGGAAAAAAAAAAAAGGAAAAAAAAAGAGAAATGATAGAGGGGAGAGGTGAAATCAGAAAAGGGAGAGAAAAAACAGAGAAGACGAAGAGAAGAAAGAGAAAATGGAGGTGAAACAGAATACGGAGGAGAAGAAGAAAATGAAGAAAAGAAAAAGAAGAAAGAAGACGAAGGATAGAGAAGACGAAGAGAAGAAGAAGAACAGAGAAGACGAAGAAGAATACCTCAGTGCTTCTTGGGCTTCTTCGATTGATCTCTTTTGAACAGGTTACGGCTTCTTCCTTCAATCGATCTCTCCCTCGATCTCTTTCTCTCTCTCTCCTCTCCAACAGGTTAGGGCTTCTTTGTTCCACGTTGCGTGTCCGGAAAGTGTCATCGCGTGTCCACGGCGTGTCCGACTAGAAAAATTAAAAAAAAAAAGGGACACGTTAGAGAGAGTGTTGGACGCGTGTCTGTGTCCGACACTCATCTGTGAGCCACAGGGGCGTGTTGGTGCTTCATAGATAAAGGGAGATGTTCCTCATTTTTGAAGTCGTAATTTTTTAGTTTCAAAAACAATGAATGCCGTATGTTTGGTTTACAAGTTCTTTTATATTTTGACTCTACAAGGGATATAATTGGAATTTTGTAACTATTTTATCAAATTAAACCAAACTAATTCTTGTGCCTTAATCAAGTGAAATTGGCCAAATGAAAATTTTTTTCCTGCCATCTTGCATTGTCATTATGCTCAGTTAAATTAAATAAATTTACATAATTTTTCACAAATTTTGCAACTATTTTAAATTTTAAATTTAATGTCTTTTTTTTTATTGCAAATTTAATGTTTGGGAAAGTGTTTGACTTGGTGGAATGGAATAATTTCATCTTGGGCTACCATATAATAATTTCATCTACACTTTTTTTCTTTTCTTTTTTATTTATTTATTTATTATTATTTTTTTTTGTGATTTCATACGCCCTGTTCTAAATTTAACTTTTTTCTTTTCAATCCTTAAAGCTTAAGCCATTCTTAAATCCTTTCAAACCTCACAAGACAGCAAAAAACTCAACCATGTGCTGCTTTTGTTTGATTTTTCTTATGTCGTAACATATACACATCTAGGAAGCACGGATACGGATACGGGATACGGATACGATACGATACGGATACGGCGATACAACAAAATTTGAAAAACTAGGATACGGGTATGGCGGGGATACGTTCGTAAAAAATATTATTTTAACAATTTTTAGTAAGGCAGTATGCATAAAAATAAAACCTAAAGCAAAAGACAACTTGATAAAGAAGAAAGATTCCTATAAAACTAAGAGTCTTAAAGGTCAATAGCTTCAACTTGTTCCCCTTCATCATTGAATATCACAAGATCTTAGCTAAAGCCAAAAAACCATTCTTAAATAAAAATTTCAGCAAATATA
The DNA here is from genome assembly GCA_025200525.1 of Camellia lanceoleosa. Classification (NCBI taxonomy): domain Eukaryota; kingdom Viridiplantae; phylum Streptophyta; class Magnoliopsida; order Ericales; family Theaceae; genus Camellia; species Camellia lanceoleosa. The sequence continues at coordinate 138,995,477 of CM045763.1, forward strand.
CTTTTTTAAGTCGTCAATGATAGCCTAGGAAGCACGGATACGAATATGGTGATATGGGGATGTGGATATGGCGATATGTCAAAATTTGAAAAAGTACGATACGGCATAAAATTTTTTTTTTTTTTTTAATTTTAATAATGTAATATGCATGAAAATAAAACTTAAAGTAAATTAATAAATAAAGAGAGGGATTCCTATTAACCTAAAAGTGCTCAAACATTCATAAAACATCCAAAACTAAAAGCAAAAACAAATGCAAATGCAAATTAAACATCATCCTTACATGCCAACACCAAAAAAAGAATGAGAGCAGAGAGAAGAAACGTGAGAGAGTGAGAAAGCGAGAGAGAAGCGAGAGAGACAACAAGGATACATCAATTTGACAAATTCTATTACTTTAACTCTCACTATATTCCTTTTATCAAAAAACTAAACAAAATATTATAAGTAATATATAATTTCGAGTATCTGATACTTCAAAATTAAGTATCCGATACTTCAAAATTAATAAAAAATTAATTAAGAAGTATTTGATACTTTTAAGAAGTATCCGATACGTATTCGCGAGTATCCGAGGAGTATCGGTATCCGATAAGTATCCGATACGGATACGTCCCCCTTTTTGAAGTATCCGTGCTTCATAGATACACATGTACACACAAACAAACAGACAGTCAATATTTGATTTGTTTTCTTGATCAGTCTTTATTTGAACTCAAACTCGACAGACATTTTGAGTTTAGTATGATTTCTGCCATCTAATTTTGATTAAGGTAGTAAGTCAAGAATCTGAAGGAAAACCATTGGGATGAGCTTGTGGAACTGGTGAAAGTCAGAATCTCCTTTTCGGAGAAAAGTTTTGCTAATATCACAGAGTACGCAAATCAATGATTTCATCTTCTCCCTGGATGGTGTCAAGAATATGAGAATCAATGCTTAACTTTCCTTTGTCTCTTCAGCTCCTCAGATAGCATCTTGCCATCTGTGGTGTTTTCTTTTCTTTTCTTTTTTTCTTCTCCTGCTCTCTTCCTGAGACTTTGCACATGATTGGCTAGGTAGATGGTTCCAACCTAGTTGGAATGATCTTATCTAGCAATGATGTGGTCTTTGGTTAGGGTTTCTTGTACTCCCTTATGTACTTATACATTGTTTTCTTCATCAATGAATTCTCTTTTGCTGATCAAAAAAAGAAAAAAAGGGTTGTAAGTCTCTCCTTGTGAAGAAAAAGTGGAGAAAGAAAAGAAAAGGTATAGTTAGCAAGTTTAAAAATAGGATTGTTCTTACATTAAGAAAAAAAGAAGAAGATTATTCTTTTATTGGCCAATGGTTTACTTCTTCGATAATTAACTCACTATGATGATTGATAATAGTAATAGTAATGACCAGCAATGTAGGCTCTACTTTATTGATCCCTCAATTACATCCAAATTTCAATTACATGCTCTCGTTGGATAAGAGTTTGTCTCACATTTACTTCTTTGATGTTAGGTGTTGAAATCTTATTTACCCATTAATGTTATTACTTGTACAGTTATACGTATCTCATTTCCTATGATTATTAGCTTGTTTCTTATAAGTTATAACACTTTGAATTTAGAAACTTTAAGTAATGTATAGTTAAATTTGAATGTTCAAATTTTTTTAAGAAATATTGAAGTTTAATTATTTAACTTTGAAGTATATTAATTTAAATATTAAATGGAAATAAAGTTTGGTGTGTTTAATTATGCTTTTAACCTTGCGAAATCAACTTTACAGGTTAAATTGACTTCCCTTGAGAAGTTGTCTGTCACTGCAATGGATAATCTGATTGAGATATGGCCTGACGAACTTCAAGCTAAACTAAGAGAGATGAGAGTTAAATTGTGTCATGGGTTTTCGAATATTCTTTTTCCATCCAATTTGATTAAGGGCATGCAAAGTCTTGAACTACTTGAAGTGAAACAGTGTCGATCTGTGAAAGTATTATTTGACCTTGAAGGACTAATTACTAGGGAAGGCCATCCAGATACACTATTGCATTCATTAACAAATATGAACCTACGACATCTACCAAAGTTGACACATGTTTGGAAAGACAATTTACCAGGAATTCAAGGTTTACAAAACCTAACATCCCTATTAATTAAAGGTTGTGGCAGTTTGAGATATATGTTCTCAGTTTCTCTAGCCAAACTTCTGGGGAAACTACAGGAAATAGAGGTAATTGAATGTGGTGTGATGGAAGCGATCATTGATAAGGAACCAGAAGTAGGTTATGATGTCACAACAAATATTTGCATATTCCCTCAACTAAAGAGTCTCAAACTCTGTGATCTGCCAAACCTTAGGAGTTTGTGCCTTCAGGCTTCCACGTTTGAAGAAACATTGTTGAAGATCGTGAAAGTAATCAATTGTCCCAACTTGAAGGAACTCCCTTCAGCATTCCAATGCCTGCAAGAGTTACGGAGGAGCAATGTTCAAAAAGAGGAATTTTTAAACTCAGCTCAACACCATTTCTTGGATGGAAAGGTAAATTAGTTTTCTTAAACTTATGACATTCACCATTAATAATCCATTCTTTGAAAGAAACTGTTTTCAAGATCCATTGAACTAAGGATGAACGTCTACATGTTGAAGGGAAAGAATTTTTCGGTAAACAAAATCGTAGACTAAGCTATTTATTACCAATGTGGTCCAAGATTTTACATAAAATTTTTCACTATAATGATGATGATGACACTTATCTAAAAGAAATTATGATGATGACATTTTTTAATTAAATGTTATCTTAATGAGAAATGCTATGTATCTCAAATATTCTACCAAACCTCTTACATGGGGTGAAATTCACACAAATCCACATGTGTGTGGGTCCCACACCTATGTGAGAGATTTGGTAGAATATTTGGGGTCCCTAGCATAACTCTATCTTAGTAGGTACACTGTTCAAAAATGATAAAACTGATACAACCACATCATTCTATATATAAATTTCATATACTTTTTCTATTTATATATCTTTGTTTTATTTTGTTTTGTTTGGCAATTGTGTCCAAATCCCAAATAAAACGGTGTTAAAATTGATTGTGTTGGGTTCAGTTTAATTAGAGTAATGCTAGTCGGCAATCTTCATACCCAGATATAAAATAGAGTAAATTCTCCAAACCGGCAAGCTCTCTCTTTCATTGTGTGATATTGTTTGTCATGTGAACTGTTAGAATTGCAGACATATTTCAAAATACAAATCTGTTTGGTTTCAAATAGTTTCATTAATTATATGATTTAATATTGGGCCAATTACCTTAACAGTCCGTATAGTTTGGGACTCATGTCACTTTAGACCTGACTTTTCAATTGTGACACAGTTGACCCTCCATTTTAAATCTTATTTCAAGTAAGGAAATTGAAGATACCATTGTTTAATTTCAAAGGCAAAATTGTTAATTTGATAAAATATAAATTAACTTGACAAAAATAAACGTAAAAAAAAATATTTTTAAATTTTTTAAAATTATTTGTACCCACCAAAAATAAAATTATATAAAATTGATAAATCTTTTAAACATTTATTTATTTATTTATTTTACTAAATTAATTTTTGTTACGTGTTTAGATGATGATCATGTAATGGGTAATTGTTAAGATTTTAATGTGTAATCGATATATTTAATATATGAAATGTTTTTAATTTTAGATTTTTTGATTTAATGGATTGGTTTAATAATAATATTAAAGTTGTCGTTATATTTGACTTTTACAAAAATAGAAACTAATTTCATGAAAATAAAAACAACTACCCATTACATGATCATCATCCAAACACATAATAAAAATTAATTTGGTAAATAAATAAATAAATAAATGTCTAAAAGATTTATTAATTTTACATAATTTTATCTTTAGTGAGAGAAATAATTTTTAAAAATTTAAAAATATTTTTTTTGACATTTATTTTTGTCAAGTTAATTTATATTTTATCAAATTGACAAATTTTCCCTTAGAATAGTGATTGACACGCCTTTGTTGATAAATATTTGTTACGATCATATTTTATGTATTTGCATTGCACCTCTATAAATAATTTTCGTTATTGTTATACAAAATTATTTATTTTCTGATTATTTTTAACATGGACAGCTACCAAGAAAAAGAAAAATGTTGAAGAAAAAATAGTAGAAGAAATATTTCAACATCATATTATTAGGTTTTCACCAAATATGCCAAAGTAAATTTGTTGATTTTCTAGTTAAGGACATGTAGGTTGGCAGAGATTTCATGAAATATCAAACTACATATTCATTTAATTCAATTATATGGTGGAGATCGTAATCGTTGTTGGTACTCTTACATTATTCTAGTATTTACTAGAGACCTGTACAAGGGGTTAATGGTGTAAATGGATCTTCTGCATGTTTACTTTTTTCATCTTTTATTATTTCCAATGGTTTCAATTTTTGTTGAACATATCACAATATGAGTTTTGTTTTGTTTTATTTTATTGCCACATTGGTCCAAGTAAACGTGTGGTTTTAAAGTGGAGTTTGTTTTATTCAGTGATTCATAATTCTTCAACTTTTATTATTTCCAATGTTTTGAATTTTGCTGAACATATCACAATATGAATTTTGTTTTGTTTTATTTTATTGCCGCATTGGTCTTAGTTAAGGTGTGGTTTTAAAGTTGGGTTTGTTTTATTCAGTAATTTGTAAATATGTTACTAACACAAGTGATTGCAATTGCAGTTTAGTTTAAGCAGCAAGGGGGAACTTACTGTCACAGGAATAGATGAGTCAACTGAGATATGGCACAATCAACTTGGAGTCGGATGCCTTCACAACGTAAGAGTCATGTGGGTCCAGTGCTGCAGGACATTATTAAGTATTGTTTCTTCTAATTTAATACAAAGATTACACCAAGTTGAAGAGCTAAAGGTATGGTGGTGTGATTCCTTGGAAATGATATTTGACCTCAAAGAGGAGGTATGTGTTGGTGTTGGTATTGGTGTTGGTGAAAAAGGAACATCAATCACTCAGTTAAGCAAATTGGAATTGAAGTATTTGCCCAAGCTGGCGCATATATGGAAGTGTTTTCCCCAACAAACTCATTGTTTCGGAAATCTAAGTTATCTAAAAGTGAACAGTTGTGACAACTTGAGATATGTATTCACAATTTCCATGGCCAAAGTCCTTGTGAATCTAAAAGATCTAATAATTAAACATTGCGAGAAGGTAGAAATGATTGTCACGAGGGAAAACGAAGAAGAAGAAATCCATTTGCACCGATTTCGCAGTGTCAAACTTTATGATCTTCCAAGTCTCGTGTGTTTCGGCCCTAACATAAATGATACTCAAATTCCAGCCGATCAATGGACGTATCGTTCTGTCCCAAATTTCCAGGTAAAACTCCAATTATAGATTTCCAAGTTTTCAACAAACTCAAGAAGACAACTTTACCGATCAATTTTTTAGCTGTTTTACATCTTACAACTTAGAAAATGGTAGTCATGGTAAATGACTACAGACCATGACTATATGACAATTGCCACATCACTCATGAACACGGTTAAGTAAGTTTGTAAATTGACAATTGAGGTAATCCCAAAAATGATATTAATACAAAGAAAAAATATATTAGGCCGACTTATTGGCCGAAGCCCACTTGTGTGTCACATGAGCCACAGTGACTGAATTGGCCCACAAATTATGTTAGAATGAATTGTTCATACCTCTGTCGATTTTGGCAGAATTTTGACTTTAGTAGCATCGCTAATAACGTTAACTTTCAAAATAATTGTGTTCGTAAGACTTGAGGGTTATAGCCTCTATGTTTCTAGTTCAACTCTTGGCAAAGTCAAGCCTCTTGCTTTCCGCCTGGTAATGAGGAGTGGTGCATCTTTTTTGTTGTTGTTGATAAAGGAGTCGTGCATCTTATTACCCCCAAGTTTGAGTGGGCTTGTGTCCTGGGTTATCAAAATATATATATTATGGGCAATTTGCACTCGTAATTATTGTACTTTTATTTCATGGTCAATTTAGTCCTTCTTGTTCTAATTAAATCAATTTTACTCTTAATTTTATTTATTTATTTATTTATTTTTTCTTGTTGTGTCAATTTAGGCTAATTGATAACGCCCTATTAGAAAAGTTGACTAAAATCAAGAGAAAAAATAGTTTATTCACGTTCTCTAAAGTGATTGAGGGGTTGATATCTAATTTGAAGTGATCCATTTCTTTTGAATGAATATTTTGCCATTGATTTATGTATAAATTATAATTTCTTAACGGATGTTATCAATTGGGTTGAATTGACACAATGTGAAGAATGAAGGGGTAAAATTGATAACAATTAAAATTATAGAGATCAAATTAATACAAAATGCAAATTACAGAGACCTTTTATGATGCTAGAACCAGTCAAAAGGGTGAAATAAGGTAGCACACGTAGCCACAACGTCTGCCTCATTGGCAACCATGGTGTGTCCAAGAACTACCTATCATTAGGAAACAATATCCTTAAGGAACAACTGATTTTTGTAATAGTGAGCTGTGTATTTAAGAATTAATAGCATAGCCACCAGCATATGTCTACGCCTATTTTTTTTTAAAGATATGGGAATACACAATTATTGGAGACATGATTGTTACTAATGTGATGTTTTTTTTAATCATTATCTCATGTATATGCGCTTAGTAGTTTATCAATGATAAACAGTAGATGATTACTATTGACATTGTAGTTTGCATGGCTAAGGTTATTATTTTACAAGCAACTGCTTTTTTGTAAAACCCAAGGTATAGAATTATTTTTGGATAGATTAATAATTAAAATAAATTGTATGGGTAATTTAGTAATTTTAAGAATTAGGTTATTAACCCTTTAAAAAAAACAAAAAAAAAAGAGGGTTTTCATGTTATGTTGTATCATAATTTTACAGAGGGCTCAAGTGAGACTGCGATAGGAATTAAGGGCAGCACGTTGGGTGTATTTTGATACAACCATTGACTGGGGTAAGATCCTTCTTGTATCACTAGTTATTAATTTTCTATTAATAAATAAAAAACAGTCGAAGCTTTATGTAAACTTGTATGTGCCTACTTGGTTGTGAGAGCTTGGTGAATGGTGCAACGTGTGGAGTGTAGTTTGGGTAAAGAGTAGAAACGGTGGAACAGTTTGTGTGGGTGTGGTTTTACATTTGAGTTTTGTACATTGGGTAAGGTGTGTTTGGCTATTAAATTGGGTGGATTGATTTGGTGTGTCTTGAATTTTAAGCACTGCATATATAGTGGGTTCTTGTTAATGTGTGAAAGACATCAAAATATTGATTTATTTGAGATTCTATTTATTAGGTTTGTATTATTGAAGTGGTGGAGCTGGGTGCTTGGAGTTAGTGTGGTGGAATATTATTTTAGCTGTTTGAGGTAAGTAACCCTCTATCAATGTTGGTTCATTTTTATTTCCATCGAATCGTTTGAAATTATAAATGTTTATTTATAACCTTCATGTTTTCTTAAAATAAAATATGGGTCAGGTATAAAATAGTATCAAATTTTATTTTGAAAATATTGAATATTTTATTTACAAGTTGTGTATTGTTTGAATTTTGAATATCACTCTAGTCTGACTATGATTTGGACCCTAGCCAATGGGGGTTATTTATTGGCGCAGAAACTAGCTTCTTTTGAGGCTTCACCATTGGCCTATGTGTGGTTTTGGGCATTGTCACGGGCTAAGTGACCCTAGTTACCAAGACTTGAGTTTTATGAATCAAATCATTGAACCGTCTGAATATCAAACCATTGATTTGAACAACGAAACTACTTCGAATTATCTTATTGTCTTTTCAATTAAATTGTATTACATTGTTTATTTTCAGCTATGAAACCATCTTACAAAATATTGGTTCATTTATTGAACTGTAGCAAAAATATATTTATTGGTTATCGACATTTTTTTTTTTTTGGTATACTTGATCCAGTTAGTAGTGATCGTTGGTTATTTGTTGGGCTGTCTAGCTTACCTTTATTTTATTTTTTTCAGATCCTCAGGAGTAGAGCTGCATGGGTTTTTACTTATGGGAGTGCTGAGAGTATGACTGTAATTTTAAATTACTTTGGATTACTAGTTTGTTAGTGGATTATATTAGTGGACTTAGTAGATAATTTCATATGACAATGATTGTTTATTATTTATGGATTTTGGCATTATAATAATTAAAGATTTAATTTGAGTATTTTATATTATTTGTTTATTTGATTGGACTCCTAGCCTTGCTTGCTCATTTACATGAGTGTGCGGCGTTGTCATGGGGTCTGGGGTGTGACATTTTTACTTCAAAAACATTGTGAAATGTTAACATTGCTTTTTCTTTAATTATTGCATAGATTACGACATAGGCTATGGCAATGGGGATGGCAATGGAGTTAGAGATGGCCGATGATAATGACAATGATGATGACTATTAGCGATGTTTAGGTTGCCAACTCTTCAAAGAAAAGGTATATATATATATTCTAGGATAAAATCTACTTTATCTCCTTGTGGTATGACCTTAGAGCACTTTGATTTCGCACAAAGTTTAGCACACCTAATTAGCTAGTAACTAAATTTTGCTATATTGATTTAAATTTATTTTGAACCAATGAAAATTCTTAAACCCAAAATCCTCTAATTTTAGTAGATTAGGCTTTCAAGAGTATAATGGGCACAACTTGCTATTCCTAAGTTTCCTTAATTCTCTCCCTTCCAATTCCTACCCAATCTAGCAAGCTTCGACCTTTACTTATACGGGGCAGTACCGAAGATTCGTCCACTCAACAAAGTTGAGCTTTTCAATTCACTCTCCCTTATGTGGAACCCTCTTACCAATATGTTTCCCTCACGAATGAAAATTCTAATTAAATGACTCACATATGAATGAATTAGTGTCTTGTTGGCTATCTCATTTATTTGACCAACACTTGACCCAATTTGACATTTGCGTTTAGTGTTGTGAGTCAATTTATGCATGCACCTTGTTAGAGCATCTTGACGCTGTTCACCACATTTTGCAGTATCTGACGACTTTTCTTGGATTGGGACTATTCTTCACAGCTGGTTCTCAATTCGGGCTCTTCTGTTTTACTGATGCTAACTTTGCAAGATCTAGCACTGATCGGTGTTCCACGTCTAGTTTTTATACTTTATATGGTGATCACCTTATATCATGAAAAAGCAAGAAATAGGTGATTGTTTCTAGATCTTCTGCAAAGGTTGAGTATCGGACTATAACACAAGGTGCATGTGAGATTCTATGGCTTCAGTCTATTTATACCAAGACTTTTTTTTTTTTTTTTTTTTCTTCATCCTTATCTCAAATCTATGTGGTTGTAATTAATGTTTGAAATAACATAAGCATAACGACTATGGTTGTTTACTTGAATTTCTCTCTCTCACACACACCCATATATTTGGGGTTGAACTTGGCATGTGCAAATGCAATTTTATGATGGAGATTCAAAATGTTATCGGAATAATTGTAAAGGACATGGTTACAATTCAATTAAGTTAGAAGGAAAAGAAAAGGATACTGACTGAGTAAACAACCTAAACAAACAAATATATATATATTTTTCTTAAATCAAATTTTACTATTTTAAGATCATGCTCTGTGTTGACATATTCAAATATTTTGTTCCCAAATAATGGGAGAATTTAAAAGTCATTCTTATTTTGGTTTTGTTTTCTGATGTCACTTCAAAAATAATATCAGAAATGTAGAAATATGCTAAACAGTCTACTCTACTATACCACCCTTAATGAGAATCCTTCTTCTTGTATGTTGTTTTTTCTATAGCTCACTATTATGTGGCGACTCATGATGAGTTCCAATGCAGTGGTATGCCAACTGATCAGCTGTCATTAATTTGTATAATGTAAGCTCTGAGAATGGTAAATGTGGTGATTTTGGGTGTTTATTTAAGGTTTTGTTTTAAGGTAAATGTTTTTCGAAGTTTCAAATTTCTCTTTTGCAATAACTAGTAGTAGCTAGATGATCTCTGATTTGGAAATTACCAACTCCATCTTCTGTATGCATATATATATATATATATATAAACCAATCTGGGTTGTGAAAACCTTATATTTTTAACAAAAGAGTGTAGAAAAAGCTAACTATAAAAAGGCAAACATCAATTGGTGTCTTGAAATCTAAGGAATTTTTATTTCATAAAAAGACCAGAAATTTAAAGAGAATCATGCTAGAATTTATATAATTTAAATTCAACTTTTAAGGATAAAATGGTAAACTAAATCACAACTTTTTGAATGTTTTCATGAGACCATCTCACATATGTGAACTTCAGTTTTTCTGCCTAAATACATTTATCAATATTCAGTTACAAACTCCAGCCTCATGTCTTGCATGTCCACTTTTTACAGGTGTCCCGGGACTTCATTCTTTCTCCTCAAGTGATGCCACTGTGAGATCTCACTAGCAGCAACATGTGTTCGAGCTGAATCATGGCTTGTGCAGGCATGAACGACTTTGCATAGGAGTCATGACTTGTGACATTAGCCATGAGTGTTCTATTGTAGAATTATATCTACAAAAAGGGCCAAGAGTGTTCTTTGCTGTCCCAGTTGGATCATCTTTTGTTGTTTCTAAATAGGGGTGATAAATGGGTTTTGTCCATTCATTCTTTTGAGGACTTGACATATAAATCCTTCTTTGACAAAATCATTGACAATCCGAGAGTGCCTTCCTTCACCTTTTACAAAACCATTTGGAAACCTTTTTGTACTGCCTAAGGTGAAAATTTTTATGCGGTTGTTGGCTTGTGGAGGCCTTTTGATCAATGATACCTTACAAAAGAGGTCTAATTGCTATCTTTCTCCTCAATGATGTGTCATGTATAAGAAAGATGAGGAGTTTTTGAATCATCTATTCTTACATTGCCTTGTGGTGTTGAACTTGTGCCATGACTTTTTGGTGGAGCTGTCATGGGTGGCTCCAAGGGCAAGTATTCATGTTCTTTTAATTGACTTTCAGAGATTTGGGGGTAGGAGGAGAGCAAAAGCATTGTGGCTTGGTGTGGTTGGTGCAATAATTTGTTTTATTTGGATGGAAAGGAACGCAGGGATTTTTGAAGATAGATTTGGGAGCATGGATTCAATGTGGGATAGAGTTCATACTTTGGCATCTTTTTGGGCCTTAGTGTCCCCTTCTTTTGGAGGGGTCCTGCTCTTTTTGATTTCCAAAGATTGGAATGTTGTTTGCAAATCATAGATTTTATTTGCTGCTTTGTTTTGGATTGATTTTAATTACTGATTTTATGTTTATAAGAAGTCCTACCGTGTATTGTCTTTTATTTAATACCTCAACTGTGAACATATTACCAATATTCTTCCAAGTAGTTTTGGTCTTTTATTTAACCACACCAGCAGTCAAATGGTAACTAGTCTACAAGTTTGATATGAAAATCCATTCTAAATCTCATGACATTACTGTTAACCTTGAAGACAATGAAGCAGCTTCTGAATGGGAGTTACATGTACTAAAAAAAAAATTAAAACAAATGCGGATTTTAACATTTTGATATGTTTGACTGTGATAAATATATGACATTAATTAATTACAAGACCTGCATATTAAGTTATACGCTTACACGAACAGACCACCAGCCTCCGCTAAATGAATGGAAGAGAGTAAGAGGCTACAAGAACTCTTGCTCATCTCTAACCGGCCATGATGAATCTTCAAAATGCTTGATGCTCACTATGCTATCAGATGGAAGAAAAGAGAGATCGATTGTAAATGCTATCTTTTGTTCCGTTAAGAAAGTTCATCAGTACGTACCCATTGCCCACTATTCTTTAAAAGACCTGTAATTTCACCGAGTAATATGTAAATCGCTTTAGTTTTTTGGTGTGACTTGTCACCCTTTCGGAACTCATGAACCACACCATCCAATTCAATAGAACTACAGCCGGGAGTCTTTTTCGTGTTTCTTTCTTTCAATGCCTTTCTCAACTTTATTGCATCTCTCCATTTATTTGCAGAGGAATATATGTTTGACATAAGTATGTAGGCACCGTCTCTTTCAGGCTCTATCTTAACAAGTTTATCCATAACAATCTCTGCAAGCTCAACTTTTCCATGGATCTTGCAAGCTCCCAGTAATGCTCCCCAAACAAAAGCATCCGGTTCAATGGGCATGTTTTTGATAAACTCTTCTGCCTCATTTATCAACCCTGCACGACCCAATAGATCAACCATGCAACCATAGTGCTCTGTTTGAGGTTCAAGGTCGTATACTCTTGACATCTGTGAAAAATGCTTACGGCCTTCGCCCACAAGTCCTGTGTGGCTACATGCCATGAGGACACCAACATATGTCACGCTATCCGGTTCTATGCCCATTTTAGGCATCTCAGAGAATAGATCCAATGCTCTCCCTCCTTGACCATGCATGGCTAGCCCAACAATTATAGCCGTGTATGTATAGACATCTCTGCATTTCATGCCATTGAAGACTTTAAAGGCTTCATCTATGTTTCCACACTTTGCATACATATCTACCAGTGCATTCCCTATATACCCATCTGCTTTTATACAATTTCTATCCACATATGCATGAACCCATTTCCCCAACTCAAGCATGCCTAGATTAGAACATGAGTTGAGCACACCAACTATAGTGACATCATCTGGTTTCACGCCTCTACTTTGCATCTTCCTAAACATATTCAAGGCTTCTTTGAATTCTCCTTGCTGTGTCAATCCTGATATCATTGAATTCCAAGAAACCACATTTTTCACAGGCATCTCATTAAAAACCTTACGAGCAAGATCAGCATCACCACATTTCAAGTACATATCAACCAACGCATTCCCAACAAAGACATCGAAATTCATGTTATGATCACGCATATACCCATGTATCCTCCGACCCAAAATTAAATCTCCCAAGTTAGCACATGCAGAAAGGAGAACTACCATTGTCATTTCATCAGCTCGAAGATTTGCTTCACACATTTCAAAAAACACCTTGATGCCTTCCTTCCAAAACCCCATCTTAACATACCCCTGAATCAATGTCGTCCACGAAACCAAATCTCTTTGAGGATATTCATCGAACAACTTGCGAACAGCTCCAATAACCCCACAAACAGCATACATTCTCATCAATGTGTTCACAACATACAAATCTAACACCAACCCATTCTTGACTACATGCCCATGAACCTCCTGGCCTTCCCTCAATGCACGGGATTGCGCACACGCCTTGAGAACAAAAGGGTAAGTGTAGTTATCAGGAACCAAGCCTTTCACGAGCAATTCACGATAAAACAACAACGCGGTGAACGAGTCATTGCTGTTTTTGCAACGAGAAAAGCATCTGATAATGGCATTGTATACACTGATACTTGGGTTGGAAACTTGGGTGAAAATGGCATTGACGTAGCTGAGGTCGGTATGATTATTAGACATAGCACATATAGAGATGAATTTAGTATATATGAGTTGGGTTTGAAGAGTTGGTTTTGTTTTGATGATGTAGGAGTGGATTTGTTTGAGTTCTCGGGTGGATTTGCAGGAATCGAGTCTGCGAATGATTGAGAGTTCTTGGGGATCAACATGAGAGGCATGTGGGATTATCAGAGATAAAGAAGATGAAGAAGAACTATAGAAGCTCATGGCCTTCTGGAATTTGTGGATTTTGATTGAGCTATTGAGCATAAGATGTTATCAACAGATTGATGCGATGAAAAAAGACAGAACTGAGGCATTTAACGATTATAACGGCTAATGAAAAAACTTTATAATTTGATAGAAACATTTATAATTTTATAGTTTAATGTTGTATAGTTGATCACCAATTTAAAAATACTTTTCATAAATATTAAACGTTGTTAAAATAAAATTATATGAAATCATGAATTGCTGTTAGCAAAAATTTAGTTAAGATCAATTGACAAAAACCAATTGATGGGCAAAACTTTTAGTCTTTACAAAATAAAAACACATCAAGCAAGTGTGCTTGTGTTTTATGTTTTAAGCAGATTGATGATTTTTTTTGGAAATAATTAAATAAAGAAGAATATGAGAGAAAAGAACTGAATTGCTATTAAATTGATAAAATTATCACTTGTAACGAGTTACATGAACTTAATAAAGAAGAATATGAGCAAAAAGAACTAAATTGCTATTAAACTGATAAAATTACTAATTGTAACAATTTATATGAACTTAAACAAGTATAAAGAAATAGTAAAAGCACCCATCGACAGAGCAAGTGTAACCAATTAAAGTTGAAATACTACTAACAATGCTAAGTTATTACTCCTAGAATTCACGTTGTATTTTTTTTTTTTTTGGCCCTTAGAGTTCACATTGTATGAGTTGAGTTGTGTGTCTTTTCTTTGTATCTCTCTTGACCTATTTATAAGCCCAACCACATGAGAGAGTTGGTAATCTAAACCCATAATTTCCTCAACAGGTAATCCAAACTCATGACTCCACATCATCCATATACCATACTTAACTACCCACCTTATTCCTTCACATTCTGCACAAAACCAACCACCATAATAATAATAATAAAAATGATAAAGATAATCCTAATAATAATTGTAATAAATGTGGCCAAGCTTATTATTTAAAGATGATTTATGGTCTTAATCAATAAACCATAATTGATAGGAAAAGGGGTCATTGCTGTGCTCAAAGCATAACAAACCCTACAAAATGAACGATTTGAATTATAAAAATAAGGTCATAATACACCTCAAATGAAGGCACCACAGCCACCGTCTGCTTTGAGCACAATAGTGACCCCTTTTCCTAATTGATAGGTTACAATCAATTAAATTAGATGTGGTCATAATCAACAGCCCACAATCGATGAAAAAATAAATTATGATGTCAACCAATGCATATTGTACTTTTGTCTTTCTTGATTTTTACACAGGTAACATAAATTCAGGTTTATAACATCAGTTGTTCTATGTGTACATAAGGAACCGAATAGAGAATGCTTGAGATTTCAATAGAGTTTTCCTTCGCTGTACCACTTTGGTTGCATAAAATATACAATTCATTCATAAAATCTTCATCGCTTTATGATATTTCTCTCTCTCTCAAACTGATGATCATTAATCGCTCTGGTTTGAATTTTGTTTACAGAAATCAAGTAAAATTGAATCCTCGCACAGATTTGACTACCTTTTAATCATATGCCCTGGATGAAAGAATTGGAGCCCGGAGCAGCATCCCCAATCCGACAATTACAAAGTTAAAAGACAGCTTATTAGAACCCAAAATGTCTTTAAGCACACATCAATCCACTTTTTCATTTTTGTCAATTTTTTTTAATCACCCTCATCTCTTGAAATCTACTCAATACAACTAAATATTCTTAAAAAAAAAAAAAAAAAAAAAAAAAAAAAAAAAAAAAAAAAAAAAAAAAAAATCTAAATCCTTATCCAAATTCATAATCTAAACACAATTAAGTAAAAAATAAAATATATATATTGGATATTTTCAGATTCTTATCAATACCCAATTGATTATGAGTATTCCTCCATATTTGTTAGAATAGTGAATATTTCATGCTAGGCTCAAAATCCAAGCTTCAGCTATGGTTTCAAATCAACTTGAATAACATGCTAAAACAAATCTTTGACAATTGAGGTTTTCCAGAGCTAAATAAAAATAAATATATGACAAATATTGCAAGTATATGACATTAATACCAACCTTGGATCATTGATGGCATTTCAAAGAAGCAAAACAAACTCATTTTCCCAGTAGTAAAAAAACGGCATACCCTAAATAATATTGATCAAAAAGAAAAGTTATTAAGTTGTTTTCCAATTGTTCATCCCAATAAGTTGCTGTAATATGAATTTGACAAAACTGGTTTACAACAGCTTTCATGAACCATACACACAATCGCACAGAGGGGAGTGAAAGAGAGAGTTGAAGATGATGAACAAGTTATTCATTGGATGTATTTGGGGATTTCTCCTTTCCTTAAGAGGGAGAGGGAGTAGTGAGCAGCATCAATAAGATCTTCGACATTGTGTAGGGATCGCTCCTCAGAAGCCAGCATGAAGATGGCACGAACCTCAGCCTTTTTGGCCAGTCTTGCAGCCAAGTTCAGCGGCAAATCTGGTGAGTTAAGACTCCGCAATAGTTGGCGATAAAGAGAAAGAACTCGTCCTCTATTCCTTGCCAAATCATCTGCTGTTGCCCATATCAAACCTTTTGCCATTTTAGTTCTGAATCAATCAACCATAAGAAAGGAAGTTTACATGATTCTTGTTTACTTTATTATAATCAACATTACATCTTCCAGAATCAATAAAAATTGATGTTACAATCACATAACCACCATTTAAGAAGCATCCAATGCAAGCAACTTGTAGCCCAAATTAATGTGCCAATTACCAAAGAACAAACAATGTTACAGTTCCCCTTTCTTAATTGTAAGACCAATAACTATGCTAATGCCCTTAGGAAACAAGTATGGGGCTAACCAGAGGCACAACCCACATGGCAAAAGGCCATGGCTTAGCATAAGAGAAACCTAAGGTACCACTGGGTTAGCTTCTTAGAAACACTCTTGTACTTTTTAGCTCGTGTTTGGATCATGAATATGTGGAGGGAGAGAAAGGGTTCATTATCTTTTTTTCCTTTTGTTCCATAAATCCAAGATTCAAACACAGACTTGGTGCCAAATTGCTTGGATTTTGAATCTTAACTACTGACATAATCCTAAAAAGCCCGTGCCAAAGATAACGGAATTTTGAAGTATAACACAATCTCTAGTGTTAAACAACCTTAGTGCTGCTTTGTTGTTTTCACTTAGGCATATCAAAAAAAAAAAAATAGTTTGGATTCCAAACACCAGATTATCTGACTCCCTAATTCAAAATACTCTGCCACAGCTATGACAACTAGAACTAAATAAATTCACAAGATCAAACATTAGAACCTTAGAACCTTTTTCTTTCTACTTTTTAAAGGCAGAAGTCAATCCCACGTCTGTAAATACAACTACTAAAGATACTTTATGACCTAATCCAGCAAGCGCATTCCAGAAGCACATCTTAAATAGCAGTTCTAACATTTAAGTACTTATTATCCCTTTGCTCAATACAACAGAAAGCAGATTTCGCTTCCGCAATAAAAATTTGGAAAATTCTATTCTTACATAAAATTCATACATAAAACTTGACAAGAATGATATATCAATGTCATTATTGTTGGTGTTTATTTTGAAGTGAAAGGTCCATAATGAACCACATCATTATGTACGAAAATTATGTATGAATTTTTTGTTTGTATAGCATTACTTTAAAAATTTATGTGTAAACCACAAAGCAGAATTGGACAATCAGAGCATCCACAATCACAAAGCCCTCATAAATGATAAACATACATACATATACATACATTGAGTAACTGAAAAGAGTTTTATTAGTGAAAGCATTAAAACTAAACAAAAACATGAAGTGATCAATGGTGTAGTACATTAAAATCCCTAGAAGACCAAAAAGCCCCATTAATCAAATTAGAACATAAATCAAAACTACATACATAAAAAATTTGAATTTATCCTCACTCAACTTTCCCATACAAACCAGAGAATTACATGACCTAAAGTTCCATTGATACTAATGGGCCATTCAAGTTTTTCTACT
Organism: Camellia lanceoleosa; assembly: GCA_025200525.1. Taxonomy (NCBI): domain Eukaryota; kingdom Viridiplantae; phylum Streptophyta; class Magnoliopsida; order Ericales; family Theaceae; genus Camellia; species Camellia lanceoleosa. The sequence continues at coordinate 139,013,144 of CM045763.1, forward strand.
CATTTTGTTGGAATTTTTTTAAAAGAATTTATTCAAAAGAAGTACCTTGGGTGCAACAAACAATTTTTCTAGGTAAATTGCACTAACCTTCCCTCAGAGGTTTTTGGCTAACACAGAGAACCTTGTGTACTCCAACAAGACTCTATTTTGGAGAGCCGTACAAACTAAAATAGAGTGCAATCTTTGTTCTAGTCATGTGGATTGGGGTGAAGGAAATGCAAAGGGGAAAATGGGGAGTTGGAGATGGGAGATTAGGTTGAGGGAAAAAATAAAAGGTAGGAGGGGGTTTCACATGGAGGGGAAGGCAGAAAAGGGGGACTTGGATCTCTCTCTCTCTCTCTCACACACACACACACACACTCAAGGTTTCCTCATCTAACTGCTACGAAAATCACTTTTCATGCTTAATCTTTGATGAATCATTCTCTCCCAATACTTTATAGGATGTATCACAAGTTTAATACCACAAGAATTAGTTTTATTATAACTCTTTGTACTTACCCATTAATAGATAAGTACTTGATGGGTGTTACTCTTCAGAAAAATACATGTTCTTGCCTTGCCCCTTATTAAAAACTAATCTTAGAGAGGTCCTTAAGAGGGTAAGGTTCTTGCTTGATTCATTATTCGAGAATTTGCAACAGCTCTTGACTTGATTGGGTAAGACAAGGAAATGATGACGACGAATTTTAGAACCTAGGTTAGACCATGAATTTTTGGACCTAGGTTAGACAAAATCTAACAATCTGCAGCTATCTATGGCACAATGGTCTGTTGGGCCTTGTCCCCGTAGAGAAAGCTAGATTGGAGTAGGGGGTTCGGCTGAAAGCACATCTCTCATAGAAATGTTGATTGTAGTGGGCCCATACTATGCTACTGTCCAAACTCAAAGCTGATTAATGTATACACAAACCGGTTTAACAGTTTCTAACATTTTTGTGAATATGCTTCAACCATACTCATTGGAGTAAACCCAGCAGGAGAAGAAGATTGCTTGAAACAAGCACTAGAGCTATCTCTTACAGTTAGATGCAGGTTACAAATTATCTTATGCTTCCCCTGTGTTTCCTTGCCAAATATTGCCAAAGGATTTGCATACGAACTGTCATAAATTGTTAACCAATCTAAGACTAATCCATTAGCTCTAAGTTGAGGCCATGGTAAGCTAGTATTCACCGATCCAACAGCTTCTATGCTTTCTTCTGGAGATGACTATCCAAGGCTTTTCAAAGACTTCTAATGCCAAGAGTCTCGATAAATATTAGGGGTCTGCTATAAGAACGCTGTTTTGCCATACTAGTTTGTTTAGGGTGATAATAATTGTTCTCACAGATATTTTTCCATTCACACACACAAAACAAAAGTAATACCAGTGCACTGACAGGCTCAGAATTTGAAGGGGTTTTATATGAATAAGTACAATCTGTTGTTAAAAGTTTTTTAACAAAGGTATACCTTTCTTGGCTTGTCTTGTGAGGTCTCTTCCTAATGCATCATTTTTTTTACTTCATTCTTCTTTTTTTCTCCCTTTATCGTTCAAAGAGTTGTTATATCTTTGTCAAAAGTCCATATCCCTTGTTACCATTGCAATTTGAATTGTTTTAGAAAAAGTATGAGCAAAATGATTTTCCAACCAGTACAAATTCGTTATAAAGCGTGAAATGTCATAGTCTATTAAAAAATGCACCGGAAATGAAATTTGGGGACAATCATAACCTGAGCTGCTTAGAAATAGAAAAAATTATTCCTTGTAGGTATTAATTTTTGTTGGGTTTTCCTAACTGAAATGACAAACCTTTACTCATTTTAGGATAAACTAATCACCTAACATTTATAAAGAAAAGGCCGACCTTGAGGGAAAGCAAACCGCCTAGGGTCCCAAATTTTCTCTAAAAAATAGGACCCCTACTTATGTGTATTTTTATTAGGCCTACATAAAATGAACGACCTAGTTGAAGTGATGAATTATTTGAAATAATGAATTATTTGAAATAATGAATGATTGTTTTTCAAATGCATATATTGATTGCATAATTTTGCTGACTACATCAACCACATCACAAATAAGATTGAATGGATTTGTAATTTTATCAACTGAAAAGGAAATGGTAGATAAGCTATAAGATTATATAAGCTTAATTAGTAATTTACTAAAAAAAAACATGTGAGAAAGAGTAATATTTAAGTGAACCTTTGTTATGGTTTTATTTAATTTTTACTTAGTATTATATTTTAAGATTTTTGTTTGGTGTTTTATTTATTGTTTCAAATTGAATTCTAGTATAGAATTTCAAAAATTACATATACAAGTAAATTTTGTGTGGAAAACTAAAATGAAAAGTAGAGTATTTATCAATTTACCCACAACTGTTTTTGTTTCAAAAAAAAAAAAAAAAAAAAATTATGGTTCAAAAGAGTTTCTATATACTTTCTTAGAAAATTTATTGAGTGTGAGTGGGTATTGTACACAAGACACATACATCAGATACACATACATATGAAAAAGATAAGAGAAAAAAATTGGGGGGGGTTGTTAATGTGATGAAATTACAAACCCTAGAGGTGGAAAGATTGTTCTGGTGGCTGCTTATCTGTTTTCAATCATCAAAAAATATATATTAAATTTAAATTTGTATAATCATCACAACTACACAGACACAGACACACAAATATACGTATGTATGTATGTATAACCTGCTAAATAAGATTGGCGACAGAAGAAGGTTGAAATGGAGGAGGCTGTTGGAGACGCAGAGACGAAGCTCAAGTTGATGCTCCCATTCGCTTCTTCTACCTTCTCCTTCTATTCCTAAGCCTAAGCCAAAAGCAAGTTTTTTTTTAGCAAAAAATTGTTTGGGAAATTGGAAATAAGTCAACCTTTAAAATTATCAAACTATTATCTTATCATGTGATGTCAAAATACCCTGCTATAATGGTAAAATTGTAATTTCCCAAAATTATATGGGATAATGTGGTCAATTTACCCATTTACCTATGACATAAATAAGTAATATTGAAAAAAAAAATAAAAAGGTAACTTCCTTTCATCCTGTCAAATAATTGTGTACTCAGCAATGCTAGGGACCCCCCCCCAGTGGGGGTGACCCCAGTGACCCCCCCCCCAGTGCCACGTGTCGGCCTGGGGTTGGCTGAAATAAAAAAAAAAAAAAATTGTTTTTTGGGCCAATCATGACAGACCCCATTCAAAGCTTTATTCTTGTGTCTTAGCTTATCACTGCGTCTTATCTTGAGATAATTATAGAGATTTATATTTGTTTTTATTTTTTTTAATATATAAATTAAATACATGGAGTTTGACCGAGAAGTTTGAAAGAATTTAATAAGTGTTTATTTATTTATTGAAGAAGCATTTACACAATAATTACATAATATATAAATTAAATACATGGAGTTTGACCGAGGAGTTTGAAAGAATTTAATAAGTGTTTATTTATTTATTTAAGAGGCATTTACACAATAATTACATGGGTCTCTTGGAGATGCAAAAAGTAAGAAAATTAGAATTTCATTTATTGCGTTATTCATTTAATAAGTGTAATTATTATAAATTAAGTGTTTATTGTAATCAATAGTGTAATTATTACAATCTTTGAATTTATTGTAATCAATAGTGTAATTATTATAATCTTTGAACTAATCACCAATCACCAAGTCAATTTTTTTTAAAAAAAATATTAAAAAATCAAGAAATTAGAATTGACATGTTGGAGGTTCCACAAATCTTGAGTTTTAAAAGACCATTTTCCTTAATATATAGACTAACCTATCACCCGTGCTATGCACGGGATAATTATAGATATTTATATTTGTTTTCATTTTTTTTAATATATAAATTAAATATATAAATTAAATACATGGGGTTTGATCGAGGAATTTGAAAGAATTTAATAAGTGTTTATTTATTTATTTAAGAGGCATTTACACAATAAATACATGGGTCTCTTGGGGATGCAAAAAGTAAGGAAATTAGGATTTCATTTATTACGTTATTCATTTAATAAGTGTAATTATTATAAATTAAGTGTTTATTGTAATCAATAGTGTAATTATTACAATCTTTGAATTTATTGTAATCAATAGTGTAATTATTACAATCTTTGAATCAATCACCAATCACCAAGTCAATTTTTTTTTTTAAAATGTTAAAAAATCAAGAAATTAGGATTGGCATGTTGAAGGTTCCACAAGCCTTGAGTTTTAAAAGACCATTTTCCTTAATATATAGATATAAATTACATATATAAATTAAATACATGGGGTTTGATCGAGGAATTTGAAAGAATTTAATAAGTGTTTATTTATTTATTTAAGAGGCATTTACACAATAATTACATGGGTCTCTTGGGGATGCAAAAAGTAAAGAAATTAAGATTTCATTTATTGCGTTATTCATTTAATAAGTGTAATTATTATAAATTAAGTGTTTATTGTAATCAATAGTGTAATTATTACAATCTTTGAATTTATTGTAATCAATAGTGTAATTATTACAATCTTTGAACCAATCACCAATCACCAAGTCAATTTTTTTTTAAAAAAATATTAAAAAATCAAAAAATTAGGATTGACATGTTGAAGGTTCCACAAGCCTTGGGTTTTAAAAGACCATTTTCCTTAATATATAGATAAGTCCAAAAAAAAAGGGCTATATTCAAGTTGTCAAAATAGGCCAAAGGGTATCATTTGTTTGTTGGTTTTTTCATTTTATCTTCCACGATCAACTCTAAAACTCAAAAAGTTCAAATATATATATATATATATATATATATTTTAAATTAATATAAAAAAATGTAAAGTTTCACTGAATCATTACAATTTTGATATAATTGCATTAAATTTTCTTACAATTTTAATTTATATATACTTAGCTATATTTTTATCAATAATTTATTAGTTATATAGATAAAAAAAAAATAAAGAAAAATTTACCTAGAAATCCCATTTTGAAAAACGATGATCCATTGTCTCAATAATTTTTTTATAGGCCAATTAGTCTCATTAATTTTGAAAAAGTAGATTATTATTTAGAAATTAGATTTATGGTTACACCCTTATTTCTATTATGTTTCCTTCTCTTTTTTTCTTTCATGTTAGAAAGGTAATAATGTACATCATTTATGAGAATTAAATTTGGGATGAATTTTTATATGAGAATCTTTTTTATTTGAAAAAAATTTCAAAAAGAGTACAAAAATGACTTAAAATATGGGATCTTTCAAACATTCCAAATGGATGTGGGATTCCTCAAACATTTCAAAAGAAGTACAAAAATCCCTTAGTAAATTTTGGACAAATGTATAATTTCAAAATGTAACACTTTAATATAACACTCAAATGTAGTACTCCAATATAATACTAAAAAAAAAAAAATGTATTTTTTCCAAACGTAACACTCTAATATAACACTCCGAAAAAATTCCTTAATGTAAAATTCTAATGTAACACACGAAAAAATTTCTTGGTGTACTTTTCCTAAACATAACACTCCAATGTAACACATCAAAAAAATGATATGAGAATCTTCAAACCATTTTAAAAGGATGTGAGATTCTTCAAACTATTCCAAAATGAGTGCCATTTTGGGAACATGGTAAAAAGCCACGTTTTTGGACAAAATGTTCAAAAACGTGGCTACCAAAAAGTCAGAAAATCCATTTGGCAAGTGCCAAAAACGCAGCCCTAAAATTACAAATTAGGGCCTATGAAAAATAAATAAAAAAATGACTCTTTTATGTTGGGTAAGGGTATTTTGGTCATTTTAATTTGATTTGACACCATAAATAAATATTAAACTAAAAAGCAAAAAGTCAGCTTTTTACCAACTTCCCAAATCACTTCCAAAAAAGCCAAAAAGCTTGGTAAAAAGCCAAACGCCAACTTTTTACCAACTTCCCAAAACAACAATATAAAAATTCCTTAGTAAGTTTTGAGTAAATGTATAATTTCAAATTTTGAGTGTTATGTTTAAAAAAATTACATTAAGAAATTTTTTAGTATTTTTGTGTGTTACATTAAAATGTTAAGTTTGGAATTATATTGATTAGAGTGTTACGTTCGGAAAAAATATACTAAGGAGTTTTTTTGTGTGTGTTAAATTAGAGTGTTATGTTTGAAAAAAGTACACTAATGAGTTTTTTTGGAGTGTTACATTGTTACGTTTGGGAAAAGTACACCAATAAATTTTTTAGTATTTTACATTGAATGTTACGTTAATGTTACATTAAAATATTACGTTATTGGAGTGTTACATTTTTTTTTTTCGTAATGTGAGATTTGTTCTAAGAAGAAAAATCCAAGACCTTTATAATGCGAATTGCCTGAATGTATAATTTTACATTTAGAGAAACTCATTTTTATCCTTAGAAAATTAAATTTAAATATGTAAGTGACTACCTTTTTGTGTAATTTTCATTTTAATGGGACCTATGAATTCATAAGAAAAAAAATAAAGACTAAACAGTTTATAATATCACATTTTGAGATTTATTGGTAGTTCACCCAAAAATAAATGATATTATCATCTCGTTTATACAAAAATATATATTTCAGGTTATTTATTTTTATATTTTCAGAAATTTTGGTTCATTTAACTTTACTAAAAAGAAGATGAACATAATTATATCAAAATTATGAATTATATTTTTTTTTCATTTTTAATTTTATTATTATTATTATTATTATTATTATTATTATTATTATTTTAAACTTCAGGAAAGTTTAGTTAAAAAAAGATCAATACAATCAACAAAACCAATTATCAACGCAACGAATATATGCAAGTGCCAAATATTTAACCGACACAAGGAATACATCATAATTCAATAAGACAAAGCTATTGAATCCTTTTTAATTAAACCCAACTCAAGTCTTGTGATTCAATCCTTTTTCATTATGTGTTACTAGCCTATCACCTGTGCTATGTATGAAATAATTATAAATATTTATATTTGTTTTAGATTTTTTTAATATATAAATTATATTTTTTAAGATTTTTTTATATAAATAATTTAATAATCTTATCATTAACCATAATGTATGAAAAGAGTTGAAAATGGTACTGCAGTAACTATGTACAAATTATATTTATAATTATTTGTATGAGAGAATTTTAAATACTGATTAGAGAATTTTGACCAAATCAATAAATGCAAGAATTTGGAAAGACATGTGGATTGAAAAAAAAGTTAATAAATGTTAATATGGGGATTTTGACCAAATCAATAGATGCTGAGTTTTTTTTTTTTAATAAGAAATTAAGAAAATTCATATTAGGATATTGAAGCTTCCACAAGCCTTGGGGGTTAAAAACCCACTTTTGATTAATATATAGATATTTTTATTTGTTTTAATTTTTTTTAATATATAAATTATGTTTTTAAAGATTTTATATAAAATTAATTTAACAATCTTATCACTAATCATAGTGTACATGAGAAATTAAAAAGGCTACTGTAGTAATTATGCACGAACTGTATCTATAATTAATTGTATGAGGGGATTTTAAATGGTAATCAAGGATTTTGATCAAATTAATAAATGTAGGTATGTGGATTAAAAAAAGTTAATAAATGATGATCAGGGGATTTTGACCAAATCAATAAATGCTGAGGTTTTTTTTTTAAATAAAAAATTTAGAAAATTAAGATTGAGAGATTGGAGCTCCCACAAGACTTGGGATTTAGAAACCTCATTTTCCTTAATATATTTACAATTAACTATATATGTTAATTGCAATTTTTAAATTTTTTTGTTTAAATGTCTTCTTTTTTTTTTTTTTTCATTTTTTATATTATATTAAAGTTTAATATTTTGATAATAATCATATGTGTTGAACTTTTCAAGGAATTAAATGTCTTTTTTATTTATTTATTATATTATATTAAAATTTAATATTTTGATAATAATCATATGTGTTGGACTTTTCAAGAAATTTTTTTTATGCTTGTTCTTAATGCATTAATATTTTGATAATAATCATACTAGCCTATCACCCGTGCTATGCACGAGATAATTATAGATATTTGTATTTGTTTTAGATTTTTTTTAATATATAAATTATGTTTTTTAAAATTTTTTTCTTATCACTAACCATAGTGTATGAAAAAAGTTGAAAAGAGTACTGCAGTAATTATACACGAATTGCATCTATAATTATTTATATGAGAGGATTTTAAATACTGATTTGGGAATTTTAACCAAATCAATAAATGCTGAGTTTTTTTTTTTTTTTTTTAATAAAAAGTTTAAAAAATTCATATTTGGATATTGAAGCTCCCATAGGCCTTGGGGGTTAAAAATTCCCTTTTGCTTAATATATAATATAGATCTAGATAGATAGATAGATATATCTTTTTATTTTTATTTTTATTTTTGTGTGATTTCTATTCGGGTATTTTTTTTTTCAATTTATTTAAGATGGAGTTGTGGGTATGTTTTTTTTTTAAAATTTAATTTATTAGTGGTTTCCATTTGTTTTTAATTATTATTATTTAAGTAAATTATGATGAGTTTTTTTTTTAAAAAAATAAAAAATTTAAAAAATTCAGATTGGGATATTGATTCTCCCATAGGCCTTGGCAGTTAAAAATGCCATTTTGCTTAATATATAGTATAGATATAGATAGATAGATAGATATATCTTTTTATTTTTATTTTTATTTTTGTGTGATTTCTATTCAAATATATATTTTTTTTCAATTTATTTAAGATGGAGTTTTAGGTATCTTTTTTTTTAAATTTAATTTATCTATGATTTCTATTTGTTTTAATTATTATTATTTAGGTAAGTTATGATGTGAGTTAGATATGTAATAGACATGTGAGTTTTATTGATTTAAAGTTTATTTAGATAAACTTTAAAGATTTTTTTTTTTTAGTTTTTTAGTTTTTTTTGTTATGTTATAATATAATATGTAAAATATAGGTAGATATCTACAACTTTAATAGAAAATATTATCTAATTTTTTGAGGAAGAGAAAATTTGTGAGAGAGATTAGGAGGGAGAGATTATGAAATATTTTTGTTATTAAATAAATAAGTCAGTCGATAGTTTTTTTTAATCTATTTTGTAAATTAAAAATCAATAATTTTGAAAAATTTATTAATTTGTCTCATTAAGTGATTTAAAATTTTGATAGATATACATAAAAAAAAATACATAATTATATTATCTATCTATACTTCTATACTATATATTAAGCAAAATGGGGTTTTTAACCCCCAAGGCCTGTAGCAGCTCCAATATCCCAATATGAATTTTCTAAATTTTTTATTTAAAAAAAAAACTCAACATTTATTGATTTGGTCAAAATCCCTTGATCAGCATTTATTAACTTTTTTCAATCAATATGCCTGCATTTATTGATTTGGTTAAAATCTCTTGATCAGTATTTAAAATCCCCCATACAAATAATTATAAATACAATCCGTGTATAGTTACTGCAGTATCTTTTTCAACTTCTCCCATACACTATCATTAGTGATAAGATTGTTAAATTATTTTTATAAAAAATCTTAAAAAACATAATTTATATATTAAAAAAAATCTAAAATAAATATAAATATCTATCCCCTGATTAACATTTATTAACTTTGTTCAATCCACATGTTTTTCCACATGCATGCATTTATTAATTTTGTCAAAATCCTCTGATCAGCATTTAAAATCCCCTCATACAAATAATTATAAATACAATATGTGTATAAGTACTGTAGTACTCTTTTCAACTTCTCCTATACACTATAGTTAGTGATAAGATTGTTAAATTATTTTTATAAAAAATCTTTAACAAAATAATTTATATATTAAAAAAAATCTAAAACAAATATAAATATCTATAATTATCCTGTGCATAGCACGGGTGATAGGCTAGTTAAATCATAATTCAAATTTAAATGTTATATCTTTTTGAGATCTATAGCTAAATTCTTATCTTTTTTTATTTTTTTATTTTTGTGTGTAACCATAGTGTATGAGAGAAATTGAAAATGGTGTTGCAATAATTATGAGAGAAGTCAAAAGGAATTGTGAGTTAGGAGAAGTCAATAAATGCTAAATTTTTTTTTTTAAATCAAAAAATTAGAAAATTAGGATTAGGACATTGGAGCTCCCATAAAATTTTGATAATATACATAAAAAAAAAAAAAAACATAATTATAATATTAAATCATAATTCAAATTTAGATGTTATATCTTTTTGAGATCTATAGCTAAATTCTTATCTTCTTCTTCTTTTTTTTTTTTTTTTTTTGTGTGTGTGTGTGTGTGTAACCATAGTTTTTTTGATATCTATAATTATCCCGTGCTATGCACGAGATAATTATAGATATTTATATTTGTTTTAATTTTTTTAATAAATAAATTATGTTTTTTAAGATTTTTTATAAAAATAATTTAACAATCTTATCACTAATCATAGTGTACTGGAGAAATTAAAAAAATTACTACATAACTGTGCATGGGCTGTATCTATAATTATTTGTATGAGGGGATTTTAAATCCTAATAAGAGATTTTGACCAAATCAATAAATGCAGGCATGTGGATTGGAAAAAAATAATAAATGTTGATCAGGGAATTTTGACCAAATCAATAAATGCTAAAGTTTTTTTTTTTTAAATCAAAAATTTAGAAAATTAAGTTTGAAAGATTGGAGCTCCCACAAGGCTTGGGGTTTAGAAACCCGTTTTTTCTTAATATATTTACAATTATCTATATATGTGAATTACGATTTTTAAATGTCTTTTTTTTTTTCCTTTTTTATATTATATTAAAGTTTAATATTTTGATAATAATCATATGTGTTTGACTTTTCAAGAAATTTTTTTTATGCTTGTTTTTAATGCATTAAAATATTATTATGAGGGATAATAATCATATCTGTTGGGACTTTTCAAGAAATTCATATGTGTTGGATTTCAAATAATTTTCTTTTATGCTTGTTCTTAATGCGTTAAAGTGTTATTATGAGGGTAAGACTTGGGGGTTGGGAGAAGTTAATAAATGCTAAAGTTTTTTTTTTTTTATAAATCAAAAAATCAAAAAATTTAGATTGGGAGATTGAAGTTCCCACAAGACTTGGGGTTAAAAATCCCCTTTTTACTTAATATATAGTATAGATATAGATAGATAGATATATCTTTTTACTGGCCTATCACCCGTGCTATGCACGGGATAATTATAGATATTTATATTTGTTTTCATTTTTTTTAATATATAAATTAAATACATGGGTTTGACCGAGGAATTTGAAAGAATTTAATAAGTGTTTATTTATTTATTTAAGAGGCATTTACACAATAATTACATGGGTCTCTTGGGGATGCAAAAAGTAAAGAAATTAGGATTTCATTTATGGCGTTTTTCATTTATTAAGTGTAATTATTATAAATTAAGTATTTATTGTAATCAATAGTGTAATTATTACAATCTTTGAACTAATCACCAATCACCAAGTCAATTTTTTTTAAAAAAAATATTAAAAAATCAGGAAATTAGGATTTTTTAATATTTAAATTAAATACATGGGGTTTGACCGAGGAGTTTGAAAGAATTTAATAAGTATTTATTTATTTATGTAAGAGGCATTTACACAATAATTACATAATATATAAATTAAATACATAGGGTTTGACCGAGGAGTTTGAAAGAATTTAATAAGTGTTTATTTATTTATTTAAGAGGCATTTACACAATAATTACATGGGTCTCTTGGGGATGCAAAAAGTAAGGAATTTAGGATTTCATTTATTGCGTTATTCATTTAATAAGTGTAATTATTATAAATTAAGTGTTTATTGTAATCAATAGTGTAATTATTACAATCTTTGAACCAATCCCCAATCACCAAGTCAATTTTTTTTAAAAAAAAAATTAAAAAATCAGGAAATTAGAATTGACATGTTGGAGCTTCTACAAGCCTTGGGTTTTAAAAGACCCTTTTCCTTAATATATAGATTTTTATTTTTATTTTTATTTTTGTGTGGCTTCTATTCGGGTATTTTTTTTCAATTTATTTAAGATGGAGTTGTGGGTATTTTTTTTAAAAAAAATTTGATTTATCTATGGTTTCCATTTGTTTTTAATTATTATTATTTAAGTAAGTTATGATGTTAGTTAGATATATGATAGACATATGAGTTTTATTGATTTAAAATTTATTTAGATAAATTTTAAAGATTTTTTTTTTAGTTTTTTAATTTTTTTTGTTATGTTATAATATAATATATAAAATATCGGTAGATATCTAAAACTTTAATAAAAAATATTATCTGATTTTTTGGGAAAGAGAAAAGGAATGTAAGTTTTAATATTTTTTTTTTGAAAATTTGTGAGAGAGATTAGGAGGGAGAGATTATGAAATATTTTTATTATCAAATAAATAAATCAGTCAATAGTTTTTTTTAATCTATTTTGTAAATTAAAAATCAATAATTTTGAAATATTGATTAATTTGTCCCATTAAGTGATTTAAAATTTTGATAGATATACATAAAAAAAAAATACATAATTATATTATTAAATCGTAATTTAAGTTTAGATGTTATATCTTTTTAAGATCTATAGCTAAATTCTTATCTCTTTTTTTTGTGTGTGTGTGTGTGTGTGTAACCATAGTGTATGGGAGAAATTGAAAAGGGTGTTGCAATAATTATGAGAGAAGTCAAAAGAGATTGTGGGTTGAAAAAAGTCAATAAATGCTGATGTTGGGTTGGGAGAAGTCAATAAATGCTGAGTTTTTTTGTTTTTTTTTTAAATCAAAAAATTAGAAAATTAAGATTAGGAGATTGGAACTCCCACAGGCCTTGGGGTTAAAAACCCCCTTTTACTTAATATATAGTATAGAAGTATAGATTATGCCTCTACCTCTTTAAATTCTTATGGTCTATAAGGTCCTTATCAAAATCTCCATAAAAATAAGAATGACAGATGGGGACGAATATTAATTTTTGTGTTTTTTAGGATGATATTTAAAAAAAAAAAAAATTACAAATGGGTCCTTATATTTTGATTTAAACTATAATAATATACATTAATTTTTTTAATTTAAATTTATTAATTATAAAAAAAATAAAAATAAAAAATCTCTAGATTTATGTTTCATTAATATATATATATATATATATTTTTCAAACTTTGGATTCCAATCTCCAAGATCTCAATACCAGTAACTCTCTCTATCTGTCTCACTCTAAAAATCCTCTTGTTACCAATTAGTCCCTTACAAAAAATAAAAAAAATCTTAATTGGTACAAAAAATCTTAATTCTTACCACCAAGGGCCCATCTTAGTTGGTAAGGGAGTATGCTCAGACGTTGTCGGTTATGCACTCGATGATTGCACTCGATGATTGCGCATGTCTGTGCTTGTTTCGAGTGCCCGAAGGTCTCGTCTGGGTGCCTTGCCTTTAAGTCTCTTAACCCTTTGTGTTTTGGCCTTGTTTTTTGGGCCCAACCTTGTTGCCTCTTGCCTAGGGAGGAGGGGGGGGGGGAGGGGAGGGGGAGAGGGCCTTGCCGGCCACTTGTGGCACTTGTTGGCCACTTTTCTCCCTTGTAGGACACTTCAAGTGGCCGGCCGGCTATGGGAAGTGGCTGGCCGGCCACTTAACTGGCCGGCAGCCGCTTTTTCTCTTTTTTAGATATTTTCAGATATTTTGAGATAGCTGTGGCTTACTGAACTCATCCTTCATACACGTATGGAGGGATTGAGCAAGCTTTTTGGCTTGCTTGCTCTATAAAAGGAGAGCTTCCTCCCCCTTGAGAGGGGTTCAGATTTTTCAGAGCTAAAAATCTCCCTCTCTCTCTCTATATTGTGCTATTGTGTTTAGAAGTGTTGTTTCTTCATACTTTTGCACACAAACACCTAGTCAAATACCTTCACTTTGGAGCTGAGGTCCCTTGGAGCTTGTTTTGAGGTCTTAGCATTGGTTTTGGTCCTAAAATTGTTGTTGAAGTTGTTGTCTTGCCATTGTTCTTCGAGGGTAAGAGACTAGCCCCTTTTAAGCTTTGTTTTGATTAAGTGTTGTACCACCTTTGCATGCTACTTTTAGACTGATTTTAGCCTCTTAAAAACTCTGTTTTTAAGACTTTAAAGTTTGGTTTGAACCTTGTGGGGTTAGGGGGGTGGTCCCCCTCTTTTGCTCTTTGGCTTGTTAAGCCTTTTGAGCCAACTCTCTAAGCTTTTGTATTGACCATTACTTGGCCTTTTTACCACTGAAACTCAGAAGAATTTCAGTGGTAAAAAGTTGCTCTTGTGGTCCAAAATAGGAGGGGGTGATCCCCTCTTCTTCTATTCTTGTTTGCTTGTGTTAGTGGCCTAATACATGAGCATGTATTTCTCCCTTTTTGAAGCTTAGTCCAAGCATGTTTTGTGACTTTTTGGACCTTCCATGACTCAGTTTTTGGTTGGTTTGGTCTTTGGTTTCTTGCATCTTACACTTGTAGTGCAATTCTACTTGTTGGCTTAACATGCATCATGCTTTATGCCTTTCATTCTAGCTTATGTTGGCTCTATCTCATCATGTTTTTGCCATTATTTTAGCATGCCTTAGCTCTGTTTTGAATGGTCTTGGCCATGTGAGGCTTGCCTTGTAGGGTTGTAGTGTAAGTGGCTTTGACTAGCTTTGAGTGTCAAGTCTCTAGCATGCTTTACTTGAGTTGTTTGCATGCCTTAAACTCATTTCTCATATGATTTTAGTGTATATGGTGTAGTCACACTCTCACATATTCTACTCTTTCATAACTTTTGTGAGTTGTGCCTTATGCCTTGTTTATAAGCCAATACGTATACATGCTTGTCTAAGCTTTTGGGCCACCATTTTAGCATGTTTTGGTCATTATTTTGGCATGGTTGAGCTCTGTTCAGAGCTGGTTTGGTTGTTTGGGCTATGTATTGCATGCTTCTTGTGTAGTGACCTTTACTAGCCTTAGGCTTTAGGCCCTCTAGCATGCCTTATTTGTGATGTTTATGTGATACAGCATTATTTAACACATAATTTCAGAGCATATAGCCTTGTCATACTCTCATGTGTATCACCCTTTGATTGTGTTTAAGATGTTTTGCCTCGTGCCTTGTTGATGAACCAATGCATGAACATCATTTTCTTGCCTTTCATGCTGTCATTTCAGAGCATTTTGGCCACTGTTTTGGCATGCATGAGGTCTGTTTAGGGCTAGTTTAGTCCATTGAGCAATGTATTGCATAGTCCTAATGTTGTGTACTTCATTAGCTTTAATGCCTAAGTCTTCTAGCATGTCATGCATGTGTTGTTTGTGTGTTAGATTCTTGTTTTAGCATGCCACTTTAGCATTGAAAGAGGAGCATGTTGCTTGCATTGCATTGTGTTTGGATCGGACGTTAATCCAAACACAAGGAATGTGGCACGTTTCATACTCAAAGTGATGAAACGTGTTGCATTTCTTGGTCGCCAACCCTCTTGATCATGCATGATAGAGGTGGAGGCTCTTATGTGTTGTTTGTGCATTCACTAACATTGTGCGAGTTTGGCTCTTTGGCCATCATGCGTTGAGATGCGTGATTGGTGGCTTGAGAGCCGAGTACTACGCTCCTTTGAGCTTAAGAAATGATAAGGAGAGTAGTTGCACACACATTTCCTTGCAAATACATTGTTGTGCCTTTGTTGATCTTTGTTGCAGCAAAGGTGAGATTCTGGAAAGGGAAGTGGCCGGCCGGCCATTTGTACTAGCCTGCCGACCAGTTGAAGTGGCCGGCCGTCCAGTTGAGGTAGCCTGCCGACCAGTTGAAGTGGTCGGCCGGCCACTTGCAGCAAAATTTTCCAAAATGCTCCTGTTTTGAGGCAGATGCAACCTGAAAGTGTGTTCGATGCTCTGAGGTCACCGCGAGTGCAAACAGAGGCAACTCATGGCAAAGCAATGCATTTCCAGGCAAAACAAACTGAGCATGCATGTTTCCCTCCCCTCGAGGCCATTTTAACTACTTTACTTAGATAGTTAATTTACCGGTTTTGTAATTAATTAGTTAATGTGCTTAGCTAATTTAATTCATCTTTTTAATATTTTAATTAGCTTAGATTAGCTAGTTATTCAATTGTGTTGTAATAATTAATTAGCTTAACATAGTTAATTAGTTGTTTTGTAATAATTAGCTTAGTTTAGCGTAGTTAGTTAGCTCTCTTTCATTTGAACCCTCCTATGAGAGGGCGTATTATTGTAATAAGGGTACGTGCGTGTGTGTATGTCTTCTAACCCCCACTTCTTACTCCCTTTTACTTATCAGCTTTTGATGGTTAGTTTAGGGAATATTTCAATTAGCATACCTTATGCTTGCATGCGTGCATCATTCATTTGTCTTGCATGCACCAGGCTCGGCGCATCATTCAAACTGCATAGTATTTCAATGCCTACTTGAATACGTGTATCAAAATTGTTGCATCCATATGCCATTTTAGATAGTCAAGCCTATTTAGTTGCATTTTTGCATGTGTTGCATTAGGCATTGTTGACATAGTTAGGAGCATGCATTGTTTTCTAACTAGCTTTTGTTTTGGCTCAGAGTACATTGTAGGTGTTTATGCTTTAGCATCCTTGCATGAGTGTAAGTGTTGCCATGTTCAGCATGCTTGCCATGAGGCTATGTGCTTAAGTGTTTAACTACATGAATGCCTGTGGGTGAAGGCTTTATTGCTTGAATTGGAACAATTCATTAAATGTGAGTTTTAAGCCCACTTTGCGGAGTGGCAAATCATGTTGTTTTAAGCCCACTTGAGGGTGACAAATCCGCGTTTTAGCCTACTTGCGAGTAGCACTTCCAAACCATTTTCGAAAAACGAACATGAGATGTTTTGCTCCAAATCAAGTGATTTAGTCTATACTTGTATGCTGTGCGCATCACGTAGTAAGTTAGCTAAATAACCGGAATAAGAACACATGTGTTTATAAAAACAACATATCATGTTAGTAGAGGCCGATCTTTGATTGGGCGAGTGGGGGTGCTTATTTCATGACCTTCCCCTCTCGTACCCAAGTTTTCGAGCCGAGGCAACTTTGGTGATGATGGACACGAGGCCTTAGGCACGAGTTAGGGTTTCCTAAATTTCCCAAATATAAAATATTTAGGTGGCGACATTGAAATCTGGCAAAGCAGTCCATGTTTGGCGCTTTTGATTCAAAATTGATTTTTCAAAACCAATTGCTAGATTTGGACTCTTTGATGATTTATCACTCTTACATTGCACTTTGTGAGATTAGATTCAGAACTGCGACAGGAGTCCAAACTGTAGTAGCTAGAACCCAATTCGCTCCCTCTCCGAAAGAGGGGGGCACACGAAGAGAGTTCGGGGCGGTCTACACCAAGCCATTCTTTAGTTGGTTTGTCCAAGATGATTGTTCTCTAATTGGAGAGGGGTCAACCGAAGAATGGTTTAAGACATGAGGGAGCTCATGCCTTTGGCTAGGAGGAACCCTCAAAGAAGAGTTAAGGCCATTGAGCACAAGCTCTATCTCAAGCTTAAACATAACCATAAGGTTAACCAACCCTCAAAACAAATCAAAAGTGAAGAAATGAGAGAGGTTGCACTTCAAGGTCTTTGAAATGGCATGAAAAAGAATGCTAAAATGCAAACAACACATGCACAACATGTTCAAAGCCAAAAGCATCAAAACTAGTGAAGAACACTACACTAGAGGCATACAATACCAAGCTTAAATGATCAAAACCAACTCAAAATAGAGCTGCAACATGCCAAAACAGTGGCAAAATCAGGCTGAGATCAAGTCATTAAGAGGTAAAAAAACATGCACACATGTTGGCTTATAAACAAGGCATAATGCACAACTCTCAAAAGCCATGAAAGAGTGATATATGTGAGAGTGTGACAGAGGTATATGCACTGAAATCTCATACTAAATAATGTCATGGCATGCAAACATCTCAAGCAAAGCATATTGGAGGCCTTGACACACAAAGCTAGTAAAGGCCCTTACACTACAACCATACAAAACATGAGTCATATGACCAAGACCACTCAACACAGAGTTAAACCATGTCAAAACATTAGTAAAAATGTGCTGGAGTCAAGCTAACACAAGCTAGAAGGATAGGCTAACTCATTAGGCATGTTAGGCTAGTAAGCATAATTACATTACAAGTGCAAGAAGCAAGCAACAAGTGACCCAACCAGCCAAAAATACAGTTGAAGCAAGTCAAAATAAAGCCAAAAACATGCTTGAACTAAGCTACAAAAAGGTGGAAACACATGCTCATATGTTAAGCCATTAACACATGCAAACAAGATACAAGGAGGGGAGGCCACCCCCTCCTATTTTGGACCTCAAGACTCTCTTGCCACGAAATTCCCTAGAATTCAGTGGTTAAAAGGCCAAGAAAAGATTGTTTTAAAAGCTTTGAAAGATGGCTCAAAAGGCTTTTCAAGCCAAAGAGCAAAGGGAGGTAACCACCCCTTAACTAAACAAAGACTCAAACTATCATTTTAAGACCTTAAAAACAAAGTTTTTAGAAGTTAAAACCAACCTAAAATTAGCATGCAAAGGTGGTCAAACAAGCAACTAAAACAAAGCTTTAAAGAGGGTAAGACTTTACCCTTGAAGCATAGCAACAAACAACCCAATTTCTGAACTCAAACCAAGCTTAAGACCTCAAACCAAGCTTCAAGGGACCTCAACTCCAAGGTTCAGGTGTTTGGTCAAGGTTCTTAGAACAAATGTGTAGAGAATTCCCACTTTCAAGCACAAAATCAAGAGAGAGAGAGAGGATTCTAGAGAGAGAGAGAAAATTTTGCTCACAAAATTTTTGTAGAGAGAGAGAGAGAGATTTTAGAGAGAGAGACTCCCAAACTTGCTAACCTCCTAAAATAAGAGATATGGCCTCCATATATAGCAATACAAGAGCTCAAGTCAAAAATATCAATTCAGAAATATCTAGAGCAGTGTGGGAGACAGCTGGACGATAATATCTGCAAAAAAATTTGAGTTTTTTCATCAATGGCTGGCAAGGGACCATTGATGGCTAGAAAATGATCATTTGTAGCCGGCACTGATCATCAATGGCCAGCACTGCATCATCCATGGTCGGCAGAAAAATATGTTCTCCAGGTCCAACTTCAAATGGACATAACTTCTTCATATTGACTCCTTTACAGGTCATTATTGTATCTAAATTGAAGCCTCGGAAGCAAGCTTTCCAATGGTGGAAGCCTCACATCAAAATTCCAAGTGTGCTAAGAGATATCCCTCTTTTAGTGAAGACTACTCAGTTTCGGTTTAACCAGATTCATGCCTAACTTCTCCTCAGCTACTTTTCTTCTCTCCTCTCCTATTTTCTTCAACTCCAAACCACTAAACAAGGTGTTTTGAAAGAATTTCAAAGATTTCACCTTTGTTCGATTCATTTCCACTTTGTCCTTGCTTAGTTTACCGAAAAGCACAACATTTAACGAAATGCGAGCCCTGAACGTCAGAGGAACTTTTTTTCAAAAATATTTTGAAAGAGAGGGTTTTAAGGTCTAAAAAACACTTTAGTCAAAATTATTTAGGCCCAAAGTGGGGTGTAAGGTTGGGATTTGAAGCTCCTCTTGCTGAAGAAATCAAACATTTGCACTGTGTAACTTTCATCACCAAGTAAACAATTAGTGGCACCCAAGTCCTAAGGGCTATCAAAAATGGGGTGTCTACATGCATCTTGTTTCCTATTTTCACTATTTATAATTTCTACCACAGAGTATTTTGGCTGTTACGATGTATTTGGAAAATTAGAAGAGAAAAGAAAAGAAAAAAAAGATTAGGTAGGAAAGAAAAGTAAAGAGAAGAAGAGAAAATATAGTGGTATCCTTATTGTTTATATAACTTAAGAGACAAAAGATTGTGCTAAACATCCCCCTTTGCTTGGGAAAGATCAAGGATGGAAAAGATAACTGAAAGTTTCATTATGAGAGAGAGAGAAAGAGAGAGAGAGAGAGAGAGAGAGAGGTAAAAAAAAGAATGAAATAAGGAACACGTTGCATTAATGCTCATGTTAGACATCTAATTTTGTCAACCAAGGATATTAAATTGTTGATGTACGAGCATGAAATAATCTTCTTGTATAATCCTATTGATCAAGTTTGCACTCCTCCAAACATCGTCGCTTTACTCCTTGAAAACACAAACGTGAGCTAGCCGGCGGGTGTGTGTTGGATACCTCTTCGATGCTTAAGTCAGCAAATAGACAATAGACAGAAACTCTATGTATTTGAGAGTCAAGATTGTGATACCTGTACATAGGTCTTGCTATTAGCTTTTATAGGTTTTGCCTGGCACAATCATAGTAGGATTCCAACTCTTCTTATAAGAGTCCTTCTAAGAATCATACACCCTACTCACTACTAACCAAGTGAGATGGTTTGCCCAATCCTAGTGGGACTCTACTCTCCTTAGCAGAGCCCTCCTAGGAGTCTCAAGCTCAATGAAGAATGTCTATCATAACAACACTCTGCTTTCCACCAAGCAAGTAAGATGGTTACCTCCTTTGTTTAGGTTGCTGCAACCTAACCGAGCTACATTACCTTGGTCATACACTCAACTAAGTAATGACGTAGATAGCATTAGGCTGAGCTATACCAAGCCTGGCCTCCTTTCTCACCAATACCTCAGCTAATAACCAGGCCCACTTATTTAGGTAGTTCGGTCCAAAGTACCTCTGCCCAGCTTGGAGTTCATACAACCTGGGACCGAGATACTCGAAGCCCATACCTCGGCCTTTAGTCCGACCCATAATAGAGACTAAAGGATCGTAGCTCGGCCAATATTTCTTTATAAATTACCCTCTCAATTGCCCTTTAATTTCATCTGCAAAGCATGATTTGGCATTATTCTTCTCTAGCTGAGCTAAACGCCCGTCGACCAACTAAAGCAAGTAATAACACCGAGCTCGTTTTCTACCGGACTACCGATTTGCCTAGTTTTAGAAACGCCTCTTGTCAATTACTCGCACATCGCCCCGCTTCTCAAGTACATTTGAATCATTACCTATTCCTATGGACACGTGGCTTACTCCCAATCGGTCAAGTACAACTATCATAGCCGCCTTTCATTCCTCGAAAATTTTGAATAGTCCTCCCATTTTAATGCTTTATACAAAAACCCTACTTTTTGAACCAACACACCACTGCTCATCTTCTCTCACTTGCCTTTTGAGTCTTCATATTCATGACCATAGCACCTGCAGTCGGTGTTCTCACTGACATGCTTACGGACTTGATCTTCATCCTTTCATCTCAAAACTGCAAGTGGCTCAATCCTTTTTTCTTTTCGTTTATTTCGTATAGTATAGAAATATATAGTATAGTATACATATGTTATTCAAAACACACTCGTATAGTTTTCACACAAATGGGTAAGAACCACTTAGTCCCCCAAAACCACATGATAAGTCCTCAATCACACTCTAACTGGATTCTCAATCAATCTGTAATGTGATGCTTTTGATCCAAAATAACACCACGACCGAGTTAGGAACCTGTTTGCAATAGGTGCGTATTAGACCGAACTGGAAACCTCACCCAAATGACTGAGCTAGAAATTGGAGCCACTCCTTGTGTTACGACCGACCTAAGAACCTTCCTGCTCAATGACCAGGCCAAAAACTTGGAGCCACTCCTTGTGTTACGACTGAACTAAGAATGGACTGCAACCCATTTAACCGAACTAGGATTTATATTTATTTTGCCCTCTTTTTTAGCCCGGTTCAGTGATCTAGGCATAACACTTTTTATCTCCACTTTGCAGACTTGACTAAGTTGGCCAGGCACACCTTTGCACCATCGCTCAACTGAGATATTCAACGTCATCTTAACACCCAGCTAGACCACCGCATTAACTTGTACACAATTTAAGTTAAATGGGTAAATACTTGTTCTTGGTAGACTCACCTGGGACTATTGCCGAATTCCGTAAGGACTACAATATTCCTGACGATGTCCATCTATCTTTAGCCGAACTAGATACCACGCCTTGGGGAAAACTGGGCTTCATTCCTTTTACCGTAATATCAATTGTTGAGGCCGGTCTCCGATTCCCTATATAGCCACTAATTTGTGAGTTCCTCAGGTAGACGAGATTGTGCCCAACTCAACTCAGCACAAATACTTACAGAATAATAAATGGCATCACCGAGCTAAACCGTTGGCTTGGTCTCAACCTTGGATTGGCCGAGCTATTCCATCAATACTCACTTGGCCAAAATGATGACGGTTGGGTGTATTATTTAAGAGAAAGAAGAGGCCGAGAGAAAATAATTTAAAAAAACATTGGACAAAGACTTAAATGACGACGATTGTTTCTGGGTTTCAGTCAATTTTGAAGACCAAAAAGCCCAGATACCGGGATATAACATAATTGGAATAAGAGGACAGCTGGTAAGAATACCTAGGTCCAATTTTCTTTTTGTTTCACTGTTCCATGCTGTAATTCCACACCGTGCTAACATAGCATTTTGTCTTTCTTTTGTATAGATTTAAAACAACTAAAACGCATCTATACGCATACCAAGACGCCTCTTCGCATCAAGACGCTACGACATCGCCATCGTGGTTAGGCCGAACTGCTAAACTTTGAACCGACCTACCGATATAGTGGAAGGAGGAAGACCAGGGTGACAGACTTTCTCCTTGAGCCATGACCTGAACCAGATCCCACACTTCTCTAAATTAAATCGATCCTACTGATAGAAGAACAAGAAATGGCAAAGAAGAGAGCCGTACGAGCGCTTATCACCGAGCAGACCACTGGTGAAGGGCAAGCCAGGCTAGAGCCAACTGGCCAACCCCGTGATACCGTGGTGGCCCTCCCAACTGCGAGGTCCTCCATATCTCAGCCAAGTAAATGTGCACGAACCGTTTCAGCAGAGCAGCAACGCCTGGTTAATGAGGGCACCATGCTTCCTAACACCACAATGCCGAGCCCTAAGCCCGTGCATTCCAACCGAGCTAGCCCTTCGGAGTGGGCACCAAGAATGACTTATAAGAACTGCGCTATCTCGAACACCGACTCGATGGTTGTAAACAAGGACCACACGCTTGCCTTCAACTTTGCCAAGAGCGTGTGTCTGCCAGCCGACATGGAGCACCACGATTATCTAATCGAGCTCAAGGCCATCCACTCGGCAACTAAGTCGATGGTGTTGGTAAGTGTTCCCTTTGTTTGTTTTTCAATTTACACATCTGTTTGCTCGGTTTTAATCATAATCTCTATCTCTCCTTCTACGGGCCATGTAAAAGAACCACATTGCTCATAAGTGCGTGCTGGATCTGCACAAGACAGTGCGGCTGGGCGTGGCAGATGCCAATGCTAAGATGGCCGAGCTAAACGAAGCCAAGCAAAAAACAACCGAGCTTGAATCTGAAATTGCACGACTTACCAAGCTGGTCAACATGGCAGAAGTGGACAAGCAGAAGGCTTTGGCCGAGAGAAAAGATCGCTACTTGCGCGAACTGGCCAAGCTTGAAAAGAAAAAAGATGTCGAGATCGCCGAGCTAAACAAGAAAATGGAGGACGCTGAAGACAGGGGCTACAAGGAAGGAGAGGCCACCTACATCCTGCAACGTGAAGCTGCAAAGGATATATTTTTCAAATGCGGATGGAAGGCAGCTGCAACAAAGCTCGGTTATGGTCATGAAACCGAGGTCTTCTGGAAGCCTCCTCTCAACTTCATTCCAAGTTATATGGTAGACTACGCCAATGCCATTCAAGAAAAGTTGCTTCAAGAGGGGGAGGAGGAAGAATCCCCAGAGCCAAACAATGCCCCACCTGTTACCAATGATCACGGTCTCCAAACTGCTCTGTCAGCTCGGGTGGAGCCACCGGTGCCAAGTACGGTTGATGGTGCGCCCTTGACCGACCTACCTGCTGGGACTGGGCTACCGAGTGGTGAAGCTCGGGTTGACCTGGATGCAGACTTGGACGATCTATTTGCTTGACCTTGTTTTTCTTATTTTGATGTTTACTTTTGAAAGTACTTGTAACCGGGCTTAAGCCTCTCCCACGTAATGAACATTTTCAAATGGAATGAAATGTGCTTTTTCTTCAACTTTTTGTTCAGTTCATATCCTGCTTGTAATTGTCTTTCAACTTTAATTGGCATGTGTTGAACTTTTTGCTCGGTTGCCATGTCTTTAATTTTTATAGCCGAGATATCCCTTTCGGTTCAAGAGCTTTGTAATCTTTTTACTATGTGTTGGTCATACCTGCCAACTTTCTTCAGCCTAGATCCTTATCTCGGCTGAAGAGAGCTAAATGTTGGTCATACCTACCAACCTTTTTCAGCCTAGATCCTTATCTCGGCTGAAGAGAGCTAAATGTTGGTCATACCTGCCAACCTTCTTCAGCCTAGATCCTTATCTCGGCTGAAGAGAGCTAAATGTTGGTTATTCTTACCAACCTTCTTCAGCCTAGATCCTTATTTCGGCTGAAGAGAGCTAAATGTTGGTCATACCTGCCAACCTTCTTCAGCCTAGATCCTTGTCTTGGCTAAAGAAAGCTAAATGTTGGTTATTCTCGTTAACCTTCTTCAAACCTAGATCCTTATCTCTGAAGAGAGCTAAATGTTGGTCATATCGTTAATCTTCTTCAAATTCTAGATCCTTATCTCTACCAAGAGAGATAAATGTTGGTTATTCTCGCTAACCTTCTTCAAATTCTAGATCCTTATCTCTACCAAGAGAGCTAAATGTTGCTCATACTGAACCTTCTTCAAATTTAGATCCTTATCTCTACCAAGAGAGCTAAATGTTGCTCATACCTGCCAACCTAGATCCTTATCTCGGTTGAAGAGAGCTAAATGTTGGTTATTCCTGCCAACCTTCTTCAGCCTAGATCCTTATCTCGGCTGAAGAGAAAAAACTAAATGTTTTTCCATTCTTGCCAAACTTCTTGATTGCCCCTTGCTTGCAATGACTGAGAGCAACTTTTACAGTAGAAAGAATTATGCTGAAAAACTACTTCTTTTATTTGAAAAAGGGAAAAAATTACAAGTATTTTAAGAAAAAACTAAAAATAAAATAGTTTTAGATTGACAGTGTTCCATGCCTTGGGAATAGCCTTGCTGTCTCCATCTTCCAAGTGATATACCCCTTTTCCTGCTAAATCAACCACTTTGTATGGTCCTTCCCAGTTAGGTCTTAATTTGCCATCTCTAGGTACCAAAGTGTTGCCCATTACTTTGCGTAATACCCAATCTCCGATCTTGAATTGCCTCGGATGCACTGTTTTGTTATAATGGATAACTCCTACTGGTATGAGGCAATGTGAACTAGAGCTCTTTCCCTTCTCTCTTTTGCAAGGTCGAGTTCCAAGGCTATGGCTTCTTCATTCAAGTTTGGGTCAAAATTTTCACTTCTAATAGTGGGAGGCCTACTTCCAGAGGGATTACTGCTTTCATGCCATAAGCCAAGGAAAAAGGCGTTTCTCTAGTTGACTGCTGAGGTGTGGCATGGTAAGCCCATAAAATATGAGGAAGCTCTTCAGCCCACTTGCCTTTTGCTCTCTCTAATCTTTTCTTCAAACGATCTAAGACGACTTTGTTTGATGCTTCTGCCTGGCCATTCATTTGAGGGTATGCTGGTGTAAAGTTGTAAAATTCTATCTTGTATTCCTCGCAAAAGGCCCTGAAGATTTTGCTATCGAACTGAGTGCCATTGTCAGATATTAGAGCCTTGGGTATGCCGAATCGAGTTATGATATTCTGCTAGACAAACTTCTTAACATCTTTCTCCTTTATTGATGTGAGTGCTTCAGCCTCCACCCACTTTGTGAAGTAGTCTGTTGCTGTGAGCAAGAACTTTCTATTGCAGGGTGGTATTGGAAGTGGTCTCACTATGTCCAGGCCCCACATTGCGAAGGGCCATGGGCTAGTTAATGGTAGAAGTTCTCTGGCTGGTTGATGTATTTGGTGTGCGAACTTCTGACATTTCTCGCATCTTTTAACATATTTCTCTGAATCTACTTGCATGTATGGCCACCAATATCCTTGTGAAATTTCCCTATAAGCCAATGATCTTCCCCCTTGGTGGCTTCCGCATACGCCTTCATGTATCTCGAACAAAAATGCCTCGACCTTGCTGGGATGGACATATTTCAGGTAAGGCCCTGTGAAGGATTTTTTGTACAATGCTAGTGATGGAGAGAGCCAAAATTGCTGTGATTTTGCTCTAATTTTGTTGGCCTCTTTCTTTTCTTCAGGCAAGATGTCGTCTTTTAAAAACACTACGATGGGGTCCATCCATGAAGGGCCTAGTTCGGCACAACATACCTTAGCTACCTTGGGTTCTTCAATGCTTGGTCTGGGTAGGAAGTTGATCAGTAATGGGTGTGGGATAGATGTATCTGCCGTTGAAGCAAAACCTGCCAGCTCATCTGCTCTACTGTTTTCTTCTCAACCAATTTGGTCTATCCAAACTACTTCGAACTTCATGATCTTCTTTCTGACTAACTCTTGGTACTTAGCCATCCTCTCATCTTTTGCCTCGTAGTCGCCTAAAATCTAGTTTACTACTAGCTGGGAGTCACTGTAAACCATTAGCTCGGTGGCCTTTCATGAAAAGTGTTGATTTTAGGCCTGCTAACAGTGCTTCATACTCTGCCTCATTGTTGGATGCTGGGAAGCCAAGATTAACTGTTTGTTCAATTGTTAGGCTATCTGGTGAGATGAGGACCACACCAAGTCCTGCACTGTGCCTATTGGATGCTCCATCCATGAAGAGTTTTCACATCTCTCCGATGAATAACTTCCAGCAAGTAGAGAGATCGGATGATATTTTAGGATCATGAGTATCGCTAATGTTTTCTTTCAAGTCCATGCCTACTGTTAGGGTTTGGTCTTTGCTGTCTGGCTGCCTTAAGTTCTTACTTTTTGATGAGTCCTCATTGGGAATAGCATGATTTGCTCCTTCGTTCCAGTCCTTAATCCTGTGTGGCTTGCAATGTGGCTGGGTATCCTGTATTAGGGGTTGCGCAGTTTGCGCGGCACTTTTCCCTCCTACTTCGGCTGTGTCGGTCAAATCGACTAGGCAGATATGATGACTTCTTGGTGTGAACTTAGCCACAAAGTCTGCTAAAGCCTAGGCTTTTATTGCTGTTATGGGTTGAAACTTGATATCAAATTGCCCCAACTCCACCACCCATTTCAAGATTCGTCTAGAAAAATCCGCCCTTTCAAACAATGCTTTTAATAGAAAAACTGTTAGGACGATCATTGTGTGGGCATGGAAGTAGTGTGACAACTTTCTTGAGGCCATCATTAAAGCTAATGCCAGCTTTTCCAATGGTAGGTACCTTGTTTCAGTGCCCAGTAAGGTTTTGCTGACATAAAAGATAGGCAAGTGTTGGATTCCTTCCGTTCTGACCAACATTGCGCTGACTGCATGCTGTGAAACCGCTAGGTACAAAAAGAGCTCTTCTCCTAGCACTGGGGTTACTAACAATGGAGGAGAGGTCATGTAGTCTTTCAAGCTCTCTAGGGCACGGTCGCATTCCTCATCTCACTCAAATTTGGCCTTTAATGCTTGGAAGAATGGTCAACATCTGTCTAACGACCGACTTATGAACTGGTTGAGTACGGCTGCTAGGCCAATGAGATGCTGTACCTCTTTGACTGTGTTGGGCCTCTCAAGATCCTGGATTTCTTTGATCTGAGAGGGATCAGCTTCTATACCTCGGTTGGTTACCAGAAAGCCTAGGAATTTGCCTAATCTTATGCCGAATGCACACTTAGATGCGTTTAGACGTAACTTGTGAGACTTCAAAATTTGGAACATTTCATCTAGGTCCCTGAGATGGTCCTTCTCATCCTTACTTTTGACCACCTTGTCATCTATGTAAGCCTCCATTGTTCTATCTAACAATGGTTCAAACATTTTGGTGACCATCCGTTGGAATGTAGCCCCTGTGTTCTTTAGGCCAAAGGGCATGACCTTGTAACAGTACAATCCTCTAGGCGTTGTAAATGATGTGACCTCCTGGTTTGGTTCATACATAGCGATCTGATGGTAACCTCGATACCCATCAAGGAAGCTAAGTCGGTTATGTCCTGCCGTCAGGTCCACTGGTTGGCCTATCCGTGGTAGGGGAAAACTGTCCTTTGGACATGCTTTGTTGACTGTTTTGTAATCTACGCAAACACGCCATTTTCCGTTCTTCTTTGGCACTATAACAGTATTGGAGATCCACCTGGGATAGTGTACTTCTCTGATGGCTCTTGCCTTCAGCAAGTTTCCCACTTCCCTCACCACTATCTCCGCATGGTGGAGTGCCGATCTGCGAGTGTGCTGTATAATTGGTTTGGTAGTTGGGTGGACATTAAGTTGGTGGCAGATGAACTTTGGGTCAATGCCAGGCATGTCATACGGTGTCCAGGCGAACACTTCGATGTTGGAGGTTAAAAACTCCATGACCTCCATTCTCTTAATGCTGGACAGAGACGAGCCGAGCAGAAAGAACCTTTCTGGGTTCTTTTCATCTATCCTTACCTCTACCAAGTCTTCCACTACCTTCTGTTCAGCTTCTTTGCCGACATCTACAAACAGTTTATTGCTCTCTGGCTCTTCCACCATATGTACATATCCTTTTGCAGCTCGGCTACCATTTACTGTGACGAAGCGTTGTTTTGACGTAATTTGGTCTCCCAAGACCTCTTCGATTACTCCAGTTTCATTGGGGAATCGCAATGCCTGATGGTAGGTTGATGTTACCGATCGCATGGCGTACAACCATGCTCTCCCCAAGATTACGTTGTAAGTTGAAGGGACCTTCAATACCCAAAATTCCATCTATTTTGTCATGGTTCCTGCCTTGACTGGGAGGATTATCTTGCCCACTGGCCACTCTGGCATTGAGTTGAAACCGACTAAGGGAGATGTCACAGGTGCCAAGTATTGGTCCTCTAGTTTTAGTTGTTTGAAGGTCTCGTAGTACATTATCTCGCATGAGCTTCCTTGGTCAATCAGGATTCGCTGAGTGTCGAAATTCTTGACGCGTAAAGTGACCACCAGTGCATCATTATAAGGGCAATGTAGCCTTGCTAGATCTCTGTCTAAAAAGGACATGACGTTCGTGGCCTCTATTCTGCCCTTTTTGACAGTAGGTTGTGCACTTAATACCTCTCTCAAGTGCTCAGCCTTTTTGATCATCCCTCTAAGCTTACATACCCATTCAGGTTCGACGATCCCATGTATAATGTTGATTATGCCTTGGGGTGGACCATCGACCGGCATCCCGTTCGATCTGTTGTGGTCCTGGAGGGCTGGCTGTGTTCCCCCTTCTACTTACTGGTCCAGGTGTCCAACAACCACTAACTCCTTCAGATGTTGCCTCAATGGTGTGCAATTTTCAGTTCGGTGCCCCTTCTCATCATGGAAGGTGCAACGGGACCTTTAGTCATAGCCCCTTTGTACTTCTCCCAACTTGGCAGGCTGCCGAACGAAGGGTTCATCATGTATTTAGCTGAGAATCCGATAGATAGGTTTATTAAACACCGTGGTGATGGTAGTGTGGACTCTTAACTTCTTTTTTTTTCTGGGTCCTCTCTATTGGCTCGTCTACCTCGCCTATTCCTGCTTGGTTGTTCTACCATGTTGACTTTTGTTGTAGTCTTTTTATTTGGCATCGCTGCTGCACCAGATTTTGCTTTAGCACGAGCACTATCTTCCTCTACTGGGATATGTTGACGTACTCTCTCCATTAGGGCCTCCATCGTGAGGGGTGGCATTATTGTCATTGAGTCCCTCAATTTGTTACCGGCTGGTAAACCCCGTTTGTATTGTGCGATGGCGAGATTTATAGGGCAATCCCTAATCTGGTTGAAAGTCTCCCAGTAGCAACTGTTGTAAGACCTCAATGTCTCCTTTTCGCCTATGTAAATGGAGAGTAGCTGGTCGATCTCCATTGGCGTTTTGGTATTCGTTCTGAATCTAGTCATGAACGCTTCTGCCAACTATGCCCACGAGCTATCTTTGCCTAAGCGATCTTCGAACCGAGTTAGGCCAGTCGCCAAGGCTAGATGGAAACAGGTTACACATTAGAGCCTCGTTTCCCAGGTATATTGCCATAACTTGGCGAAAGTGGCTTAAGTGCATGTAGGGGTCTGACTTTCCCTCATAAGTAGTGAATTTGGGCTAGTAGAAGTCTGAGGGTAGTGCTACGTTCTCAATTGCCAGAACGAATGGCGAGCTTTACAACCTTGCTAATGCTTTATCCGCTGGTTCGTAAGCAAGGTACAGCATTGGCATCCCTACCTCGACACTCCTATGTGTCCTGGGGGCCAATCGCTGCAGGGCTGAAACTCTGCGAGGGTCACGACCCCTGGTGTCCTCCTTCCAACGGGCCCTCTCCTCTAGCACTAATCGCAGGTCCACTAACCTAGACAACTCCGTGTGCCTAGATGTCATTTGGTGCATATGCGAGGGCTGATAGCTGCTTCTCTCTATTTATGACCTTTTAGTCCTCGTTCTCTCAAACCTAGAGTGACGAGTTCTGGAAGTCCTTGATTGAGTGTCACCTATTCTAAGGCTCTTACTTTCTGCTTGTGATGGTGTGACATGTCTGTCACGATCTTCCAAGTGGTAAGGGGCATGTTACCTTTGTGTCCCCCTTCTGTCGCCACCCCTTTTCCCTTGATCTGGCACTTCATGGTCTCCATGTCTGCCGCCATCCTTCTTATTAACTCGTCTTGCTCCCTCACGTGATCCTCCAGAACTTGAGGATCCAACCTTCGCCTCTGTCTTTCGGGACTATGAGAGCGACGGGGACTAGTGACCCTTCTCTCTTGTGTGTCCTTTCGGGAGTTCCATCGCTGGGGTTCTAATTCTGCCATGGGTGGGATAGAAGGTAAACCTTCACGCCTCCCACCCCCCTCTGGGGTTTGCCCGTCAATAGCAGATTGCGGCAAGTCTTCATTGTGCGCCATTGATTTCAGCTAGAGAGGAAAACTCGATCAAAAGGTTTTGTTCTTTGTGTAATTCCCATAGACGACGCCAATTGTACGAGTACGAAATAATCTTCTCATATAATCTTGTTGATCAAGTTTGCACTCCTCCAAACGTCGTCGCTTTGCTCCCTGAAAACACAAACGTGAGCTAGCCGGCGGGTGTGTGCCGGATACCTCTCCGATGCCTAAGTCAGCAAATAGACAATAGACAGAAACTTTGTGTATTTGAGAGCCGAGATTGTGATACCTGTACATAGGTCATGCTGTTAGCTTTTGTAGATTTTGCCTAGCACAATCCTAGTAGGATTCCAACTCTCCTTATAAGAGTCCTTCTAGGAATCACACACCCTACTCACTACTAACCAAGTGAGATGGTGTAACAAGCCCGCGGGGGACCTCGCTACAGTTCGGACTCCCTTTTGTTTGTTGCGGTTCTTAATCTGAACCCAAGAGTCCAAATCCGGCAAATCGTTTTGAAGAAAAACAGATTTTTTTGAAAAGTAGTGCCAAACATGGACTGCTTTGCCAGATTACAGAGTCGCCACCTAAATATTTTAAAACGGGAAATTTAGGAAACCCTGACTCGGTGCCGAAGGCCACGTGTCCGTCATCACCAAAGTGGTCTTGGCTCGGGAGCTTGTGTACGATCGGGGAAGGTCAGCTATGAGCACCCCCTTTCGCCCGGTCCGAAGACCGGCCTCTACTAACCGTGATATCTATTTTTTGAAAACATTACGTGTTCTTATTCCAATTATTAGTCTAGAATTACTATGTTATGCGCGCAGCAAACAAGTATAGACTAGATCGCCTAATTTGGAAACACACATTGCATATCCGTTTGTTTTGAAAATGCTTTTGAAATTGCTACTCGCAAGTAGGCTAAAACACGGATTTCAATGAGTTTTCCAACTCAAGCAACCCAACCTCCACCCACAGGCATTCAAACAATTTATCTCACATAAGCATTTAGCCGCATGGTAAGCATACTGTCATGGCAACATTCACACGCATGTGGTATGCGAAAGCGTAAAATACTTACATTGTACTCCGTGCCAAAACAAGAAACTAGTTAGCAAACATGCATGACCTAGTTCATGTTAAGTGGCTAATGCAACACAGGCGAAGATGCAATTTAGAGTAGGCTCGGCTAACCCTAAAGATGGCATGTGAAATGCACTTTATTCGATGCACGTATTCAATTTGGAATTGAAAATACAATGCAGTTTGTATGATGTACCGAGCCCGTTGCATGTCAACAAATGCATGGATGCACGCATGCATTGCATAAGGTATGCTAAAATAAACGTGCCCTAATACTAACCATTGAAAGCGGGTAAGTAAAAGGAGAAAGAAATGGGGTTGGAAGACATACACGCACTCACCCACACTTATTACAGACTTGCCCTCGCCGGAGGGACCAAAAGAATAATACAAATAAATTAACTATGCAAGCTAATTAAATATTACAAATTAATTAAATTAACAAAATAATTAATCTAAGGAAAAAAAGAAACCGCCTCGGGGCTCAATGCGGCGCTTGGATTCCGCTCGAATTGCACCGCCATGCCTAGCTTGCTCGCTTTTCCTCGCTTGCATCTCGAAGATCCACCAGTCCTAGGAATTTCCTTAGGTACCGAGATCACTACCGGCTGCACAAAACTTCCACGGCAAGGATTGAGCTCATCGGCATCAATTTATCCATCGGTGATAATTGATCGCCGGGCACCGAATACTGCAGAACACGCAACTCACAAAGCAGAGAGGGCAAATACGGGCATGGCAATGCAATTCAAAGCATATATGCACTAAACACACTCCTTATCATACTAATGACTCAAAGGAAGATGTGCTCGATTTTGGACCACCAATCACGCATTTCCATGCATGGTGGCCTAAAGGATCAAGTGTGCAACTTGAATTTCAAATGCATGCAAACCAATCAAACAAAGTGAGGCCCAATTCCCATCACCAAGTCAAGGAACAAGGCATGCATGCCTATGTGTGCAATCCTAAGCATGTCAACTAGGGATGCAACATGAGCATATAGACAAACAATGCAAGCATACAAGCAAACATGAGGTAGCATACAAGCAAGTGAATAATGGTCTTACCCATGACCTAGGCAACTCCAAGTAGGCCTAAAGTCAGTAGCCATATGCTAAGACATGGGAGCTAAACACACATGCACATGTACACATGTTAAGGCACACAACTTAGGCATTAAACAAACCACTCTGAAGCACACTTGAAAGGAGATAACATGGATGATTAGCATGCAACATGAGCTCTAAAATCATGTCAAAGTGTGGTGCTAAACCAACTCAAGATAGGCCAAACAAAGCATGCAAATGGTCCAAGACTTAAAGCAAGTCAACGAGGCATTGAACTATACTTATGCAAGACAATTATGGCATGCATTAAACAACTAAAAATAGGTTTTTAGCATGTTAAAACAAAGCCAAAAGGCTACTTAGATGGCATCTAAATGGCTCAACTAGGAAGGCACGCACAAATGCTAAGATATGAGGCATAAGGCACAAGCTTCCAAAGCATCAAAGAGGCATGCAAGGCAATCAAACAAGCATGCTAAATGGACTGAAATGACATGCCAAATGGTTCCAAACCATTGAAAATAAAGCAAGCAAGGCATGCTTCACACTTGTACCCTTAAGGCCAACAAGCCAAACATAAAGAGGACCCAAGATACAAGCCATGGTCGACCAAAATAAGCATGGACAGACCTAAAGCATGGCAAAATAAGCATACAAGCTTCATGAATCTAAGCCTAAAGCATGCTCAAACTAGGGCTAACAACCTAGAGCAAGTTAAGGCAATACAAAGTATTACAAACCATCTATGCAAAACATGCAAGGAGTACTAAAACCAACACTTATCAATGTCATATTAGGGCACAATAAACATAAAATACAGCCAAGACATGCTCTTCAAACATTCAAAACTATGCTCCCTTAAGAGACCAAAACTTGCCCTTTTCAAGGACAACAAGGAGAGGGTGGGGCCCTCTCCTTCTTAGGACTTTAAGGCATCATCTACACCACTGAAATCCCTCAAGATTTCAGTGGTGAAGAGACCCAAACACCAAAATCTCGGAGCTCAACAAAATAGCACAAAAATGAGGCCTTTCAAAGCCTAAGGGTGGTCAAACCTACCCAAACCACCAAGCACTCTTAATAAACTATCAAGAGGACTAAAAAAAAGAACTTTTATGTGTTTATCACCAAGCACAAAAACAGTTCTAAACCAGGTAAAAACAAGGTGCAAGAAAGGGGGAAAAATGACTAGTTTCTTACCCTTGAAGCTTTTCTTCAACAATGGTGACCTTGATGTCTCCTTAAGCCTCAAACCAGTCAAGAACACCAAGAATAAGCTCTTAGAACTTCAGCTCCAAGAGGAAGGTGAAACACTAGGTGCTTGTGTGCAATAGTATGAACTAAAACACCTAGTGTACCAAAATGAGCAAGGAAAAGAGAGATAGGATAGATATAGGATTTCTAACCTAAAACCAGAGCTTCTTCTCTATATTTTCTTTCTTCGTAATGCATGACATATGCAGTATTTACAAATGATGCATGACATATGCACTATGATGCAACGACTACAATTGCAGCTTTCCCTATCTTACCAACAAGGCGATATACTAGGTTGGTTCAGTATCTAGAATTGAGGCGTAAACACGCCGCCTCAACCTATGGGGCTTCCATACGGATTTCAAGCCGAGGGTACACCCCCTGGGTATTTAAACCAGACTTTAGTCTCGGAAATCCCGAACCTTTGTGTTCTAGGCATAAGCCGTTCGAACTCTAGTTTTCACCGTCCCAGTTGGTCTCCTAGGAACTCACCGCAAACACAGACAGGTGGCTTTACCAGACCACCGAAAGTCGTTCGGGCACGACAAACACCGAAGGAATTGCACCTTCAGAGGATTTAAGGTCTCCTAGACCAGGATGCAAAATGTATGCATGACAATGCATGTTTTCTTTTTATTTACATGATGCATGATGATTTTGAAATGCGCGCTAACGCGCGACTTTTGAATGCATGCCAAATGCAATGAGGTGTGCATCTTAATGTACCGAAGGTCTTGCACCTCCCGAGGATTTAAGGTCTCCTAGACCGCGCACATATGGTGAAGGTTTCGCACCCTCCAAGGATTTAAGGTCTCCTAGACTGTACGTGTTTAAGGTCTCGCCAGACCAGGGGGCAATGCATGATTTGAGATGCGGTGCACAAGACAGTGCCATGTGTAAGATTGCGCGATGCAATGCATGCCAAATGCAATGAGACGCGCAAAATAGCGCGATGCGTTAGACAACGCAAGTGCACAGGAAAGTGCAATACGACGCATGCCAAATGCGATGAGGTGCACACCTTAATGCACCGAAGGTCTTGCACCTCCCGAGGATTTAAGGTCTCCTAGACCGCGCACATATGGTGAAGGTTTCGCACCCTCCAAGGATTTAAGGTCTCCTAGACCGTACGTGTTTAAGGTCTCGCCAGACCATAGTGGGGCAACAATTACACAACACTTTAAGTGAATGCGATGCAAATGAGTAAACTCGAACCAAACTACATCTCATGCAGCAGGGATTAAGCGAGTTATGCAATTCTCACGGCGTCTACGCGGAGAAGGCTAGAAGCGACTACCGAGAACACTCGGAGTCTCAAACACAACGTCTCTCTGCGTATCGCACGCAGGAGAGGAAAAAACAAGGCAAAAAAGAAACCTCTCAGCGTAGTACACGCGAGAGGGGAAAGACAAAAAGGCCTCTCAGCGTAGTACACGCGAGAGAGGGAAAACGAAAGGAAACCTCTCAGCGTAGTACACGCGAGAGAGGAAAAACAAAAGCCTCTCAGTGTAGTACACGCGAGAGAGGGAAAACGAAAGGAAACCTCTCAGCGTAGTACACGCGAGAGAGGAAAAACAAAAGCCTCTCAGCATAGTACACGCGAGAGAGGGAAGACAAAAGCAAAAAAAAGAAGCCTCTCAGCGTAGTACACGCGAGAGGGGGGGAAAAAAGGCAACGCACATGGGACGCGCATGCCAATGCAAATGAGACACGCATGCGGATGCAAATGGGGGCAAATGAGATGTGCGTGCAATGTGGTACGCATGCCTCAAAGGATAAAAAATGAAGTGCAATGAGGTACGCGTGCCTCAAAGAATGGAAAATGAAGTGCAATGAAGGTACGCCAAACGGCGCGATGCGCAAAATAGCGCGAATGAAATGTAATGCACAAGATAGTGCGCTGCGCAAAATAGCGCGATGCGTTCGACAACGCGAGTGCGCAAAACAGTGCGATTGAATGCATGCCAAATGCAATATGATGCGCAAGATAGCGCGATGCGTTAGACAACGCGAGTGCACAAAACAGTGCGATTGAATGCATGCCAAATGCAATATGATGCGCAAGATAGCGCGATGCGTTAGACAACGCGAGTGCACAAAAGCGTGTGATTGAATGCATGCCAAATGCAATATGATGCGCAACATAGCGCGTCGTTAGACAACGCTAGTGCACAAAAGCAGTCGCGATTGAATGCATGCCAAATGCAATATGATGCGCAAGATAGCGCGATCGTTAGACAACGCGAGTGCACAAAACAAAGGCGATTGAATGCATGCCAAATGCAATATGATGCGCAAGATAAGCGCGCGCGTTAGACAACGCGAGTGCACAAAACAGTGCGATTGAATGCATGCCAAATGCAATATGATGCGCAAGATAGCGCGATGGGTTTGAAATGCACATGGGGCAACTTTTGAATCTTGTAAAAGACCAAAGGATACAAAAGGATACAATCTTTGCTTGAATCTGAGTGCCACGCACAGAAGACACGGTCCGAGGTCAAAACGGAGGCCGGTTGAGCATCGGGGATTCACTTTCTTGCACTTTTTTGAGCTATGAAGACCAGAAACTACTCACATGGCCTAAACAAGGCTGTGGGAACATCACCGGCTGGACTAGGTGGCCACCGGCTGGCCACCGGCTGCAGAAAAGTTCCATCGGCACAATATTGTGCCGACCGGCCAAAAATTGCTGAATCGGGGCAGTTTTGACATTTTGCCTCGGGTTTTATAAAATAGGGCTTGAAACCCTATTCTCTTCACTTCTATACCGCCGAAAACCATCCCCCTATCTCTCTAGAGCATTTTCTCTTCCTCTTTTCTCCGTTTTCTTTGCGTTCTAAGCCCATTTCGTTGTTCGATTCGCGATTTCCATCGTGTTTCGCACATTTTGAACCGAGCAAAACTTTGTTTCGGTGCCTCTTTTGCTATTTCCTCTTTTCCGGGACTTGTCCCCCTTGATTTCCTCTTTATTCCCGTGCCTTTCCATCTTCCGGCCTTTCCGGCCATTTTCGGCCCGCTCGGGGTTGACTTTTTCGGTTGACTCTTCACATTCCGTTTTTTTTCGGTCGTCTTCTCACCACTATTGCCATGGCTGACGATGTTCCACACGTCGGGACTCCCCCGGATCACGAGATGGATCCCGGGGTCGAGCTCCTCCCGTTGAGCGAGCGTCCCTTCGATCCGGTGACATACCGCCCGGCGATCCACGTCCTACCTCCGGATGGTCTTCGCCATTTTCGCGGCTTTGACCGAGCGCTGGACCCGGAGCTTCTCCTGCGCGAGCCGACCTCTCATCTATCCTTCGGCGCTTCCGAGGTAACATTTTTTCTCTGTTTTACTTTCTGCAATGTAGAACTGTTTAACTGCCATAGCTGAATCTGTTCTTTAACTGCTTAGCTCTGATATGCTGTACACTGTAGTTGATCGCAATCATGTTTACAACTGATATCTGTTTAAGGCGGGCACATGCACACACACTGCACTAGTCTCAATCACCCAAACACACGGCACACACCGTACTTCACTGCAAACCTACCGACACCCGGCACTTAT
Organism: Camellia lanceoleosa; assembly: GCA_025200525.1. Classification (NCBI taxonomy): domain Eukaryota; kingdom Viridiplantae; phylum Streptophyta; class Magnoliopsida; order Ericales; family Theaceae; genus Camellia; species Camellia lanceoleosa. The sequence goes on from CM045763.1 coordinate 139,051,036, forward strand.
TTGGATCTGAAAACATATTGTATGCTGTATTTAAACTGAACCACACAAAACACGCTGACGCATCATACGTTGTAGTTTACCTACTGGCACACTATAACCTGATATCTGCTTGGATCTGAAAAATGTGCACACATGCACCATATCTGTATGCTGACCCTCACAAACACACTGACACATCACAGGCCGTAGTCCACCATAGTACACTGAAATCTGATATCTGCTTGGATCTGAAAAACTTGCACGCATGCTAGATTTGTATCGACTTTAACATGTTTCCTCAGATCTGTACATCTCATATTGCTTCGCAACCATTTGTTTGAGAACAGGGAGATTCCCATACCATCCGCGGGTATGGGAATGTCATGACTTCGAGATTGCACGGAGCTTCCCGAGGCGGTTCGCCACATTGTGGACGAGGCGGGCTTTGGTTCTTTCTGCAGGGGTCTGACCCGGCTTACCGCCTGTAGGCCTCTCCTAGCCGCCCTGGCAGAGAGGTGGTGGGACACCACCGACTCGTTCCACCTATCCGCGGCAGGAGACATGACGATGACTCCCTACGACTTCTCGGTGCTCACCGGCATTGGGGTAGGGGTGATCCGATCGCCGACACCGACATGGACGAGTGGACCCGCTCGAATCTATTTGCTTGGCGAGGCGCCACCCCTTGCTCGTCCAGGCTTTGTCCGCTACTCCTGGTTCGAGGTGCAGTTCAGAGTGCAGCCTGCATTGGTGGCGGCGGCTCCGATGAGCGGCGGCAGAAAGCGTCTGCGTGCGGCTTTTTGATGTTTTTGCTAGGGACGACCCTCTTCGCCGACCGGGCGAACACCGTGCCTCTCTGCCTACTCAGCACACTGGTGGATGTCCGAGACATCTTGCGTTTTGAGTGGGGTGGTGCGGCTCTGGCCACTCTTTACGGGTACATGAGCTCGGTCTCCCGTGGCAGCGGGCAGTTGCTCGGAGGCTACTGGCGAGCTTGGAAGGTACGCCTTCTCCTTTGTTTTACATTTCTGCTCTATACTTTACGATTCACTGCTTGCACCTTTACACTTTAACGTATCTTGTACAATACCACACACATACTCTGCTTCTACACTTGTCTATACTTGCTCTACATACACTTTGCACAACACACGGCTTTATTATTTCTTCTTTATTCTGTATTCTGCTTTATCTGATAAATGTTCCGACATCTGTCTTGCAGTTATGGGTTTACGCCTATTTTCCCAGGCTGGAGCCAGTGCCGGAGACGGAGACTCCTTTAGTCATTCCCTTCTCACGACGCTATGACGAGAGGTGCGCCCGGAGGCCGCGGGAGACTTTCAGCTTCTTTCGTCGCTACTTCGACACCATTACTCCTGCCGAGGTATGTTTTACTTACAGTTCGTTTAAGCTTCACCTTTCCACTGTATATTTGCAATACCAGTAGGTAACAAACTGTATTTCAATTTCAAATCACCTGGCAGCCGTGGGCTCCTCTGCCAGCGATGGTGCGGGATCGGTTTGCCGGCGCCGTTGAGACCTCGCGTTACCGGATTTTGTTGGAGGGCCTGGTCTGTCGGGCTTGGTACCTAGGCGAGCGCTTCTTGCGTCAGACCTTAGGGTTACCTGAGCAGATAGTCCCGGTGCATCCTCTTGAGCATATGAAGGACACCGAGCGTTTCACCGCTGAGCAGATGGCGGACTACACCATCGGCTGGGAAGCGGATGGCTTCAGAGGCGATGGCGATTACTCAGAGTACGTCTGGACCTTCATCATGCGGCCGCTGAGTGGTGGTCGCCGAGCTGAGAGAGAGAGACCTGCGGCGCCGGCGGCCGGAGCAGGAGTAGGAGGAGGAGCTTCGAGGAGGGCTCGAGTCCGCGTGGCGGAGAGGAGGAGACGGAGGCTAGTTGGCCGCTCTACCGCTTCCTTTGTCTTCCAAGTCGGATGGGGCGACCTATCAGATACCCTTCGCCCCTCCGCCGGCTGATCACGAGTTTGTCGGTATCCCCGACTTACCTTCGGTATGTGTTACTGCATTTCTGTACAGTCATTTCATTTCAGTTTATTTGATATTCCACAGAATATTGATGCATCTGATTCCCTTGCAGGCGTCTTCTGAGTACACCCGGCGGTCATTGGAGATGAATGCCTCCATGGCGGGGATGCTGCAGCGGACCTTTGACTTCCTAGCCTTTTACGGCCTTCCGGTATGTTCTCTATGACATAGCTTCAAACCATACGCTAACTGCTTCGCATAATCTGATGCACGATACAACACTGGATACCTAGCCCTCACGGCACTTGATACACTGTATTTCGCCTGCGCATTCTGTCTTGATAAAGCGCTCCGGCATTCATACATATCTGTATTCATACCTGCGCATTACGCCTTTGCTTCAACTGCTCACGGCATTCATATTCTGTATTCATACACTGCATTCTGCACTGATAAACTGTTTCATACATACTGATGCATTTGCCTTTCATGTTTTTCAGCCTCCCTTCCCACTTCCTCCGGCGGGTGGCGTCGCTTCATCTGGACCTCCCGTGTCTACCCGGGATGCAGGATATTCCCCCGCACCAGAGGAGGGCGCACTTCGCGGGCTCTAGTTCGGATAGCGAGTCCGAGGAGGCGGAGTTATCCGAGGAGGCCGAGGCGGCTTCGGGCTCGGGCTCGAGCTGACACTTCGGTGATGCTCTGGACTTCTGCCGGGGAAGAGGCGAGATAGATCCTCGGTAGCGAGGCCATTGATGATGCTGATGACCCAGACTTTTGCTGTTTTTCTTATTTCTTTTCTTGTACTTTTCTCTTTTGTTGGTAGATAGAGTATTTTGTACTGTCGCAGGCAGGTTTTTGTTTTCCTCAAGATTTGTACCTGAAAAAGATTATATGAAATGAAACAAACTTTTTGTCTGAAAAGAATGTTATATCTGTACATATCTGCATCTTGCACTGCATTGCATCATAGTACACCTCAAATGTAAATGATATTGATCTGTTGTCTGAAAATTGAGCACTCGCACTATACTAATCAGATAACCAACCAACTAAACAACAAACCACTCAGACAAATCACTGCTCAATCTGGATATACAGCCCATACTCTACTGGGGATTGACCTGCATATAGCCCATAACACAGCATTCGGTTCATTCTGCACACAGCAAACCTTGAACAAATAGCCCCAATCTGACAAGACGGTTCACAAAGTTGACACGGTTGCAGTTGAAACACACTCGAATGTCCCAAATTTTCCCTTTCCTTCTCTTGCTTTGCACGGATGTAGAGAATGGCACAGCATTCTTAGCACAAGCGATTACTTTTTGGAAGGGGATGGGTTTTCAGCGAGGTATCGAGCCTACCATAGAATACGACAAACAGACTCAAACACAGAAATAAAAGGCACACAACCTAACCTAATGAGACATGCTCGGAAAAGACTCAAAGCCAAAACCGAGATCGACAAATCAAAAGACACGACACACAGACATGTTTACAAAAGACCTCGGATCTCGAAGCGGTTCCTCGGGTATTATTTCCCACCCTTTCTGATTTGTGATTCTTACATCACTCGGCCCTCAGGTTCGATTTTTCTCACAAAAACCCTTTCCTCACTTTTCTCTCGACTTACACCTCTCTATTTTTCAATCTCTCATTTTTCATCCCTCCCTAGGGTGATTAATGGATGAATAGGAAGTTGCGGGTTCATGCCCAATACAGCTAGCTCACGGCAATTTCTTCTGGTAGATAGGGTGCCTTTCTGGCGAGTGCGTTGATAACAAGGGGGGAGGCGGAACACCCGATTTGACTGTGCCCCTAGTTCGTCATTTTGACCATTTTTGTTTTCTAAAACAGCTTTGATAAAAAATGAGAGTTGGATTAACACACTTATTCGATTTTTGATTTGAAAATCGTGCGAATCAGGCTGTGAGCACTGAAAATTCTCCTTTTTGGGTCCAAACATGGTCCAATTTTGAAAATGTAACAGTTTTCGAGAAAATAAGTCAACCTCAGTGGAAATTTTCAAAAACTATTTTTTTTGCGAACAGTCGATGCTCGACGAGCATAGAACTTACCCTCGAGATGCGCAACCTCGGATCGGAGGCAATGGAAAATTGCCCCTGGCTTAAAGGGGGATAAGGCAACAGAAAGTTGCCCCTAGTTTGGACGGTAACTCAGGGCAACTTGTGGCAATGTATGGCAACAGAAAGTTGCCCCTTGTTTGGATGATGCCTCGGCATATTGTGAGCCAAATCCTTGTCGATGACGATCGGACCCGCGGATGCGGAGGAGGCGAAGACGGTTTGAATCAATATATGGACACAGTCACCTGGAAGGTGTTGGCGGTTTGGACTTCAAGAGGAAGCTAATCACGGAGTTCTGGGTTGCTGCAATCGAGACATTGGATTCGGAGGAGGCACAAGTGATGATCAAAATCATGACATGGACTGAGACGCTATGGAAGCGTTGGGGGCTGGACTTCAAGATGAAGTTGCCTACGTATCCCAAACATGGGAATCAAGCCTTACGTAGTTCCGGTTAAGGTACACTCGGGTATTTTAACCTTCATTGTTTATGCTCTAACTTTTGCCAAGGCGCCTGTTGCAGGTTTTCGACCTTGCGAGCTATGTTTTTCTTCTCCTTTCTTTCTTTTTCTTTTCTTTTGCATTTTCATTTTCTTTATTTCTTTTGCTATACATTTTTCTTTTCTCTTTTTCTTTTTTTTTCTTTCTTTTTTTTTTTGCTTCTCGTATATACTTTTTCTTTTTTTCTTTTTTTCATTGCTCTAACTTTTGCCTGAGCCGCCCTTCCGGGTTTTCGGCCCAGTGAGCCTCTCAAAGGGTAAAAGTGTAGCTGTGTCCATGCCAAATGGTTTTGAGATTGAAGCCCTCTGTATCCAGGAGAATGGCTGTTGTATCGATTTGCAGGAAAAGTCCATCATGGTCGCTTCTCGAGCTTTGCTTGGTGAGATCCGATCTCCTTGATCTAACTTTGATGCCTCTTGCTCGAGGGCTGCCTCAAAATGGGCCACACAGGCGTTTCATGGTACTGAACGTCTTGAACGGATCCCAGGTTTGAAACAGATAAATTGAATCTTGAGACCGAGAGCGATCCTGGGCTGCGCTATCTCAAGAGCGATTCCATACCGGTCTTCGCAAGACTGCACAAGACATTTCGTTTTTGAAATTTTTTAAGAAAGCGACAAATCATTCGCGTTGAAGATAGTGTGGAACCAGTCTAGATCGGACCAGGATCCTCCTCGGTACTCACCGAGCGAGCATGATATCATTCATTAAAAGCTTAGCATGCCTCTCTTTCTCTCAAAATGGTCAAAATTTTGCAAAACCTGAGGAATTCCTTCCTCTTTGTTTTTATCACCGCAGTGTTTGAAAAGGGTTTTATGAAAAGCTTAGGTCATCATAACGATGTTCAAGGCACAAGAGCGCAAGCGGTACGCACTGTCGTTCCATCCACATTCTCTGGCATGGTTGATTCGAAGAGCAACAAATACGGCACACGATAGCCACAGCTGTTTCATTCAGATTTGTTGGTATAACTGGCTTCTTGGCGACCTTGAGGCTCAACGACAAAAGCAACTAATTACAAGACAAAAGCGGTGTTTGAGGCAACAACCGAAATCACGGCATTCTATACAAGAGGTACTAACTCATTACAAAAGACAAACCACGTAAGCAAAAAAATGACTCAATCTGAGAGAGACGGACTCAAAAACAAAACAAAAATGACTCGACACCCAAGTCAGGATTTACAAAATTAGCGTTGGCAGGTGCTCAAAAATACGTGCCAAACGCCACATCCAAAATGTACCAGACACTGCCCGCGGGCGGTTCACCTTCTGATTACATACTTGTAGTGTCTGTATCCTCAAAATCCAACAACTGGGTGGTGACGGACTTTGCTGAGGTAGGCGGGAGGATAACCTCGTTGTCGATCAAATCTTGTACCTCATAGCGAGGCGAGCGATTATCGATGGCATGGCGATCTGGCGATGGTACGCCTGATCTTGAGTAGAGTCATGAGTATCAGGGAGATTCTTCGGGAGAGGCCTAGGCTCCAGGGGTTTAAGGTGTCCCCTCTCGGCAAGGATTTGAAGTGCCTTGGACAACGGCATGTAGAGAGCATGGAAGACTCTGTGCCCTCGGCACAGGTACTTTGGTGCCTGAACACTCTTGCTAGATGCACTAGCGAACGGATCGGCGAGTGCGGCCTTGGGTTTCTGATCCTTTCCGGATGCAAGGCTGGGAGGGGCAGGAACTGTTCTAGCATGGCCAGGGCTGTCGATTCTCGATTGATGGAATTGCCCTCGGGCGGAGTGGGGAAAGCATCCTCCACAGCTTTTGACATAACTGCGGATATCTGTTGCTTGTTCATTCCCCCGGCTTTCAAAGCCTCTACTGCCCACAGCAGTTGTTCGGTAGGGTCGGCGTCTGCCTTCATCTTGTCTTTGTCTCTGGCCTCGGCCTGATCTAGAGTTTGGTTTGCTGCATCGTTACCATAGCTGGAGGTCATCTCCGGTTGGTTGAGTTCAATTACAATTCGTCCCAGTAGCGGGGGCTCCTGGGGTATGAAGCCTCCGGCATATGGTGCGGTTGGTGGCGAAACAGACATTCCATAGGCGAGATCCGCCACGGATCTTTGAAGATCACCTATCATTCCCATTAATTCAAATGTGGTGGGCTCGCGAGCCTGATATAGTTGAGGGGTCCAAATTGGATGTGTGGTAGGCGACCTGGGTGGATGCGGTATGTCAACAGTAGTCTCATTCTGTGGGATGGTTTCTTGACTCAACGCGGCCGTCATGACCACGATTTCTTCTGAATTCTGCGTCATGTTCAGTCCTGCCTCAGCAAGGAGAAGACACTAGCTGTTCTAGATCAACTCTCTGAATCTCTGAACTGAAACGGAAAACAAGCAGTATTTCAGCCCCAAACAGATCAAACACGGATGCAGCCGGACAAGCATACCCTACTCGATCCTTTGTTCCCGAAATCAACGCCCCAAATCTGAATCGATACGCGAGATATAAGCGATTCTCAAAAGCGTCTTGGTGCCCTCAGGCCTGATACCCAGACTTGTAAACTGGTATATGCACTCCCTGTAGAGATACACTTTCAAAGCACATAGCAAGTAAAGAGAGCCAAAACACCCCTATGTTGGGGTAGGGTTTCCCTGTCCTATTTTTGTCAGGAGCTAGGGTTTCACTACGCACGCAGCGGTTTCAAACAACCTAATACCGGGTAAGCAACCTGTCCTAGTTTGGAATGGTCATTATGGATTCCGAATATGCACTAGGTCGAATGGTCAAAGGGTGCCGGTAAGCAAGGTTTGTGTTCCCATCTTGGCGAGCATAACCGTCGACCTTATGGACATGCCTTGACAAGACAAGCCTCCGGCAAACCGCTCAGGAATAGCAGATGGCCAACACGGTGTCCTAGGTGCACCAATGCACATGCAATGCAAAGAAACACATAAGTGTAGTAAAAAACGGATATCACGAGTTCGAGTCAAGCTCTCGAAAAATCCCCAGCGGAGTCGCCAGAAACTGTAACAAGCCCGCGGGGGACCTCGCTATAGTTCGGACTCCCTTTTGTTTGTTGCGGTTCTTAATCTGAACCCAAGAGTCCAAATCCGGCAAATCGTTTTGAAGAAAAATAGATTTTTTTGAAAAGTAGTGCCAAACATGGACTGCTTTGCCAGATTACAGAGTCGCCACCTAAATATTTTGAAACGAAAAATTTAGGAAACCCTGACTCGGTGCCAAAGGCCACGTGTCCGTCATCACCAAAGTGGTCTTGGCTCGGGAGCTTGTGTACGATCGGGGAAGGTCAACTATGAGCACCCCCTTTCGCCCGGTCCGAAGACCGGCCTCTACTAACCGTGATATCTGTTTTTGAAAACATTACGTGTTCTTATTCCAATTATTAGTCTAGAATTACTATGTTATGCGCGCAGCAAACAAGTATAGACTAGATCGCCTAATTTGGAAACACACATTGCATATCCGTTTGTTTTGAAAATGCTTTTGAAATTGCTACTCGCAAGTAGGCTAAAACATGGATTTCAATGAGTTTTCCAACTCAAGCAACCCAACCTCCACCCACAGGCATTCAAACAATTTATCTCACATAAGCATTTAGCCGCATGGTAAGCATACTGTCATGGCAACATTCACACGCATGTGGTATGCTAAAGTGTAAAATACTTACATTGTACTCCGTGCCAAAACAAGAAACTAGTTAGCAAACATGCATGACCTAGTTCATGTTAAGTGGCTAATGCAACACATGCAAGATGCAATTTAGAGTAGGCTCGGCTAACCCTAAAGATGGCATGTGAAATGCACTTTATTCGATGCACGTATTCAATTTGGAATTGAAAATACAATGCAGTTTGTATGATGTACCGAGCCCGTTGCATGTCAACAAATGCATGGATGCACGCATGCATTGCATAAGGTATGCTAAAATAAACGTGCCCTAATACTAACCATTGAAAGCGGGTAAGTAAAAGGGAGAAAGAAATGGGGGTTGGAAGACATACACCGCACTCACCCACACTTATTACAGACTTGCCCTCGCTCGGAGGGACCAAAAGAATAATACAAATAAATTAACTATGCAAGCTAATTAAATATTACAAATTAATTAAATTAACAAAATAATTAATCTAAGGAAAAACAGTAAACCGCCTCGGGGCGGGGGCTCAATGCACGCGCGCTTGGATTCCGCTCGGAATTGCACTGCCATGCCTAGCTTGCCTCTGTTTTCGCTTGCATCTCGAAGCGCCACAGTCCTAGGAATACTTCCTTAGGTACCGGAGATCACTACCGGCTGCACAAAACTTCCACCGGCAGTGGATTGAGCTCATCGGCACTGAATTTATCCATCGGCTAATAATTGACTGCCGGTCGGCACTGAATGCCTGCAGAACCTGCAACTCACAGCAACAGAGGGCAAATACTGGCATGGCAATGCAATTCAAAGCATATATGCACTAAACACACTCCTTATCATACTAATGACTCAAAGGAAGATGTGCCTCGATTTTCGGACCACCAATCACGCATTTCCATGCATGGTGGCCTAAAGGATCAAGTGTGCAACTTGAATTTCAAATGCATGCAAACCAATCAAACAAAGTGAGGCCCAATTCCCATCACCAAGTCAAGGAACAAGGCATGCATGCCTATGTGTGCAATCCTAAGCATGTCAACTAGGGATGCAACATGAGCATATAGACAAACAATGCAAGCATACAAGCAAACATGAGGTAGCATACAAGCAAGTGAATAATGGTCTTACCCATGACCTAGGCAACTCCAAGTAGGCCTAAAGTCAGTAGCCATATGCTAAGACATGGGAGCTAAACACACATGCACATGTACACATGTTAAGGCACACAACTTAGGCATTAAACAAACCACTCTCAAGCACACTTGAAAGGAGATAACATGGATGATTAGCATGCAACATGAGCTCTAAAATCATGTCAAAGTGTGGTGCTAAACCAACTCAAGATAGGCCAAACAAAGCATGCAAATGGTCCAAGACTTAAAGCAAGTCAACGAGGCATTGAACTATACTTATGCAAGACAATTATGGCATGCATTAAACAACTAAAAATAGGTTTTTAGCATGTTAAAACAAAGCCAAAAGGCTACTTAGATGGCATCTAAATGGCTCAACTAGGAAGGCACGCACAAATGCTAAGATATGAGGCATAAGGCACAAGCTTCCAAAGCATCAAAGAGGCATGCAAGGCAATCAAACAAGCATGCTAAATGGACTGAAATGACATGCCAAATGGTTCCAAACCATTGAAAATAAAGCAAGCAAGGCATGCTTCACACTTGTACCCTTAAGGCCAACAAGCCAAACATAAAGAGGACCCAAGATACAAGCCATGGTTGACCAAAATAAGCATGGATAGACCTAAAGCATGGCAAAATAAGCATACAAGCTTCATGAATCTAAGCCTAAAGCATGCTCAAACTAGGGCTAACAACCTAGAGCAAGTTAAGGCAATACAAAGTATTACAAAGCATCTATGCAAAACATGCAAGGAGTACTAAAACCAACACTTATCAATGTCATATTAGGGCACAATAAACATAAAATACAGCCAAGACATGCTCTTCAAACATTCAAAACTATGCTCCCTTAAGAGACCAAAACTTGCCCTTTTCAAGGACAACAAGGAGAGGGGGGGGGGCCCTCTCCTTCTTAGGACTTTAAGGCATCATCTACACCACTGAAATCCCTCAAGATTTCAGTGGTGAAGAGACCCAAACACCAAAATCCCGGAGCTCAACAAAATAGCACAAAAATGAGGCCTTTCAAAGCCTAAGGGTGGTCAAACCTACCCAAACCACCAAGCACTCTTAATAAACTATCAAGAGGACTAAAAAACAGAACTTTTATGTGTTGATCACCAAGCACAAAAACAGTTCTAAACTAGGTAAAAACAAGGTGCAAGAAAGGGGGAAAAATGACTAGTTTCTTACCCTTGAAGCTTTTCTTCAACAATGGTGACCTTGATGTCTCCTTAAGCCTCAAACCAGTCAAGAACACCAAGAATAAGCTCTTAGAACTTCAGCTCCAAGAGGAAGGTGAAACACTAGGTGCTTGTGTGCAATAGTATGAACTAAAGCACCTAGTGTACCAAAATGAGCAAGGAAAAGAGAGATAGGATAGATATAGGATTTCTAACCTAAAACCAGAGCTTCTTCTCTGTATTTTCTTTCTAACCCTCCAATTTTTTTCTAACCTTTGAGCCAAGAGAAGAGAGCCTTCTCTTATAGGAATGAAAACTTACAAGTTAAGCAAACCAAAGGCTCATCCCTCCATACACGTGTATGGAGGGGAAACAAGTGCTACAAAGCTGTCTGAAAATATCTCCAAAAGCAATTTGTAAAAGTGATCGTGAGGGCAAAATGGTCATTTTGCCAAAAGAGTCGGCAAGGCACAATATAGTGCCGATGGCAACATCAACGGCCGGTGGCCTCTAGCCACCGCCTTGGGTGGTGTGTGGGTATGCCTCGAAGGCATTCCTGCCTCAAGGCAAAGAACAAGTGTTTGGTGCAAAACCAGACACAAAACGGTCAAGTTCGGAGGTCCTGAGGCAAGGCACGTAGCCGAGGACTCCGGGAACTCCAAACGAAGACGAATCATGGATTATCACCGAGTGTTCAAGCGATGACGTCCAGGTCTTGAGGACGGTCAAAAATGGGGTGTCTACAGATGGTTTGCCCAATCCTAGTGGGACTCTACTCTCCTTAGCAAGCCCTCCTTGGAGTCTCAAGCTCAATGAAGAATGTCTATCATAACAACACTTTGCTTTCCACCAAGAAAGTAAGATGGTTACCTCCTTTGTTTAGGCTGCTGCAACCTAATCGAGCTACATTACCTCGGTCATACACTCAACTAAGTAATGACGTAGATAGTATTCGGCTGAGTTATACCAAGCCCGGCCTCCTTTCTCACCAATACCTCGGCTAACAACCAAACCCACTTATTTAGGTAGCTCGGTCCAAAGTACCTCTACCCAGCTTGGAGTTCATACAACCTGGGACCGAGCTACTTGAAGCCCATTCCTCAGCCTTTAGTCCGGTCCATAATAGAGACTAAAGGATCGTAGCTCGGCCAATATTTCTTTATAAATTATGCTCTCAATTGACTTATCAGACTTATGGAATGTTTGGTATGTTGAAATGTAAATGCTTATTCTAACTTTGTATTTCCTTTCTTTTGTTTAGTACAACTTATGTCAGCAGGAATACTTACACCTTCCTCAAAGCAAATAAATAGGCATTACATTCTATCATGGAATCATCCTAAAACATTACATGTTAGCCTTCTAAATGACTGAATATTACAAAGATACAAAAAGTATGTGCTGATGAAATTCAACAACATCCCTACACAAAAGACTTAAGAAGCACGGATACTTCAAGAAGGGTGACGTATCTATATCGGATACTAATACTTCTTGGATACTCGTGGATATATATTAGATGCTTCTTAATTAATTTTTCATTAATTTTCAAGTGTCAGATACTTAATTTTGAAGTATTGGATACTCTAGTCACATATTACTTCTTTTACAAAATTAGAATTGTAGCATTTCATGCATAACATTATAATATAATATAATTGAAAGGATAAATACAAGGCTATTTTTTAATAATTTATTTAGTTCTTTGATAAGTTGAGTATAGTGACTCAAATAATATAATTTGTCAATTTGATGTATCCTTATTGTTTCATGCATGTCCCTTACATGGAAAGTAAGGATAAACAAGAGAATATAACAATAATAAAATTAAATATCAATAAGTAAATAAAGAAGTAAACTTGCATAATGAAAAAGGGAAAACTACAGGGACAAGTTGTAAATTACTCTATTATTGTAATATAAACATATTAGACTTAATGTTGAAATGAAATATTTGTAGGACTTTCTGAAAATTTTAAAAATAAACAAGCTACTAGCTTAGATTAATACCTAATTCTGACTAGTATTTTGCATTAGAAGATTACAGTGTACTTTATCAACATTCTTTAGCTCATGTGTTCGCTACTAATAATTTTAAAAAATACATGTTTTTTACAAATGTATCCTAGTCATACAAATCCTATTTTTTAAAGTTTTATCGTATTAGTGTATCCGTATTCATGCTTCCTAGCAAAAGACATATGAGATCAATCTCCATTCCCTACTATAGTAATCTATCTCTTGTAGCCAATTTACCATGACAACAAAGCAATAATATAAAGGCATATTTTGGAATGGTTTGGTTGAACCAAACAATCCTGTACCTAGGCAACAAGAGGTTACCTGACTCTAATAGCTTCCTAGAGTGTCTTAGTAGAATACAATTGATTTGACAAGGACATCCAAACTACTTTGTCTGTGTAAGATTCAGACAAAGTAGCGGGTAAAAGGATTCAAACCATATCTTATGTGATATAATCTGAAACGAAGAACCTTATGGGTAAATCACGTGCTTCATAACCACGAACTAAGAACACCCAACAATGGAGTGATACCATAGTATGAGTATCACCCACTCTATTCATAGTGCAAAGGCTTGATCGTTATTCTAATGGGAGAGAGTTAGAGAGAGAGAGTATGAGAAAAAATCATTCGTTATTTGATTTGTCCCACATCCATATATCGTATCAGATATATAAGCTGACCATCTAACCATCTATCCATATCTCTTGATAAGATATGATAGATATAGATATTGATAGTGGGTTATCCAAATAGGATAGTCATTAAATTCAAATTCAAATTAAGATGGGTAATCTAAATAGGTTATGGGTCATGCCACATGGGCGTCCAAATCCGGGTCCAATAGGTCAATTTCCAACATCTCCCACTCGTACATGAGTTAGCATGACACTGCCACATCTCTATCTTAATCTGCCCAAATATTGAACAATTTCATACTAGCCAATGAACCATGCGACCGTTGAGAACACCTGCATGTGGGAGCTCTATATTAAAAACTCAAAATGAGCTAGCATAGAGACATCAACCCAAAAAGAATAGACATAGTGTCTCATGCACCCAGACCCATCTAGTTACATCGGTCCAAAACATCTCTAATCCCTCAAAGAGCATGTTTGACCCTCCTAGGTCTCGCATTATATTCACACTCAATCAGCATTCCATACAAAGTGATGTGAGTTGTCGACAGTGAATATAGAGCAAAGATGTAGAACTAGATGATCTTCCATTCACACTCATATCATTTAACTCGGAATTGACCGCTTTCCTAGTAATGTCCCTTAAAGCCAAATCATACATAACCACAGGCAACATACTAGAGTAGTCGAACATCAATTCCTCATCTTATGACATAGTTAAAGGTCACAAAAGGCACAAAGTGAAGTCATTGGAAAAAATGACTTTTAGGACTCACACAGTGGGGAAGCAGGGATCCATTCTCTCACCTCGCTAACGGGTCGATAAGTACATGTAGTACGAATGCATGCTTTAGTGGAGTAACTCTTCCAAAGAGTGATGTTCACACACCATACATATCTTAGTCTAGTCGCTCTTAAGCGCATAAGTCGCTTCCTAGTGTCTAACTCGAATTCTCTATTTGCTCACCTTTCAGGCATCAAATGAGATCTCGTATTTGGCCATCCATAACAGGCACATCATGGAAAAGTGGGTACTCTCATATCCATGGTTGGTCTTTAACAAGACCTCATCTTGGCTCCAACCAAGGCGACATAGCTAGTGGATAATTTTAGCCTCTCTCTTGGCTCCAAATACAATAAGCCACTAGTCTCATCCTTGCTTGTTATCTAGCGCTAAGGGTGATTGCTCGTGTGAGTGAGCCAATCTTGCTTGCTAACATCAAATTTATTTATTCTGTGTGTGCTAATTCACAAACCACTACAAAAAGTAGTAAACGTAAATATGTAATAGAAACAAAATATGAATATTAGTGGCATAAATATCCCCCCCTACAAAAAAAATAAAAATAAAATAAAAGTTCAACTAAATACACATATATCACCACCTACGTAGTCCTAAATCCCTAACATGAGTAAGATAAACATCTCTAACAATGAGCTTAGTTAAAGGGTCCACAACCATGCCACTCTTAGGGATGTGCTTCAGGATCACTTCTTTCTATGCCATAATGTCTCTGATAAAGTTGAACCTCACATCAATGTGTTTGGTTCTCCCATGGTACTAAGGATCCTTAGCGTAAGCGAGTGCAGCCATGCTGTCACAATGGATAGTCACAGGGTTTGAAGTGTGTGTGACAATATCCAAATGCTGAAGGAATCTCCTCAACCAAATGGCTTCCTGAATGGCAGATGAACAAGCCACAAACTCAGCCTCCATAGTCGATAAGGTGATATAGGATTTTTTCTTACTGCTCCAAGAAATAGCACCATCACTAAGCATGAAAGCATAACTTGAAGTGGACTTACGCTCATCTAAGTCTCCTCCATAGTCACCATCACAATAGCCAACTAGACGTAGATCTGAACTTTGACAGCAAAGTGTGTAGTCTGCAATCCCTTTAAGATATCGTAATATCCTCTTCCAATGAGTTGGTCTTGGGTTGGATTGGTAACAGCTCACCAATCCAACTGCATAACAAATGTCAGGGTGTGTACACATCATAGCATACATCAACCTTCCGACGACATTTGAGTAGGGAACATGGGCTATCTTTTCTTTCTCTTCTGGAGTCTTAGGACCCATATCAAGGCTTAGGCTCTCATCTCTTGCAACAGGAGTGTCAATGGGTTTGCAGCTCTACATCTGGAATCGCTCTAGGATAGTCTTAATGTAAGTCTCTTGAGACAAACCGAGAAGTCTCCTAGAGTGATCCCTAAGGATCTTAACACCGAGTACATAGCTTTCTTTACCCATGTCTTTCATCTCAAATGTAGAGAACAACCACTTTTTAGTGGTGACAATCATCTCCTTGTCATTTCTAGCCAATAATGTCATCCACATATAATGACAATATCAGGAAAACATACTAGGACTGCTTGACATACACACAGTGATCTTCATCGATCATCGTAAACCCATTAGAAACAATGGCTCGATAAAATCTTAGATTCCACAGTCTGGATGATTGTTTTGAGCCATAAATAGATCGTTGAAGCTTGCAAACTTTGTGCTCCTAACCTACTGCCACAAAGCCTTCTAGTTGATCCATATTGATCTCTTCATCTAATTCTCCATTGAGAAATGCAGTCTTAATGTCCATCTGATATAGCTCTAAGTCCAACTAAGCTATTATGGCTAGAATTAGGCGAATAGAGGCAAATCTAACAACTGGTGAAAAGGTTTCCTCATAGTCCACACCCTCTTATTGGGTGTAGCCTTTCGCCACTAGGCGAGCCTTATACCTTTCTATGGAACCATCCGCCTTGCACTTGATGTTGAGAACACATTTGTTCCCAATAGTCTTGCGTCCTGGCGGCAAATCAACCAAGTCCCAGTCGTGATTTTTCTTTGTACACTCTATTTCTTCATCCATTGCAACACTCCATTCTTTACTAGCAGGGGATAAAAGAGCCTCTTTGAGATTCTTAGACTCCATCTCATCACTCGAAGCAATCATGAATACTTTCCCTTCAATTTCAAAACGACGACGAGGTATAGCTCGATGTTTGCTTCTACGCAGTTGAGAGTCTTGAGAATCCTCATCCATTGGATCTAATCCATGGGTAAGAAAATCTCTCCCACTGTCCCTAAGAGCTTGAGGGATTATTCCCTCATTCTCTACTAGGCTACTAGGTGCGCCTTCAAGTAGATCCTCCATCTCATAGAGCTCTACATCTCTAGTTACCTCACCATTGCTAGGGAAATCCTTCTCTAGAAAAACCACGTCACGTGATTCAATTTTAGTCACATTTCCATCCAAATGCTCTCTAATAAACACATAGCCCTTAGAATACTCACTATAGCAAATGAAGGTACACTTCTTTCCTCTAGGGCCCAACTTCCCAAACTTATGAAAAGTATTGTGTATGTAAGTTGTCGAACCCCAAGGCCGCAAATTGCCCATATTAGGCTTTTCGCCAGTTCACATCTCATATGGGGTGGAAAGAACTGATTTGGAGGGAACACGGTTAAGGATGTAGGTAGCAATCAACAAAGCATCTCCCCAATACGAAATGGAAAGATTAGCTTACGCCATCATAGATCTAACCATGTCAAGCAATGTACGATTCCTTCTCTTTGCTACACCATTTTACTACGGAGTCCTAGGAATTATCAATTGCCTTATAATTCCTTTTTCCTCACAGAGCACTTTAAATTGGTCATATTGATATTCGCGTCCCTGGTCAGTCTGTAGAGCCTTAATGCTCTTGTCTAATTGATTCTCAACCTCATTAACATACCGTCTAAAGCAATCCAATGCTTCTGACTTTTGAGAAATCAAATAGACATGGCCAACAAATGTGATAAAATAAGGGGCTCCATGCCTTTCCCTCACATTCATTGGTCCACATATATCAGAATAAATAAGTTGTAATGGGACAGATGCCTTTTTGGCTTTGCCAAATGGTTTCCTTATTGCCTTTCCAGCAAGACAGTGCTCACAGGCAAAGTGACTCTAGCGCGTGGGCCTAAAAGGCCTTCTATAGCTAATCTAGTCATCCTGTCTTGCTCTATGTGGCCTAATCTAGCATGCCATCATAGAATCATTATCACATATAGATGCAATATAAGAAACAGAGCCATTGGCATTTTTATTAAAACTAGAATCATCTACATCCAAAACTAAGAAACCATCTAAAAGATAACCAAAACCATAAAAAATAGTACCCAAATAAATGCTAACACCATTATTCTCAAAACAAAAGCTAAAACCAAGACTCATCATGCTAATAACTTAAACTATTCGAAGCATAAAAAACATCATGAAGATACAAGGTGCGCTCTTGTCGCATTTCCAACTTGTATGTGCCAATGCCAAGCACCTTCACACTGGACTCATTCCCCATGTAAACTTTTTTGCTTCCAGCAGGTACTTGGTGATACTCAATGAACCCTACTCTATTCCTCGCGATGTGGTCTATTGCTCCTGAGTCTACAATCCAAAAATGAGGAGAATGAGCAATTAATGCTTGATTAGAAACAAAGCATTGAATGCGAGAAATTAAGTAAGGGAGTACTTTCTTCTGCTTAGGGCAATCTCAAGCGATGTGTCCTTCTTTGTTACAATTAAAGCATGTTAGTTTAGCCTTTACCTTCTTGCCAGCTCTTTTGCCCTTGCGCTTGAAATTTCTAGCGCCATTGGGCTTTAGCACATCTGCTGCTTGCTTTTTCAGAGCACCTTTTGCTTTTCCACGCTTGAATTGAGAAGTCCTATATGAGCTTGACTCAATCACTATAGCAGAACCATCAGACTTAGCCGCTTCTAGACACTCAGCCTCTAGCTCCAAATGACACTATATGTCCTCGAATGTTTTCACACTCTCATTATGCATCATGTTCTGCTTCATCTGCTCCCAAGAATTTGGCAAAGAGCAAATCACAGCTTGTACTTGTTGTTCTTGAGTCAAATTGTGCCTAGCGGCCGCAAACTCACATATCATGGTTGACATGACCCTCAAATACTACTTCATAAAGTGATGCGCCTTTTTCTGATAAGAGTTAAACTTCATAGTTAGCCCACGTAGCTTTGCTAAAAAGCTTACTCCAAACTTTTGCTTAAGATCTTCCCACATCTCAAATGCAATCGGGCAATGCTCAAACTCACTAATCAAGTCGTTGTGCATGCTGCTCAACATGATAAAGTGCGCACACCGATCTTTGTTACTCCAAGTCTAACAGACTACAAGATCACAATGATGTTGAGCTATATTGCCCTGCTCAAGCTCAAGCTCAACCATCACTTGTTCAAGTGTGTTCAAAACTTCTTGCGCATTGAGGAGGTATTGAATCTTACGGCACCATATATCATAGTTATCGCCATCCAATTTCTCTTCCTTAGTTAAGTCTTCCACTCTTTGTCTTAGTCATCATTTCTACATCTGAGTAAAGGAAGAACAAATGTGAGGGATATTAATGATAGCAATGCAAAATTATATTGCGACAAAAATCTAAAATTATATTACACACGTCTCAAGATCGAAAATTTGCTATGCTCGTAATCATCTCTTGCGCCTCTAGTGACTATTATCAAAACTTAATTTAATTCCATGCGCAAAAAACAACCTCCTACTACTTATGGCATATACAAAGCATGATAATTAGTTCAATTCCATACAATAGCATCTTAATGTAATTTTATAATCAACTCATGCTATATTTCATTTAATAATGGAATTTAAATAATAATAAAAAAAACTAATCATGCTTCTCTAATCACAATATATATATTACAAACTCTAGGCAAAAACAACAATATGCTATGTTTAATATTCAGATTATTCCATAACAAAAAGTACATAACTTCTGAAATTTTTCTGAAATTTTCTAGTACTTTTTGAAATTTTAAATAATTAATAAACACACATAAAATCAAAAATAAATACTTCAGAATCTAGG
Organism: Camellia lanceoleosa; assembly: GCA_025200525.1. NCBI lineage: Eukaryota > Viridiplantae > Streptophyta > Magnoliopsida > Ericales > Theaceae > Camellia > Camellia lanceoleosa. The sequence goes on from CM045763.1 coordinate 139,070,088, forward strand.
AAAATGCAAAAATCATACCAGTAAATAGTAAACCATTACAGTAGTCTACAGTAAAAATTTCATCCTCAGAAACTTAGTCATGTAACACCAGAAGCATTTTAAAGCAAAAATAATGAATTATTATCTCAAATTTTTTTTTTATTTTCATAAAATTTTGAAACTTTTATAGTAGATAAAAAATTTAATTCTAAGTCCAACAGTACCAACCACGCTTAAAACAAAGGTATAACGAATTACTTATGACCATTTAAAGTAATTTTGGATTTTTTAAAAACCAAACGTAACCTTAGTATCCAGCACCCAAGCCAGCCAAGCTGGCGCGGAAAATGACTTGGCTCAACTCGGAGCATGGGGTGACGCATGGCGCGCTTGCACGCTTGTGACAGCGCGGACGGCCAGCACGTGCGAAGCGCGCCTGGAGCGTGCGAGCTAGGTATGACGCATGGTGCACACGTGGCATCAACTGGCGTCGTCATCTACCGCGTGCGGCTCACACGCCGCCTTCTTAGGTGTTTTCTAGTCCAATTTTGGTACTGCTGGACTTTATTTTCCAAAATAAAACTAATGGTGGTCTGACAAATGACATTTAATAAACACAAATGATAAGGTGTATTACACACTCTCTCTAATGAGAGTGGAAGTGCAGAAACTTTGCACTTCATCTTCTTCCTTAAGCCACCAAAAACTCAAAACGAACCTAATTTATGGTTTGATGTATCTCATTAATAGTAAGTCCAAATCTAACAAATAATATATGGTTTCGAAGCTCTCGAAACAAGAATTCTAAATATGTAAGATTTGTAGATTGAAATTAAAGCATGTAAAACCATAATGCAAACAAAGTTCCAAGAATACAAAATGGGTTTTCATTTTTCTTGAAATCTAACTGTTGGATTTTCATGAAATTTTGCAATATATGTTTTACATGAAATGTACTGTAAGATATATGAATTTCAAGTTGATCGGAGAAAGTTTGAAAAAACATTAATTTTTCATGCATATATCATGTATATATATATAATTATATACATATTTTAATACAGAAAAAACAAGCACAAAAATACCCATTTATGGCTCTAATACCAATGTAAGATTCAGAGAACGCAGCGGGTAAAAGAATTCAAACCATACCTTATGTGATAGAATCCGAAACGAAGAACCTTGTAGGTAAATCACGTGCTTCACAACCACGAACTAAGAATACCTAGCAATGGAGTGATACCACAGTATGAGTATCACCCACTCTATTCATAGTGCAAAGGCTTGATTGTTATTCTAATGGGAGAGAGTTAGAGAGAGAGTATGGGAAAAAATCATTCATTATTTGATTTATCCCATATTCCATATATCGTATCAGATATATAAGCTGACCATCTAACCATCTATCCATATCTCTTGATAAGATACGATAGATATAGATATCGATAGTGGGTTATTCAAATAGGATAGTCATTAAATTCAAATTCAAATTAAGATTGTTAATCTGAATGGGTTATGGGTCATGCCACATGGGCACCCAAATCCAAGTCCAATACCCGACCTAATTTCCAACAATTTGAAATATCAATTGTTTACTTTGTAGAAACTAAAGTACTAGTCAATTGTTCATGAATTGTTCTATTTCATTATCTAGGCCATGACCAATCGTTATTCTCAATTTATTTTTTTAATTTAATTTAATTTTTTTGGTCTTATTCATAGAAATTCTAAAATAGTTATGAATTTTCCCAAGAGAAGTAAAGAGAAACATATCAGTTGATAAAACAATAGCAATGACAATTAAAGTAAACTTAGAGACGAGGGAATGAAAATTTCAGTCTCGCTATTGATAAAGGTGGCTGCCAGGTAAAAAAGAAAGTTTAAAGAATTGGTCATGAAGGTGAAAGAATTGGTTGATATTAATAAAAAGGTTGAAGAGAAGAAAAATGATTGTACAGAGCTTTGTAAGACTTGCAAGAGTAAGAAGCAAAAGGCAAAAGCAAAATCTTCAAGGATGGAAATGGAATTGAAAAGGGTTAACAACTATAGGCTTAACAACTAGTTCAATACTTTCTATAATGCCTATAGAAGGTATAGTTCTAAAATAGTTATGAATTCTAAACACAGAACCTTACCATTGAATTTTCCCAAGGGAATTGAATTGTGTGTTTGGTTAAGCAATCCTATTATGGGGGAAAGGTTTTGCATAAGACACTTGTTAGTAATTTTTTTTAATTTCATGGAAGAGTTCATGAGGCAATTCAAGGAGAAGCGTTCAAAAATCACTTATGTTGTTGCTATTGGTTAAGTTGGTAGAGATAAATAGAAATCAATGTCAGAAACAGAGCAAGCACCTTATGTGAAGTTGGTGCAATGTTGTTGCATTTTAGTTGTTGGGCCTAGATGATTTTTTGTGTCTTGTATTAAGGATGTTGAATCTTTCATTTGAATTTCTCTATTCCCTTCCCCCTTCCCTTCTTTTTCCTTTTCTTTGATTGTCTAAAGGTTGAGTACTCTTGACACATTCTCCCATAGACTTTTCTTTGTTTAGATAAAAAAAAAAAAAAATTACAAACAATTCTAACAAACAAACTTATGGTTTTAGCCATAATTGTTAGAATTTTACGATTTATGATTCGATACGAGTTTCAAGAAAAACAGCTTGATTCGTGCAAAAGAATCTTAAAAATAAAAATAACAGATCAACCAATTATATTGATATTTGTAGTTTTATTTAAATATATGCATATACAATTTAGTTATCTTGATATTTATTTCATTTTAAACATGGTGTATTTTTATATGTATATAAATATAAGTATAAAATTATATATTATGTTAAATAAAGTGAATATTACGATTCACGATTCAATACAATTCATGACTCACTATTTTAGCAAAATGATTCATGATTCAATTTGCAATTTGACAAGAATGGTTTTAGCATTATTTGTTTAATTTTCACAATCAAGTTGCAACTTGAAAAACACGACGCAATTTAGATATATGCACAAAAAGACACCAACATTACATGTTTGAAGGTGTGTAACTTACTTGTGCATACAATATTTATACTCTTGCCTTCTCATATAATCTCTCTATCATTCTTCTAATTGATAATATAACATGCAACATTACTTGTTAAAGAACAAACTATATAAGCAAAAAATCACCAGGGTCCTAAATGAAATTAAATAGGCTTAAATTAGTCTATCTCTGTAATGCCCCCAAATAACAACAACAAATAATCTCACAAAGTGCGCTAATTATGCAGAAACTAATAAGATTTTATTCTTTAATTAATTCATTTGATAATCATTACAAAAAGGCACTACATACATTATACATTCACAAACCCTAAATTCTGGATCTATAGCATACGACACAAAGTGATATACAAGAAATGAAAGAAAATTCAAAAAAGTTCATGCCTTAATGGCTATATATTTCTAAGGCGATACTTAGTTACAACAAAAGTGGGTTAAGTCCAAGACAAGTAAAAAGCATAGGCTTGTACAAAGATATTTACATAAAAGAAAAACAAAATGAGCCTTCAGCTCTATGATCTTCCCAAGCTAAGTCATTGGCGGAGGCATACCATCAACACCTGAAAGTTGGTTTCCTCATATCGTAAGCTAAAGCCTAGTAGAGAATACTTGAATACATTATATGATACTTAATAAAGTCATATGGTGAATGCATATGCATGTCATTTACCAAAACGTTACACTTTCTCTTTCATAACAATGTAATGCTATGATTATAAATCAATTAAATAAAACAATAACTTCTAAATTAGAAAAGCAGATGTGGATATATAACACTGAGAATCTCTAGGTATGTGTTTACTAGTAAGCTATACAAGCACTACCAATGTCATTTTATTGGTACTAGCTGGAAGGATCGGCATCTAATCGCGTAGATTTATGAACTTTCACCAAGGACACATAGGCCAACATAATTAACACCACAATCACACCCCTAACCAGATTCACCAAGGTATTCACCTATTTTTCTCAAAATAATACTATTTCAATGTATAAATATGAAAACAATGTTTAATGCAAGTTGTATGAGTAGTTGGTTTCAATTAACCTAATCCTCGTGTAATTTTTACTATAAGCAAAGCTATCCTCCATCGATAGCCAAAAACAGATATCTCTATATAAAAGATAAATCTCTGTAGACGCGCCCGTGGGCTTCTATCTAACAGTTCGGACTCGATTTGTTTGTTGCGGTTCTAAATCTGAACCAAAGAGTCCAAATTTGGCAAATCGTTTTGAAGAAAAACAGATTTTGAAAAGTAGTGCCAAACATGGACTGCTTTGCCAGATTACAGAGTCGCCACCTAAATATTTTAAAATGAGAAATTTAGGAAACCCTGACTCGGTGCTGAAGGCCACGTGTCCGTCATCACCAAAGTGGTCTTGGCTCGGGAGCTTGGGTACGATCGGGGAAGGTCAGCTATGAGCACCCCCTTTCGCCCGGTCCGAAAACCGGCCTCTACTAACCGTGATACCCAATTTTGAAAACTTTATGCGTTCTTATTCCAATTGTTAGCCTAGAATTACTATGTTATGCGCGCAGCAAACAAGTATAGACTAGATTGCCTAATTTGGAAATAAACATTGCATATCCGTTTTGTCTCGAAAAACGTGTTAGATTTTGCTACTCCCAAGTAGGCTAAAATACGGATTTTAATGAGTTGTTCCAACCCAGACAATCTAACCTCCACCCACAGGCATTCAAACAGTAATATCACATAAGCATTTAGCCGCATGGTAAGCATACTGTCATGTTAACATTCATACGCATGCGATATGCTAAAGCATAAATACTTACATCGTACTCCGTGCCAAAACAATAACCCGGTTAGCAAACATGCATGACCTAGTTCATGTTAAGTGGCTAATGCAACACAGGCATAGATGCAATCTAGAGTAGGCTTGGCTAACCCTAAACGTGGCATGTGAAATGCGAGTAGCACGTATTCAATTTGAATTGAAAATTGCTATGCGGTTTGTATGATGTCTGCGAGCCGGTGCATGTAAACAAATGCGTGAATGCACACATGCATTGCATAAAGTATGCTAAAATAAGCGTGCCTAATCTACCATCATAAGCGGGTAAATAAAAGTGAGAAAGAAATGACGATTGGATGACATACACCCACTCACCCACGCTTATTACAATTACGCCCTCACTCGGAGGACCGAAAAGAATATACAAATTAATTAACTCATAAGCTAATTAAAATATTACAAATTGCCTAATTTAATTAATCAAATTAATTAAACTAAGAAAAGCGATAAACCGTCTCGGGAGAGCCAAATCACGTGCATGCCCGGGATTTGCTCGGAATCGCACTGCCATGCTTAGATTGCCTCTGTTTTCCCTGCTATCCTCCTCTGAAAATTGCCAAATGTCCCAGTAGTGCCTCTTAGGGCACTGGAGAGTACCACTGGCTGGGGCAGAGCACCACCGGCTGAAGAATGAGACCACCGGCACTATATGAAGTCATCGGCTGGAAATTGACTGCCGGCCGGCACTTAACACTGCTTGGTAGGCACTAACTTTCTTGAACACGCAACTCACAAGGACAACAACATGCATGGCAATGTGATTCAAGGTATTTATGCACTATACACACCCCTTATCATGTTATTGACTCAAAGGGGCATGTGCCTCGATTCCCGGACCACCAATCGCGCATTTCCATGCATTATGGCCCTAAGAACCAAGAATGCAACTTTGATTTCAAATGCATGCAAACCAAACAAATCAAAGTCCCAATCCCTATCACCAAGTCAAGGGACAAGGAATGCATGTTGATGCGATGCAACCTAGCCATGTTATCTAGCATGCAACATGGATTATGCAATATACCTATGCAAGTGTACAAGCAAGCATACAAGACAAGCATGCAAACTAATGAAAGGATGGTCTTATACATGACTTAGGCAACTCAAATAGGCCTAAAATCAGTGGCCAAAATATCTAGACATGAGGACTAAACAAACACATACATATGCAAGGGTTGTGATCCAAACCTCAAGCATGAACATAGCGACTCTCAAGCACACTTAAAGAGACCAAACATAGATAGTGAGCATGCATTGTAAAGCTCTGAAATACATGCAAAACATAGTGCCAAACCAAGTCGAAGATAGACCAAACAAAGCATGCAAATGGTCTAGGGCTTAAAGCTAGTCAAAGAGGCTTTGAATCAAACTTATGCAAGGCGATTATGGCATGCACTAAACAACTAAAACAGGTTTTAGTATGCCAAAACAAAGCCAAAAGGCTACTTAGATGGCATCTAAGAGGCTTGAAATCAAAGGCATGCAAAATGGCCAAAACATGAGGGTATTCAAGACATACTTTCAAAGCATTAAAGAGGCGACTAAGGTAAGCATACAAGCACACCAAAGGGACTGAAATAGCATGCTAGGTGGTTCCAAACCATCAAAAGTGAAGCCAACATGGCATACTACACATTCATACTCTTAAGGCTAACAAGCCAAATGCAAAGAGGCTACAACATACATGCTAAGATTGACCAAAATGACTATGGACAGAGCTAAAACATGTCAAAATAAGCATACAAGCTTCATGGGTCTAGGCCTAAAACATGCTAGAAAGAAGGCATACAAACCTAGAGCAAGTGAAGGCAATACAAGGCATTACAAAGCAACCATGCAAAACATGCAAGGAGTGCTAAAGCCAACTTAAAATCATGTTATAACATGGCAATATAAGCATGGAAAACAAGTCAAACATGCTCAACATACACTCAAGCATGAAGCTCCATAAGGAAGGAAAATTTGCCCTTTTCAAGGACATCAAGGAGAGGGGGTGGCCCTCTCCTTCTTGAGACTCTAAGGCATGCTCTTCACCACTGAAATCCCTCAAGATTTCAGTGGTGAAGAGGTCCTAACACCAAAGTCTCGGATCTCCCACAAAATAGCACAAAATAAGGCCTTTTCAAGGCCTAAGGGTGGTCAAACCTACCCAAACCACCAAGCACTCTTAATAAACAATAGAGATGCTTAAAAAACAGAACTTTTATGTGTTATGGACTAAGCACAAAAACTATTTTAAGCTAGGCAAAAATGGAGTGCAAAAATGGGGTAAATAAAGTGAGTTTCTTACCCTTGATGATCTTCTCCACAAATGTTGAAGTTGTTGGTTCCTTGAGCTCCAAACCAGTCAAGAACAACAAAAACCAGCCCTTAGAACCTCAGTTACAAGGAGAAGGTGAAACACTAGGTGCTTGTGTGCAATAGTAAGGCACAAAACACCTAGACACACAAGAGAAGGATAGAGATAGAAGGTGTATGCAACTCAAACCCTAGAAAAACCAGAGCTTCTCTCTCTCTTTTTCTCTCTAACCCTCTGAATTTGCTAACCCTTGAGCCAAGAGGAGAGCCTTCTCTCTTATAGGCAACAAAGACTTACAAACTAAGTCATCCAAGGGGTCATCCCTCCATACGTGATATGGAGGGAAACAAGTGCAAGAAAGGCTGAAAATATCTCCAACAACAATTTGTAAAGTGGTCGGAGAGGCAAAATGGTCATTTGCCAAAATGAGTGCCGGCAAGCACAAAATAGTGCCGGTGGCAACTTCTGACCAGCGGTGGCCTCTAGCCACGGCCCGGTGGTGTGTGGGGATGCCTCACAAGGCATTCCCCGCCTCTAAGGCAAAACACAGTGTCGTGCAAAACCGGACACAAAAGCGGTCAAGTTCGGAGGTCTGAGGCAAAGGCGCGAGCCGAGAACTCGAACTCCAAGCGAACACGAACATGGATGATCACCGAGTGTTCAAGCGGTGGCGTCCAAGTCTTGAGGACGGTCAAAAATGGGGTGTCTGATTGCCCATCTTTGTGAGAACTTCGAAAGTCATAACAATGGCGGAGTGAATGTCAAAGCCGAGGCGACCCTTTTTGACAAGGCCGAAGACTTGGACAAACATGCAAGACAAACAAGGTATGCGCCCGAAGGCGGGGGCAAAATGCAACACGATGCAAGAAGCCGAGCATAACTTATGATCATGCAAAGAAAGCTATAATGAAGCACGCATGCAACAATTATAAGCTAGCATACGCCAAACTACACTACAATGCAGAAAGGATGTAAGAGAATTATGCAATTCTCGATACGTCTCACTCGGAGGATACAATACCTGTGCGGCTCGTCCGGTTGCACCGGCCTCAAATGAGCCGTACATACAATATCGTGCCTGCAAAGAAGGCAAACTTAACAGGTACAATATTGTTAGCAATATGCATGACAATGCGAAACGAATGCAAGATGATATGCAATATATACAAAATGATGTATGAACAATGCAAATGATAATTCAATGCAATTGAAACAATGCAAACTACATGCAAAGCAATTGAATCATGATTCAATCGTGAGCGATTCGAAACCACACAAATGTCAAATAGGTTGATGGAAGTAACAAGTTCGTCTACCATAGAAAAGGTGCTGCAACCTCAAACCAACATACCAGCGTGGAGTAGGCGCGATACACATGCAGAACTATGAGTAATGTAGACGGACACAAAGACAAGTATTGGGTGGATTGACATAAGTGGGGTGACGACCCGCTGAGGAAAGAACAATGATCCTAATGCCGGATGCAACAATTACACTACAATGTAATATGCGATTATGGCGCGCGGGCCAAACCGTATCTCGCTTAGGAAAGGCATGCACACGTACAAACCATGTCTAACACAGAAAAGGTGCCGCAACCTCAAACCAACATACCAGCGTGGAGTAGGCGCGATGCACATGCAGAACTGTGCTTTGACGTGAAAAGTATGAACACATACCAGACCAAGCTCAACAAGGAAAGGTGCAAGCCATAAATGGAAGGGGATGCAGTGGATGCATGCAAAAGAAATAGATACAATGGATATGGCACGCAGGCCAAACCAAGTTTTGCCTAGGAAGGGCATGTACACGTAGAAGCCATGTCTAGCACAGAAAAGGTGCCGCTACCCTCAAACCAACATACCAACGTGGAATAGGCGCGTACACATGCAGAACTGTGTTTTGACGTGAAAAGTATGAGCACATACGGACCAAGCTCAACAAGGAAAGGCGCAAGCCATAGATGGAAGATGATGCAGTGGATGCATGCAACTAAAATGCAATGGAATGGATATTTTCAGAAAATGCATGACACATGCACTATACTACAATGATGATGCATGACATATGCATGTTTTTTTTTTTGGATTTTGAAATGCATGACATGCGGATGCGCTTTTTGTTTTTTGAATTTTTTTTGAAATGCATGATGCATGCAATAATAATGAATGATGCATGTTAATGCAGTATGATGCAATGGCTATGATTGCAGCTTTCCCTATTCTCCCAACAAGGCGATATACTAGGTTGGTTCGGTATCCAGAATTGAGGCGTAAACATGCCGCCTCAACCTATGGGGCTTCCATACAGATTTCAAGCGGGGTACACCTGGGTATTTAAACCGGACTTTAGTCTCGAAATCTCGAACCTGCGTTCTAGGCATAAGCGTTCGAACTCTAGTTTTCACCGTCTCCATTGGTCTCCTAGAACTCACATAAAAAGCAGTGGTGGCTTTACGGACCACCGAAAGTCGTTCAGACACGACAAACAGAAGAGTTGCACCTTCAGAGGATTTAAGGTCTCCTAGACCGGGATGCAAATATGGTGAAAGTTCGCACCCTCCAAGGATTTAAGGTCTCTGGACCGTGCGTGTTTAAGGTCTCGTCGACCATGGAGGGCAAGCGATGAGGTCTTGTGGCAATGGCGATGGAATGCATGCCAAGTGCAATGAGGGCAACTTAACACAGAAGGTCTTGCACCTCCCGAGATTTAAGGTCTCCTAGACGCGTGTTTAAGGTCTCGCCCGGACCCGATTAGGGCTACACAACACTTTAAGTGCATGCGATGCAAATGAGACACGCACGGATGCAAATGGGGCAAATGAGATGCGTGCAATGAGTGCGCATGTCTCGAAGGATGGAAAATGAAGTGCAATGAGGTGCGTAAGCGGTAGCGTCATAAAATAAGCGTGATGCGTTTAGACAGCGAGTGCACAAGGCAGTCGCGATCTGAATGCATGCCAAATGCGATGAAGTGCATATCTTAATGCAGAAGGTTTTGCACCTCTCGAGGATTTAAGGTCTCCTAGACGCGTGTTTAAGGTCTCGCGGACCGGTGGAAAAAACAATGAGGTCGCAAAAATAGCGACTAATATGCAAAATGAGATGCAAGATGAGGCACGCATACCTCATGGATGCAAAATGCAAAATGGAATGCAAAAGAAATGCAAAGTGAGGCACGCATACCTCATTAGACGGAAAATAAAATGCAAAATGAGGCACGCATACCTCATTGAATGGAAAATGAAATACAAGACGAGGCACGCGTACCTCGAGATGTAATGAAATGCAAAATGAGGCACGCATACCTCATTGAATGGAAAATGAAATGCAAAACGAGGCACACGTACCTCGAAATGCAATGAAATGCAAAATGAGGCACACATACCTCATTGGATGAAAAAAGAAATGCAAAACGAGGCACACGTACCTCGAAATGCAATGAAATGCAAAATGAGGCACGCATACCTCATTGAATGGAAAATGAAATGCAAGACGAGGCACGCGTACCTCGAGATGTAATGAAATGCAAAATGAGGCACGCATACCTCATTGAATGGAAAATGAAATGCAAAACGAGGCACACGTACCTCGAAATGCAATGAAATGCAAAATGAGGCACACATACCTCATTTGATGGAAAATGGTGTAAGTGTGACACGCATGCCACACGAAAAATGCAAGACAGTGCAAGTCACAAGGGACGTGCAAGACGGCACGACGCGACGCACTAGACAAAAGGATGGATGCATGCAACGCGTACGGGGCAACTTTTGAATTTTATAAAAGACAAAAGGATACAAAAAGGATACCATCTTCGCGTGGATCTGAGTGCCACACACAGAAGACATTGTCTGAGGTCGAAACGGAGGCTGGTCGAGCATCGGGGATGCACCTTCTTGCACTTTCTTGAACTATGAAGACCCAAAAACCCCTTATCTTGCCTAAAAACATTATTGGGAACACCACCGGCTGGGTGGGGTGGTCCTTCCGCCATTGGTACTGAACTAGATCCATCGGCACAAAAATGCCGGCGGCACAAAATAGTGCCGGCCGTGAAAAATGTCGATCGAAGCGCCATTTCACTCCGGGCTTTATAAAATAGGGTTTTAAACCCTATTTTCCACACTTCTAAACCGCCGAAAATCCCTACTCTCTCTCTCTCTAGAGTTTGTTTTCTTGATTTCTCATCGATTTCTTCGCGTTTTACACCCATTTTCTCGTCGGATTCGCGATATTCTTCGCGTTTCGGACATTTTCAACCGAACAAAACTTCGCTAGGCTCCACTTTTTGCTTGTTCCTCTTTTTCGGGACTTGTTCCCCTTGATTTTGTCTTCGTTTCCGTGTATTTTCACATTTCGACTCTTCCGGCCATTTCCGACCCTCACGGGGTTGACTTTGCCGGTTGACTTTACGCATTCCTGCCCGATTTTCCTTTTTGGCTAGTTTCTCATCTCCATCGCTATGGCGATGATGTTCCACATGTCGGGACTCCCGGACCACGAGATGGATCCGGGGTTGAGCTCCCTTGCAGCGGCGCCCATTCGACGGCGACTTACCGGGCCATCCCCGTGCTACCGCCCGGCGGACTCCGCCACTTCGCGGCTTTGGAGGCTTTGGACCGGAGCCTGGCCTTGAGCCGCCTCCCACTTGTCTTTTGGCGCCGCGAGGTAACACTCTCGTCTTTTATTTTTACGCAATGTAGGATTTCTGTCAGCTATCGTAGCTAATCGAACCCATTAAGCGCTTATTACGATGTCTTTGTCTTGTAGTTGATTATAGACAACTTCTGGCGATATCTGCTTAGGACCGACACACATGCACACGCCTTTGCACTAGCCTCAAGCACTCAAACACACGGCACACATTGCCTGCAAATTCACCGACACGGTGCTTTTTGAATCTGGCTTCATACGCATGCTAGACTTGCACAAAACTACACAAACACGCCGACACATCACACGTTGTAGTTCACTGAAACATTCCGAGACTTGGCATCTATTTGAACTTTGAAAACATGCACACATGCTATGTTTACACTGATCCTCACAGAACGACATATCACGGCCGTAGTTCACCCAATCTGTTGAAACCTGATATCTGCTTGAATCTGAAAAATGTACACACGTGCGCCATATTTGCATTGCATTTACTCAAAAACGCACTGGTGCATCGCATATTGTAGTTCTTGTTAAGCACACGGTGCGGTTCTGTTTGAATCTAAAAGCGTGCCGCATGCTAGATTTGTATTGACTTTAACATGTTTCCTCGAGCTGCATTTCATATTGCTTTGCAACCATTTGTTTGTAAATAGGAGATTCCCATGCCATCATGGTATGGGAATGTTTTGCTCGAATTGGTACTTGGAGCTTCTGAGGCGATTCGACACATCGTAGATGAGGCGGGCCAGTTCCTTCTGCGGTCGGCGACTTCTTGCTGCAGGCCTCTTTTAGCTGCTTTGGCGGAGAGGTGGTGGGATACCACCGATTCATTTCATCTATCGGCAGCGGGGGACATGACGATGACTCCCTACGACTTCTTGGTGCTCACTGGGATCGGGGTAGGGGGTGATCCGATCCCCTTCGACACTAACATGGATGAGTGGACCGCCGCTCAGATCCACTTACTTGGTGCGGTTCCGCCTCTTGCACGCCCAGGCTTCGTCCGCTATTCTTGGTTCGAGGTGCAGTTTCGGGTGCAGCCTCTCTTCGTTGACGCAGCTCCGATGACCCATGATCGCCGCTTGAAGCGATACGCGGCTTCTTGATGTTCTTGTTGGGGACCACACTATTCGCCGGCCGGCGAACCGTGCCTCTCTGCCTACTCGATTACCTTTGGTGGGCGTCACGGGACATCTTCGCTATATGGGGTGGCGCGGCTCTGGCCCTCTTCTGACTACATGAGCTCGATTTCGTGGCGTGACGGTTGCTCGGAGGCTCTTGGCGAGCTTGGAGAATCGTCTTCTTCTTTACTTTACATTTCCGTTCTGTACTTTCTGTACTCTACACACTGCACACACCATAGTCCGCTTTACACTTACTGTATACTGTACACACGGCACACATACACTCCTGCTTTATCTTGTTGTACCTTTGTTCTGCTTGTACACTTTGCTCGATACTGCTTGACAACATCTGACCTGCCATTTCGCTTTACTCTATATTACCTTTTCGATAAATGTTCGACATCTGTCTTGCGATTGTGGGTCTATACCTACTTTCGAGCTAGAGCAGTCTTGGGAAAACGAGACTCATTGGTCGTTCCTTCTCACGCCGCTTCTGACGGAGAGGTGCACCGAGGCAGGGAGACTTTCGGCTTCTTCGTCGTTACTTGACACCATCACCTCCGCCGGTATGTTTTACTTCTGATTCGTTTAAGCTTCACTTCTCCTTTGTATATTTGCAATACCGTAGGTAATAAACGTATTTCAATTTGAATCACTGGCGACCATAGGCTCCTCTGCCGGCGATAGTTCGAGATCGGTTTCTTGCCTTGATCGAGACCTCGCGTTACGGATTTTCTTTGGAGGCGGTGCATCGGGCTTGGTACTGGTGGCGCTTCTTGCGTCGAGACCTCGGGATTACTGGCGAATAGTCTCGGAGCACCCTCTTGAGCATATGAGGACACCGGCGTTTCACGTGGCGGATGGCGGACTACACCATCGGTGGGAGGTGGCGGTTTGAGCGAGGCGACTACTCGAAATGCGTCCGGACCTTCATCATCTGACGTGAGTGGTGGTCGCCGAGTTGAGCGAAGACTGCGGTGCCGCGGCTAGAGGCGAAGGTGGGAAGCGAGGCGGGATCGTCGAAGGGCGAGCTCGTGGTAGGAGAAGTGCGAGAGGGGCGAGGGGCGGCCCGCTTCTGCCTACCATCTTGACATCTGAGGCGAGTGGGGAGACCTACAGATCCTTTGCTCCTCCCCCGGTCATGAGTTGGCTGGTATTCCTGACTTGCCTCCGGTATGTACCTCTTTACTTGTACATCTTGCATTGTCATTTCAGTTCAGTTCATTCGATATTCCACGAATATTGATGCATCGATATTTTGCGAGCTTCTTAAGTACACCCGGATCGGTGGAAGTTGAATGCCTCCATGGCGAGATCTTTTAGCGGACCTTTGAGTTCTTAGCCTTCTCGGCCTCCGGTATGTTTTCTCGATATAGTTCCAAACCATATACACCTGCCGCATGTCGGCGCCGGCGCAACATCGATAAAACATTCACGGCACTCACACTATACTCATACCTTTGCATTACGCAGCGATAAAGCTGCTCACGGCATTCACCTTGTACTCATACTGCTGCGCATTACTGCAGCGATAAAGCGCTCACGGCATTCACACCTGTACTCATACCTCGTATGCATCGCGATAAAGCGCTCACGGCATTCACACTTTGTACTTTTGCCTTTGCGTATTTTCCGGCCTCCTTCGATTCCTCCGTGAGTGGCGGCTCCATCTGGACCTCCCATTTCCACGCGGGATGGCGGGATATTCCCCGCACGAGGCGTGGCCATGTGGGGAGGCGGTTCACGAGCTCGATTGCGAGGATGGCGAGTCGAGGCGAGGCCTCTGAGGAGGCCGGAGGCGGCTTCGGGCTCGGGCTCCGGCAATGACACGTCTGACGATGCTCTGTGCTTCAGAAGAGGCGAGGATGGACCCCGGTGAGGCCATTGATGATGATTCTGAGACCTGCTTTTTCTTTCATTTTCTTTTCTTGTACTTTTCTCTTTTTTGGTAGATAGGGTATTATATGTCTGCTTGAGCAGATTTTTGCTTTTCTCAAACTTTGTACTTTGAAAAGATTATATGGGATGAAACAAACTTTTATGCGAAAAGAATGTTATACTGCACATATCTGCATTTTCATACTTTGCATCGCATGACGTCATATTACACCTCAAATGTAAATGATATTGATCATTGTTTGAAAAGCGAGCACTTTCGCCTTTGTACTAATCGGATAATCAACCGACTAAGCAATGACACAACACATGCGAACCACTTTGCCTGGCTGGATACGGCCCCATACTCTGTTGGGGATTAATCTTTGGGAATTGATCTGCGTATAGCCCATAACCGCACTTGGTTCATTACGCACCACACAAGTCTGAACAAATGACCCCAATTTGCGAGAGCGGATCACAAAAGCCGAAACACGGTTGCGATCAAACATACTCGGATGTCCCATTTTCCTCTTTTCTTCTCTTGCTTTGCGGATGTAGAGAATGGCCTGACATTACGAGCATAGCGATTACTTTTGGAAGAGGATGGGTTTTCAGCAGGGTATCGAGCCTATCTGAGAACGGCGAGGCAGACTCAAACAAAGAAACAAAAGGCACACGACCTAACACAACGAGACACACTTGGAAAAGACTCAAAGCGAAAATCAAGGTCGACAAATCAAAAGACACGACACGGACATGTTTACAAAAGACCTCAAATCTCGAGGCCAATTCCTCCGGGTATTATTCCCACCCTTTCTGATTTGTGATACTCGCATCGCTCGGCCCTCGGACTCGGTTTTTCTCTCAAAATTATTTTCTCACTTTTCTCTCAACTTACTCCTCTCTATTCTTTAATCTCTCATTTTGCATCCCTCCCCTGGGTGATTGATAGATGAATAGGAAGCGGCGGGTTCACCCGTCGACTAGCTTCATGGCTATTTCTTACGGTAGATAGAGTGCCTTTCTGGCGAGTCGTTGATGATAAAGGAGGAGCAGAACACTGGCTCAACTGTGCCCCTAGTTCATTACTCACCGCTTTATTGTTTTCTTTCTAAAACAATTTTGATCGAGATGAGCGTCGAATTAACATGCTTGTTCAATTTTGATTTGAAAATCATGCAAGCGGTACATAAGCTTGAAAGTTTTCCTTTTTGGGTCCAAACATGGTCCAATTTTGGAAAATGGAATTGTTTTCGAGAGAATTAGTCAACCTTAGTAAAAATTTTCAAAAACTATTTTTGCAAACGGTCAATGCTCAACAAGCACAGAACCTACCCTCGAGATATGCAACCTCGGATTGGGGGCAATTTGGGAAAATTGCCCCTTGCTGAAGGGACGCATGGCAACGGAAAGTTGCCCCTAGTTTGGGCGGCAGCTTACGGCGACGCGTGGCAACGGAAAGTTGACCCTAGTTTGGGGTGACAACTCAGGGCAATCTTTATGGGAATGCGAGGCAACGGAGAGTTGCCCCCTTGTTTGGATGATGCCGCGGCACGTTGTAAACCAGTCTTTTGTTGACGACGATCGGACCCTCGGGCGCGGAGGAGGCGAAGACGGTTTGAATCAATATATGTACACAGTCACCTGGAAGGTGTCGGTGGTTTGGACTTCAAAAGAAAGTTAATCACGTAGTTCCAGGTTGCTGCAATCGAGACATCAGATTCGGAAGAAGGCACAGGTGATCAAAACCATTACATGAGAGGCGCTATAAGCGTTAAGAAATTTGGACTTTAGGATGAAGTTGCCTACGTATCCCAAACATGGGAATCAAGCCTTACGTAGTTCGGGTTAAGGTACACTCGGGTATTTTAACCTTCACTATTTTTAGGCTCTTACTTTTGCCAAGGCGCCTGATGCGGGTTTTCGACCTTGCGAGCTATATTCTCCTTTTCCTTCTTCTTTTTTTTTTCTTTTGTATATATTTTTTATTTCTTTTGCTATATATTTTTTCTCTCTCTTTTTTTATTTTATTTTTTCCTTTTCTCTTTTTTATTTTCGTATTTTTCTTCTTCTTTTCCTTTGCTCTAACTTTTGCCTGGACCGCCCTTCCGAGTTTTCGGCCCAGCGAGCCTCTCAAAGGGTAAAAGTATAACAAATCCATGCCAAATGGTTTTGAAATTGAAGCCTCCTTTTAGGAGAATAGCGGTTCTTGGTACTTTGCAGGAGAATCCATCCCGGTTGCTCCGATTACGGTGCCTTTCGATCGAGGGCTACTTCGAGTCTGGCCTCACGGGCTTTGTATTGATAGCTAACCATCGAACGTTCTGGATCTTTGGTCCATGGTTTGGAAAGGAGAATCGAGTCTTGAGGAGGCGATCCTAAGTTGCGCAATCTCAAGAGCGATTCCACAGGTCTTTGCAAGACCGCACAAAACATTTGTTTTGAAAGTTTTAAGCGACAAATCGCTCGTATTGAAGATAGTCTTGGAACCGGTCTGGATCGAGCTAGGGTCCTTCTCGATACTCAATGACAAGGATGATTTCATTCATTAAAAGTTTATACGCCTCTCTTTCTTTCAAAATGATCAAAACTTTGTAAAACCAGGAATTTCTTCCTCTTCGTTTTCCACTTGATTAAAGGTTTGAAAAACTTAAGTCAAAGCAATAATTTTAAGGCACAAAAAAGCGGCGGAATGTGTTGTCACCCCATTCGAATTCTCTGGCACAACTAGCCCAATACAATCAATAAACATGGAAACACGGTAGCCACATTTTGTTTCATTCAGGTTTCGGTGTAAGCGGCTCCACAATGAGCGGACCCAAAAAAGCGAAAGTAATTTACAAAACAAAATGGTGCTTGAGGCAACAACCCCGAAGTCACCTAGTATTCTATACAAAAGAGGGACTGACTCATTACAATTAGACAGACCCTTAAGCAAAAGGACTGACTCAAGACAATGAGACAGACTCAAGACAAAACAAAAGATTGACTCGACACCCAAGTCAGAACGTGCAAGGCCAAGATTCACGGATGCCCAAAAATGCGTGCCAAACGCCACATCCAAAAATGTACCAAACACTGCCCGCAGGCGGTTCACCTTCTGCTTATATACTCGCAGTATCTGTATCTTCAAAATCTAACAACTGAGTGGTGACGGACTTTGCTGAAGTGGGAGGGAGGATAACTTCGTTATCAATCAAATCTTGCACCTCGTCAGAAGGCGAAACAATTATCGATGGCATGGCGGTTTGTTGATGAATACGCCTGCAGTCTGAGGAAGCATCATGGGTATCGGGGAGATTCTTGAGGGGCGGCGGCTCGAGGGCTTAAGGTGTCCCCTTTCGGCAAGGATCTGCAATGCCTTGGACAATGGCATATGGAGGGCATGAAAGACCCTGCGCCCTCGGGGCTGGTACTTTGGAGCACTCTTGCTAGGTGCACTAGCAAAGCGGATCGGCGGTGCCTTGGATTTTGGATCCTTCCGGATGTAAAATTTGGAAGGGAAGAACTATTTTGGCATGGCCAGGGCCTATCGATTCTCGATTGGTGGAATTGCCCTCAGGCGGAGTGGGGAAAACGTCCTCCACAACTTTTGACATAACTGCGGATATCTGTTGTTTGTTCATTCCTCCGGCTTTCAAAGCCTCTACTGCCCACAGCAGTTGTTCAATAGGGTCGGCCTCGACCTTTATCTTGCCTCTGTCTCTGGCCTCAGCCTGATCGAGAGCTTGGTTTAATGCATCGTTGCCATAGTTGGAGGCCATCTCCGGTTGGCTGAGTTCGATGACAATTCGACCCAACAGCGGGGGCTCTTGGGGTATGAAGCTTCCGGCATAGGGTGCGGTTTGGTGGTGGCCCGACATTCCATAGGCGAGATCCGTCACAGACCTTTGGAGATCACCTATCATCCCCATTAGTTCGAAAGTAGTAGGCTCACGAGCACGTGCGATTGAAAGCCCAAATTGGATGTGCGGCAGGCGACCTAGGCGGATGCGGTATGCTGACAGCAGTTTCATCCTGTGGGGTGACTTCCTGACTCAACGCGGCCGTCATGACCACAATCTCTTCTGAGTTCTGCGTCATGTTCAGTCCTGCCTCAACAAGGAGAAGACACTAGCTGATCAAACCTCCGAGTCCCTGAACTGAAACGGAAAACAAGCAGCATTTCAGCCCTAAGCAGATCAAATACGGGTGTAGCCGGACAACTGCGCTCTACTACTGAACACTATTCCCCGGAGTCACTACTAAAACTGAACTGATACCCGCAGACACAGCTAATTCTCAACAACACTGATATCGGTGCCCTCGGGCCGGATACCCAAATCTTGCAAACTGATATGTTTGTTCCCTGTAGAGATACACTCTAAAAGCACATAGCAGGTAAAAAGAGAGCCAATACACCCCTATGTTGGGGTAGGGTTTTTCCTGTCTTATTTTGTCAGGAGCTAGGGTTTCACTACGCACACAGCGGTTTCAAACAACCTAATATCGGGTGAGCAACCTGTCCTAGTTTGGAATGGTCACTATGGATTTCGATATGCACTAGGTCGAATGGTCGAAAAGGGTGCCCCGGTAAAACCGGGGTTTGTGTTCCCCATCTTGGCGAGCATAACCGGTCAGCCTTATGGACATGCCTTGACAAGACAAGCCTCCGGCAAACCGCTCAGGAATAGCAGATGGCCAACACGGTGTTCCTAGGCGCACCAATGCACATGCAATGCAAAGAAACACACAAGTGTAGTCAAAACAGGATATCACGAGTTCGAGTCAAGCTCTCTAACTCCCCAGTGATCGCCAGAAGCCTGTGTAGGCTTCTATCTAACAGTTCGGACTCGATTTGTTTGTTGCGGTTCTAAATCTGAACCAAAGAGTCCAAATCCGGCAAATCGTTTTGAAGAAAAACAGATTTTGAAAAGTAGTGCCAAACATGGACTGCTTTGCCAGATTACAGAGTCGCCACCTAAATATTTTAAAATGGGAAATTTAGGAAACCCTAACTCGGTGCCGAAGGCCACGTGTCCGTCATCACCAAAGTGGTCTTGGCTCGGGAGCTTGGGTACGATCGGGGAAGGTCAGCTATGAGCACCCCCTTTCGCCCGGTCCGAAAACCGGCCTCTACTAACCGTGATGTCCAATTTTGAAAACTTTATGCGTTCTTATTCCAATTGTTAGCCTAGAATTACTATGTTATGCGCACAGCAAACAAGTATAGACTAGATTGCCTAATTTGGAAATAAAAATTACATATCCGTTTTGTCTCGAAAAACGTGTTAGATTTTGCTACTCGCAAGTAGGCTAAAATACGAATTTTAATGAGTTGTTCCAACCCAGACAATCTAACCTCCACCCACAGGCATTCAAACAGTAATATCACATAAGCATTTAGCCGCATGGTAAGCATACTGTCATGTTAACATTCATACGCATGCGATATGCTAAAGCATAAATACTTACATCGTACTCCGTGCCAAAACAATAACCCGGTTAGCAAACATGCATGACCTAGTTCATGTTAAGTGGCTAATGCAACACAGGCATAGATGCAATCTAGAGTAGGCTCGGCTAACCCTAAACGTGGCATGTGAAATGCGCGAGTATACGTATTCAATTTGAATTGAAAATTGCTATGCGGTTTGTATGATGTACCGAGCCGGTGCATGTAAACAAATGCGTGAATGCACACATGCATTGCATAAAGTATGCTAAAATAAACGTGCCTAATCTACCATCATAAGCGGGTAAATAAAAGGAGAAAGAAATGGGGATTGGAAGACATACACCCACTCACCCACACTTATTACAATTGCGCCTCACTCGAGGGACGAAAGAATATACAAATTAATTAACTACGCAAGCTAATTAAAATATTACAAATTGCGTAATTTAATTACTCAAATTAATTAAACTAAGAAAAGCAGTAAACCGTCTCGGGGGGAGAGCCAAATGCAGTGCATGCCCGGGATTTGCTCGGAATTGCACTGCCATGCTTAGATTGCCTCTGTTTTCTCTGCTATCCTCCTCTGAAAATTGCCAAATGTCCCAGGAGTGCCTCTCGCAACCTTTGGAGAGTACCACCGGCAGCGAGCACCACCGTGAAGAATGAGACCACCGCACTATATGAAGTCATCGGTGAAATTGATCACGGTCGGCACTAAATAGTGCCGGCCGGCACTTAACACTGCAGAACCTGCAACTCACAGCAGCAAGGACAACAACATGCATGGCAATGTGATTCAAGGTATTTATGCACTATACACACCCCTTATCATGTTATTGACTCAAAAGGGCATGTGCCTCGATTTCCGGACCACCAATCGCGCATTTCCATGCGTGTTGGTCCAAGGAACAAAGTATGCAACTTTGGTTTCAAATGCATGCAAACCAAACAAATCAAAGTCCCAATCCCTATCACCAAGTCAAGGGACAAGGAATGCATGTTGATGCGATGCAACCTAGCCATGTTATCTAGCATGCAACATGGATTATGCAATATACCTATGCAAGTGTACAAGCAAGCATACAAGACAAGCATGCAAACTAATGAAAGGATGGTCTTATACATGACTTAGGCAACTCAAATAGGCCTAAAATCAGTGGCCAAAATATCTAGACATGAGGACTAAACAAACACATACATATGCAAGGGTTGTGATCCAAACCTCAAGCATGAACATAGCGACTCTCAAGCACACTTAAAGAGACCAAACATAGATAGTGAGCATGCATTGTAAAGCTCTGAAATACATGCAAAACATAGTGCCAAACCAAGTCGAAGATAGACCAAACAAAGCATGCAAATGGTCTAGGGCTTAAAGCTAGTCAAAGAGGCTTTGAATCAAACTTATGCAAGGCGATTATGGCATGCACTAAACAACTAAAACAGGTTTTTAGTATGCCAAAACAAAGCCAAAAGGCTACTTAGATGGCATCTAAGAGGCTTGAAATCAAAGGCATGCAAAATGGCCAAAACATGAGGGTATTCAAGACATACTTTCAAAGCATTAAAGTGGCTAAGGTAAGCATACAAGCACACCAAAGGGACTGAAATAGCATGCTAGGTGGTTCCAAACCATCAAAAGTGAAGCCAACATGGCATACTACACATTCATACTCTTAAGGCTAACAAGCCAAATGCAAAGAGGCTACAACATACATGCTAAGATTGACCAAAATGACTATGGACAGAGCTAAAACATGTCAAAATAAGCATACAAGCTTCATGGGTCTAGGCCTAAAACATGCTAGAAAGAAGGCATACAAACCTAGAGCAAGTGAAGGCAATACAAGGCATTACAAAGCAACCATGCAAAACATGCAAGGAGTGCTAAAGCCAACTTAAAATCATGTTATAACATGGCAATATAAGCATGGAAAACAAGTCAAACATGCTCAACATACACTCAAGCATGAAGCTCCATAAGGAAGGAAAATTTGCCCTTTTCAAGGACATCAAGGAGAGGGGGTGGCCCTCCTTCCTGAGACTCTAAGGCATGCTCTTCACCACTGAAATCCCTCAAGATTTCAGTGGTGAAGAGGTCCTAACACCAAAGTCTCGGATCTCCCACAAAATAGCACAAAATAAGGCCTTTTCAAGGCCTAAGGGTGGTCAAACCTACCCAAACCACCAAGCACTCTTAATAAACAATAGAGAGGCTTAAAAAACAGAACTTTTATGTGTTATGGACTAAGCACAAAAACTGTTTTAAGCTAGCTCAAAACGGAGGGCAAAAATGGGGTAAATAAAGTGAGTTTCTTACCCTTGATGATCTTCTCCACAAATGTTGAAGTTGTTGGTTCCTTGAGCTCCAAACCAGTCAAGAACAACAAAAACCAGCCCTTAGAACCTCAGTTGCAAGGAGAAGGTGAAACACTAGGTGCTTGTGTGCAATAGTAAGGCACAAAACACCTAGACACACAAGAGAAGGATAGAGATAGAAGGTGTATGCAACTCAAACCCTAGAAAAACCAGAGCTTCTCTCTCTCTTTTTCTCTCTAACCCTCTGAATTTGCTAACCCTTGAGCCAAGAGGAGAGCCTTCTCCTTTATAGGCAACAAAGACTTACAAACTAAGTCATCCAAGGGCTCATCCCTCCATACACGTGTATGGAGGGGAAACAAGTGCAAGAAAGCTGTCTGAAAATATCTCCAACAACAGCTGTAAAGTGGTCGGCAGGGCAAAATGGTCATTTTGCCAAAATGAGTGCCGACCGGCACAAAATAGTGCCGACCGGCACAATATAGTGCCGGTGGCAACTACAGCCAGCCGGTGGCCTCTAGCCACAGCCGGTGGTGTGTGGGGATGCCTCACAAGGCATTCTCTGCCCCTCTAAGGCAAAACACAGGTGTCTGGTGCAAAACCAGACACAAAACGGTCAAGTTCGGAGGTCCTGAGGCAAGGCGCGCGAGCCGAGAACTCCGGGAACTCCAAACGAACACGAACATGGATGATCACCGAGTGTTCAAGCGGTGACGTCCAAGTCTTGAGGACGGTCAAAAATGGGGTGTCTACAATCTCTAACAACAATTATAGTTTCATAATCTCAATATAGGAGTGATAATTCATATCCAACTCCACTTTCATCATCAACAGATACATTCATTTTATCTTTTCAAAAACTCAACATTTTTCCCTTTATCCTTAGTTTAAAACAAACGATTTCCAACAAAACATCTACTCTTTTCAAAAACATATTTAAAGGAGAAATTTCTAATGTTTCAACATAACTTAACAATATACTCATTTCCACAATATTTTCTATGAATCCATTTGCAAACCCCTCTTTTATATTCCCAAAACCAAACTCTAAAGCAAACCTACTACTCCCAAATCACTACACTTTTAAAGGAACACATAACGAGCTAAGAATTATACAAGGAGATTGAAGAAATCCCTACCTCAAGAGTAGAAAGAGAGAAGAACAAGACCTAACTTTTGATAGAGCTGAAAATGAAAACCTTTCATATTAGAATGTTCATCCTTATGAGCTTTACACTTTTCTCCAAAGCACTATGGTGGCAAGACCAACATATTTGAGTATATAGGGGTGTTTAAACAAGAACTAGAAAAAGAGAGTGAAGAAATTTGGTAAATTTACCTTTTAGAGAGAGAGAAAGAGAGAAAGAGAGAGATACCTTTGCTCAAATGTAAGATAGAAGGAATCGCCGAGCGATCAACTTAAGGCTCAAGTACACAATGATCCTCCCAAAGAGTTTAGACCTATAAAGAGATCGCTCAAGTGAAATAAAGACCGCTCAAGCGCCAAACACGAATATCACTTGAGCGACTAACTCATGGCTTGAGCGAAGAACATACTACTCTAAGAAGTTCATACTGCAAACACAGATATTGAAGGAACCAAATACCACTCAAGCGAAGGAAAGATCGCTTGAGCAATCTTGAAGAGAAATATGTAGAAACTCTTTTGAAAAAACAACTCCCAACCTGTTCAAAACACAACCGACAACTCAAAACAACCAATCCCACATTACAACAAGACAACAAGGAATATAAATAGCGACCATGAGTACCAGATCCCAAAACAAAGAATACAAAAGGGTCGGGTTTTAACTTGAGTCGCTATAATCTCGTACCAGATCGCCCTTATAAATGATCTCAAAAAAAGCAAGTCAAAGACACCGCAAAGAATAATTCTCATTTTCTATCATCAAAGACTTGCATTAGGGTTGTGCACGGGTTAGATTGGATTGGATTGGGTTTGCTATTGGACCGTCAATCGAACCAAATCTCTCGGGTTAGAAAACTTCACATCCATTCTCAACCGCACACTCCTTCAAAATCAATCGAAACAAATCTTTGGTTTGGTTTGGCAGATCGTCGGTGTAGTGAAGAATACATCAGTAGGAGTGGATGATGATTTCAAAAAAAAAAAAAAAATGCATACACATACAGATCCAATAGATGTTAAAGTAGTTACAAATCTAAGAGATCTTATCAAAATATTTACAGATCTGAAAGAAATCAACCCCAATAGTTACAGATCTTTAAAAAACAACCAAAGTAGTCACAGATCTAAGAGAGATGTACCAAAATAATTCTCCTCCCTCTGCATAATAGTTATGAATTTGATGCTCTGCTTTCTACTTATGTTTATTGATGATGAAGAGTATCTGATAGTGATGAGTTCGACAAAAATATTGGCGACACCATGACGTTAGTTAATGGAGGTAATCAAGAGAGGAGAGATTGATAAGAGGAGACATTATTATTATAAGAGACTAGTGATGGAAAGAGAAGTCTATAAGTAGGGGAAAAAAATTGAAAGAGATGAGGATAAAAAAAGAGAAAAAAATATCAAAAGCATTGAATGAATATTGAAGAAGATGAAGAAGAGAAAGAGAGAGAGATGAAAAGTCTCAAATGCATTGGATGAATGAGAGAGAGACTGATGAGGAATGAAGATCACCAACATATGCTAATAGGGTCATGTTGCGTGGAAAGGTGGATAGATGATTTATTTATATAAAATTCGGTCGGGTCGGTTTTTGTTTCTCGATTTTGTTGACATTGTATCCGCTACTCGAGCTGAAATGTGAACGGGTTAAGGTTTCAAAACCACAACAGACCCAAATCACCTTCGAAACTGTCCGTATAGCTCGCGGTTTAGTTGGTTTCGTTGGTTTGATCGGGTTAATCAAATTTTTGCACACCCTTAACTTGCATTGCCAACCCTACAATCCATTATATTTGATTCTTAACGGCCCCCCCCCTCAAAAAAAATAAAAAATAAAAAAATTCCATAATTCACTACTTAGAATCGAAGTGGTAACTAATGTAAGAATTACACAAAGTAATCTTATAATCTTATATACATTTGCTTCTTAATTGAATATTAAATAAGAAATAATATTGTTGTTTGGTAAAAGAAAATAAAAAATAAAAAATTCAAATATCTCAAATTTGCAGAAAAAAAATTGTCGAGACACATTACAAATACCTCTCGATGTCTTTGTAGCACTAGTTTTTTCTTTCTTTGATCTCATTGTCCTGTGTTTCTGAGAAAAAGAGACAACAACAATACAAGAATGAATAAGATATTGAAATAGCACAGACGATGAATACTGTTTGGATTGATAGAAAAAATAGAGGAAAAGGTACCGAAATTGGGTAGTGAGACTTTGTGAAGGCTAGATTTGGAAGGATCGTAAAGAAAACAATTGCCCAAATATGCTGAATACTAAAATTAAGGAATTGTGATGAGCCATTGGATGAATCGAATTTTTTTGTTTCAATGGAATTTGATTAATCAAATTCATATGCTATTTTTTTGGTATATTATTATGATGGTAAATGTGGCTCAATAATATTTCATCATTAATGGTGTTCATATTTCATAAATAAAATAATGTGATTTCTCAAATTTTTTCGTTAATTGATTCCACTTGTTCAAATCATAATTATACATGACATAGGGAAGTTTCACAACAATCATTTCTCTCTTTCTCATGAACAAAATTTCAATTCACAATATTTAACACAACTCTAAAATCGTTAATCCATCAACTCATTTCACTTCTCAACAGTTTTTAAATAAATAGAAATTAGGGCTTTTTGTCTCCATCATTATAATCATGTTTTATTGATACCAATTTCTCATAATTAATACTAAAATATAAGAATTACTCTTTTGATTCAAAACCCTAATCACCATCAACACACATTTCAAAAATCTCTTCTCAAAATCACATTTTTCATGTTATGGAAAATGCCACGTATCTATCTATAAGAGTGTATTGAAAAGAGTCAAAGAAATCCCTAAATCAATGAGAGAAAATAGGTGAGAGAAGATCCAAGAAGTAACATTGAGGAAAACACGATGTCAATGAGAGAAAATGACGATCTCACCATGCTCTCACCCTTTTCAAAATGACGATCTCACCATGCTCTATATTTTTGCCTCAAGAACTAGGGGTAGATTTTTAATGAAAACAGATGAAATCTAGGTTAGAAAAGTTTTAAGGGTCAGAAATGGAGGAAAGAGAGAGAAGTGAGAGAGAAAAGTGAAAAGAATCTGACCCAAAAAGGGAATTTAAGTGGTTGACTTCAAACAGATTGCTCGGCAAGAAATGAAAACTTCCAATATCTCTACTTTCGAATAGACCACTCGAGCGATCAAAAGTGCGTCGAGTAGTGAATTAATGCTTTTAGTATCTGAGACAATTTTGAAAAATAGAGCTGGAAGGGTCTATGGACAGCTCAAGCGATCAATCTTGCAGTCGAGCGAGCTATGTCTACAACTCAAGTATGCAAACTTTAAACAGACATAACTCTGTCGTCCAGACTTCATTTAGGGCCATTCTTATGTCTAAATTGGAGCCCTAGAAACAAGTTTTCCAATGTTTCTAGCCTCACATCAAGATACAAAGTCTGGATAGAGAAAATGATAAAAGAGTGAAGACTCAAGAATAACTATTCGAATTTGTGATTTTTGATCCAATCTTGCCCAACCATTATAAGAATGCCTCATCCAAGGCTCAAATATTGATTAAGAAGGTTCTTAATTATGATAATTGAAGAGTCCAACATAATTCTATTACACCAAGGAGTCCGAAGTGCTACAGGAGTAAGGCGAGTATTGTACTCAAGTGGTGTAAGAGCAGTCTTGTTATCTGTGAGACCAAGATGAGCTAAGAGATAAAATGCATATTTGGCTTGAGTGAGATAAAAGACACTCAGAGTAGAACAAATCTTAAGGTCAAGAAAGTAACTTAGGGAACCCAGATCATTTGTCTCAAAGTGAGAGCTGAGAAAATGTTTCAACTCATGAGTGCCAGCAAGATCATCACCAGAAATAATCATATCATCAACATAGAGCAATAGGAGAGTAATACCATGTGCGGTCTTTCGAATAAAAACTGCGGAATCATAAGAGTTGGAAGAGAACCCAAACTAAGCAATGGTAGTACTGAACTTTGAAAACCAAGCATGAAGAGCCTACTTGAGGCTATAGAGAGTAGGACAAAGGCAACAAACAGTATTTAGAGAATGCTCATAGCTAAGAGGAGGATGCATGTAAAATTTCTCGGTAAGATCACCATTAATAAAGGAATTCTTGACATTCATTTGAGATAAACCCCATTGACGCGAGGAAGCAACAACTAGTAAAATTGCCAATAGATATAAGACGGGCAACAAGAGTAAAGGTCTCTTCATAGTCAATACCATACTATTGAGTAAAGCCTTTTATAACAAGTTGGGCTTTGTAACGTTCAACTTTACCATCAGAATGAGTCTTGATTTTATAGACCCATTTACCATTACAATATAAGAAATCTAAAGGCCAAGAAAGCAACTAAAGGAACCCATATCTTTTGTCTCAAAATCAGAGCAGAGAAAATATTTTAGCTCATGAATGCTTGTAAGATCATCACCAGTAATAATCATATCATCAACATAAAGCAATAGAAGAGTAATACCATATGCAACTGTAACAACCCCGACCCATGATTAACGAATTATCCATTATTAAGTATACCTAATGAGTAGTTAAGATGAAATTCTGAATTAATTGCATGTGTGTTGCATTATTTGTGTTTCTATCTGTTTATCGTAAGAATATCTGTTGGAGGTTCTGTTATATTTTGGGAATTGAAGGTCTTATCGGCATCCGATCACGAAATTGACTTGGTATATGTGTTATGTGGAATTTTTAAAATTTTATGGTAGATTTAATTAAAATTTGATTCGGAACAAACGAATAAATTAAAATATATTAGTGGTCATTGCTTAGACTAATTAGATGTTAAGTAGTTAACTCTAACCAAGCCTATATAAGGCCACCCTCAACACCCCTTATACACTTTACACTCTTATTCCCTCATCTTTTGAGTTCAACTTAAGAGAACACCCCTTATACACTTTACACTCTTATTCCCTCATTTTTTGAGTTCAACTTAAGAGAACACCCCTTATACACTTTACACTCTTATTCCCTCATCTTTTGAGTTCAACTTAAGAGAGAGAGAGAGAGAGAGAGAGAGAGAGAGAGAGTATGAAGACTTGCATTCAACTTGAGGACTTGTGAGAAATTAGAAGAACTTGGAGGTTTTGGCTTGGTAACTCAACAATTAGTCATCTAGAGGGCAAATAAGAAGCTAAGGTAAGAACTCAACTCTTTAGTTGTGTAAAATTCAATAGAATATAAGACTAATGACATGATTTAAGCTAAGGAAGAAGAAAATGAGAGGAATTCAACCATGCATGCATAATTCACTAAGATTTGTAAGTTGATTCTTAAGAAGTTTTACATGCATGTCCATATCTTGGTTTTGTTCAAGGAATTCAACATGTTTTTGACCTAAACATCTCATTTGCTCATGATTTGGAAACTTGGAGCTCAAATTATTTCATGCATGTCATGTTCATGTTATGTTTTCATATTTCAAGCTTGAGTTTGCACAATTAACATGCTTATGAGCCTTGATTTCATGAAATGATATTTAATTCTCTATATTTTACAAGTTTAGACATATTTTCTAGGGCTGAGCAAGGAATCCGTGAAATCCGTAATCTGATCCAGTCCAGTCCAATCCGATAGGTTTGGATTGGTTTTTGGAATCCGTGGTTCGGTTTCGGATTGAAAAATTAAAAATTCGTAGTCCACGGATTGGTTCCGGATTGAACCTGGATTGGAACCGATCCGAACCGTTTACAAATAGTCTATATTTTTATTATACAGCGTCCCCTATAGTATCTTCTCTTATTCTATATAAAACCTAAACTCAAACCTAAATCCGTATAATATATTCTTTTATTACTTTTGTTTGTTAGTTTTTAGTTTTAATTTATAATGGTCTAAATTTTTATGGTAAAACCAGTTTCTTATGGTCGTTTAAATTCTAGAACAGTATATTGCTATTATAAAAAAACATGTTGTTATTATGGAACTAATATAGCGCTATGTTTATGTTTTTATGAAATTAATGTGTTATATATATATTTTTTTGTTATTTAATTATGTGAATCCGTGGTCCTAAACTGATCCAATCTATGTTTAAATGGATTGGTTCGGATTGGTTCCATGAATTAAACGGATTGGATCGGTTCCAATTTTTCAGGAACCGTAGATAACGGATTAGTTGTGGTTTTACCCCAATCCGGTCCAATCCGGACCATGCTCACCCCTAATATTTTCTCAAGTTTTCGGCCCTAAAGGTTGCATTTGAAAGCTTTGAATTCGAATTTTGAACTTGGGAGTGCAATCTAGAAATTCTAGAATTCTGCTCTCCGCTAGAGCGACAAACACTGTGCTCGAGCGTCCACTCTATATTTTGCACTTATGATCGAGCGACCAAAAGTTGGCTTGAGCGTAAATTGCATGTTCCTAGAAGTTTACATGTTTTATAGACTGCTCGAGCGACAATAGAAACGCTCCAACGAAGATCTCAGTCACACACTCAAACGAATCACAAGGCTTGTCTAGCGGAGAATTCACACAATCAGTACTTTTGTAGAGTTTATAGACCACTCGAGTGAAGGAAGTCATGCTCGAGCAACCACTCACATGTTTGGACGTCCGTTTGAGCGAAGGAAGTTGTGCTCCCTTGTTTTCAGCATAATTAACTAAGTGTTTACAAGTACATTTTAGCATCCTCATCGCATCCTAGGCATTCTTAAGCCAAGATTAAGACATAATAATGTGAATAAGACTTAGAAACACACTAAGAACGAAACGTAATGAGTTAAGTATATTCCAGTGTGTGTTTCAACTGGTATCTCATGTTTGTGTAGGTTACGCGCCATAAGCCATTTGATTAGTTTGCTCTGTCTGTTTACATTCGGAGCCATCTGTGAGTAATAACTCTGTAAAGCTATGTTTGATTATGAGTATTTTCTGACTAAATGAAATGATCTATTTTCTGAAATGCTATTTTATGAATCATGAATGAATGTCCATTTTTTTTTTCTTTCTTTCTGAAATGTATTTGTGGCATCCGTAGTTCACGTGGCCCTCGCCCGGGGGTAGCAATACCGTGGCCAATATGCTCATGTGGCCCTCGCCTAGGGGTAACAATACTGTGGCTTATACTCATGTGGCCCTTCCCTGGGGGTAGCAATACCGAGGCATATGCTCACGTGGCCTTCACCTGGGGGTAATAATACCATGGCTACTTGTGCACAAGATGTGGACCTAAGTGGTCGTCAGTACCGACTAGGCAAAATTGGTATGATATGATGGCTAGATGGATGTACCACATATAACTGCTATGATTTATGGTGAAGTATGCGAATCTGAATTTGTATCTGATTTGAAATCTGCTATGGGATATCATTTATTAAATTTTTTACTCTGTTATTATTCACTGGGTTTTCGCTCACTATTTATATTATTTATGTAGGTGATCAGGCGCATGATCAGGCTCAATGATGATCGCCTGGAGCTTGTTTTGTTGGCCAACCCTTGTGCCTTCCAAGGAGGTTCTGAAAGTCATGTGGTCATATTTTGTGAATGTATAAGACTAGTTTTCATTTGGCGTATGAACAAATTTTTTGTCTGTCTGTACATTGGGCTAAGTCCCCTTTTGACTTTACATTTGTAAATGGGTGATGTAAGACTACTGTAATTATGACGTCATGTGTATATATAGAAGTTTTTGAAAGTTTCTATTCCATATATGTCAGCACAGCTTAATGGACTATGTTTATCTTCTATAATTGCTTCCATAGCCCCTTACTATGTCCTGATCTCCTTAGAGGCCTTTGGTAATCCAAAGATTAATGGTTGATTACGATGCTAAAACCTATAGGAGCCGGTTTAGGGGTGTGATAGTAATCTTCCGAATAAAAATTGCGGAATCATAAGAGTTAGAAGAGAATCCAAACTGAGCAATGATAGTACTAAACTTGGAAACCAAGCACGAGAAGCCTACTTGAGGCCATAAAGAGCACAACGAAGGCAAAAAACAGTATTTGGAGAATGCTTATAGCCAGGAAGAAGATGCATGCAAACTTCCTTGGTAAGATCACTATTAATAAAAGCATTCTTGACATCCATTTGAGATAAACCCCACTGACGCGAGGTAGCAACAGCATGTCACGACCCCCCTTCCCTATATGTATGTAGGTGAGCATCATGAAGATCAGCCTTAGAGTCAGCTTTGGAGTTTATCCCTTTTTGAGAAGCCTTGTTGTTGCACCTTCTAGATGATGCTTTTGTATTTACTTTTGTCAAAATTTTTATAAAGTTGAGTTTTTGGTACTTGAACTTAATGTATGAAAGTTTATCCTTTGTAATTAATGTAAAGTATCTAAGTTTATTCTATCACGACCCTAACCCGCCTATAGAGGTTAGAACGGTGACCCCGCAAGTAAAACTGCCAACATATGTAAGACGGGCAACAAGAGCAAATGTCTCCTCATAATCAATACCATACTCTTGAGTGAAGCCTTTTGCAATAAGTCAGGCTTTGTAACGTTCAACTATACTAGCATAATGAGTCTTGACTTTATAGACCCATTTACAACCAATAGGAGTTTTTCTGGGAGGAAGAGCAATTATATCCCAGATAAGTGTCTTATTTAAAGCATGTAATTCGTCTTCCATTACTTGCTGCCAAAAAGGGTTAATACAACCCTCACACTAGGTATAAGGTTCATGCTGACTAAGAATGGTAGAAAAACAATAATAATCTTGTAAATAACCTGACTATTTATATATCCGTTTCGGAAGAGAGACAATAAAGGGATCATCAAGAGAGTCACTGCTAGAGGAGGGAGGAGACTCTGAAGAACTAACAATATCAGTACTCTTAGGGGATGGTAACATAACAAGATCAGCAGGTAAGACAAGAACATCAAGAACAATAGAAGAACCACTAGATGGAGAGGCATTTTTAGGAACATCATCAGGGAAAAAAATCAATGGAAGGATCAGTGAAATAAGAGAGAGTGGAAGTGGAAGTGGAAATGGAAGGAAGAGAGAATTTAGAGATGGAAGAGAACATTTTGTATTCCCAAAAAATGGCATGATGAGAGATACAAAGACGGTGAGAGACATGATCCCAACATCAAAGCCTTTTATGTTCTTTGGCATAACCTAAGAAGCAACATAGGTGCGACCAGGATTGTAACTTATTGCTTCATGGGGTGGAAGGAGAACAAAACAAGCACAACCAAAGGCTCGGAGTTCTTTATAGGAAGGAGATGTACCATGGAAACGTTCATATGGGGTTTTATTCTCTATGATAGGAGATTGGATATGATTAATAGTGCAAACAGCCGTAAGGGTAGTTTCACCCAAAAAATGCTCAAGACAAGAAGAAGAGATGAGAAGAGCTTTGACTATATCTAGAATATGCCTATGCTTGCGCTCAGTGCGATTGTTTTGTTAGGAGGTGTAAGGATAAAAGCGATAGGGAAGTGTACCATACTTACAAAGAATTTAAAAAAAAAATTGGATTCTTTGTATTCTTAGGCATTGTCAGACCAAAAAACTTTGATAGAATAACCAAATTGAGTTTTAATTATTTTAGCAAATTAAACATAAGTTTGGCGCAATTTAGAACGTTGTTTTAAAATACAAATCTAAGTGAATCAGGAATAATCATCCATAAAAATGTCAATGTATTTGGAGCCCCCTATAGTGGTATTGGGAGAAGGACTCCAAACATTAGAATGAACCAAATCAAATGGAAATTTTGAAATAGAATCACTTGTATTAAAAGAAAAAGCTGTAGCAAGTTGACAAGATGGACAATCATTATTATAATTAGAAAAAACATAGCCTAAATTGCCACTAGATATTAATTAACGTAGCTGACCAAAAGAAACATACCCTTATTTAGAATGCCAAAGATTAAGAGAGGTAGTGGATACGACGTATTGAGTAGTAGGTGCATAGGATAGTAAATAGAGACTGATGAGCTTAAATAGATGTCTAGTTTTATGCCTTATCCTAATAGTCTATCTTGTCCGTGGATCTTGAATCAGGCAACCGGATGGAGAGAAGAGAACAGTTAAACCAAGTTAACAAAGTTCACCAATAGAGATAAGATTTAGGGTGAGGGTAAGAAATTATAAATATCAGTGAGGGACACAATGGAGGTAGAGATAATACCAATACGCCTAATAGACATATGAGTGCCATGAATAGTATGAATAGTAAGCAAAATACTAGAATAAATAAAAGATGAGAAATCAATTGAATCTGAGGTCAAATGATTACAACGTGCAGAATCAAAGAACCAAGAAGAGATACCTAAGGTGACAAATAGGGCAGTGTTATGAAAGGTACTAGAATGAGCATGTTGAAACATGGCCTCTATATCAATTTGAGAATAATATGGAGTAGATGGATCTATAGGAGGGGAAGCATTCTCAGGGGCAGTAGCAGTAACAACAGCAAATCGAGATACAGGTTTATACCAAGACCTTGGTTTGTAATGACCCCTTCTTGGGTTCCCAGATGATTGATTGTTCTGAGATTGTTTATGGGGACAATGACACTCAAAATGACCAGGCCTTATTTAGTGACAAATACGACAATCCCTAACTGAATAGTGAAGAAAAAAATGTTTAAAACTGAGACCTCAATTTTTACAGTACTTACTAATTTGAATGAAGGAGCCAGAAGAATTCTGCATGTGAGGAGTAGCAAGAACAGTGCCACTATTGGTCTTAAGAGTACCAAGACGAGTCTCCTCAAATAAGAGTACAGTCATAACCTGTTCTAGAGTAGGTAAAGGATCCAGGTGTAGTAGAGAAACTCAGACAGGCTCAAAAACAAGAGTGAGAGTCATTGTAGACACCCCATTTTTTATGGCCATTACGACTTGGATGCCATCGCTTGCACACCCAATGATGAGTCTACATGCTTATCAGGTGCTCAAAGTCCTCAGCGGAATACCACAACTTTGAGCCCTTCAAACCCCACACCCCTGTTTCCTCATTCTTGGACCAAACCTTGGTTTTTCAAGCCTGCAACCCTTGGTGGCCTACCGGCCACATTTTTGGGCTGCCAGCCATCACTCTTGGTTGTCGGCCACTGATGTGGCCTGCCAGCCACCAGTGATAGTCAGCCGGCCACCAGTGTCTTTTGTAGATATTTTGTGACAGCTGTGTCAGCTGTTTACACAGATGCTTGCATTTGCTCCCACGTGTAGGGTTAGATGTTCTTGAGTTGAATTTATGCTTTCTATATATAGAGGGCCTCCCTCTCATGTTTTAAGATTAGAAAAATTTTGAGCAAAAATTTTCCTCTCTCTCTACAATTCTCTCTCTCAAGCAAATTTCTACACTTTAGCCTGCATATCCTTTATCTTTACCTATACACTCTTAACCCGATCTCTCCATACTTGAGATGAGGCCTCTTTGAGCTTTGTTTGAGCTCTTGAGGGTGTGTGTTCTTGGTTTTATTGCTTGGAATTGATTTACTCTTCAAGAGGTATAAGGCTTTGCCTCTTTACTTACTTTATCTACTCTTTTTCTTGCAATTTTCCAACTGTTTTTGGGTTGTAAAAACTCTGTATTTTTGGGCTAAAACTTGGGTTTTAAGGCCATTAAAGGTTGAGGGGTGGTTCACCCTTTTTGCACCTTGTTTTGAAGGCCTTTTCCCTTGTGTTTCCCATCCTTTTACTAACTATTTTTGAGCTTTTAAACATTATTTTTCAGAGTTATTTTAATGGCTAAAATCATGTTTTGAAGTCTAAATTTGGAGGGGTTAGCCTCCCCTCCGCGTGTCTTGCTCACTAGTCTAGCTTGTGCTATGTTTTAACTTATTAATCTAGCTTTTTTTTTTTTTTTTTTTGTCTTAATTCCAGCATGTTTTAAGACTTATTTTAGACTATTTTAGCACTATTTTTGGTTGATAGTTGCATTTGAGCTTTGCTTTGCATGCTTATAGTGTAATTGTCCTCATGAGTTTGGTGTTCTAGGCCTTAGACATCATTTTATTTGAGTTGATTGCATTTATTTATGGCTTTCCATACTTGTGATCACTCTGAATCATCTCTACAACCACCCTCTTTTCTTGGATTTTATTTTTCTTGAAAGTGGTTCAAACAACTTATTTGTTTAAAGCACGAGATTGAGATGTCATGCTTAATGGTTTAATCCCTTTGGGGGTTCATTACCAACGGTACGGTATCTCTTTCATGCCCAAAGCAACTTTTGGTTTGAGCCTTCTTTCCATTAGAGGACTTAACCTCACCATGGGACTCAATGAACTAAAGAATGGATGGTAATCTAAAATGAAGTAATAAAATGGGGCTAAAAAGGTGCAAGATAATAAAAAGTGTTCTGTTCAATCGGACGTTAATTGAATACATGGAAGCTTGAGGCATTTCATACTCATTGGTGATGAAATGATTCAAGTTTCCAAGATTACTACTTCCCTTGATCAATTCATGAAAGGAAGGAGGTTAGAGTCTTATTTTGTTGCATTTATTGAACTTGCACACTTTGGTTCATGAGCCATCATGCAATGAAATTGCTTGAGTTGGTGGTTTGTGGATCAAGTTTAGTACTCCTTTGATTTGTTCATGAAAAAGAGGGGTGAGTTGTGCAGACAACCCTTGAGAATACCCTGTGCATGCTCTGTTTGTTCTTTGTTGTAGCAAGATGAATCCTGTAGCAGTGGCCAACAGGCCACCTTTGATGGCCGGCCGGCTATCACTGGTGGTCGACAGGCCCTCACTCCTGGCCGGCTGGCCATTAATGCAAAATTCAGCAGTGTGTTTTTTGAGCACAGCAGAGCCATTCTAGAGGTGGACAAAGGCGTAAGTGTTCTACTGTGCAACAGAGACCTTTTGGAAGCAAAACAGTTGCTTTTCGGATGGAAACCAAGCACGTGCATGAGCATTGCTCGCGTATCGAGCATGTTTAAGTTTAAATATTTAGTTTAGATATTTGTTGTAATTAATTAGTTGTAACTAGTTAATTTTGTAAAGTGTTGTAATTAATTAGTTAATTAACTAGTTGTTTGATCTCGTCTTGTAATTATTTTAGTTAACTAG
The DNA here is from genome assembly GCA_025200525.1 of Camellia lanceoleosa. Lineage (NCBI taxonomy): Eukaryota > Viridiplantae > Streptophyta > Magnoliopsida > Ericales > Theaceae > Camellia > Camellia lanceoleosa. The sequence continues at coordinate 139,106,860 of CM045763.1, forward strand.
AATAGTTAATTCATTTGTTGTAATAATTAGTTAAGTAGTTTAGCTAATTTAATTTGTGTTGTAATAATTAGTTTAGCTTAGCTAGTTAGCTAATTAGTTTATTTGGACTCTCCTTTGTGAGAGCGCAATGTAATAATGTGTATGTCTTCCAACCCCACGTCTTTCTCCTTTTTATTTACTAGCTTATGATGATTAGTTTAGGGACATCATGTTTTGTTTAGCATACTTTATGTTTACATCCACTTGTATTGCATGCACCGAGGTTCGGTTCATCATTCTAACTTGCATTGTTAGCTTAAAACTTCTTTGAATATGTGCTTAGACCGTATGCTATTAAATTTATTCATATGCTATATTAGTAGCCGAGCTTATTAGTTGCATATCGCATGTGTTGCATTAGTCATATTATATAGTTAGGATCATGCATTGTTCTAACTTTTTCATCTTTTTGGCTTGGAGTACTAGGTGAGCCTTTACTCGCTTTTGCATATCGCATGTGTGTGATTGTTGCCATGTCTAGCATGCTTGCCATGAGGCCAATTGCTTAATCAATATAATTGCTTGAATGCCTGTGGATCAAGGCTAAGTGCTTGAATTGGAATAAATTGAGTAAATGTTCATATGCGATCATTTTTTCAAGTGGTACATATTTCGAAACAACTTTTAAAACAAACATGAATTGAGATGTTACAATTCTTGAAAAATTAGTCTATACTTGTGTGTGTGCGCATCACATGGTAATGCTAGCCTAATAACTGGAAAACGAGCATATAATGTACATAAGATTCATATCATGATTAGTAGAGGCCGATCTTTGATCCGGCGAGCGGAGGTGCTCAATTCATGACCTTCCCCTCTCGTATCCAAGTTCCCGAGCAAAGACAATCTTGGTGATGACGGACACGTGACCTTTGGCAAGAGTCATGGGTTTCCTAAATTTCCCAAAAAATATTTAGGTGGACGACTCTGTATTTGGCAAAGCAGTCCATTATTGGCAATTTGATTTAAAATCGATTTTTCAAAAGATTTGCCGAATTGGGACTCTTTAGTAATTACCTATTTCACATTGTACTTGTGAAATCAGATTCAGAACCGTGAGAGTCTGATACTGTAGGGCTTATTCGCCATCCAAAGGGGGGTGCAAAAAAGTTGAGCTACAGCCATGAGAAACTCAACCAAGTGGTCATCATCTCGATAATCAACAAATGAATGGGCATCTTTTGTATCAACCCAAACAGGCGCACAAATAGAGAGCTGATCCCATAAAGTATACATGGATGATAAAAAATTATTGATGAACTGTCCTGGTGCCTAGCGTTTACCATGAAGATTGGTTTGAATCTATTACCAATGAGAATAGGGATGACAATATGAACCTGGTCTGACGGGGAGCCGGACCGCCCAGTCCCGATAAATAGGGTTTTCCCCGAAAATTATTCCCCATAGGGTTGAGGCTGGTATTAAAAAATACATCCCCAATGATTTTTGGGCTGGGGACGGTGATAGGTTTCCCAACCCCGGCCCCGCCCTGAAATTTCCCCGCCTAGATACATATGTTTAGGGTTGTATTATTATATATATATATATATCTCACTCTTTGACTCTCTCAATTCTCTCACTCTCTTGTTCTTTTCTCTCTCCAACTTTCTCACTCTTTGAACTCTTTTCACTCTCTTAATCTCTTGTTTTTCTCTCTCTCAACTCTCTCACTCTCTTACTGTTTCACTCAACTCTCTCACAATCTCGATGGTTTTGCAGTCATTCAAGCGCTAGAAACCACCTCCTTCGTCGCTGATTCTCCATGGCCTTCACACCTCTCATTCGCGGCTTTCATCTTTGGATCCAAATCCAAAGTATATCGCCTCCTTCATCATCTCCGCTACCACCGATTGTGAGATCTAGATCCAAATCAGAATAGAGTTTTAGAGAGAGAATCAATGACTGTTGATGATTTTTTTAGATTTGTTGATATTTTTTTAGATCTTTTTTTCCTTCTTCAGATCTTTTTTTTTATTTTTTTATTTTTTTTATTTAAGTTGATGATTGTTGTTGTTGACGATGATGAATTGAAACATACAGAAAATAGATTTTTTTTTGTGTTGAACAATTTAAAAAAAAAAAAAAAAGTCAGGGTTTTTCTAGGGTTGGGGAAACTCTATCCCAATTAGGGGGTGGGGGTGGGGATGGGGGTGATGGCGTCCTCGCTGGGAATGGGGGCGGAGACGGAGATTTTTCTACTTTTGGGGATCGGGCACGGGGAGTGTAATCCTCGGCCCCGGCCCGGCCCGGCCCCTTGCCATTCCCAAATGAGAAAGCCCAATAATACGATATGAGTCTTTGAGAAAGTCCCATATGGATTTAGTAGGAGTGGGGTTGATATTAGTTTGGAATCACCCAAACTGAAGATGAATAGAAATTGTAGAGATGTTCTGAAACCAGGTAATAATATGATAATTTTTACTATCCCATGTATCATGACGATCGACAAATTTGGCTTTAGATTCATTCTTGGCTTGGATTGGTTTCTTCAATTCTCTAGTAATAACTGTCATAATTGTCAGCCTTTGAGAAAGTCAGATATAGGTTGAAACTAGAGGAGCTAATTGGTGCCATCAAAGATTACAGAAATTGGCTAGGTAGAGTCGAAGCGGTAAATTTGGGCAAAAAAAAAAAAAAAAACAGAATGTGGAAAAAAAAATATTTGACCACTGAACGCAGAATACAAAAAAAAATTAGGAACCTGTCCAAACTTACTGAGAACAGGTTTGAAACAAGGTGAATCGACCAAGAAGAAGATTGAGCCAGTCTGAATGAACCGGTTGAGGCAAAGGCTGGCTGGCATGCATGTTGATACGGGCACTAGGGCTGACATCAGTGATGCAAAGAGAAAATGCGCTAGGGTTGATGTTAGAGAGGAGCTGTGTAACAATGTGAAACTAACGTCAGAAGGTGCGCAGGAGGACGCGCTGCGCTAACGCCGCCAGGTTAGTGGAGAGACGTGCGTATGAAAAACGCATGGCGTGTGGCTTTGGAGAAGACGGCACATGACGACACGTGAAAGCTCCGTTTGGGTCGAGGTTGGTGAGGACAGGAGCATCGTGAGGAGACAAAGGGACTGGTGGCTTGACTTTGTGATTATGACCACTGGTGAGAGAGTAGTAAGCTAATAACCAATCGGGTTGGTTTGTTGGTACATCGAAAAATTATATTAGAACACTGGTGAGAGAACCAAGGGAAGTAAGGAGCAAAGTTTAGAACTTTACTTCTGATACCATGTGTTGGCTACATATTTTATACAAGCCAATTACAATTTGACGCGTGGCAGAATAAGGGTAATACAGGAAGGCTAGTCAAGTCTTTGATCCCGATCGTACACGTGGCAGTTAGTATTGGTTATTACAAGATCTGAGTAGCAGTGGATCAACAAAGAGAGGCAAAGTGATGTGGCTTCAATGGTTACTCACATTTAAATTCAAATTTATGAGGGAAGTCTAACTGCAAGTGATGGCATAGTGGGCTAATTACAACGCAACATGATCAGCGATCATGGAGAAGCAGTTCGACGGTTAGAAATGCAGTTCGATGGTCATCCTTGAGAAGTATAAATAGCATAGAAGGCCCCAGAAAAAAGCCCCAGACTCAGATCCAAAAAAACCAGTCTTATTATACTTATTTTCCTTTCCAGTTTTACATTTCCAGTCTTACATTTCCTGTACTTTAAATTCCTGCACTGCATTTCGTTCATAGGAGTAGTTTCAAGTAGATTGTTGCTGTAAACCTCTACGAGGCTGAGTTTGGATCATTGTAAGTTTTTCATTTTTATGAAATACTTCAACCGTTCTTCATTTAATTGTTATTTTGCTTAATTCTCCTAAATCAAGCCACCAGTAAAAGTCCTCTTCATTGAGGTTGAAAAAACTAAAACACAATCGTCTGATAATTGGTTGGCAATTAATTTTCTGTAAAGACTGATTGATCCATGCTGGCACGCTCACAATTACAATAATAACCTTCGAAAGCCAAAAAGCCAACATATATTTTTGGCACACTCGGTGGGACTAATTGAAATGGCTAGACGTAGGAGACAAGGAGAAAATGAACGCTTGGAAGAAGGTGTGGAAGGAGAGGTAGAGATACCTAATCCAGAGGATAATGTGATAACACATCCTGTGGAAACTCCCATTTTATCAGAACCTATAGTCGAACAGACCAGCATTTCAGAACAAGTACCACATGTTCATAATATTAGACGAGACCAAGGAGTTGGACCATCCACTGTTCCATTTACTCAGCCAATAAATCCATGGGGTGGCCTAGTAGATGCTATGGGACATCAATTAATGAACACGATGGAAAGGTGGGCAATATCCTTTTTGGATCGAATGAATAACCACCAACCAACAAACACAAGACACATCGAGGAAATTTCAAATGTCCCTCAGCAAAGATTGGCTAGAGATAAACAACCTATGCAAGTTAATGGACATTCTAATGGTCAAACTAGTAATCAGAACTATGAAAGACCGTTACCTCAGTCTTGGTACGAGCCTATTCCGAGGCCTATAGTAGGTCAAAATACCTCAGTGCTTAACAGTGAAGCCATGCAATTTGGTGGGTCTGGCCTAGTACAAGAAAATGGCATAAGAATGGTTTCAAATCCCATTTTCGAAGCCATACCTGGCACAAGGGGGTTCACTAATGCCTTATTCGAATTTACACCCGGGGCTTGGAAGGTTTTCCAACAAATGGAAGAGACATAACACCAGTTCTAGCACCTTTCGTAGGACAGGGTCAAAGAGGTTACCCATACCCCCAACAGCAACCTACACCACAGGGACAACCAGTCCCAAATATACCACCTTATGGACCAAGAGGACCACAGGCACAAGTTTGCCCACAAAATCCTATGTTTGCCCCTCCAGTAGTGGTTCAGCAGGCACAAAATATGGTCCCTAGGGACCAAATTACAGATATTGTTAGAGAGATGTGTGGACCGATAGCTCGGGGGGTCCAGACTCCTGTGTACAGGAAACCATATCCAGAATGGGTAGACAGGGTACATGAATACCCAAGAGGTTTCACGATACCAGATTTTGCCCTTTTTTATGGGAATGGAAACCAATTAATAGTAGAGCATATTACTAGGTTTGCTGCTCAATGCAGCGAATTTACCAATAATGACTATATGAAGTTAAGGTTATTCCCAAATTCTCTAACTGGGGGAGCATTTGTATGGTATATTAACCTTACACTTGGCTCTATCCAGATTTGGCAATAGATGGAAGAGGCATTTCATGCCCAATTCTTCCAATCAGAGCTAGAGGTTTCCATGGTAGACTTGGCAAGATTGAGTCAAAGGCCTGATGAGAAGGCTACTCAGTTTATTGCCAGATTTAAAAAGACTCAAAATAAATGTAGAGTCATCTTACCAGAGCTAGAATTCGTGAGATTGGCTCAAAATGGTTTAGAGTTTAGGCTTCGAAAGAAGTTTGACTCAACTGAGTTCAGAGACTTAGTGGAACTCACTTATAAGGTGTCTAGGTACGAAGCATTACTAGAGGAGGAACAAGATCGAAACAATGCATCGTACAAGACATATTATAGAGATCCTAATTATGAGATCGATGCAGTAGAGATTATGGGGAAAGAACCTATAATCTATGAAGCACTAATTCATAAGGATACAACAATTGACCAATAGTTTAAAAAGAAAGACCTTCATAGGATATACTCTTTCGATTTAACTAAGGCAGATGACATTTTTAATCATTTGCTTGCGGCCAACTTCTTTAAGTTACCGAAAGGAGTCAAAATTCTATCTCCTGATGAACTTAAAGGAAAAATATATTGTAAATGGCATAATTCTTGGTTTCACTCGACTAAGAACTGTATTGTTTTTCGAGACAGGATCCAAGAACAAATTCGGAAAGGAAGTTTAAAATTCCCAACTAAAGCAGAAAAGGCCATGGGGATTGACAGTAATCCATTTCTAGAAATTGGAGAGGTGGCAGCCAACGTCATAATGCTAGACTTTCGAAGCTTGTCCTTGAAAGAATTGGGAGAAGTCAATGTGCAGATGCATGTTGCCAACCAGACAACTATTAAGAAGGACACAGGAAATCTACCAGTTATTGGACAAGGTTTCTCACACCAGAGGGAAGACTCTGATGAAGAAGCACTAGATGACGACTCCTTAGAAGTAGCTGTAATGCAAAAGATGTGTCCTAGGTGCAGACTGAGCTACAAATGGTTGAAAGGGTTTCCAATTGATGGGAAGCAATATTACAGGGATGTGCAGAGACGTCCCAAACCAACCAATGCTTACAATAAAAGGCCATATCCATCTAGTGTTAGGCAGCAGCCATTGATGGTTGAACCAACAGTTGATAGAATGCATTCTAAAGGCAAGAGGCCTTTATATGAGTCCAGGCCACCTAATTATTACAGAATGGAGAGCAGTCATTCTGAGAGGAGACTGGAGAGAGGTTCAGTTTATGGGATCAAAGCCAGAGATTGGCCCCCTAGACCAGCCTCACGCAGGACAGAAAGTGGACACCTTCATCAAAGGCCTGAGTTAGGCCCAAAGCATGAAGTCAGGGCCAAACAGTGGTCTTCACAGCCAGCTTCGAAGGTGACTTCGAAGGGAGAAAGAAGCAGTCCAATAGCCAGGTCAGTAAGTTCGTGGGTACCTGGGGTCCAAGATTGGTTTGTGATGCAGAACAAACCTAGGGAAGTGTTTACCCAGAGAGATGTAATTGGAAACCAAGGCAGGATGGTCAAGCCTCCTTTGGTGGCTCCAAACAATTGGGTATTGCTTAAGCACCCAAAAACAAAGGAACCAGATATGGTCCCCGTAATTTCTAGATCACAAAAGAGGAAAATTTAGCGTAGGTATACTCAGTACCAGCAATACCTGAAAGAGAGTGGAGAAAGCTCTTCATTGGTCCAGATAGAAGGGAAAAAAATCCAAAGCCAGACCAATCTCCAAGACCCACTCTACAAGACAAAATGGGTTGTAGCAGAGAACAGTTGGCCAAAGTTCACTCTGAACTAAAAGCCAGAGAGAAGTCCAATTTGGCAGGATTGGAGAAGGCATTGATGGAGAGTGATAGCGAGGTAGAGAAAGAAGTTGGCCTAGGCCAAAAGAAAGAAATGGTTGAAGAAGAAATGTTCGAAGCCTTCATGGCTGAACAAACATTTTTGGTTGAAAAACCAATTAGAAAAGACCATTCGAAGGAGCTCGTTAGTAATGCTGTACCAGAATGCAGCATGGAGGATGCTTCCGCAGTGACTGAACAAGGTAGCCAAAAGGAGAAACAAGCACAGCCAGCCATCCAATTTGGCTCAGTGTCAATGAATATGGTTCACATACTACCGCATGAATTCCAAGCTGGAGATGAGAACCAAGAGGGGCAAGAAATGGAACCAATTCCAGTCTCTAGTGAAGACTCACAAGTGAGTATGGTGCAAGATGATTCCGGAATGGCTACCCCAATGGAAACTGAATATGAGAGTGAAGAAGAGGTGAGCATTAACCTGTCATATCCTTTTGAATATCCCTCGAACTCTATGACACAGCATGTCAAGCCTTTGTATATCAAGGCCTTTTTCGATGGGATACAATTGAATCGAGTCTTGATAGATAATGGGGCAGCGGTGAACTTACTACCGAAATCTTCCTTGAAGAAACTAGCGAAAAGGAACCCCAGGTCAATCCCAACTAGCACAACCATTGCTGGTTTCGCCGGAGACAAACAGATGGCTCAGGGAATTCTGCTTATCAACCTGAGTGTGGGAACCAGGGACTGCATGACAGCATTCTTCGTCATCGACAGCAATGCTAAGTACAATGCTTTACTTGGTAGAGATTGGATTCACACTAACAAGTGTGTGCCTTCCTCTTTGCATCAGAAACTAATAATGGCCTTGGGAAATGGGGAGACAGAGGAAATTAATGTAGATCCTCAACCCTTCATAGCCTGTGTAGACTTCGCAGAGGCCAAATTGTATATTGAGGGAGTGACACCACTCAGTATACTGAGGAAACCTGATGGCTCAGCCGAAGTGACGGCTGATGAGAAAGTGACACACCTAAAGCATTTAGTCCAGGAGAGTACTGATGAAGAGGTTGTCGTTAAGGATGACAATGATGCCTGGTTGTAGGCAAAGAAATGAAGTCCAAGAAGCCAAGTCTTTGGCTCTAATTAAGTTCTCAATATTGGATGTAAAATCAATAGTCCAGAGAGTACAAAAGCAAGAGAAAGAAGCCATGATAATTGGCTGCAAGAAGAAGCAACAACAGGCCAGAGTTTTGGTCCTTGACAAATATTGTGCATTGGACATTGAAACAAAAGTCCAGGAGATACAGGAGGAAGAAGCCTTATGGACAGACTTTGTCTGTGAGGAGGAGGGTAAAGATGTTAAATTAAAGAACCTAGGAGCAGAACAAAGCAAGAAGATTGCTTCAAAGCCAGAAGGGATCAAAGAAGAAGCTTCAGTAAGTTCTCAGACACAAGACCCCTTAGAAGAAGTAAATTTAGGGGAATGTTCTATGCAATAGCCCACCTATATAAGTGCTTGTTTGAATGCTCTGGACAGGGACCAGTTGTTGGTTGTTCAGAAGAAATATAAAGATTGTTTTGCATGGTCTTATAATGAACTGCCAGGATTGGATAGGTCATTAGTGGAACATAGGCTCCCTATGAGGCCTAATTTCAAGCCATACAAGCAAAAGCCAAGAAGAATGAGTCCAGAAGTGATTCAAAAAGTAAAGGAAGAAATTCTTAGACTACTCAAGGCAGGCTTTATCAGGACAGTCAGGTATGTTGAATGGCTATCCAATATTATGACTGTAGTTAAGAAGAATGGTAAAATAAGGGTATGCATTGATTTCAGAAACTTAAATCTAGCAACTTCAAAAGATGAATATCCTATGCCTATAGTAGACTTGTTGGTAGACAGTTCGGTAGGGCATCAAATTTTATCAATGATGGATGGGCACTCTGGTTATAACCAAATTTGCATTGTAGAGTAGGATGTTCACAAGACAGCATTCAGGTGTCCTGGGAATATTGGGACCTTCGAATGGGTTAAAATGCCATTTGGCCTAAAGAATGCTGGGGCTACATATCAGAGGGCTATGAACACTATCTTTCATGACCTCATTGGAGGGTATTTAGAGTGTTATATTGATGACATTGTAGTTAAATCCCAATCCATGGAGGAGCATCTGCTTCACTTAGAAACAGCCTTTGAAAGAATGAGAAAGTTCAAATTGAAACTCAATCCTCTTAAGTGTGCTTTTGGTATATCATCTGGAAACTTCTTGGGTTATGTAGTACACAAGAGAGGAATACAAATTGACCAGAATAAAGCCAAAGCCATCATTGAAGCCAAACCTCCATCAAGTAAGAAAGAATTACAAAAATTCCTTGGATAGGTTAATTTTCTTCGAAGATTCATTTCTAACATTGTAGGGAAAACTAAAGTATTTTCTTCCTTATTAAGGATAAAAGATGAAAAGGAATTTGTGTGGATAGCAGAGCATCAAATTGCTTTCGAAGGTATCAAAGCCTACTTGGCCAACCCTCTAGTGCTGATGTCACCAAAGGGTGATAAGCCCTTGAAGTTGTACATAGCTGTAGCAGAAGATTCATTGGAAGCTTTCTTAGCCCAAGATAATGAAGAAGGCAAGGAGCAAGCTGTTTATTACCTTAGTAGGTTTTTAAATTCTTGTGAATGTAAATACTCAGCTATAGAAAAGCTGTGCCTTGCATTGTATTTTGCTGGAATGAAATTGAGATACTATCTTTTGCCTACAACTGTCTTGGTAATTGCAACCACAGATTTGGTTAAGTATATGTTATCTAGACCTATGTTTAGGGGAAGAATTGGCAAATGGATATTAGCCTTATCAGAATTTCATTTAGAATATGTTTCCCAAAAGGCAGTAAAAGGACAAGTTTTAGCTAATTTTTTGGCAGACCATCCATCTCAAACAGAAAGCCAAGAGATAATGGAACTTGGTATGGCTAGTGTTGAGCTATGGCAAATGTGGTTCGATGGATCGAAAGCCAATGGCCTAACTGGAATTAGTATAGTAATTAAGTCAACACAAGGAATAGAAATCACACATGGTTTCAGAGTGGATGAAATTACTTGTTCTAATAATCAAGCTGAATATGAAGCCTTAATAGTGGGATTGGAAATTCTTATTGGGCTACAAGTTCATGCAGTTGACATATTTGGAGATTCTCAATTGGTGGTTAACCAAGTGAAAGGGATTTTCAAATGTCAAAGTATAAGCATGTTGCCATACTATATTGTTGCATTACATCTGCTTTCTTAATTTCAAATAGCAAATGTAACTCATGTCCCAAGATTCTTGAATAATAGAGCTAATGATGTGGCTCAGAAAGCTTCGAATTTTAAGAGAAGGGATAATACTCAAAGGGACATAAGCTAAACAACATACCAGAAATCTATACCACCCTTAAATAAAAGGAATGTAGTCGTGGAAGTCAATCATAATGACTTACAGGAACAAGATTATAGGTATCCAATAATGCAGTACTTGGCTGGCCCATTCTCGAAGGCCAGCAGAAAAATTAAATTGCAATCTATGCAATACATTATATACGGTAATGCTCTCTACAAAAGGGGGGGGGGGGATGGTTTATTGCTGGAATGTTTAGGGCCAAAAGAAGCATTGATAGCTATGGATGAGGTTCATGAAGGCATCTGTGGTGCTCATCAGCCTGGTGTGAAGATGATGTGGTTGCTTCGAAGGAATTCCTACTATTGGCCAACTATCCTTAAAGACTGTATAGAATATGCAAGGGGTTGCCAGGCATGTCAAAAGCATGGCATGATCAGGCATGTGTCCATAACTGACCTGCATGCAGTAGTAAAGCCTTGGCCATTTAGAGGATAGACCATGGATATGATGGGAAAAATACATCTACCTTCTTCGAAGCATCATTGTTTCATTTTAGTGGCCACTAATTACTTCACTAAATGGGTCGAAGTTAAGCCATACAAGGCTGTAGACCAAACTGAGGTTATTGCATTCATTAAGGATTTGATCCACAGATTTGGTATCCCACAGACTATAACTGTTGATAATGGGATTGTGTTTGATGGGAAAATGGTAAAGTCTTTTGTGGCAGAATTTGGAATTAGCCTTGTTAATTCCACCCCCTATTATGCACAAGCCAATGGTCAAGCTGAATTATCCAATAAGTCCTTGAAAAAGGGAATACAAAAAGTTGTGGAGGACAATCCTAGAGATTGGCATAACTTGTTGTTGGATATATTGTGGGCTTATAGAACTTCCCCAAGGTCAAGCACAGGAGTCACTCCTTATGCCTTAGTATATGGGCATGATACAGTGTTACCTGTGGAAATTAATGTTAAGTCCTTGAGGGTAAAATGCCAAGACCAGTTAAATCCTGAACAATACCATCAGAGTATGTGCTTGGAATTAGAAAGCATAGATGAAGCTAGAATTCTGACATTAAATAGCATTCTTTTTCAAAAGAAGAAAGCAGTCAAAAATTATAATAAGAAAGTCAAACACATTGGCTTTGATGAAGGTGATTTAGTTTGGAAGACAATACTCCCAATAGGAATTAAAAGCCATAAGTTTGGCAAATGGTCACCCAACTGGGAAAGACCATATCAAATTCATAGAGTCCTGCCTTTTGGAGCTTACCATTTGAGAAATTTGAATGAATATGTACATCCCAAAAGGATTAATGGCAGATATTTGAAGCCTTATTTGCCAACCATTTGGGAAACACAAGGAATAAAATAAATACTAAGTACAAGAACACAAGAATACTCAAATGATAAACAAAAGTTTATTTTTTCATAAAGAATTAAATACATTCCGCCATAAATTGGCCCAGAAATCATTACAATACCTTAGTTGTTCTTTTAGAACAGACGTTCTAGTTTTAAAGGATGAAAACAATTGAATGGCTGTAGTCATTTCTTGCTTTTGATCGGCTAGTCCTTGGTTGGTGATCAGCAACTTGGTATCAGTTCGGGCTAAGGCCTGGTTGACTACAGATAACTCCTCCTCAAGATGAGCCTTCCTCTCCAATAGTTGAGTACGAAATTGGGAGACAGAAGAATGTTGTTCCTTTAGCTCTGATATCTTAGCATGTACTGTTGAAACAAAGTCCTGATCTCTAACCAATTTCTTCTCTGCAGCCTTGGCAGCACAACAAATATTGATGTAGAAGTCAATAGTAGTTGCTGCCTGAGATAGATGACTTGAGACAGTCATGCCGGATTGCTCAATAATTTTGCAGCACTGAAGGAAGCCATTCCTTATTATAGGTCTCTCTAGGGCCTCGAAAGGAATCCTTGAAAAAGATGTCAACAGTTCCAGGCAGTTGTCCAAGTCTATCAGAGGTGTAGAAGGCTTACTACTGGAAAAAGGACTCTGAAAAATTTCTAGTAAAGAGTCAGCCAAAACTAATGGCTTAGCTTCATCATTGGCTATTGGAGAAGTAGAGAGCATGTCAAGGAGACTGGCAAGTCTTGCTTCGAAGATATCTACCTCATCCGTGGACATGAAGGGCGCAGAAAGAGTTGTAGTGGAGGCATAGAGGACTGCATGGGATAGGAGAGATGGGTGAAACATCTTCAGCAATCTCTATGGTCCTAGCCACCAATAGGTCAAGGGAAGAAGGGCTGGAACTAGGCAGAGATAATAAACCATGAGTTGGAGAGCTGCCAGCACCCTCTATAGGGGAATCAACTACTATCAGAGATGGAGCATCAGTTGGAATTTCCTTAGGAGGAGGGGGAAGAGCAAAGCTCGAAAGAGAACTGAATTGAGGTAGATCCAAAGATAAGTAAGGAAGATACGGATTTAATCCAAAGGAAAGAGATGCAGGAATGCTTGGCCTCAATGAGGGTACATTGAATGTAGGCCTAGGAAGTGGGAGTATTATCTGAATAGTCCTCACATTTTGCATATGATCAACTTCAACTGAAACTGAGGGAGTCTTTATTGGAAGAATAGGCTCAGTAGTTGTTGTTGCAAAAGAAGAGATGTAAAGTAATGTCAAGTTTCAATACCAAAAATTTGATAAGGGAGAAACAGTAAAAGCATGAAAGAAATTACATGTTTCAGAAGTGATAGTAGCAATAGGAGAGCTTCGAAGGGAATAGTGCTCAGCAATATGTTGCTTTCTTGCAGTTTCCCTTTGGGTTGCATCAGCAGCAGCTGCTTCATCTCTTAAGAATTGCTGCTGCCGTCTCTTCTCAGCTCTCTCAAAGACAATGATGGCCTTAGAATGCTCTTGTTCTACTGCCTTAGCAGCTGCTTCATGAATAGGGTCTTCGACCAAATCAGAAGGAGAGACAGTCATCTTCCTTCTCTTTTTTCTATGTATTGGTCTTGCCTGTTCCTTCTCAATTTCTCTCTCTTTGATCTGGGATTTAGATTCCTCAGAAGTAAGTTCCTTTTCTACTACTCTAGCAGCTGTCTCATGAGTGGGATCTTCAATCGAAGGAAAGACAGTCATCTGTTCCCTCTTTCTCCTCTGTAATGGTACTTCCTGTTCTTTCTCAATCTCTTCTTCTTCAATCTAGGATTTGAATTCCTCAGGAGTGAGTGTCAGCTTCCTTTTCTTTTTCTGCTTTTGTTTATCCTTGAGAGTAGCTAGGATTTCAGCCCTCTTAGGAGATTCTTCTTGTGGAGACCCTGCACCAAGAGGTATGAATGTAAAGGAAACAAACAAAAGAGTCTAAGGGGAAACCTGAAAAATACTTACCCCTCTTTGAAGCAGCTCTAGTAACTCTACCAGAAGAGGATGAAGCTACAGGAGCAGTTTTGGCAGCTGTGGAAAGAGAGGGGATGTTCTCAACTATGGTTGATTTGGCCTTCGAAGGCACTCCTAACCCTATCAGTAAGTCATGAGGGTGTACGAATAGGCGCACTTCCATATTGGCTGTCCACTAGTTTTGAAATCTTTTCAGAGCCAGGCCAGAAGGAAGGAAGGGGACAAATTTGAACTCGCTCAATTCTTTCAACAGTTTGAATGTTGCTTCTTCCAGTTTTGATTTGGGTATTGTCAACTCTCTGGCTGTAAGATGGACATTCGAGAGACTGCAGAGTGGAATGGGAATCCCCTGAGTTAACCCAAATTGCTTGGCAAATTGAGAAGGACAGTACACCTTAGCTATACACTTATAAGCTCGAGGGTTTAAAGTGCCAATGAACAGCTCCCTCGGCAACAAAATAGAAGCCCACTCTTTATCAGCTAAGAATGTTCGAAGCCAAGTAGGTCCTTTGTTGGCATCAAAAGGGCAGAAGAAGGTAGGAGGTGGAGAAATGGAAAGTTGGTAAAAAATGGTGAAGTAGTAGGCAAAAGAAGCATGATAAAGAACAACTCTGGCATATTTTTCCCCATAAGTGCTAGGGTCCGGAACAAGGAATTTTAAGCATTTGGGATGCAAATTAGTGAAGTAAGCAAAGAGCCAAAGTTGGAGCACCCAAAGGGGACCCCCTTGGTTCACATCAAGAGGTTTCTCAGAAAATTGGGAACAAGCTCTATAAACATGGCCTAAGAGGTAAGAAGCCAGGGTTATGCATTTTTTCAAGACAAGTGTGTAACAAGCCCGCGAGGGACCTCGTGCTACAGTTCGGACTCGATTTGCGTCACGGTTCTTAATCTGAACCAAAGAGTCCAAATTCGGCAAATCGTTTTGAGAAAATAGATTTTTGAAAGAAATGCCAAACATGGACTGCTTTGCCAGATACAGAGTCGCCACCTAAATATTTTATTTTGGGGGAATTTAGGAAACCCTGACTCGGTGCCAAAGGCCACGTGTCCGTCATCACCAAAGTTGCCTCGGCTCGGGAACTTGGGTATAATCGGGGAAGGTCAGCTATGTAACGCCCCGACTTCCGGATCGTTAATAAATCAAATCAACCTCAAATTTATAATCGCAGATAACTCATAATCCCAAATATACAAATCATCTCCACAAATAATTAACTTAAATTTCTCCAAAACATTAATTATACAAATCTCCAAAAATAATATATAGTTGTGGACTAAAAGAATCTCCAACTCAAACAATCTCTTTAGATGCTTCAACTCCCACCGCCACTAAATTTGCTCAATGCCTGAAAAATAAATTAATTCGGGAAGTATACAATACAACAGAAATAGCAAGGTTCGCATGTAAAATAAATTAATAGAGATCCAAAGAATTACACAACCGATTAGATTCGATAAACAAGCAATTTATCAAATTGCACAAACAAGTCAACTCGACATATGATAATTTATCCGAACCAAATACCGGTCCTACTTTGACATGACCGATTCCGCCTCACCCCTTACCCAAGCACAACCGCTTATCCGGCTATTGGTACAAAGTATATTGGCAAAGTCCACTCGATCCATGTACGGAGCATTTCCACGTCATTTAGCCAGACAAATCAACATTTCCAACACAGAATAACTACACAGAGTTCATCAAATGATTAGAGTAATCAAATGAATCAACAACGAATAATTCCATAGAATTTATCAAACAATTAGAATAATCACGAGGAGTACAACTTTATGGGAATTAAAAATAAACTCTTTGCAAAGAGAATTTGGGAAGCATATTGTATACCACCCGAATTACCTCAAATCAATCTCCTCCGTCTCCAACACTCGAATCTCGATCTTTCTCCATAAATCTCCAAATTCTAAGTCATAAGGTATGTAAGGTTTCACAAAATCTACAACTCTCCTCCTGTATGAAAATGCTTACTCTCACTTTAAACATTCTTAATCTAAACTCTAAATCTATATAACAAATGGAAAGAGATATGGAAAAACCATAGAAAGAAGTTGAGAGGTGAGCTCAATTTATAGGCAACTTAGTGTAACATACTAGTTGGAATATGAAAGGACAGATTAGAATTTACTTGAAATTAAAGTCTACTAGTTGGAATTTGAAAGGACAAGTTTGAATATGAATGAACCACTAATAAGGATAGTAAATGAATCACTAATAAGGATATTAAATGAACAAGTTTGTCATAAAAGCCTACTATTTGGATATGAATAGACAAGTCACTAGTTGGATTATGAAAAGACACTAAAAATATGGGGTGTCACAAGCTATGAGCACCCCCTCTCACCCGATCCGAAGACCGGCCTCTACTAACCGTGATATCATCTTTTGAAAATGTTATGTGTTCTTATTCTGGTTATTAGCCTAGATGTACTACGTTATGTGCACAGCAAACAAGTATAGACCAAATTGCCTAAATTGGAACAAAACATTTCATGTTTGTTTTGAAAATGGTTTGCTACTCACAAGTAGGCTAAAATGAAGATTTTGCCACCCTCAAGTGGGCTTTAGAAAAGATGGTTTTGCCACTATCTAGTGGGCTTAAAACTCACAGTTTTAATGCATTATTCCAACTTAGGTAATTTGACCTCCATCCACAGGCATTCAAGCAATTATATCACATAAGCAGCTAGCCTCATGGTAATCATGCTATTATGGCAACATTCACACGCATGCGATATGCTAAAGCATAAAAGCTTACCTAGTACTCCAAGCCAAAGCAGAAACTAGTTAGTAATCATATGCATGATCCTAGTTCATGTTACGATGGCTAATGCAACACATGCAAAATGCAACTATAATAGGCTCGGCTATCCTAAAGATGGCATGTGAAATGCTGCAACTAACAAGTACTCAACTTGGAATTGAAATACAAGTGCAGTTAGCATGATGTGCCGAGCCCAATGCATGTAAGACAAATGTATGGATGCACGCATGCATAGCATAAGGTATGCTAATTTAAATATGCCCTAATACTAACCATTGAAAGCATGTAAATAAAAGGGAAAAAAGACGTGGGGTTGGAAGACATACACACACGCACCCACACTTATTACAAATTCGCCCTCGCCCAGAGGGACCAAAAGAATATACAATTTAATTAACCTACAAGCTAATTAAATATTACAAGCCCTTAATTAATTAATAAATTAACTAAGCTATGGAAAGCAGTAAAAGGTCTCGGGAAGAGGAATGAATGCATGCATGCTCGGCTTTGCTCGGAAATCCAACGCCATGCACAAGTTTGCCTCTGTTTTCCCCACTCTGCTTTTCTGAAATTTGCACAAATACCAAGGTATGCTCTCTGCACACTGTGGAGTGCCACCGACCAAGTGGGAACACCACCGGCCATATTCAGATGGTCATCAGCCATTTGTTGAGCTATCGGCCATCAATAATTGGTCGGTCGGCACTCCATGTAGCCGACCGGCCAAAACTTCATGCAGAAACCTGTTTTGGCAGCAGCAGAGGGCAAAACATGGCATGGCAATGCATTTCAAGCAAATGTGTGCACCAACGCATCCCTTATCATGTTGGTGACTCAAAGGGACATGGTTCTCGATTCTCGGACCACCAATCGCGCATTTCAATGCGTGATGGCCCATGAAACCAAGTATGCACTTTGATTTCAAATGAGATGCACATCAAACAAACAAGTGAAACCCAACCTCTATCATACTCAATTCAAGAGGCAAGGCATGTATGTACATGCAATGCGACCTAGGCATGTTAACTAAGTATGCAACATGGGCATGCAAGCAAGTAATGCACAATGTATGTTAGGCGCACAACCTAAATGAGCAAGCATGCAAGATATGGAATAATAATGGGATTGACAAGCATACAAGATGTGATCTAAGCATGCAAGTGTGCAAGGCATGCATCATATTAAGCAACCTAAACATGCAACAACACACAAGTATGCCACAACACACAAGGTGAGCATGCATCAACATGCAAAGGATGGTCTTACACTAACTTGGACAGCTCTCTACTAGGTCCAAAACAGTGGCCAAAATGATTCAACAAAGGCATGAAAACACACACAAGCATGCATGCACAAGGCCTTAAACATGGAGCATAAGCCATGAACTCTTCAAAGCATGAAAGGGATGGAAAATGAAAGTATGCAAGCATGGAACATGGACTGAAATGTGGTCTCCAATGATGCCAAATCATGAGAACAAGCCAAGTAAGGCATACTAGTGACCTACACACCCAAGGCTAGTAAGCTAGAATGCAAAGAAGCTATACAAAGCATGGAAAACATGACTCCAAAGACCCAAGACAGACCTTAAGCATGTTAAAACATAACCAAAAACTTCACAAAGCTAAGCCAAAATATGCAAGCATGGTGGTCCAAAGGCAAGATGCATTTCTAGGCAAAATAGAGGAATACAAAGCAAGTGTATGATGCATGCGAAGGGTCAACAAACCAACATGGGATAGAGATAAAACATGCTAAATAAACACCAAATACCCACTGAAATAGAGCCAACACATGTTAGAATGAGGTGCTCCTTTGGAAGGCCATGCAAGGGGTTGTTATACACATGCAAGAAGGACACTCAATATGACCAAAACAACTCTGGAAATGGCTTATGGGGGTCCTAAAACCCACTAAAAAATGCCTGAACTGAGCTCAAGAAGTGTGCAAATATAGGCCCCTTTGTAAGGCCAAAAAGGGCATCAAACAAGACAACAAGGAGAGGGGATGGCCCTCTCCTTCTTAGGACCTTAAACCACCATCCTCACCACTAAAATCCCTCAAGATTTCAGTGGTGAGGAGGCTCAAACAACGTGGTCCCGGAGCTCACTAAAAATGCACAAAAATGAGGCCAAACAAGGCCTAAGAGGGGGTAGACAACCCCAAACACAAAAGTGTTCTTGAACAAACTTAAAAATGAGCTAAAAAAAAGACTTTTTTCAGTTATACACAAAGCTTAAATCAGCATGCAAGATAGGTCAAAAGCTAATGCAAGATTGGGGAAACTAAAGCAAAGAAGTTACCCTTGAAGAACCTTTGATGAACAGCAAGGTCAGACCTCTTCTTGTGACCAAAACTAGCTTAAAACTCCAAGAACAAACCCTCAAGGCCTCTCAAGTCGAAGTGTGGTGTAATGGTGTGTGTGTTGGTGCAATACTATGGTCAAAACACACTTTAAGGCTCTTAAACACACACAAAGAATGAAAGAGAGATATAGAGAGAGAGGGTGTATATATATCAGATATATATGTCCTAGGTCTAGTTTTTGCTGAACCAAATCAAAGGAGAAGGGAGGTCTCTTATATAGACAATGAAAGGGCTTAAAGCTTACAAGAGAAACTAAAGGAAGGGTCAAGGGGGTCAAAGCTTCCAAGAGAAGCTAAGCTAAGGGTGCAAGCTTTTTGTGGAAGCCAAGACAAGGGGTCAAGGCTTCCTCAAGAAGCCTTGAGTAAAGGGTGCAAAAAGAGGGGTCAAAGGTGGTCAAAGGTGCAAAACAACCACACAAGTGTATGGGGGGTCGGGTCTGTGCACTCCAGCTGTCACAGCTGGCACGCACCATGCCTAAAGGGTGCAAAAGGGTCATACCGGCCCTGAAAGGAGGTCATCGGCCAAATAAATGGCCGGTCGGCACAATATTTGGCCGACCTGCTATTTTCTCTGGCTGGTCAGCTAAATGTATGGCCGGTAGGTGGCTGGTAAGGTCAAAAAGTGGCCGGTGAGTGTCTAGATTGAAGCCCTAGAAGTTAGCTTTCCAATTCCGCAAACCTTGCATTAAAATTCCTCCTGTGCAAAAAGTTGTGCCCTTTTTGGTGAAACCGCGCAGATTCGATCCAACCGGGATGATGCGCAACTTCAGCCAATCATATCTCCCGCTCCCGGATTTGGCTTTGGGAGATTCTTGAGTGACAAATGAAGCCCCGGAAGTAAGCTTTCCAACGGTGGTGGCCTCATAGCTAAAATCCAAGTATGTAGATGCATAAGCCCGATTCAGCGAGGGTTGCTCGACCCTCTCTTAGCGATTCTTGCCTATCTTCTTCTCCAACTTGGCTTCTTCTCTCCTTTCCCCTTTTCTTTAACTTCAAACCCCTAAGCAAGGTGTTTTGAAAATTTTTTCAAAGATTTCATCTCTCTTTCATTCATTTCCACTTTGTCCTTGCTCGGTTTACCGAAAAGCACAACATTTGACAAAATGCGAGTCTCGGAACATCGCAGAAACTTCATTTGAAAAAAAGTTTTGAAAGAGAAGGTTTTAAGGTCTAAAAACCATTCAAAGTAGCTTTGGTCCAAAATGAGGTGTGAAGCCGAGATTTGTTCCTCTCCTTGTAGAAGAAATTGAACCTTTGCCCTGCACATCTTTTACCACCAAGTAAACCATCAGTAACACCCAAGTCTTAAGGGCGGTCAAAAATGGGGTGTCTACAGTTGCCCCTCTTTGATAGAACTCGGAAGTCAAGAAGTGACGTGAATGAATGTCAAAGCTTAGAGACGACCCATTTTTGACAAGGCCGAAGACTTGGACAAACAAACAAAATATCAATAAATAAATGGTTGCGCCCATAGGCTGCCTACGTATCCCTTTGCAAGGAATCAAACCAGCGTAGTTCAGGGGCAAGATGCAAATGATATGCAGGAAGACTTTGATAATTGGACTTATACGCTACGCAAAGACGGTTTGAAAGTTGGACTTATACGCTGCGCGAAGCCGGTTTGAAAGTTGGACTTATACACTGCGCGAAGCCGGTTTTGACAAGTAAAGTGCACAAAACAGTGCGATGCGCAAAATAGCGCGAATGAGATGTAATGCAAAATGTAATGAGACGCGCAAAATAGCGAATGAAATGTAATGCACAAGATAGTGCAATGCGCAAAATAGTGCGATGCGCAAAATAGCGTGAATGAAATGTAATGCATAAGACAGTGTGATGCGCAAAATAGCGATGCGCAAAATAGCGTGAATGAAATGTAATGCACAAGACAGCGCAACGCGCAAAATAGCGCGAATGAAATGTAATGCACAAGACAATGCGATGTGCAAAATAGCGCGAATGAAATGTAATGCACAAGACAATGCGATGCCCAAAATAACGCAATGTGCAAAATAGCGCGAATGAAATGTAATGCACAATACAGTGCGATGCGCAAAATAGCGCGAATGAAATGTAATACACAAGACAATGCGATGCCCAAAATAGCGCGAATGAAATGTAATGCACAAGACAGTGCGATGCGCAAAATAGCGCGAATGAAATGTAATGCACAAGACAATGCAATGCCCAAAATAGTACGAATGAAATGTAATGCATAAGACAGTGCGATGCGCAAAATAGCGTGAATGAAACGTAATGCACAAGACAATGCGATGCCCAAAATAGCGCGATGCGCAAAATAACACGAATGAAATGTAATGCACAAGACAGTGCGATGCGCTAAACAACGCAAATGATTTGAAATGCACTAAACAGTGCGATACGCTAAACAGCGCGATTGATTTGAAATGCACAAAACAGTGCGATACGCTAAACAACGCGATTGATATGTAATGCACAAAATAGTGCGAGTGAGGTACAAAGTGTAAGTGCACAAGACAGTGCGAGTGAATGCATGTTCTATGCAAATGAGGTGCATTTTCTATGCAAGTACGGCGGAGTGCATTTTCTATGCAAAAGATACGAGCATTTTCTATGCAAGAAACAGGAGCATATTCTATGCAATATTGAAAGCAAGCATATTCTATGCAGAATTGAAAGCAAGCATATCCCATGCATTAATGATAACGATCTTGTGCACGCATGGAGCAAGTGTATATGAAAGTGCACATTCTATGCAATAGAGGGGCATCAAACATGTACCCTGGTGCCTCTGTTTTACCTCTCAGAAGGCTTTGCAACATACTCAGCTCAAAAGGGGACACCCTGTTTATATTGGCGAGAGGTAACATCTGCATGTGAAACCCTCGGGTGCTACTTGGATTGTCATTCTGACTTGAAGCAGGCTTACACTTGAAGTAAAGGCACACTCATTCTTCGGAACACTGACAAGGTCTGAAGAGGTACATCCGGAATACAATCTTGGAATTTGCCAAAGTTGAAACACACTAAGATGCTCCAAATTTTGCTCTTTTCTTTTACTTTGCAATCTGAAACCAATATAGCTTCAGATAGGTCCTGGTTTTGCTGTTCGCATGACCTGGGTTGAACCCTGCGGTTTATGAAAGAAAGAACCTTGTTTTGCACAAATATGGAGAATGGCACAGCACTCTGAGCACAAAACGATTTATTTTTGAAATTGAGAAAGGAGTTCTTAACCAGGTATTGAGTCTACGACCGAACACAGCGCACCACGACTCAACAAAGGAAAACAAAAGGTAAACATCCTAAACACATCGAGAAACACTCGAAACGACTCAAAACAAGAATCGAGATAAAACAAAAGACACGATACTCAGACGTGCACAGGGAGCCTGTTTCTCCGGGTATGTTTCCCACCCTTTCTCATTTGTGATTCTCACATCACTCTGGCACTCAAGCTCCGTGTTTTTGAAAAAGCCATTTTCTCACTTTTTCTCTCGTCGCACATCTCTCTATTCTTCACTCTCTCATTTTTTTTGTCCCTCCCCTGGGTGGTTGATGGATAAACAAGAAGTTGCGGGCTCTTGCCCCTAGCATTCTGCTGGATTCTTTTTCTTCTACTCACAACAGTGAACTTCCCCCACAGAGGGGTTATGATGCGGCTAGATGTGCAGCAGATCTGCAATCGACATTGGTTGATGATGCTCTACTGGGGAGTTTGGATGTGATCAAATCTGTCCAGATAAGGGAGTGAAATATCCTGTCCCATTCCAGTTCGTGCTTCGCACTTGGCTTGATACCTCGTTGCTTGGAGGGTGAGAGCCCTTTTTGTTAATTTCAGTTGTGTCCTTCTTGGCGAGTAGTTGACGATGGGGGAAAGACAGAACACCTGACTCAACTGTACCTCTAGTTCATCATTTTGACCATATTTTTGTTTTAGTTTTAAAACAATTTTGACCAACATGAAAGTTAGATTAACATGCTTGTTCAACTTTTGATTTAAAATCATGCAAGTCAGACTATGAGCACTGAAAATTTTTCCTTTTTGGGTCCAAGAAATGGTCTAGTTTTTTGGAAAAATGGAATAATTTTCGAGAGAATAGTCAACCTCAGTAAAAATTCTCAAAAACTATTTTGCAAACGGCCAATGCTCAACAAGCACGGAACCAACTCTTGAGATGCACAACCTCGGACCCACAACAATGGAAAATTGCCCCTTGTTTGAAGGACACTACATGGCAACGGAAAGTTGCCCCTTGTTTTAATGGCACCGCAGTGTATTGAATGGCAACGGAAAGTTGCCCCTTGTCTAAATGGCATCGCAGCGCATTATAATCAGTCCTCGGAGCGATGATTACAACCGAACTCTCGGATACAGAGAAGGCAAAGATGATCAAAACCATTACATGGACACAATCGAATTGAAGTGTTTTACGGCTGGACTTCAGAATGAAGTTGCCTACGTATCCCAAAGATGCGAATCAAGCCTTACGTAGTTCGGGGTTAAGGTACACTCGGGTATTTGACCTCTCCTTTTGCGCTCTAACTTTTGCCAAGGCGCCCATTCTGGGTTTTCAACCTTACGAGCTTTGTTTTTCTTTTCTTTTCAATTTTTTTCATTTTTTTTCATTCCTTTTCTTCTTTTTTGTTTTTCTTCATTTTTTTCTTTTCTTTTTCTCCATTTCGTTTTTCTTTCATTTTTTACATTTTTCTTTCATTTTTTTTTGTTGTTCTTTTTCTTCTTTTTCTTGCTCTAACTTTTGCCTGGGTTGCCCTTTCGGGTTTTCGGCCCAGCGAGCCTCTTAAAGGGTAAAAGTGTAACAAGGCCATGCCAAATGGTTTTGAAATTGAAGCCTCTCTGTATCCAGGAGAATGGCTGTTGTACTGATTTGCAGAAGAATCCATCACGGTTGCTTCACGAGCTTCTTCCGGTGCGATATGATCTTCTTGATCTGACTTTGGTGCTTCTTGTTCGAGGGCTGCTTCAAATTGGGCCACACAGGCCTCACATCATGATTGACCTCTGAACATTCTGAATCTAAGTTCAAGGTTTGAAAGTAAGGGGTTGAGTCTCGAGGCTGAAAGCAATCCTAAGCTGCACAATCTCAAGAGCGATTCCACACAGGTCTTCGTAGGACGACGCAAAAATATTTTTTGAAATTTTTTAAGAAAGCGACTAGCCGCTCGTGCTAAAGATAGTGTAGAACCAATCTGGATCAAGTTAGGATCCTTCTCAGTACTTACATTAACAAGCATGATTTCATTCATTAAGGGCTTAGCACGCCTGTAACAACGCCCGCGGGGGACCTCGCTACAGTTCGGACTCGATTTTGTCGCGGTTCCAAATCTTGAACCAAAGAGTCCAAATCCGGCAAATCGTTTTGAAGGAAAACAGATTTTTTTGAAAAGAAGTGCCAAACATGGACTGCTTTGCCAGATAACAGAGTCGCCACCTAAATATTTTAAAATGGGAAATTTAGGAAACCCTGACTCGGTGCCAAAAGGCCACGTGTCCGTCATTACCAAAGTTGGCTCGGGAACTTGGGTACGATTAGGGAAGGTCACATCGTGAGCACCCCCTCTCGCCCGGTCAAAGACCGGCCTCTACTAACCATGATATCTGTTTT
Organism: Camellia lanceoleosa; assembly: GCA_025200525.1. Lineage (NCBI taxonomy): Eukaryota > Viridiplantae > Streptophyta > Magnoliopsida > Ericales > Theaceae > Camellia > Camellia lanceoleosa. The sequence goes on from CM045763.1 coordinate 139,131,417, forward strand.
TGAAAACATTGTATGCTCTTATTCCGATTATTAGCCTAGGTTACTATGTGATGCTCGCAGCAAACAAGTATAGACTGAATCGCCTGAATTGGAAATAAACATCTCATGTTTGTTTGTGAAAGATGGTTTGCTACCCGCAGGTAGGCTTAAAATGCAGATTTTGCCACAATCTAGTGGGCTTAACAAACAATTGATGAATTGCTCCAATTCAGATAACTCAACCTCCACCCACAGGCATTCAAGGCAGTTATATCACATAAGCACATAGCCTCATGGTAAGCATGCTATTCATGGCAACACTCACACGCATGCAAGGATGCTAAAGCGTAACCGCTTACCGAGTACTCCAAGCCAAAACAGGAAGCTTATTAGAAATCATGCATGAATCCTAAATATGCTGAAATGCCTAATGCAACACACGCAAAAATGCAAACTATAGCAGGCTCGGCTATTCTAAACATGACATGAGATGCTACAGCTAACATGTATTCAATTTGGAATTGAAATACAAATGCAGTTTGTATGATGCGCCGAGCCCGGTGCATGCAAAACAGATGAATGATGCAAACATGCTGTCATACTGTATGCTAATTGAAATATGCTCTATATCTAACCATCCAAAGCGGGTAAATAAAAGGGAAAAAGAAATGGGGGTTGGAAGACATACATCACACTCACACACCCTTATTACAATTATGCCCTCGCGCAGAGGGTCCGAATAAATATACAGTCCGAAATAAAAGAATATACAGTCCGAATAAACAGATTCTAATTAATTAACAAATTAATTATAAAAGAAGTAAAACTGGCATGCAAGCCAAGGACTGCCTCGCTTCTGATAGATGATGTATCTTTGGGTCATGGCGCTGAAATCCAATCGATGCCCTGATTAGCCTCTGTTTGCACTTTTCTCGAAATGCGCACCGGATTCCGAAAAGTCGTTGGTCCTCGATTTTGCTATAACAGAGAGCAGGAAAAGGGCATAGCAATGTATTTCACAAATATATGCATGCCTCGATCCTCGTGCCACCAATCGCGCATACCGATGCATGATGGCCGAGGAGCCGAATTGCACAACTCAATATCAGATGAATGCAGATGAATGCTACAACAAAAACCTAACTCCATCATGGGTAATCCGGAGTTAGTGAATCGGGAATTGAGACACACTCCCATTCGAGTAACGGAATGTACCTCGCTTCCGTGGCGATATGCATGATATGCATGAAATGCAACTAATATACAACCTAGCATGCTCAATGCTATAAAAATGATATGAATGAGACGCCTCGAAAGCGTGCACACGCGCACGCAAATCGAGGCGATGATATGAAATGCAAATCGGTAAGTGCCTCGAAATGCGTGCACCGCACGCAAAACCGAGGCGATGATATGAAGTGCAAATCGGATAAAACCGGCGCTCAAATACATGCACACGCACGCAAACCGAGGCGATGGCGTGAAATACAAAATCGGATAAAACCGGCGCCTTCAAATGCGATATACGTGCACGCAAGCCGAGGCGATGACAAAATGCAAATCGGATAAACCGGCGTTTCAAATACGTGCACACAGCACAAACCGAGGCGATGATAAAAATGCAAATCGGATAAACCGGCCTCGAAATGTGTGCACACAGCACGCAAAGCCGAGGCGATGACAAAATGCAAATCGGATAACGAAGTGCGTTTCAAATACGCGTGCACACAAGCACACAAACCGAGGCGATAAAAATACAAATCGGATAAATCGGTGCCTCAAATGCGCGCACACAGCACGCAAAGCCGAGGCGATGACAAAATGCAAATCGGATAAAACCGGCGTTTCGAAATACGTGCACACGCACACACAAACCGAGGCGATGATAAAATGCAAATCGGATAAATGGCAGTGCCTCGAAATGCGCACACAGCACGCAAACCGAGGCGATGACAAAATGCAAATCGGATAACCGGCAGCCAAATGCGTGCACACAGGCACGCAAACCGAGGCGATGACAAAATGGAATGAAATGGCATACGGAATGCAAATTGGGCTTACGCCAACATGAGAGGGCCTCAGCCGCACTCACATAAGCTGCCGTCGGATGAAAATAAAGCTGCCTCGAAATGCGTGTCCGCGGACACGCAAACCGAGGAATGCATAAAATAGCATACGGAATGCGAATTGGGCTTACGCTAACATGAGAGGGCCTCAGCCCCACTCACATAAGCTGCCGTCGGATAAAAATGAAGTGCCTCGAAATGCGTGCACACGGGCATGCAAACCGAGGCAATGGCATACAAGCATGAAAATGCAAATTGGGCTTACGCCAACATGAGAGGGCCCCAACCACACTCACATAGGCTGCCGTCGGATAAACGAATTTGCCTCGAAATCAAGACCTGCAGCACGCAAACCGAGGCGAGGCTCTAAAGCACCAAAATGACATGCGAATGAGATGTAGCAAATGGCATAAGGAAGATGCAAAATTCAGCAACTACAATAATGCAAAAACAGCCCCCAAATTATGATAAAATTGCAACCGATGCCCAAAATGCGATGAAATGCACCCGAAATGGCCTACAGCCCTATTAAACATACAAAATATGGACATGGAATGCAAAACAGTGGCAAGGCAGCCCCTAAACTAGCATTTTATCAGCACAAAGCAAGGCCAAATAATGCTCACAAGTATGGAAACAAAAGCTTGCAAAAATACGGTAAAAGAGGGGATTTACAAAGGAAGTGATATATACAATGCTCAAACCCAAAAAATCAGTTCTACAACATTAGAGAGGGACTAAAAATATGCATTTTTACAGAAGATGAGATCCCCAAATTCAGTGTGTAGATGTACTAAAGATAGCATGCAAAAATTTGGGACAAAAGAGGCTATAAAGAGAGGTACCACAAGAAATGACCAAATAGCTTAAGACCCTTAATAAAACTTGAAGAACAGACCAAAACAAGACATTTCCTAAGCCTGATGGAGGCTGAAATCCGAAGCTAAGATGGCCTAAACAAACATGCAATTTTACGGAAAATAAGATGGAATACAAAGGAAGTACCAAAAATATACACCAAATGTCTTAAGACCCTAAACAAAACATGACAAGGAGACAAAAATAAGGCTTTATCTAGGCCTGATGAAGGCCAAAATCCGGAGCCAAATGAGTCTAGCAAAGCATGCAAATTAATGGCCTAAAGAGGGATATTGAAAGAGGTCTATCATGGAGACACCAAATGAAGTTGAGCCCTTCTACAATGTTGTAGAGGGGCTCAAAATGAGCACAAAAACAGTAGGTGTCAAAGCCAAAAACTAAAAGGAAATAAAGTAAATATTTGACTCAAGATTATGCAAGAAAAAGGGATTTGAGTGCTTACCCTTGAAGACAATTCTTTTGCTGCCTCGTAGCCTCAATTTGATGATCCTTAGGCCTTGAAGAAGCTCCCTTTGTTGCTGAAATGGAGATGGTGGAGGTAGAGCTTGGAGTTGATGAAGAAATGGTGCCAAGACTTGGATGTTTGAAGCTTGGAAATGGAGAGGGAGAGGAGAGGTGTGTATGGAGCTCTCAAAGAGTTTTTCTAACCCTTAACCCAGCTGGAAGCTGCTGGTTTTTATGGCCAAAAAGATGGAAATATCTCTCCCCAAATATCTAGATATTTTGAGGGCAAAATATCTAGATATTTTGAGGGCAAAAGAAAAAGATTTTGTTCGGCCACGAAGTGGGCATCTGAGACCGCAGTGTTCCTCGGAATGATGAAACAGAGGTACCTGCCAAAATTGAACAAAAACTAATGCAAAACGAAAGCTCGGGGACCAAAACCGCGCGGGGTCCCGAAAATGGGTCACGGCACCTGGTGGTGTTCGGCTCAAGTGGGTTTCGAGACCCGGTGTTCTCGAACGATAAAACAAAGGTCCCGCCAAAAACCGGAGAAAACCGATGAAAAATGAATGCTCGGGGACCAAAACTGCGGTTCGGGTCCCGAAACAGTCCGGCACCTAAGTGGTGTTGGTCGTGAAGTGGGTCTCTGAGACCTCAGTGTACCTCGGTAGGACCAAACAGAGGTGTCTGCCAAAAATGAACAGACATCGATGCAAAACGAATGCTCGGGGCCAAAACCGCCTGGCTCGGGGCCCAAACACGGCAATCTGAGCGAAAGTGGCATACGGCCACGAAGTGGGCATCAGAGGCCCCAGTGTTCCTCGGAACTATAAAACAGAGGTGCAAGCCAAAAACCGGAGAACTCGGAGATGGTTGGGCGGTCCCGAGCCGAGGCACACGGCCTGACGATCCCGAAAACCGGGAACCGGGCTCCGAAATGGGCAAAATGGCCTACGGCCACGAAATGTAGCTCACGGCCACCGGGAGATAGCCTACAGGACCACTCCCTTCCCTCAGGAAAGAAAACAGAGAAAACCGAGTCTGGTTCGCAAACCGAGACAAGGCACGAAAGTTCGGGCTTGGGAGGCAGGGCGCGCGGCCGCGACTCTGAGACTTCTGAACGAGCACAGTATGCAACATCACCGAGCGCTCAATCGGCGACGTCTGAGTCTCAAGGTCGGTCAAAAATGGGGTGTCTACAACGCCTCTCTTTCTCTCAGTTTGATCAAATTTTGCAAATCTTGAGGAATTCCTTCCTCTTTATTTTCAACACAATGTTCAAAAAGTTTTGAAAAACTCAGGTCATTACAATGACTTCAAGGCACAGAAAAGACAGAGTTCTTAGTCAAATACCGTCATCTCATTCAGAATTTCTGGCACAACTGGCATATGGCAGAAGCAAACACAAGAGTGTGAAAATCACCGTTGTTCCATTCAGATCTGTTGGTATAACTGGATCCAGGCAGAAACAGACTAAAAAAGAAAATGAAAAGACAAACACAAAACGAGCAAGTGATGTCCGAGGTAACACCCCCGAAATCACCCGACTCCAACAAAACAGGACTGACTCGACACAACAAGACAGACCCAACTGACTCAGTACAAAAAGACTAACTCTACACAACACAACAAGACTGACCCAATACCCAAGTCAGAAACTAGCATTCGCAACTGCTTAAAACAGTGCGTGCCATACGCCATATCTGGAGTAAATCGAGCACAATCCGTAGGTGGTTCATCCGCCGATCACATCACATTATCCCCCACAAGTTCACTGATCAAGTGCCGATAGACTTTGCTGAGTTGGTGCGACGATGACCTTACTGTCAATCAGATCTTGTATTTCGTGGCGAAGACGAAAACAACCATTAGTGACATGGCCGATTTGCTGATGAAAGGCACAGTACTTGGTCGGATCATAGGAGTGAGGAAGTCTATCTGGCAATGGTCGCGGCTCCAAGGGTTTCAAATCCCTTTCTCTAATCAGGACCCTCAAGGCCACTGATAGAGACATGTCTGATGGTGCGAACACCCTCCGCCTCGAGGTGGGTGTTTTGAGGTTTGTGGAGTTTTCTTTGGATGCACCACAAAGGGATTGCGGCGTTATCGGGTTTCTTGATCTTTTCCGAGCACGGGATTAGGGCTGAAAGGAACATTCCTGGTACAACGGCCCTTCTCCCGGCTTGCCCCTTGATTCAGACTGCTCTCATTCTAAGTGGTGAAAGTGTCATCCACAGTTTTTGTAACAACTGCGAGGACTTGCTCTTTGTTCAGTCCCTCAGCTTTCAAAGCCTCAATATCCCACCGAAGGTGTTCATGGGGACCATTGCCTGCCCCTACCTTGTTCTTACCAGTTGCTTCCACTTTGTCAAGAGATTGGCCTTCTTCCAATGCAACCCGTCCCAAAGTTAGAGAGCCTTTAGATATGAACTCCCTGGTACGTGATGTGGTTGATGATGGGGCCAAAACCCCAAAGGCCAGATCTGCCACAGTTCTCTGAAGATCTTCGATCATCCTCATTAGCTCAGAAGTAGTGGGTTCATGGGTTTGAGATGATTGGGGTTCAGATGCACCCATCATGCATAAGTCCAGGCTCTCTGGGATAAACACATTAGGCTTGGGTAGATGGACTGGGGTGATGTATACGCTGGGGTCATAAGGGCGGCCGGTGTGGATTAGGTTGAGATGTGGATGAGGTACTTGGTCACTGGGGCCTGAAGGTGGAGCTATCGTCCGGTTGTCAATGAGATTTTGGATCTCATGAAGAAGCAAGCGGTAATGCCATGGCGGCGATGGTACACACAAAGACTTGGAGGGGTTATGTCTGGCTGGGAGTGGGCCAGGTAGAGGTTGAGGATCGAGAGGTTTGAGATGCCCTCTTTCCATCAAGGCTTTTAGTGCGCTAGTCAAGCTCATATAGAGGGGGGTGAAAGTTCTGCCCTGAGCTCGGGCTGGGCCGGCTGTTTGTAGGCTTGGATTGGCAAAAGGATTGGTTGTGGCTACTGTATTGATTTCGGTGGGTTTGGGAATAACGTTACTACCAGCATTGGTTACTCCCGAAAATCACCCTTCTTGTCGGTTCACTTGTTCTGGGAATGATCCCTGTGTTGAACGCATTCTCGACCTGAACCCCCAGTTTATGCAAACTCTTGAAAGTGAATAGCGGAGCGACTATCAACTTTTGCAACATATTATGCTCAAGGTTTCGCACCATCATCTGCACTTGATCTTTCTCGGAAGGCTGATCTGTCATCTGTGTTGCCTTTGCTCTCCACCTCGCAACAAATTCCACAAAAGGCTCTGTTGGGTTCTGGCGGGTTGCTTCAAGTTCCTGCATGGTCATTTCAACTTGGGTGTTGTATGAATACTAATCAACAAAGGCCTCAGCCAATTCTTCCTAGTTTTGCTTCACTTTGTCCTCCAACTTAGCGTGCCAAGTGGCTGCTACACCCGACAGGGTTCTTCCATACAGAGAGAGTTTCTGTGGCTTAGTCAGACCCATCGGCTTTAGGACATCCAAGAAAAGTCAGATATGTACCGTTGGATCTCCAGACCCGTCGAAACGGTCAATAAATGGCATTTTGAATTTGTCTGGGAGCCGCATGGTATACTCAGTGTGCCCATTCTCAATGTTAGGGATGGAGTTAAGGCCTTGTGCCTTCTTGAATTGCTTCTCAAGGTTTGCAATTTTCACTGCAGTCGGATTGAGCTCATTAACATGAAAGGGTTGAAGCCTTTCAATAGGCTGCACCAGGGGTCTGAGCACCTGAGCTTGAGTCAACCTTTCCCGAGAATTCAGACACTGCAAATCTTCAACTGGCGGAAGTGGATCAAAGTTCGGCTGGGGTCCCAAAGCCGGATGTGAGGCAGATGCTCCAGATGGGCACTGTGTTTCAATACTGGTCTCAGCCTGCATGGCAGTTCCCTGATTTAACGCTGCTATCACGGCCACAAATTCTTCTGAACCCTGTGCCATCACGGGTGCATGATGATGTGATGGTGACCGCCGGATCGATGAACCAATGAGCCTGTTCGCCCTTCTTTGCCTTACCACTGGCGAAGGAAAACTGGTTGCCCTTGAATTGAATCTCTGACCTAACAAAGTCTATCAGCACTAGTCCAATGTACTCGGGGGATATCGGAGCCTTTTGAAGCTATGGTTCCAGGACTACCCTAGCAAAAGAAAAAACAGACAGCATCTCAGCTCAATTTTACTGAACGAATATGAGCATAGTGAAACGACTGTACCCAATACTGATCACTGTTCCCCAAATAACTGTCCCAAAACTGATACCCTCAGGTAAAACTAATTCCCCAAATACTGATGCCCGCAGACTTGATACCCAAACTTGCAAACTGATACAGGCATTCCTTGTAGATATATACTCTAAAAGCACATAACATGTAAAAGAGAGCCAAAACACCCCTATGTTGGGGTAGGGTTTCCCTGTCCTATTTCGTTAGGAGCTAGGGTTTCACTATGCATGCAGCGGTTTCAAACAACCTATGATCGGGTAAGCAACCTGTCCTAGTTTGGAATGGTCACTACGGATTCCGAATATGCACTAGGTCGAATGGTCAAAAGGGTGCCTCAGTAAAACAGGGGTTTGTGTTCCCATACTGGCAGAGCCCGCAACCGGTTAGCCTTATGGAATGCTTTGACAAAGTCAAGCCTCCGGCAAACCGCTCAGGAATAGCAGATGGCCAACACGGTGTCCTAAGCGCACCAATGCACATGCAATGCAAAGAAACGCATAAGCGAAATCAAAACAGGATATCATGAGTTTGAGTCAAGCTCTCTAAATCCCCAGCAGAGTCGCCAAAAACTGTAACAAGCCCGCGAGGGACCTCGTGCTACAGTTCGGACTCAATTTGCGTCACGGTTCTTAATCTAAACCAAAGAGTCCAAATCCGACAAATCGTCTTGAGAAAACAGATTTTTGAAAGAAGTGCCAAACATGGACTGCTTTGCCAGATACAGAGTCGCCACCTAAATATTTTATTTTGGAAGAATTTAGGAAACCCTGACTCGGTGCCAAAGGCCACGTGTCCGTCATCACCAAAGTTGCCTCGGCTCGGGCACTTGGGTACGATCGGGAAAGGTCAGCTATGAGCACACACACACCCACACTTATTAACCATTGAAAGCAGGTAAATAAAAGGGAAGAAAGACGTAGGGTTGGAAGACATACACACACGCACCCACACTTATTACAAATCGCCCTTGCCTGGAGGGACCAAAAGAATATACAATTTAATTAACCTACAAGCTAATTAAATATTACAAGCCCTTAATTAATTAATAAATTAACTAAGCTATGGAAAGCAGTAAAAGGCCTCGGGAAGAGGAATGAATGCATGCATGCTCGGCTTTGCTCGGAAATCCAACGCCACGCACAAGCTTGCCTCTATTTTCCCCGCTCTGCTCTTCTGAAATTTGCACAAATACCAAGGTATGCTCTCTGCACACTGTGGAGTGCCACCGACCAAGTGGGAACACCACCGGCCATATCTGGATAGTCATCGGCCATTTGTTGAGCTATCGGCCATCAATAATTGGTCGGTCGGCACCCCATCTAGCCGACCGCCCAAAACTTCATGCAGAAACCTATTTTAGCAGCAGCAGAGGGCAAAACATGGCATGGCAATGCATTTCAAGCAAATGTGTGCACCAACGCATCCCTTATCATGTTGGTGACTCAAAGGGACATGGTTCTCGATTCTCGAACCACCAATTGCGCATTTCAATGCGTGATGGCCCAAGAAACCAAGTATGCACTTTGATTTCAAATGAGATGCACATCAAACAAACAAGTGAAACCCAACCTCTATCATACTCAATTCAAGAGGCAAGGCATGTATGCTCATGTAATGCGACCTAGGCATGTTAACTAAGTATGCAACATGGGCATGCAAGCAAGTAATGCACAATGCATGTTAGGCGCACAACCTAAATGAGCAAGCATGCAAGATATGGAATAATAATGGGAGTGACAAGCATACAAGATGTGATCTAAGCATGCAAGTGTGCAAGGCATGCATCATATCAAGCAACCTAAACATGCAACAACACACAAGTATGCCACAACACACAAGGTGAGCATGCATCAACATGCAAAGGATGGTCTTACACTAACTTGGACAGCTCTCTACTAGGTCCAAAACAGTGGCCAAAATGATTCAACAAAGGCATGAAAACACACACAAGCATGCATGCACAAGGCCTTAAACATGGAGCATAAGCCATGAACTCTTCAAAGCATGAAAGAGATGGAAAATGCAAGTATGCAAGCATGGAACATGGACAAAAATGTGGTCTTCAATGATGCCAAATCATGAGAACAAGCCAAGGAAAGCATACTAGTGACCTACACACCCAAGGCTAGTAAGCTAGAATGCAAAGAAGCTATACAAAGCATGGAAAACATGACTCCAAAGACCCAAGACAGACCTTAAGGATGTTAAAACATAACCAAAAACTTCACAAAGCTAAGCCAAAATATGCAAGCATGGTGGTCCAAAGGCAAGATGCATTTCTAGGCAAAATAGAGGAATACAAAGCAAGTGTATGATGCATGCCAAGGGTCAACAAACCAACATGGGACATAGATAAAACATGCTAAATAAACACCAAATACCCACTGAAATAGAGCTAACACATGTTAGAATGAGGTGCTCCTTTGGAAGGCCATGCACGAGGTTGTTATACACATGCAAGAGGGACACTCAATATGACCAAAACAACTCTGGAAATGGCTTATGGGCGGCCTAAAACCCACTGAAAAATGCCTGAACTGAGCTCAAGAAGTGTGCAAATATAGGCCCCTTTGTAAGGCCAAAAAAGGCATCAAACAAGACAACAAGGAGAGGGGATGGCCCTCTCCTTCTTAGGACCTTAAACCACCATCTTCACTGGTGAGGAGGCCCAAACAAGGTGGTCCCGGAGCTCACTAAAAATGCACAAAAATGAGGCCAAACAAGGCCTAAGAGGGGGTAGACAACCCCAAACACAAAAGTGTTCTTGAACAAACTTACAAAGAAGCTAAAAACAAGACTTTTTTCAGTTATACACAAAGCTTAAATCAGTATGCAAGATAGGTCAAAAGCTAATGCAAGATTGGGAAAACTAAAGCAAAGAAGTTACCCTTGAAGAACCTTTGATGAACAGCAAGGTCAGACCTCTTCTTGTGACCAAAACCAGCTTAAAACTCCAAGAACAAACCCTCAAGGCCTCTCAAGTCGAAGTGTGGTGTAATGGTGTGTGTGTTGGTGCAATACTATGGTCAAAACACACTTTAAGGCTCTTAAACACACACAAAGGATGAGAAAGAGGGAGATATATAGAGAGATGGTGTATATATATTAGATATATATGCCCTAGGTCTGGTTTTTGCTGAACCAAATCAAAGGTGAAGGGAGGTCTCCTATATAGACAATGAAAGGGCTTAAAGCTTACAAGAGAAGCTAAAGGAAGGGTCAAGGGGGTCAAGGCTTCCAAGAGAAGCTAAGCTAAGGGTGCAAGCTTCTTGTGGAAGCCAAGACAAGGGGTCAAGGCTTTGGCTTTGGGAGATTCTTGAGTGAAAAATGAAGCCCTGGAAGTAAGCTTTCCAACGGTGGTGGCCTCATAGCTAAAATCCAAGTATGCAGATGCATAAGCCCGATTCAGCCAGGGCTGCTCGTCCCTCTCTTAGCGATTCTTGCCTATCTGCGCGATTCTTGCCTATCTGCTTCTCCAACTTGGTTTCTTCTCTCATTTCCCATTTTCTTCAACTTCAAACTCCTAAGCAAGGTGTTTTGAAAGATTTTTCAAAGATTTCATCTCTTTTTCATTCATTTCCACTTTGTCCTTGCTCGGTTTACCGAAAAGCACAACGTTTGACAAAATGCGAGCCTCGAACATCGAAAACTTCATTTCAAAAAAAGTTTTGAAAGAGAAGGTTTTAAGGTCTAAAAATCATTCAAAATAGCTTTGGTCCAAAATGAGGTGTGAAGTCGAGATTTGTCCCTCTCCTTGCCGAAGAAATTGAACCTTTGCCCTGCACATCTTTTACCACCAAGTAAACCATCAGTAACGCCCAAGTCTTAAGGTCGGTCAAAAATGGGGTGTCTACAAAGTGTCTTCGCAAATGGCGCGAACTCAGGCATAATCCTCTGAGATGATGTACAAAAGGGAAATTTGCACAACTAGTACAAAATGAAGGAAAAAGTTCTCTATCTCTCACGGGACCTACCCTTTTATTTTCGGCCTTTACAAAATCATTGTAAGAGGAGTTTAAGGGTGGAAGGGAGAACTTAATAGGGAGGTCTGGATAGCCGGGAGTGAAAGGAGAGCCAAGGGGTGAAAACCCTAAAAGATGGAAAATATCAAGAACGGTGGGAGCCATCATACCACACCGAAATTGGAAAAAATTGAAAGCCATTTTCCAAAAACAAAGGGCAGCAGGAATCAAGAAAGGGTCTTCAGGAATGATAAACCTGGAAAGACGGAGGGCATCGAGAATGCAGAGCTCTTGCAGGTCGTCTTCTCGCGCAGGTATAACTCTGTCATACCATTCTTCACATTCAGCTCTCAATGTCGGCCAGCAGGGATGAGGTCGGGTTACCCTCCAATTTCCCCAGTCGAGCTCTCTTTCGTAGAGAAGAAAATGGTCCTCCAGATGAGGGTATAAAGCTGGAAGTTGAGTAGGAGCCTCTCGAAAGATGGGACCTAAGACGTATTCTTGTTTGTTGCTGTGACAAGGAACGAAGAGGCGGCCGTCTATGGCACTTGACTCATCAGTTGTTAACTTGGCGATCTCTTTATCAATACATCTTTTCAAAGCCATGGTTGGGCTTATACAATCACCAGCAAGCACTTTCAGAGAAGAAGAATCCATTGATAGCAAGCAGCAAGGAAGAGGCAAGGAAGAGGGGTTAACAGAGGAAAAAGGTTTGTGTTTTGAGCGAGCGAGTGATTTCAGAGCAAGAAATAAAAAGGGTTTTAAAAAACCTTTGTGTCCGGAAGATATATCACATAATTCGTTAAAGTACTAAAAGTATAAATACGAAAAGCTTCCTTCAATATTGATACTTTTGGAGGGAAAAACACATCCCAGATGTTGAAGCCAGCTTCGAAGTATAGTATTTGGCTTCGAAACCAGATTTTGGCGCCAAAAGTCAAACAATAAACGGCTTCGAAACTACCAAGCCGGCTTCGAAGCACATTCCATACCTAAAGATGTAAGAATATTCAAGTATTTATTTGCTTCAAAAGGATTGAAGACCTGTTTTAGGTTTCTCAATAAAAGTAATGTCTTTCGAAGTAAAACTTGAGACCCCTTAAGGATGGAAATTGGTATTCGAAATATCAAAACCAATAGTTGGTTTGTATACATACAGACATAGATTGTCTTTTGAACTAAAAACAGCATGGACTGTTCTTCGAAGCAAAAATGATCAATTTAAAATTGGTTGATCATACTAACCATGACCATATGTTGGTTATGATTAAAACAAGCTTTAAGGGGTAAGATTGTTAAATTCGAAACACTACTTCTAAATGAAAATCACCAAAAATTGTTAATTATATTTCATAAATTGGAAAGGTTCATTGTTGGTTCTTTTTAGTGTTTCATTTAAAACGATTGAGTCCAAATTCGAAGGATAAGATTGTTCAGTTCGAAGCCCTGAATTTGCTGTAAAGACAAATGGGGACAAGATCAAGCCATACCAAACAAAGAAAAAATCTTAGTGGTATTAAAGCAAAAGCAATTACATCGAATGACCCTATTTGGGTACAAACTCAAGCTTATAAAAATAGGGAATGAAATAAATAACAAGATCATGAAATTTAGTCCAACTATGATCAATGAATTTCTGTTCATTCTTTATTCTATCATTTATTTCTTCTAACATTGGTTGCATGAGTTGATGTGCTCTCACTTCGTAAAAGAGCTCTTCAGCCTTTATTTCGAATGTTGTTTCTCTCAATCCTTGTTCCAATTCGTCTATATCCAAGTCATCCCAGTATGCAGAATCTTTATTCTTGAAATCATCGAATTCTTCAATGAAGTTCTCTGCTTCGTACTAGGCATGAACTCAAAGGAACGAGAGTTGGTCTAAAGATTGTGTGGTGGCCATAGATGTTTGATGCCAGTGGAGAAGCAATGGAATTTGGTCCAAAAATATATGAAGCTCTACTTGGGCGAGGAGATTGAGGACATGACCCCGAGTCAGAATATCACAAGTCCATCGAAGGTTCTTGAGAGGGACTTCGTCCTCAAGAACATTGAAGGGCAAGTGAGAGAAAGCTGCGAGCAGAAGTTGAGCTTGCTTCCGCTCAGCTGGATTAGGGGAATGTGGAGGCTTGTAAGGTGGAAAGACCTTATCCGCGGAGAGGGCAGTCCTCAGTCTCTCTGTCCAGCAAGGAGTTGGCGGAGAAGAAGGTATGAAAGTCTCCACTTCAGAAGGAGGAGCAAGAGTAGAAGGAACAAGGACATTAATATAATCAAGCCAATCAGATGAGCAAAGCTTTGCCTTCTGGGCTAAGAACGATGGATTGTACCCTTGTGCCTCTTCGAGGCGTTGGGCAGCATGCATTGTCTTTGTAGGCATGGAGGATGTATACCATGCTACAAGCAGATTTTCCTCCAAACTGCATCGATGATCGATGGGCACGTAAGGATAGACTACCGAGCTTTGCGCATAGGAAGGGAACTCTAAAGGGTCAGCAAACTCGACCAAGTGATGGTTGATTCGCTCTCTTAAATCACAGGCCTTAGGTTTTGACCAGTGTGTCCAGTTAGAAGTCCTAGAGGAAGAAGAAGCTGCAGCCTTATCCCATGCAGAGGGTTGTGAAAAAGAATTTCCCATGTCCATATTTGCAACTTTTTGAATCAAAGGATTGAGAGCAGTTTGTTCGTAGTTCAAGGGTGAGTCAGAAGAAGAATTTCCTATGTCCATATGTGTAAGCTTCTAAATCAAAGGATTAAGGGCAATGTGTTCGTAGTCCAAGGGTTGATAATTTGCAAAGGCATCCATGACCTGAATATAGAAAGGTGGGTAAGGATGACTAATTAATGCGTGAAGGTTCTTTCGAGGAGGAACAATATCATCAGATGACTCTTCGTGTGCTCGATCAATGGAGAAGGAAATTGATTCGGCCATTAAAATGTATCAGTCTGTTCGAATACTAAGGTGGTGGGGGTGTTCAAAAGATTGAAGAGGAGTTAATGCAGATAATGAATGACAATTGCATTTCTAGAAGAATGCAAAGCCTATGCACGTTCTAAGACGTGGAGAAAAGGGCTTGATCCACTAATATCACCAAGTATTGGGTATATTAGTACGGGGGGTAATGTTGGCTACATATTTTGTACAAGCCAATTATAATTCGACGCGTGGCAGAATAAGGGTAATGCAGGAAGGCTAGTCAAGTCTTTGATCCTGTTCGTACAGGTGGCAGTTAGTATTGGTTATTACAAGATTTGAGTAGCAGTGGATCAACAAAGAGAGGCAAAAGTGATGTGGCTTCAACGGTTACTCACAATTAAATTCAAATTTAGGAGGGAAGTCTAACTGCAAGTGATGGCATAGTAGGCTAATTACAAGGCAACATGATCAGCGATCATGGAGGAGCAGTTCGACGGTTGGAAATGCACTTCGATAGTCATCCTTGAGAAGTATAAATAGCAGAGAAGGCCCTAGAAAAAAGCCCTAGACTCGGATCCAAAAAACCAGTCTTATTATACTTATTTTCGTTTCCAGTTTTACATTTTCAATCTTACATTTCCTGTACTTTAAATTCCTGCACTGCATTTCGTTCATAGGAGTTGTTTCAAGTAGATTGTTGTCAGAAACCTCTACGAGTTTGGATCATTGTAAGTTTTTCATTTTAATGAAATACTTCAACTGTTCTTCATTTAATTGTTATTTTGCTTAATTGTCATAAATCAAGGCACCAGTAAAAGTCCTCTTCATTGAGGCTGAAAGAACTAAAACATAATTGTCTGATAATTGGTTGGCAATTAATTTTCTGTAAGGACTGATTGATCCTTGCTGGCACGCTCGCAATTACAACAATAACCTTCGAAAGCCAAAAAGCCAACACCATGTTAACACAATTAAGAGAATATAAACGAGTATATTCAACATTGTGTAATCTATTACAGGATAATGAAGAAGCCTATATATATAGGTAATGAAACAGTAGTCAACAAGAAAGTTAATATCCTAATATAGTAAAACCTATACATGTTAACATATAATATATATACAATATATAATATTCACTTACAATTATAATCAAAATAAATCTCATTTTCATTAAGGTTGAAATTTTACAAAAGATCACATGCAACTATACATTCACAACTATCTAAGCCTGAATCAATAGTATGTGGAAAACTATTACAAAGCTATATAAATATTAAAATAAGATGCACTATTAGTTTGCATATTTCGAGGGTTAAAACCCTATTACAAAGAGATGGTTTCTACCCTAACACATAAACCAAAGCTTTACAACATAAAGCAACAAAGATAAAAGGCTTCATGCTCCAAGATATTACATCTTGAGCCTTCAATGAAGTGGAGGTATATTTGCAGTACCTGAAAATAGCTTTTCACGAAGGGATGAGCATTAATGTCCAATAGAAATAATATTAACAATTTATATGAGATTAACACGATTATAATCATGAATGCAAGTGATGTCATTTCATGTCAAAAGGTATACATTTCTTATGAAGTAACTATGCAAGTTTTTTCAAAACGACTCAACTTCCACTAATTTCAATAAGCAATTATTAAACTGTAAATATATAATGCATTGGAAATCCCTAGGCATATGTCTACAAGTAGTCTAATATAGAACTACCAAAAATATCTACATTCTCTAGCTATTAACCAGAAGGGCAATTGGATACCTACATCGTGTAGGTTTTTGTCCTTTTGCCGAGCACTTCAAGACAACTTATTTCTATTTGCAAACATTTTCTACACATATTGGATTTGACCACGTTATTTACTTTAATAATTCAAGCCAACTCAATTGTTATCAAACTCATCTCAAAGACCATTTCTCAAAAGGTTTCAATGATACATGTGGGCATAGTGTCTTTTTCGAGTCTAAGGCATGCATCCTATACCAACATGCTTTGACCAACAAAAAGTTGCCACCTAATTTTTCGAGGGGAATTAAGAAACCTTTAACGATGAAAACTAAGTTAAGGACCAGTCCATCGCAACCAAGAAAATTCAGATTTTAGGAGTTTGGGTGCAAGAGGGAAAGGTCATTGAATGATAGTACCCCCCCTTGCCCAACCCGAAGATTGGCCTCTACTCACTTTCTGTTTTATAATTTTAGTGGTTAATTATTTACATAAATTCATTTTAGGCCCTAAAACCCTTAACTAACCTAAAACCATGTAATTGGAATAAAAATGAATGTCATATATTTTAAATTGAATGAATAAAGCCATATTTCTATATAAATAAATAAATAAATAAAATAAGTGGTTTTTCATTAAAAGGGGATTTTTGACAATCCATGACCTTAAATACAAACTAAAATACACAATATTCATAAAAAATACAAAACATACAATTTTGCATATAAAGAGCATATAGACTTGCATAATTGAAAAACAATGCAAACAACAAGCACATGCGAAGGAGGAAGAGAGGAACTTACTCGAACATCCACTTACGCATCTTACATGCAATACTTAGAATAAACATGACCTAATCATGCAACTAACACATACAAAATGCAATCTTAAGCTCGATTTGAGGCTACTAACATGATTACCATGCAAGAAAAACAAGTAATACATAAAATAATGCAATTTTAATATACATGCTACTTAAATCGGGCCATATGCATGCAAAGATAGAGACTAGAACACCCTAAGCATACACTAAGGAAAATACAGGAAAAATGTAGAATAAAGTGAAAAAGTAGAAAAAACTAACACCGTACATGGTGGAATGATAAACTAACACCCTAACATGAATGGATACTGAAAATAAATAAAGAAAAGGTACTGAAATATGAAAAATAGAAGGAGTTTACCTTATAGTTTTCAAGAACCAAAGAAAATGCGAAGAAAAACGCAAAGAAACTCAAGTTTCTGCTTGCAAGCCTCCTTTAAGTTTAGGTTTTTGATTATAGGTGGGTTATTTTCCAAGCTAAGGCAAATGAGGGAGAGAAAGTGGGTGCTTTGTTATTAAATGCTCATAAAATGGCTCAATCTCTTAACCTCTTGAAAGGGAGGGGGAGGAGGCGCTTATATAGGCATTGAGAAGCATGAAGGGCAAGGTAGGGTAACTCATATCGCTTTCTCTTTTACCACTCATCCGAAATGCACCAAGATTGAGTTTCTACAACTGGCTTTGCCACGTTTAGATGTGCGCACTCACATTTTTGCCTTGGTATATGTGCCATACATGAATGCATAAGAGTAGGTTCCCCTATCCTTGGCTTGCTTATAGTCTAAGTAAGCCCAAATTGCCTTTCAATTGATGTTTTTGATAAAATTGGTTACTAAGTTTTGGAAAATACGTTTGATCAGAGTACAACCAGGCTTCTCTCTCATTCTTAGGGTTAAAAGGTTGGTTTTCGGCAAAAAATGGGTCTAGGGGATGGTCATTTTCCCAAAATGTTAATTTTTGACTAGAACAACTTTATACAACAACTCCAAACAACCTTAAACATTTCTAAAGATGAAGTAATTATCATTTCATCATCAAGAGACTTACAAGTGACCAAAGTTTTAGGGTCAGTCAAAATGAGGTGTATATAATACATATGGGAAAGGCATGAAGATGTCAATGCGATGCATGATTTGTGCAAATGGTTTCTGTTTTCCTAATTTCCAATTCATTTGTACAACAAAATAATGCAATCCATCAGCAATTGCCAAAAATAGTTATCTTTATCAATGGTATTCCATCAAGGCAATACAAAAGCATAACTAACAACAATCTCCAACAATGTCCCATAAATCCAATAAATTCCAATACTGTCAATAATTTAAAAAATTCCTATATTTCTATCAATCATTCACAATTCCCCAATAGTTCAGCACATTGATTTTTCACTTCAAATTTCCAAATTTCTAGGTTTTTAGGAAAAATTTAGGGCTTTCTCCAATTGCATTCAATACTTTGAAAACTCCTGTCTTGCTAGTCATCTAAAGATAGAATATGAGAATTTGACAAAATGAGAACAAACCCTAATTTCTTTTATACAATAGAAACGATAAAATCTCACAATTCACCAAGTAATGATAACTATAAAATACCACATAACCATGATAAAACAAATATAGACAAGTAATAGAATCCCTACCTCAAATTAGACAGAGAGGAGAGAAAAAGCCTAACTTTTGAAGATGCCGAAATGACGATCGACTCTAGTTAGATTGAAGCGTTCAATGCGCTTCATTCCCTAAATATCAAAGGAGTAAGGGAAGATTTTTACTTTAGGCATGGTAGATCGAAGGATTTATAAAATTTTGTTATGTTTTTAAAGAGAGAGAAGAGAGGTTTTTGGGTAGAGAGAAAGAGAAAAGAAAGAAGCAAAGTAGAAGGAGAGAAAGGAGTAATAAATAAGATTTTATTCAACGCGATCGATCACACTTCCAAGAGCAATCAATATCTTAAGTGAGATCGATCGGCTATCGATCGAAGCATTATGTTGAAATTTAAACCAAAATGAATAAGTAGAGCGATCGATCGCACTATCAGGAGTGATCGATCACCCTAGTGAGATTGATCCCCTTTCGATCAGAGCATTTTACTCAAAATCGACCCAAAATAAATATAAAGAGCAATCGACCGCTCCCAAATGCGATCGATTGCCAACCTAGATGTTTGCTTAGAAAAGGCTGGAACAACCTTCAACCAAGCCAAAAAAACTCAAACAAAAGAGATTTTTTTTTTATCAACAAAATGAAACTTTATTGATGAAGAAAGCAATACATGCGAAAACTTACATCAACGAAGAGGGAAGTGCAAAGAGCATCAACGCTAACCTTAACAATCCCAACTAGGTTGACACCATTAAGAAAACACAATTATTTGCAAGCACTTAACCCAAAGATTGGTGAGAAACCAATCAAAAAGAACCAAAAAAGACAAGAAAAGCAAATAAAACAGAACAACACCAGAAGAAGCTGCACAGACCATTAAGACATCATACACCATAAGAAAATAGGTTGAGCATACAGCAGTAGCTGCACAAATCCAGCAGCATACGCCTCAGCCAACACCAGTAGCATAGACCAGCAGCATATTTCAGCAGCACAAAAATCTTTGAGCGGAGCAGACCTTAATCTCTTCAGAAGAAAAACCAGTAGCACACTACAACAGCATAGACCGGCGGCAACTCTATGAGCAGACCTTTCACCAGATCTTGAGCAGGCCTTAGACACAACCCTTTACCATGCCAAACAAACAGCCCAAACCAATCCACTAAACAACAGCATACAGACCTTGCACCAGGCCACTAACATCAGACCATACAGCAACAAACCTTACACCACAACAGCAGACCCTACTCCAAAGCTGCTATGCAGACTTCAGAAGAGCATCATACAACACCAGCAGCAAAAGAGATAGTAGAAGAAATAAGACAAATGCCAACAATGTGTGAACGATAGATAAATTCAAAGAGTCGATATAAGCATACAAATGAGTCTATAGGGTCGGGTCTTGACCTGAGCTGTCACACGAAAAAACTGTATGCTGTAGAAGATAGCTTTAGGGATCCAAATCTTCTTAGATTTGTTCAACGATGAACCTTGGATATCTGTTCTTTTGCAATTTTATTATGATTAGATTTTTGTTTTGCAGGTGGTTATTAACTTTTTGCTTTGGAAGTTTCTTTAGTTTGACAACTTGATTTCTTGCTTATTTGATGTTGATTGTGGTCTGGGATTTCTACTTGTGATAGTTTCTTGGCTCTAACGCAAGTTTTTATTCTCGTGGTTTTCTCTTTCAAACTCTGTTTGATCTCTCTACCTGCTTTGATGTTTATTGCTTTTCTTTTATTTTAGTGAAATTATCATTATGAAACTCTATTGTATGTTTTCTTTTACAAATGAATGAAGTTCTTATCCAAAAATAAAAAAAGGGATAAAAGAAAAAGAGAAAGAGAGAGAAAGAAAAAACTTTTATATTGTGTTTGGTTAGGAAATTTGGAGAGATTTGGAAAGAGAAATGGAAAGGTATGTGAAATTAGGTAAAATTTAGGTATATTTTATTTACATTTCACTTACCTTTTCTATTTTCATTTTTATTTCTAAATCACTCCTCAAATCTCCTAATCAAACATAACATTAAGGTACTCAGAGCATCTCCAATGGTAGTAGGCATTTTACCTATCTAAATATTACTATAAAGTATATATTTTATTTTGCCTATCAATTGTTTTATATTTTTACTCTAACCATGCTCTTTATTTTAGCTATTTATCCAAATACTATTAATTTTATAGAATGCCACGCCAACAACAAAGATGGAGGAAAATGATTCTAATGATTGAATACATTTTGCTTAGTGTTGAAGACTAGCTACATGTAGCTAGTGAATATAAGTTGAACCAAAATACCTAATCATATGCATAGTATATTAAAATTAAAAAAAATAAATCACACTAGTCATTTTAACTAACAAATATTATATACCTAGGACATTAAAGATGCTCTCAGAGTGAGTCTTCTTAGTTCTAGTATTTTAGCACACCCCCATTTAATGCTTCTTTTTGATTTGTGAAATGCTGTGTTTGTCAGATTTTTAATTCATCCTCTTTACACGAGGAGTGTTCTAATATATTAGATAGATTAATCAGTTCACAGTCTGCAACTTCTTACTTTGTTTCTACCATTTAAAAAAAAATAAAAATAAAATAAAAAAAATCAAAAACAAAAACAAAAACAAAAACAAAAAAAAACCCCAAAAACAAAACAAAATCTTCTTACTTGTTTCTTCTATTGTTGATTAAATGAGGAAGTGTGGTTGAGATGGTGGTGTAATTGGGAGTTTTTCTATACTGTCCTTTTATGGTGCAATATACTTTATTTTTGTTGATTAAAAAAAAAAAAGAAAAAAGAAGAGAATTAAAGCTCCAAGGATGAGTCTATGGATAATTTTTGTCATTATATGATTTCCACTTATACCATTATTTTGAGAATTATGTAATAGAATAATTCATATGAAAGATTACATCAGCAGATGTTTATTTGCAAAAAGGTTCAGTTTTTCTCTAGTTGAAGAGAAGATTGGATCTATTTGGGCTCGAATAGAAGCCCAATTTTTATAATTTTTCTTTTACATTCTTGAGTATTGATCAATTATGAAAATTTTATAGTGATGCTAAAATTTTTCCCATATGATCTCATCATATTTAATTTCAAAAAAATAAAAATAAAAAAATTGCAATTTTAAAAATAAACCTTTTTCATTCTTTCACAGAAAAATTTGATAAAATTATAAGATACTATTATTGGATCAAAATAAATTTTGGGGGAAACTACAATAATAATAATAATAATAATAATAATAATAATAATAATAATAATAATAATAATAATAATAATAGGGTAAATTACACTGACACCCCCTAAGGTTTAATCCAATTATATCAACCCCCTGACATTATTGAAATTACATTCCTACCCCTATAGTTAATAGTCTCATTTCGCAAATCCCTTTATTTATATAAAAGACAATAACTTCTGATAGAAAAATGAAATACATTACATTAAAAAAAAAAAGTAAAGCAAAGGAAAGGAAAAAAAGAAAAAAAAGAAAAAGAAAAAAAAAAGAGTAAAACAAAACAAGAAAAGAGAGTATGAATTTAATATCTTTTTAATACCAATGTTAATTCTATCTAAATAATTAGAATGATAGGGGTCATTGTAATTTCTCATACGTCAGAGGGTAATATGTATTAAATTCAAACCTCAAGAGGTGTAAGTATAATTTACCCATAGTAATAATAACGTTGTTTGGTTTCAAAAAATTAAGTTTTATGTTTTCTATGTTAAAAATTTTAATATTTTAAGAATTTTGATAATTTTTTAGGTGCACCTAACCTAGATATACTTAAAAATATACTATTTATGGTAAATTTTTTTCAAAAATTCATCAAATACAAAAAATACAAAACATTTAGTACATTTTTATATTATTGTGTATTTATTGAATTCTTAAAATATTTTTCACAAATATTTTACTTTGTATGTGCATCTAGAAAATAAAATAGTTACTTAAAATATTAAAAAAATTTACTAAACTCAAAAAAATACAAAAAATAAAAAACTCAAATTTTAAAAAATCAATCAAAACCAAACAAAGTGAATAATTCATAAGATTTTACGTTGTAAGAAAACAAATATTGAATTTTTATTTTTATTAATTTAACCATGATCCTTTGATTTGTTTTCAATTTGAAACATCTGTCGACTTTTATTAAGTAAAATTGATAAAAAAAATTGTATTTTAGTCATTAACTCAACAAGAAAATATATTTTATATATTTTATGTATACTTACATTGAGTTTAATGATTAAAATATTATTTTTTCATTAGTTTTATTTAACTGAAATAAACAGATTGTTTAGATTGAAAATAAATTAAAAAATTTAAATTTAAATTGAAAATTTTAAAAATTCAAGATTTATTTCGTTACAAAGGTTAAACTCTGGGATTTTATTTAAAATTTCACACTATTTTTTTTTTCTTTTTTATTTTTTATTTTTTTGTAAATAATCTATATACTAGAATTTATAGTAAATGGAATAACTCATGAAAATAAAATCTCTTGTAAAAAGACCCATAAAGCCATGGATCAAAAGCAACATACAAACAAGCAAAATCATAGCCAAGCCATTGGTGTGTAAAAACAACCCCCCGCTTTCAGCGCTCTTTTCTTGTTTCTTTTTGGAGTTCGTCCACCACATGCATGGTTGGCTTCCTGCAATTGAAACCTAAAGAGACAAGAAGAGAGAGAGAGAGAGAGAGAGAGAGAGAGAGAGAGAGATTGTTGAATCCCTTCAAACCATACCTCCAAGGTCCAAGGAAGAGAAAGAGAAAGAGAAAGAGAGAGAAAGAAGGGTAGAGTTGGGAAGGGAAGGGAAGGGAAGGGGTGGTGGGGGGGGAGGTGGGAAGGGGTGTTGTGTTGCATGTAACAACAAACAACAATGGAGAAGGAAAGACAAAGAGATCTAAGAGTCCCTCTCATCTCTGGGTTGTTCTTCGTTACTTGTTTAACTGGTGGAATACTCCTCTTTATGTGGCTTCTTGATGTTCAAGGGTCCCAACATTGGTTTCCTATCGTGGCATTGGTTTTGATAAGCTTCCCATGGATTTTCTGGTTCCTCACGTACATCTACACCTTAATCAAAGTTTGCTTTCGAAGAAGCGGGGGAGGGGGAGGCAGAGGTGGTGGTGGTGGTGGCAGTATCTCGAGACGCGAAAGCAGTCAATCAAAACTTGAGTCCGCTTCCACAAACAAGATGAACCGTACATTATCCAGCGGCAAAGGGCAAGTGGAAGTTGTCATGGATGATGGACACAATGACGGTGCAGATGAAGCATCGGTTACCTCCTCCAAGGAATGTGAAATGCCATTAACTCAATCGGTCTCATCTTGACAAGCGCATGCAGTGCAAGTGGGCATATATATTTTTATTTTCACGGCCTCTCATAAATCAATCTCCCTCAAACCCATGCATTGCATGTATAAATATAGAAAACAAAATCAAAAAAAGGCAAAGTTCACAAGTACTCCAAATGCAATGCATGTTTTGGGATGGACAAAAGGTAGTGTTCGACTTATCAGAAAATCATTCAAATTGGGAGATGATTTGACAAGTATATAGCTTGACGTGGTGACTGCGACGACGATGATATACGAGTAACTGAAAAAGAGAGATTTCAATTTTCCTTAGCACAGAAAAATGAAAGAAAATTTATTTATAGCTGTAATTGTTGTGAACTGTATGCATATTGAAAACCATAATTCATACATGTAAGATAGTAATCTGAAGTGAAAGATAGCAAGAACCTTTTTTTCTGCTCAAACATTATTGTCATTGTGATTTTCATAGCCACATAGAATTCTGTATCTTTTTATAGGTAAGATTTAATTTCAAACTGTGAATAAAAAATAAATTTGTATGGTCTAAACGGAAGAAAAACTTGTTTATTTGTGTGATCACATATATGATATATTGTTTATGCATGTATTATTGTTGGGTAGATATAGTGATTGAAGCGTAATAATGTTATTATTTATACCTCCATTTTGTAAATGAAGAAATGCATCCTTATAAATTCGTTAAATTACTTTGCCCTAATTATTGGATTAATGATAACTAAATCTATGAGTTTAACAAAAGTGCTTGGGCCCTTGAATTTTATATTTGCCTAACAATTTCCCACACCATTAGAAGACTCGTAGTAACTTAACTGAATAATGTTTTTTTTTTTTTTTTTTGATCGGCAAAAGAAAACTTTATTGATGAAGGTAAGCATAAAAGTTACAGTACATCAATAAAGTGGAGCTTGGAGCTAGATGAAGCTCCAAGCGCCAGTTGGTGAGAAACCAACAGCAACACAAAGAGAAACAGATAATAAGCACCAACGTACAACTGGAGACAGATAGTAAGCAGACAACAACAAGAGAATCTACACTAATGGTAAATCACCAAAAAAGGGAGCCATCCTGATCTGAAAGAGAAAAAACATCTGGGCATTGAAGCTCCAATCCACACTACCACGGCTGAGAAACTAGATTAGCAGCAGAACTAAACACAGCCAAAAATGAATTGAGGCCAATCCTCATTAGTAGCAGAACTAAGCATAGCAACCCAACATTGATAAACCAGTACACAGATAGACCAGCAGACATGAACATAGAACACACCAACATTCCTGGTTTATCAACACAGAATTGAACTTTCTGCAGAAATAGATGGCTTGTGGTTTAGATTTCCCAAAACAAATTGACCTCCAATACACTGCAAAGCAACCAAGAAGAACAGGATACACAGCCTGTAAGGAAGAATTGGGTTGTTTCTTGTGGAATGCTGTATATAAACCTCCCCATTATTGTTAAGATCTTCACCTAGAAATAGACAGAACACCCACAGACCATAACACCAACAAACACCAGCAGCAAAACCAGAAACACCATCAGAACACAGAACACAGAACTTTACTCCCAAACGCAAAAAAGTGACAAAGCACAGAACACCATCAGAACACTATCTGATATGACTTCCAATACCCCTCCGCTGCTGTAAGAATCTCTCAAGCGATTGGAGAAAATGATATTGCTAGCAAACCTCTGGAGAACCAATTTATATCACCAGGAGCAAGACCAGCAGCATAACCCAGTAGCATACTAACCCATTCCTTGTAGCATAGACCCTACACTCTTCAAAAACCGGAGAATCAAACACAAAGACACCGGCCCGGTGGAAGACCAGAAGAAAGCCAATCAAAAACGAATCGATTTCCATACACTTCACTGCAGGACAAACAACAAAACAGAGCTCAAGCGAGAGGACCCCATAACAGACAAAGTAACCCGAAATCATCCTCACGGCATTATGGCACCAAAGAAGAAGGAGCGAATCATCCTCACGCAGATTCATCCTCACAAAGAAGGAGCGAAATCATCCTCACGACAGATTGAAGCGCAACATCGTGCAACCCACAATTCAAATCAAACACACAACAACACACAATGACCCAGTGGAAACAAAATAAACCGGGGATCGACCGAGCAAATCAGAGTTGGTTCAGGTTATAAATCACATCGTGCACCGAATAATTAAACCCCTTCAAGGATGAGGATACCCACAAAGCTACTCTAGCCTTTATGAGCTCTTCCAAGGCATTCCAATCCAGTTGAACCTTATTGAAGACACAATCATTTCTGCTTCTCCACACTGACCACATAACTGCTACCGGTATTGTACCCCAAACAGCTAGCATCTTCTTCTTCATTTTTATGCCTGCCCACGACAGAAAAAGCCCCTCCACTGTTCTAGGACACACCCATTTGTAATTCCACCATTTCACCAAGTTGGCCCACAACTTCCAGATGAAAGGGCAGTGAAGAAAAACATGATTAACAGTCTCCAGCTCAGATTTGCAGAACACACAGAGAGCAGAAAAACTTGGACTCAACACTCCAATTCGTTGCAAAAATTCAGAGCATTTCAAATTCCTTTCCACGCTAACCAACTCAAGAATTGAAATTTTGGAGGGGCTACATTATTCCAAATACACCTAGTGACTAACAGTGCCCTTGCCTTGCTTCCACCCACTTCCAAGTTGATGCGACGGAACTCTTGAGACGGATGAGCTAGCCAGTGCAAGAATCTACCACCCCTTCTTTGAGCCTAGGCGATTCATGAAAAATCATTAAGTTTTTGCACTTCCTCCTCTTCCCATGCTAGGAGAACGCTGAAACCCAAATTCCAATCTAAATGTGACACCCTTTTGTGAAAAAATCACCAACTTCCGTCTTTTGCAATTGATAATGAGAATAGTCGGGAAAAACTCCCTCGAGTAAGGTTATGACACCACTTATCGGTCCAAAATGCGGTCCGCCATTGCCAACAACTAGCCTAAAATTTTGCAAGAAAAAATCACGCAGCATAAGCGGTGTTGACTTGACCACGATATTATGCCTTTCCACGTATGCGACAACCACACTGAACTATTAAATAAGGGGCACCATCCGCCACCTAGATCACCATACTTACTGCATATCACTTGTTTCCACAAAGCTGCCTCCTCCTTACCCCTCCTCCACCACCACTTGTGTAGAAGGCAATCATTAACACAGCTTAGGTTTCTCACCCCTAGCCCACCTTTACTTTTGCTAAGGCAGATCTCCTTCCATTTAATTAAGTGCACTTTCTTTCGGATTTCAGAACCTCCCCAAAGGAAGTTAGCTTGAATTTTGTGAAGTATGTTTGCAATACCCACTGGCAACTTGAAGATGGAGAGAAAATAAACTGGCAAGCTTGACAGAACAGACTTGATCAGTGTTAATCTTCCAGCAAAAGAAAGATACATTCTCTTCTACGAAGCTAGCTTACACTTAAACTTATCTATCACAGGTTTCCAAGTAGCCTTTCTCCTTGGATTAGCTCCTAATGGTAACCCCAGATAACTCATTGGCAACTTTTGACTTAGGCAATTTAGTTTTTTTGCCAAAACCTGGACAATATCATCCTGCACGCCTACCCCACACACCTTACTCTTGTGGAAATTTATTTTGAGTCCAGACATCAGCTCAAAGCACCTTAAGATTCTTTTTATGGCTACAACTTCCTCCCACTCTGCTTCACAGAAAATAATGGTATCATCGGCGAACTGCAAGTGTGTAATTTTCAACTCAGTTGGGCCAGCAGATACTCCTCTAATCATGCCCACTTCCTTAGCTCTTTCCAAGAGAATGTTCAGCCCCTCCGCTACAATATTAAAGAGGAAAGGAGAAAGCGGATCACCTTGCCTAAGACCTTTCATGGGCGAGAACTCCGAAGTAGGGGAGCCATTTACTAGCACTAAAATATGAGCTGTGGATAGGCATGTCTTCATCCACCCCACCCATTTCTCTCCAAAACCGAAATTTTTCATCATCGAGTACAAATACTCCCAATTTACAGAGTCATATGCCTTTTCAAAATCTAGCTTTAGGATTAGACCTTTCTTTTTTGCCCTTCTCCACCAATCCACCACTTCATTGGCAATTAGCACCCCATCTATAATATACCTTCCGCTCAAAAATGCAGTCTGAACTTCACTAATAATCTTGGGTAACACTTTCCTCAACCATCTGGATAAGACTTTAGCTATAATTTTGTATGCGGAGCTAATCAAGCTGATTGGCCTATAGTCTCCCAAACCCACAGGGTTTTCCTTCTTAGGAATTAAAAAAATGAAGGAACTATTTATTCCTTGAGCTAGCTTCCCATTAGAATGAAACTCATTCATCAAGTGCACAAACTCTCCTTTCATGATGGCCCAACAATTCTGAATACATTTTAGATTAAAACCATCTGGCCCCGGCGCTTTATTCCCGTCACAATCTTTAACTGCTTCCCAGATTTCTTCCTCCAAAAATTCTGCCTCTAGCAACTCATCTGAGTCAGTTGGACTGATTGAGTCAAAGAGACCTGCTAACTTTGGTCTATACTTCCAATCTTCAGAGAAAAGAAGCTTGAAATGACTTGTCACTGCCAGTTTAATCATCCCAGGCTCATCCTGAATCACACCATTCACAGTAACTAAGTTTAACATATTTTTCCTCTGCCGTTTAGATGCCATTAAATGGAAGAATCTGGTATTTTTGTCCCCATTTTCAGCCCAGACCCTTCTAGATTTTTGGAGCCACAACCATTCTTTCTTCTTACTCAGATCCCAAACTAGCTTTCTTATTTCTACCCTTCTTTTGATCTCATCATCCTGTAAATTCCTTCCTTCAGCTATTAAATCCCACTCATGTAATTCCTCTTCTGCTTGTTTCAGTTTCTCATCAATGTTGCCAAAAACTTCACTGTTCCACCTCTTCAGATGGACTTTTAGGTTGCCCAATTTTTTCAAAAGTCTGAAACTAGCCCAACCGCTAACCTGAAACCTTTTCCAACAGTTCTTCACTTCTGCTTTGAATTTGGGATGCAAGCACCATGCATTAATAAATCGAAAAGGTTTTGGGCCCCAATCCCTCTCATCCTCCATAAGGAGTACTGGGCAGTGATCTGAAATACACCTAGGCAGACCCCACTGTTTAAACTTGAACTCTTCCAGCCATCTCGGATCGATTAAAAATCTATCGATTCTACTCCACCTATTTCCATCCAACGCAATACACCACGTGAACTGCTTGCCTAGCATTTGCATATCTACCAACTCCAATTTTTCAATAAATTCATTAAAATCTTTCTTCCCTCTTTCCCTTCTAGAGCACCCTTTTCTTTCACTCATAAATCTGATTTCATTGAAATCGCCACCTATGCACCAAGGGCTTGGGAAGGAAGGATTCAGTGTTGCTAGGGCCTCCCAAAGTTGCCTCCTTTTAAGCACCTCATTAGGTGCATAAATATTAATAAGAGTGCAATTAAAAGTATGATGGACCATACTTGATAAAAGCATGAAATTCCTAGAGCTGCAACACTCCTTGAGCTCAAAAATCTGTGGATTCCACAAACATAGTAAGCCACCAGCACTACCTTGTGAACCCACCTCCATGAACTCCATCTTCTCCCATGGCCATAAGGACTTAACAAAATGAACATCTACTGAGCTTCTCTTAGTCTCCTGTAGCAGAAGGACATCGACCTTCCTCACCCGAACTAAACTTTTAATTTTTGCTCTCTTCTCGGGTCTTCTCAGACCCCTAATGTTCCATGATAATAAAATCATTTGATACTACACACCTCCTAACTCACCTGCCTTAAGTTCTGCCCAAACTTACGGGATTACGGCTTCCCCTTCAACTCTCTCCATATCCTTCTGTTCGAGTTCAATCAACTTGTCAAGCACCTCATTCTCCTTCCCTTCAAAGTCCAACCCCAGAATTTTCCCAACCTCCATGGTAGCTTGGGCTTCATTTAAAAGCTTATTTCTCCTCCTGGTGTTAAGACTATGCTCTACTGATAATGATATAGCAGCAGCTGCAGCTCTGAAGATAGCACCATTCTTGAAACAGTTACCAGTCAACACTCCTTTTTGCTTGTGCTGTTTGATGTGCGATTTTGACCTATTTTGCCGATTACCACCAGCCTTATAACATCTATTAACTGCTGCTTGAATGGCCTTTCCTTGCCTTTCTGGGTTGTCTTTACCTGGTCCACATAACTTGGCTTCTTTTTGAACTAGGGGCCTAAGTTGGGTTTGGGCTACAAAATCACTTAAATTTGAAGAATCAGTAATGGGCCTAATCATCTGTGCCCCATCCAGAGGCCCATCCAGCACCACCTCTAAATTTATTTGAGGCCTCAAACTCTCTGGCCTACTTAGGCTTCTGATATACCCAGGAGTGCATACATGATCTTCAACAATTTGAATATCATTTCTTGGATTTGCCGTAGCCACCAACCTGTCCTCCATATTTTCTCCTCTAACTTTTTGATTTCCCATGACCTCCACTGTTTCTTTTACGGCTGATATAGATAGGCACTCATTACCTTCATCTTTTTCCCCTGCTTCGCAGTCCACCATATCCTGTTCGACAACCGCATTCTTCTCTTTTCTGCAAAGCTCCTCCTTCCTTGTGTGTTCATCCTCATGCTCCTCATTTTCTGGATCTCCATTTCTTGACAATTGATCAACTTCAACTTGACCCATCGAACCACTGACCTCATTTTCCATGCAGGAGCTGTGGCAACAACACGGCTTTCCTACTGCTGTGTTCTCTTCACACACACGGACTGGGAATAATCTTCCATTACATTCAACTTGGATCACCAAATTGATGAACTCCATTGTGGACGTAATTACTCTTACCTTCCCCCACTGAAAAGACTTTTGAACAACTTCACCCCACAGCATGCCTATGTCTCTGAATGTATTCACACTCCACAAATTAAATGGGACTCCCGCACAAATGAGCCACACACATCTTTCCTGTTCAACATGCTTGCCTTTTTCCCAATCTGTAATAGAATCACACCATTCTAGCATCCACTCTTCTAGCTTGGATGTGACCTCCCTTTTGTGTTGCTGGGACTTGAAAGTTAGCACTGCTAACCTTCCTCCACCTTCTTTGACTCTTACTTCCTCCAAAACTCTTTTACCGACCTCCTTCTTAAATTCTTCGAAGGCAAAAAAAGATTTCAACTTTACAATTACACTGTCATAAAGCCACCCATTACCGGTTTCAAAGGCCTTCACAACCATCTTCATCTTCTCATTACGGCCACCACTCTGAACCACTTCTGCATAAGATCTTCGACCTATACCTTCCATCCTTCTAAGCCCGAAACTCCTTTGTGGACGCTGTGTCGTCAGATCATCTCCTCTGTTTGTCATTGCTTGCTGCTTAACCTCTCATTTTTTGTACTCTGCTATCTTTACTTTCAGGGCCTTATTATCGCACCATAATCCATCCGCCAAGATCGCCATTTCAATGACCACCTTGCAATCATACCAAGACAAACCAAACCTCGAATGCCGCTGCTTTTTTGGATGGGATGAAAGCATCCTTAACTACCCCAAACTTATTAAACAGAGTATACAAATCCTTTGGAGTCATTGAGTTTGGTATCTCATCCACAAAGATAGTAATAACGCCATACTTTACTGATCTGGCGTTTTGATTTGCAACTCGCCTTCTTCTTAACACCGGATTCCATCCTCCAACCTCCATCCTCTTCTAACGAGTTATTGTTGGGATGAGTTGGAAGGGCTGAAGAGTGGCAAGTGAGGATTGTGGGATGGTGCAAAGAAAGAGAGAGAGATCACAAATGGGTCATGGTGGTGAGGGTTGTAAGGGTGAGGAGGGTGTCAACTTGAGTTAGTGGTGGGGTAAGACTAGAATTTAACTGAATAATGTTGTTACAAGCTTTTATGAAATTAAATTCGTATTTTTCTTTGTATATAAAATATTTTTACTAAATTTACAAAATAAATAGGTTGAACGATTTGTTTAAACGAGTTAAACCACCGGAACTTTTTTCCCTTTCTCTCTTGTTTTGCACATTATTGTTTTTCTCTATCTTCCACCTCTACCACAATCACGAACTCCTCGAACACAATGAGAAACGCCACAATGGAAAACACTTGTGGCATAAATTGTAGACCTCCTTTACTATTTACAGAAAAATCATAATCATCTCATACAAATTGGAGAGATAGAGGGAAAGATTGGTGGATGTGGAGATAGTGTAGTTATATGGAGGACATCGAAAGAGGGGGGAGTAGTACAACTCAATTCTCTCTCTCTCTCTCTCTCTCTCTCTCTCTCTCTCTCTCAATTTTCTTCCTATTCCTATACTCCAATAGCAATTCCTCAACCAAATCCACTACCAGCATAATAGTATAGCAATTCCTCAACCAAATAAATCCACACCACCATGATATCTTCGGCCTAATCCCCAATTCAATTTTAGCCATTATCTCTTTCTCTCTCTCTTTTTGTTCATTCTTATTTCGCTCTATTTTTCATCTCTACTACAAACACTATAATTGTGTGGGTGTTGATTTTTGACCTCACAACCAAACAGATTTCCTTGCCGAGATCTAGGGAACTCAGTTGGAGAGCATACAGAAGAATAGATTAAGCTGAACACCTGAGCACAAGAGAATGAGAAATATCGATGTGGCTCATTCACCTGGGACACTCCGACGATCAAGTCAGTAACTTATCTTTCAAAGATATCAAATCAAATGAATAGTGCATAAGTAAAAACATACTTTAGACCTACGAGAGTGCCTTACTTTTATAATGATCAATGTCCAACTTCCCTTAGAAGTCTTACTTCAAGGGATTTTATCATTTATAAGGATATTACTTATCCAAAAGTCCTCTTATTTAGATTAGGATCAACTCTCTTAAGAGTCTAACCTTACCCAAATAAGTAATTTAACATCATCTAGAACTCTTGTCCTTTATCTAAATATTTCAGATTCTGATATGGTCACACTATATCTCGGCGAATTGGTTCGCCTACGTAACACCTCGGCAACCACCTCGATCATGTGGATAACCCTGGAAATATGTCCTCTACAAATGCCCCTTTGGTTCTATTACCTTGGCAACCTGAGGTAATGGAACCTACATTATCTGACCTATCAACAGGTTGACCAACCAATATGATAGAGGACACCCCTCCAACTGAGATCATGACTCGTTGGCCTCAAGAAACAAGGACTCATGTGTCCACTCGTCAAAAACCAAAAACTAAAATGTTCTTTCTCATCAAAGTCCAACATCTCAATTGAGATCGCACTACTAGTCGACATCGTGACTCGCTGGTTCAAGAACATCAAGATTCAAAATTTGTTATCTCAAAACAAACTCAACTATCATACCAACATCATGATGTGTCACCTCCTCATTGATTATATAGTCTTTGACTTGATCTTGTTATCCGATGTTAACCATCTATACTTACTAAATACCCACAGATGACGCCAAATTGTAGGTGTTGATTTTTGACCTCATAGCCAAACAGATCTCCCTGTTAAAATCTAAGGAACTTAGTTGGAGAGCATGCAGCATAATAGATTAAACCAAGCACCTGCACACAAGAATATGATAAATACCACGGTGGCTCATCCACCCAGGGGCACTCCAACGATCAAGTTAGTCACTTATCTCATAAGATATCAACTTAATTAACAGTGCACAAATAAAAGCATACCTTAGACCCATGAGGGTGCCTCATTTTTATAATAATCAGTGCCCTTGTTCCCTGGAAGTCTCACTTTATAGGACTTATGCATAACACTTATCCTGAACCCTTAGCTAGATAAGAATGATCTCATTTAAGAGCCTCATCTCTATTCGAACTAAGCACTTCAACTTATCTAGGACTGTTGCCCTCTATCCGAATATCTCAGATTCTGATATTACCACACCATATCTCGTCAATAGCACGACAATCTCGGCTTCATGGCTTGTCCACGTGGGACCTTGGTCAACACCTCGACCACGTGACGCGATCCTACTTATGATAATAGGCCTTCTCCTCTACTACTTATGGAAAAACAATAATCATTTTATACAAATTAGAGAGTGTGAGATTACGAAGGTGGTGCAGTTGACTACTTATGATCATTTTATACAACAATCATTTTAAACAATAATCATTTTAATCATATGTTGTATGGGTACATATTTTTTGGGTTGCGCCACATGGTCGAGTTGTTGGTCGAGGTGCCACATGGACGAACATGATGCCGAGATTGCTGTGATATTGACGAGATATGGTACGGTAATGTCAAAATCTAAGATATTCAGATAGAAGCCAAGAGTTCTAGATAAGTTAAGGCACCTAGTTTGGATAGAGATGAGGCTTTTAAATGGAATCATTCTTATCTAACTAAATGTCTGGGATAAGTGTTGTGTTTGCGTACTGTTAATTGAGTTTATATCTTGTGAGATAAGTGACTGACTTGATCGTTGGAGTACCCTTAGGTGGACGAGCCACCATAGTATTTCTCATCTTCTTGTGTGCCGATGCTTGATTTAATCTATTCTACCGCACGCTCTCCGGCTAAGTTCGTTAAATCTTGGCAAGGAGATCTGTTTGGTTGTGAAATCAAAATTCAACACCTATAATTTGGCACTATTTGTGGGAATTTATTAAGAATAGATTGCCAAACACCAGACAAGATGTGAAAGTTGGAGACGACGTGCACAGTAAGGATTTGGAGTATGTCAATCCAAATGTCAAAAGAGAAAATAATGAAGAGGAAGTGTAAGAAGTGAATCCAGAAATAAACAATGCCACCAAAGGCCGTAATGGCCCGAGGAGGGGCAACCGAGAGGAATACTATAACAAGAACAACTTCCAAGTTTGGAAGGACCGGTACCTGTGAAAAGATGATGGGGTGAAGGACCTAGTGTAGACATCCCATTTTTGACCGACCTTAAGACTCAGACGTCACCAACTGAGCGCTCGGTGATGTTGCATATTGTGCTCGTTCTGAGATTGCGAAGTCTCGGCTGCGAGCCTTGCCTTCAGACTTCCGGACTCTTTTGTACCTTGCCTTGATTTGCGAACCAGGTCCCGTTTTCTCCGTTTTCTCTTTCCGGAGGGAGGGAGAGGCCTCGTAGATCATCTCTAAATGGCCGTAGGCTATGTTTCGTGGTCGTAGGCCATTTTTCCCGTTTGGAGCCTAGTTTTCAATTTTTCGGAGCCGTCGCCCGTGTCCCTCGGTTCGGGACCGCTTAACCATCTCCGTTTGCTCCGGTTTTTGGCATGCCCCTTATTTCCTCCCTTTTGAGGGACACTGTGGCCCGAGAGACCAACTTCATGGTCGAACGCCACCTTCGGTGCTTAATAGTCAGTTTTCAGGGCCCCGGGCTGCGTGTTTTGGCCCCTGAACCTTCGTTTTGCATCAGTTTGGGTCTATTTTTGGAAGGGACCTTATTTTCATTGTTATGAAGGTCGTAGAAGGGTGGGAGGCCAGCAATTTTTTTGAAGACCAGCTTTATTCCTTCATCGCTCTTTATCGCCCGTTTTCTTCACTAGAAAGCTGACTTTTTCCATCCCCGGGCCGCTTTTTCTGACTTTTCACCACACCATTGTGTTGTACACACCTGGGAGGCCACCAATATGGCTTGGCCGGCCATTAACTCTTCCTGACCCTTTTGAACCCCTCTAAAAAGTTGGTCTTTCTCTCTCCTGGGTTACATTTCCTGATTTTTCTCCACATAGCTGTGTTGTGCACACATGGGAGGCCACTTTTCTGGGGTGGCTGGCCACTAATTGTGATTGAACCTTTTGAACCTTGGCCGGTGGCCGGCCGGCCACCTGAACCCTCTGAACCTGGCCGGCCATGACCCTCTCGCCTGGTTCCTTACAGTTGCACCCTCTGTTTCCCCCCAGATCTTGTATCCGAGGGCGGGCCTTTTGGGGGGAAAATTTGAATTTGATTTTCCCCCCCTTTTCTCCACTCCTCTCCTCTATAAAACCAACCCCCCCTCCCCAGCTCATTTTCAAGGGTTACAAAAATTTGTTTGGAGCTCTTGCATTAAATCTCCCTCTCTCTCTATTCCAACCCTCAAAACACCCTTGGTTCTTTGCCATTTCTACACCAATCCATAGCACCACACCTCCACACTCCATTCCAAAAACTTGAAGGCTATTTCTAGAGGCTAGGAGCACCATTTCTTGGACCAAAAGTTGTTGAAGACTTAGGCTACAAGGGTAAGTCTCTTTTCCCTCTTTTTTGGCTATATTTTGCATGCTTTCTTAGCCTTTGTTGATTGAATTTTTGGGCTCCAACCTGAACTTTAAATAGTCATATTTTTGAGCTCATATCCATGTTTGATCAAGGGTCTTTCTCTGTTTGAGGTCTCCTCCTCACCCTTTGTGTTTAAACTCTCTTTTAGGCCTATTTTTGCATGATATTTTAGGCTTATTTGTGAGCTGTTTTAGACTTGGTCATAAACTGTGAAATGCCTTGTTTTGAGTCCCTATTCAACTTTGTTGAAGGGCTCTCCTCTGTTCGAGGTCATCTGCTACCAGTTGCCTCTTTATCCCTCTTTTAGGCCTTTTTCTTGCATGTTGATTTAGCCTCACTTTTTTCATTTTCAAGACTTGATGTAAACTGTAAAGTGCCTTTTTTTGAGTCCCTCTTCAACTTTGTTGAAGGGCTCTTTTCCATTTGGGGCCATCTGCTGTCCCTTGTCTCTATTCCCTCTTTTAGGGCCATTTTTGCATGATAGATTAGCCCTATTTATGTTCATTTTTGAGACTGTTATAAACTGGAAAAAGACTTGTTTTGACATCATCTTCATGTTTTATTAAGGGAGTTTTCTTATTTGAGGTCACATGCTTCCTTGTATGCTTGATTGTCCCTTGTTTTGAGCCTTACACCTAAGCTCCAATTGCATGCTTTGTTTGGCCTTCTAGCCAATGAAATCCAATGGATTTTTAGTGGCTAGAACACTATTTTGAGCCTCCAAATCAGAGGGGGGTGACCCCCTCTCACCTTGACTTGTTTGATGGTCATTTTGGCCTTCCAAAGGGACCCCTCTTTGCATGCTTCTTAGCCACTTTTCAGACCCAATTTGGTGAGTTTTGGGACTACCATATTTGATTTCCAGAGTTGTTTTGGTCATGCTTCATGTCTATCTTGTATGTGTCTAATAACTCCTTGCATGGCCCTCTAAAGGAGCTCCTCATTTTTGCACACGTTGGCTGCATTTCAGTGATTATTTAGTCATATTTCCACATGTTTTGTTCACTGATTTTTTTTGATGGTGAGATTCCATGTGCTTCATATACTTGCCATGTAAACCATGTTTGCTAGTCAAAATTGCATGTTACTTTAGCCCATCTTGCTAGCACCTTTTGGCCATGCTTTGAACTAAGAAAATTCATATTTTGGTACTTCCTTGACTTTTTCTTTATGCTTCATGATCAAATAATGCATGCTTTGTATAGCTATTGGTCATTGCGTATGCCTAGTTTTGAGTTTCGGGGTTTCATCTCATGCATTGGATGCCATATTGTCATGTTTCGGGGCTGTTTAGCATCATATTTTAGTGCTGGAATTTGCATGTTTGTATGACATATTTCATCCCTTGCCATGCCTTGTTAGAGTGGCATTTGTGCCTTAAGATCGGTCCTCGGTTTGCGTGCATGTGTGCATGCATCTCGAGTGTCTCATTTTTCATCTTATGGCTACTGATGTGAGTGTGGCTGAGGTCCACTCATGTTGGTGTATGTCCATCATGCATTGCGTATGCCATTTCGAATCATAGCATTGTGTATGCTAGGTTGCATGTTAGAGCATCGTGTATGCCATGTTACATCGTGCATCGTGTATGCCATGTCATAGCATTGTGTATGCTAGGTTATATATTAGTTGCATTCATGCATGTCATGCACATTTCATTGTGTTTGGGATAGGAGTTAGCCCAAGCACGGGAAACGAGGGACGTTTCGTACTCCGAGTGACGAAACATGTCTCAATTCCCGGTCACTGACACTTCGGATTATCCATGATGGAGTCTCGGTCTTGTCGTGTTTTCATGTGCATTCATTCCATATTGAGTCATGCAAATCGACTCCTCGGCCATCACGCATCGAGATGCGCCATTGGTGGCACGAGGATCGAAGACTACACTCCCTGAAGAGTAGTCAAGCATACATATGTGAAAATAGATTGCCATGCTCCTTTCCTGCTCTCTGTTGCAGCAAATCAAAAACCGGCAATCTTTTGGGGCTTCGCGCAACGTTCCGGGCTTAATTATAAACAGAGGCTAATTGGGGCGTCGTAATAGATTTCGGCGCCAAGCAACCCAAACATGCATCATTCATCATTTGGAACAGAGCCGAGGCGGTCCATGGATTTGCGTGCCATTTATTGCTTTCCTAGATTAATTTGTTAATTAATTAGGATTTTTGTACTTATTTGGGACTGTATATTATTTTGGACCCTCCAAGCGAGGGCAATGTTGTAATAAGTGTGTGTGTGTGTGTGTGTGTGTGTGTGTGATGTATGTCTTCCAACCCCATGTTTTTCTCTCCATTTTATTTACCAGCTTACGATGGTTAGATTAGGGCATGTTTCAATTAGCATACAGTAT
Source organism: Camellia lanceoleosa (assembly GCA_025200525.1). Taxonomy (NCBI): domain Eukaryota; kingdom Viridiplantae; phylum Streptophyta; class Magnoliopsida; order Ericales; family Theaceae; genus Camellia; species Camellia lanceoleosa. The sequence continues at coordinate 139,170,060 of CM045763.1, forward strand.
GATAGCATGTTTGCATTCATTCATCTGTTTTGCATGCATTGGGCTCGGCGCATCATAACTCACTACATTGTATTTCAATTCCAAGTTGAATACTTGTTAGCTGTAGCATTCCATATGCCATATTTAGAATAGCCGAGCCTGCTATAGTTGCATTTTTGCATGTATTGCATTAGGCATTTCTGTATACTTAGGATCATGCATGATTTTTAATTAGCTTCTGTTTTGGCTTGGAGTACTCGGTAAGTTTTTATGCTTTAGCATCCTTGCATGTGTGTGAGTGACTGCCATGATAGCATGCTTACCATGAGGCTATTTGCTTATGTGATATAACTGCCTGAATGCCTATGGGTGAAGGTTGGGTTATTTGGATAGGGACAAAATCATCAACTGTGAGTTTTAAAGCCCACTAGATAGTGGCAAAATCATGTTTTCTAAGCCCACCTGAGGGTGGCAAAATCTACATTTTAAGCCTACTTGCGAGTAGCAAACCATCTTTCAAAAACAAACATGAAATGTTTTGTCCCAATTCAGGTGATCCAGTCTATACTTGTATGCTGTGCGCATCACATAGTAAATCTAGGCTAATAACCAGAATAAGAACGCATAATGTTTTCAAAACTAGATATCATGGTTAGTAGAGGCCGATCTTTGATCGGGCGAGCGGTGGTGCTCACGAAGCGACCTTCCCCAATCGTACCCAAGTTCCCGAGCCGAGGCAACTTTGGTGATGACGGAATGTGGCTGTAGACACCCCATTTTTGACCGACCTTAAGACTCAGACGTCACCAATTGAGCGCTCGGTGATGTTGCATATTGTACTCGTTCAGAAGTCTCAGAGTCGCAGCCGTGCGCCATGCCTCCAGACTTCCGAACTCTCTTCTGTGCCTTGCCTCGGTTTGCGAACCGGACTCGATTTTCTTTGTTTTCTTTCCTGAGGGGAGGGAGAGGTCCCATAGACCATCTCTCAGTGGCCGTGGGCTACATTTCGTGGCCGTAGGCCATTTTGCCCATTTCGGAGCCCGGTTCCTAGTTTTCGAAGCCGTTAGGCCGTGCGCCTCGGTTCGGGACCACCCAACCATCTCCGATTCCTCCAGTTTTTGGCATGCATCTCATTTACTCCCTTTCGAGGGACACTGAGGTCTGAGAGACCCACTTCGTGGTCGAACGCCACTTTGATTATGACCTATTTTCGGGACCGGCTGCGTGTTTTGGCCCCCGAGCATTCATTTCGCATCGGTTTTTGTTCATTTTTGGCAGGTACCTCTGTTTTATCACCAAGAAGGTCACTGGAGGGTGGGAGGCCAGCAATTATCTCAGCAACCAGTTATGCTCCTCCGGCGCCCCCCGGCGCCCGTTTTTCTCACTTCCGGGCTAATGTTGAACACCCTAGGGCCATTTTCTTTGAGCCAAAACCACATATTCGTGTTTTACACACAAGGGAGGACCCTAAAAACACATGGTCGGCCAGTAATTCTTTTGTCCATTTTGAAACCTCTTTGAAAAGTGGATCCGGGAAGGAGAAAAGTCTGCGCGGCTTCACCGAAACGGGCGTAACTCTTTGCACAAGAGGATTTAAAGTATGAGGCCATCGTCTTTGAAAATCTTACTCCCGGGGCTTCATTTTTCACTCAAGAATCTCCTAATTTCAATTCCGTATGGAGGAGATATGGTTGATTGAAGTAGGGCATCACTCCGGTTGGACCGAAATCTGCGCGGCTTCACGGAAACGGGCATAACTTTTTCCACAAGAGGAATTTTGATGCAAGGTTTGCGCCATTCGAAAGCTAACTTCCGGGGCTTCAATTTGGACACTTGAATGGCCACATTTGGACTTCTCTAGCACCCACCGGCCAGCCTTCTTCCCGGCAGATCCTGAAAACTAGCTGGTCGGCCAGAAAATCTAGCTGGCCGGCCACCCCTTTTGTAAAATGACCTTTTTGCCCCTGTAAGCTAGCCGGCCATGCCCCCCTCCCCAAGTGTGTTCTAGCTCTGAATTTTGTTTTGGACTTCACTCATGTCCGGGGGTCTAACCATTTTGGGGGGAAACTTGACTAGTTTTCCCCCCCTTTTTTTCCCTCCATTTTTCCACCAATTTTGCTTATATAACAGCAGCTCCCAGCTGTGTTGGAGGGTTAGAAAAAATCTTTGGAGAGCTCTTGTGTTGTATCTCTCTCCCTCTCTATATTTCCAAGCTCTAAACACCAAGTTCCAACCCATTTTCTACATCACCACCAAGCACCACCACCACTACTCCATTTCCAGCATCTTGGGAGGCTTTCCAGCAGCTAAGAGGCAGAAAATTTGGTCCTAGAAGCAGCCAAGGTTTTGGTCTACAAGAGTAAGCACTCATTTCCCCTTTTGAGCTCCATTTTTGTATCATTTTTCTACCCTCCTTGCTTGCTGTTTTGGGCTCTGAACCCAACTGTAACTAGGCCTATTTTGAGCTATTATACATGTTTGTTGAAGGGTTCAACCCTATTTGAGATCACCATATTGCACTTGTTTCAATATCCTCTTATATGCCATTATTTTGCATTGAATATTTGGCCTATGTGTGATCTGTTTTCGAGCATAATGTAAAATGTAAGTGGGCCTATTTTGAGCCCCTCCTCAACATTGAAGAAGGGCTCAACCCTGTTTAGGCCCCCTATCTTGCACTTGCTTCACAATTCCTCCAATTTACCGTAAATTTGCATGATTTGTTTGGCCTACATATAATCTGTTTCGGAGCATGTCATGAACTGTGAGTAGTCTTATCTTGTGTCCCTATACAACATTGTAGAAGGGATCAACCTTGTTGGGGGTCTCCATGTTATACTTGTCATTATACCCCTCTTTGACCCCCATTTTTGCATGCTTTTTTAAGCTTATCTAGCTTCTCTTTTCGGCCATCATCAGTGCTGGAAAAAGTCATATCTTGATCTTGTTGACATATTTAATTAAGGTTCTTTTCTGGTTTGATGAATGTTTGGGGTACCTCATGTTATAGCCTTATGTATCCTAGTTCTTGCATGGCATTTTTAGCATGTTTTCATACTGATTTTGGGGATGTCATATACTGTAAATGTTCATATTTTTAGTCCCTCTTCAGTTTTGTAGAAGGGTATTTTGCTGTTTGGGCATTGCATGTATCACTTGCTTCATAGCCTCCCATGTGGAGCCATTTTTGTATACCATTGTTGCCCTATCTATGCTTGCTGTTTGGCCATGTTTTAAACTGTAAAATTCTTTTTTTGGGGCTGCCTTGCTACTGTATTTTCATTCCATGTCCATATTGTGCATGCATTGCATAGCTATAGGCCATTTCGGGTGCCTAAATTCGCATTTCGGGACCATTCCTTGCATTTGGTGTCATTTCGCCATCTTTCGGGACTGTTTTCCCCCATATTTCAGTGCTGAAATTCCATTGGCATGTTTGCATATCATTTTCTATGTCATTTCATGCCTTAATGCCATTGCCTCGGTTTGCGTGCCCGTGTGTACGCATTTCGAGGCACTTCATTTTTATCCGACGGCCTCTTATGTGAGTGTGGCTGAGGCTCTCTCATGTTAGTGTAAGTCCATTTTGCATTCTGTATGTCATTCTAATCTCATTGCATTCCGTATGCCATTGCCTCGGTTTGCGTGCCCGTGTACACGCATTTCGAGGCATCTCATTTTCATCCATTGGCCTCCCGTGTGAGTGTGGCTGAGGCTCTCTCATGTTGGTGTAAGCCCATATTGCATCGCATATCTCATTTTAGTCATGTTGCATTCCGTATGCCATTTTCTCGGTTTGCATGCCCGTGGGCACGTATTTCGAGACATCTCATTTTAGTCTCATTGTACATCATATTTCAGGCCTTTTCATGCCTTTATGCCATTGTCTCGGTTTGCGTGCCCGTGTGCACGCATTTTGAGGCACTTCACTTTTATCCGACGGCCTTTTATGTGAGTATGGCTGAGGTCCACTCGTGTTAGTGTAAGTCCAATTTGCATTGCGTACGCCATTTCATGCCTTAGGATCACTTCCTCGGTTTGCGTGCCCGTGTGCACGCATTCCGAGACATCTCATTCCATAGCATTGTGTATGTTAGGATTGCATATTAGCTGCATTTCATGCATATCATGCATATTGCATCGTGTTCGGGATAGGAGTTAGCCCGGGCACGGGATACGAGGCGCGTTCCGTACTCCAAGTGACGAAACGGGTCTCAATTCCCAAGTCACCGACACTCCGGATTACCCATGATGGAGTTAGGTTTTGTTGTAGCATTCATCTGCATTCACCCCATATTGAGTTGTGCAATCCGACTCCTCGGCCATCATGCATCGATATGCGTGATTGGTGGCACGAGGATCGAGGCATGCATATATTTGTGAAATACATTGCTATGCCCCTTTCCTGCTCTCTGTTGCAGCAAAATGAAGAATCAGTAACTTTTCGGAGTCTGGCACGCATTTCGAGAAACATTGCAAACAGAGGCTAATTGGGGCATCCCAGTGGATTTCCGCGCAAGGCAGCCCAACATGCATCATTTCATTATCCGGAGCGGAGTCAAGGCAGCCCCTGGCTTGCACGCCAATTTTACAGCTTTCTTATTTAATTTGATAATTAATTAGGAATTTGTATATTATTCGGGCTGTAATATTCTTTTATTCGGGACTGTATTATTATTTATTCGGACCCTCTGCGCGAGGGCATAATTGTAATAAGTGTGGATGAGTGTGATGTATGTCTTCCAACCCCACGTCTTTCTTCCCTTTTATTTACCCACTTATGATGGTTAGATATAGGACATATTTCAATTAGCATACAGTATGACAGCATGTTTGCATCATTCATCTGTTTTGCACGCATCGGGCTCGACGCATCATACAAATAGCATTTGTGTTTCAATTCCAAATTGAATACGTGATAGTTGTAGCATTTCATATGCCATGTTTAGAATAGCGGAGCCTGCTATAGTTTGCATCTTCGCATGTGTTGCATTAGACATTTCAGTATGCTTAGGATCATACACGATCTCTAATCGATTTTCTGTTTTGGCTTGGAGTACTCGGTGAGTTTTATGCTTTAGCATCCTTGCATGCGTGTGAGTGACTGCCATGAATAGCATGCTTACCATGAGGCTAAATGCTTATGTGATATAAACTGCCTTGAATGCCTGTGGGTGGAGGTTGAGTTACTTGGATTGGACAAATCATCAAATGTTTGTTTTAAGCCCACTAGGTAGTGGCAAAATCATATTTTCCAAGCCCACTTGAGGGTGGCAAATCCGCATCTTAGCCTACCTGCGGGTCGCACCATCAAACCATTTTTAAACAAATAAACATGAAATGTTTTGTTCCAATTCAGGCGATTCAGTCTATACTTGTATGCTGTGCGCATCACATAGTAACCTAGGCTAATAACCGGAATAAGAACGCACAATGTTTTCAAAAACAGATATCATGGTTAGTAGAGGCCGGTCTTTGGCGGGGGTGCTCACGAAGTGACCTTCCCCAATCGTACCCAAGTTCCCGAGCCGAGGCAACTTTGGTGATGACGGACGCATGGCCTTTGGCACCGAGTCAGGGTTTCTTAAATTTCCCATGTTTAAATATGTAGGTGGCGACTCAGATTCAGCGGCGATCCATGTTTGGCACTTCTTTCAAAAAAATCTGTTTTCTCAAAACGATTTGCCGGATTTGGACTCTTCGGTTCAAGATTGAGAACGGTGACATTTGAGTCCTTCGAACTGTAGTGACCCAATATCGAACCAGAATGGGGATTCGCACTCTTCCCGGATGCTCAGGACGCTCTGTTCCTGGCGACTCTGCTGGGGACTTAGAGAACTTGACTCGAACTCATGATATCTGGTTTTGACTACACTTGTGTTTCTTTGCATTGCATTTGCATTGGTGCGCCTAGGACACCGTGTTTGCCATATGCCATTCCCGAACGATTTGCCCGAGGCTTGTCTTGTCAAGTCATGTCCGTAAAGGCCGACGGGCTGGCTCGGACAAAGATGGAACACAAACCCCGGTTTTACCGGCACCCTTTTGACCATTCGACCTAGTGCATATTGAATCCATAGTGACCATTCCAAACTAGGACGGGTTGCTTACCCATTTATAGGTTGTTTGAAGTCATGCGTAGTGAAACCCTAGCTCGACAAAATAGGACAGGAAACCCTACCCCAACATAGGGGTGTTTTGGCATTCACTTATCTGTTATGTGCTTGTTAGAGTGCGTCTCTACAGGGAATGCTTGTATCAGTCTATGTGTTTGGGCATCAGCCAATGGGCACCCCAAGATTTTGGGATTCAGTTTACCCGAGGGTATCAGATTTGAGGCAAAATTTTGGGGGCAGAATTCAGTAGAGGACACAGTCATCCTGTTATGCTCATATCCGTTTTGGTGGAATCAGGCTGAGATGCTGCATGTTTTCTCTTTTGCTAGGTAGTCCTGGAACCATAGCTTCAGAAGGCTCCGATATCCCCCGGGTACATTGGACTAGTGCTGATAGACTTTGTTAGGTCAGAAATTCAATTCAAGGGCAACCAATGTTCTTTCACTGAGGCAAAGCAAAGAAAGGCCAGTCAGGGCTTACCGGTTCATTTGATCCGTTAGTCACCAGTCACATCACCCTTGTTCAGAATCAGCAGCCCGTGATGGCACAGGGTTCGGAAGAATTTGTGGCCGTGATAGCAGCGCTAAATCAGGGAACTGCCATGCAAGCTGAGACTAGTATTGAAACACAACGCCCATCTGGGGCATCTGCCTCACATCCAGCTCTGGGACCCCAGCCGAACTTTGACCCAATTCCGCCAGTTGAAGATTTGCAGGGTCCGGATCCTCGAGAAGGGTTGGCTCAAGCCCAAGTTTTCAGACCCCTGGTGCAGCCTAATGAGAGGCGTTATCCCCTTGATGCTAATGACCTCGATCTGACCGCAGTGAAAATTGCGAACCTTGAAAAGCAATTCAAAAAGGCACAGGGCCTTAACTCCATTCCCGACATTGAGGATGGGCACACCGAGTCCGCCGTCCGGCTCCCAAACAGATTCAAAATGCCACACATTGACCGTTTTGACGGGTCTGGGGACCCATTGGTACATATCCGACTTTTCTTGGATGTCCTAAAGCCGATGGGTCTGACTAAGCCACATAAACTCTCTCTGTATGGAAGAACCTTGTCCGGTGTAGCAGCCACTTGGTACGCTAAGTTGGAGGACAAAGTGAAGCAAAACTGGGAAGAATTGGCTGAGGCCTTTGTCGATCAGTATTCTTACAATACCCAAGTTGAAATGACCATCCAAGAACTTAAAGCAACCCGCCAAAACCCAAAAGAGCCTTTTGTGAAATTTGTTGCGAGATGGAGAGCAAAGGCAGCACAGATGACAGATCGCCGCCCCTCTGAGAGGGATCAAGTGCAGATGATGGTGCGGAACCTTGAGCATGATATGTTGCAGAAATTGATAGTGGCTCCGCTATTCACTTTCAAAAGTTTGCATGAACTGGGGGTTCAGGTCGAGAATGCGTTCAACAATGGATCATTCCCAGAACAAGTGAACCGACAAGGAGGGCGATTGCAGGGAGTACCAATGTCGGAAGTAGCACTATTCCCGAACCCACTGAAATCGATACAGTCGCCATAGCCAACCCTTTTGCCAAACGAAGCCTACAAACAGCCGACCTAGCCCGAGCTCAGGGCAGAACTTTCACCCCTCTCTTTATGAGCCTAACCAGCGCACTAAAACTCCTGATGGAAAAAGGGCATCTCAAACCCCTCGATCCTCAACCTCTTCCCGACCCACTCCCAACCAGACATAACCCTGCCAAATACTGTATGTACCATCAGCAGCGCGGTCATGGCACTGACCGTTGCTACCGCCTTCATCATGAGGTCCAAAATCTTATCGACAATCGGACAATAGCCCCATCTTTAGACCCCAATGACCAAACATTTCCCACCTACCTCAATCTCATCCATACACTGTCATCCACCTATGACCCCAGCATATACATCACCCCGGCCCATCTACCCAAGCCTGAGGTGTTTATCCCAGAAATCATGGACTTATGCATGATGGGTGCACCTGAACCCCAATCATCTCAAACCCATGAACCCACTACTTCCGAGCTGATGAGGATGATTGAAGATCTTCAAAGAACAGTGACGGATTTAGCCTTTGGAGTTTTGGCTCCATCATCAACCACATCGCCTACCAGGGAGTTCATGTCAAAAGGCTCCCCAGTCTTGGGATGGGCTGCATTTGAGGAAGGCCAATCCCTTGGCAAAGTGGAAGCGAGTGGAAAGAACAGGGTAGGGGCGGATATGGATCCCCATGAACATCTTCTGTTGGCTGTTAAGGCTTTGAAATCCGAGGGATTGAACAAAGAACAAGTGCTCGCAGTTGTCGCAAAAGCTGTGAATGACACTTTCGCTACTCAAGTTGGGGGTAGTTTGACTCAAGGGGCAAGCCGGGAGAAGGGTCGTTGTATCAGAAACGTTCCTTTCACCTATAATCCTCCACTCAGAAGAGATCAGCAAACCAGGCCAGCACCTGTCAATCCCTTTGCTGGTGCGCCTAGCGGAAATCCACAAACCCAGAAGTACCAACCCCGAGGTCAAAGGGTCTTCCATGCCCTCCACATGCCTTTATCCAAAGCTTTCCAAATCCATGTTGGACAAGGCCATCTCAAACCCCTTGAGCCTCGGCCTCTCCCGAACCCTCTTCCGGCTACACATGATGTTACCCGATCACGATACCATCAAGAACCGGCTATACTACAAACAATCGCTGTCTTCGCCATGAAGTACAGGATCTGTTTGACAATGGGGTTGTCCTCCCGCCAAGCTCTGCAAAGTCTATCGGTACTTGATTAGTGAACTTGTGGGGGATAATGTGATGTGATCGGGGGATAAACCACTTGCGGGCAACGCTCAGTTTACTCTAGATATGGTGGATGGCACGCACTGTTCTGAGCAATGTGCAAATACCAGTTTTTGTGTTTTCTGACTTGGGTATTGGGTCAATTTTGTTGTTTTGTTTTGAGTCTCCCTTTTGTTTTAAGTCATCTCTTTTGTTTTGGGTCTGTCTTGTTGTATCGAGTCATCTTTGTTGTATAAGTCGGGTGATTCCGGGAGTTACCTCGCGCCACCATTTTGTTTCGCTTTGTCTTTTGTTTTGTTTTGAGTCTGTTTACGCCAGGAGCCGCTTATGCCAACAGATTTTGAATGAAACAAAGGTGATTTCCACTCTCGCATTTGCTTCGCGTGTGCTAGTTGTCCGGATTTGAATGAAATGGCATGCATTCCACCGCTCTCTTGTGCCTTGAAGTCATTGTATTGACCTAAGTTTTTCAAAATTTTTGAACACTGCGGTGAAAACAAAGAGGGAGGAATTCCTCGGGATTTGCAAAACTTTGATCAAATGAGAGAAAGAGAGGCATACTAAGCCCTTAATGAATGAAATCATGCTTGTTAGTGTGAGTACTGAGAAGGACCCTGGCTTTGATCCAGATTGATCCTACACTGTCTTCAGCGCGAGCGATTTGTTGCTTTCTTAAAAACTTTCAAAAAAATATTTTGCGCGATCCTGCGAAGACATGTGTGGAATCGCTCTTGAGATTGTGCAGCTTAGGATCGCTCTCAGCCTCGAGACTCGCCCTCCCCCCCCCCCCCCTTTTGCTTTCAAACCTTGGACGTGCATTCAGAATGTTCAACGGTCGACCACAATGCAAGGCCTGTGGGGCCAGATTTGAAGCAGCCCTCGAACAAGAGGCACCGAAGTCAGATCAAGAGGATCAGATGTCGTCAAAAGAAGCTTGCAAAGCTAGATCAGAAGCACCCCTCGAACTAGGGGCAAAAAATATCCGATGTGCTCGGAAAGCCAAAGGTGGGTCTTTCTGCAAATTAATACAACAGCCACTCTCCTGAATACAGAGGGCTTCAATCTCAAAACCATTTGGCATGGACTTGTTACACTTCTACCCTTTGAGAGGCTCGCTGGGCCGAAAACCCGAAAGGGCGACCCAGGCAAAAGTTAGAGCGAAGAAAAGAACAAAGAAAAGAAAAAAAAGAAAAAATGCAAATAAAAAAAAATGAATGAAAAAAAAGAGAAAAGAAAAAAGAAAAGAAATGAAAAGAAAAGAATGAAAAGAAAAAAAGAAGAAGAAGAAGGCTCACAAGGTTGAAAACCTACAACAGGCACCTTGGCAAAAGTTAGAGCATAAAAAGGAGAGGTTAAATACCCGAGTGTACCTTAACCCCAAACTACGTAAGGCTTGATTCCCATCTTTGGGATACGTAGGCAACTTCATTATGAAGTCCAGCCGTAAAACAATTCAAATTTGATTGTGTCCATGTAATGGTTTTGATCATCTCTGCCTTCAGATCCGAGAGTCTGCTTTGTGTTCGCCGCTCGAGGATCGACCGCAAATGCGCTCGGTGCTTCAAACAAGGGCAACTTTACATTGCCATTCAACGCGCCATGTGCCATTCAAACAAGGCAACTTTCGTTGCCATTCAACGCGCGGTGCCATTCAAACAAGGGCAACTTTCGTTGCCATTCAATGCGCCATGCCGTTTCAAACAAGGGGCAACTTTCCGTTGCCATGCAGCTCTCTTCAAGTACGGGGCAGTTTTCCTTTGGATCCGAGGTTGTGCATCTCAGGAGTAGGTTTCATGCTCGTTGAGCAAGTGGCCGTTTGCAAAAATAGTTTTTGAGAATTTTTACTGAGGTTGGCTAATTTTCTCGAAAAATCATTCTATCTTTTCCAAAACTGGACCATTTCTTGGACCCAAAAAAGGAAAATTTTCAGTTCTCATAGCCTGACTTGCATGATTTCAAATCAAAAACTGAACAAGCATGTTAATCTAACTCTCATGTTGGTCAAAATTGTTTTAGTAGATAGCCAAAAACAAAAAATGGTCGAAATGATGAACTAGGGGTACAGTTGAGTCAGGTTTTCTGTCTTTTCCCTTTATCAACGCGCTTGCCAAGAAGGGCACTCTACCTGCCGGAAAAGGGCACCACTGAAGCTAACCGCAAAAGGGCTGAAAGCTCTCTCATCCTCCAAGCAAAAAAAAACTGTCGAGCCAAGTGCGAAGCACGAACTGGAATGAGGCAAGATATTCCACTCCATCATCTGGACAGATCTTATCACGTCCAAACTCTCCAGCAAAGCATCATCAACCGATGCTAGCTGTAGATTTGCTACACACCCAGTTATAACGCAACCCCTCTGTGGGAGGAATTCACTAGCTGCGTGCAGAAGAAAAAGAATCTAGCAGAATGCTAGGGGCACGAGCCCACAACTTGTTGTTTATCCATCAACCACCCAGGGGAGGGATGAGAAATGTGAGATTGAAGAATAGAGAGATGTGCGATGTGAGAAAAAGTGAGCAAAAGGGTTTTGAGAGAAAAATCGAGATTGAGTGCCCGAGTGATATGAGAGACACAAATAAGAAAGGATGGGAAACACTACCCGGTGAAACAGGCTCCCTGTGCACGTCTGAGTGTCGTGTCTTTTTGTTTTATCTCGATTTTGTTTTGGGTCGTTTCGGGTGTTACTCGATGTGTCTAGGTTGTGTGCCTTTTATTTCCTTGTTGAGTCGTTTTGCTGTGTTCGGTCGTAGGCTCAATACCTGGTCGAAAACTCATCTCTCAATTTCAAAAATAAAATCGTTTTGTGCTCCAAGTGTCGTGCCGTTCTCCACATTTGTGCAAAACAGGATTGGTTCTTTCAAAAAGTCGTGGGGTCCACCCCCGATAAGTGTGAACAGTAGAACAAGGGCCTATCTGAAGCTTTTTAGGTTCCGGACTACAAAGCAAAAGAAAAGAAGGAAAATCGAAGCATCTGAGTGAGTTTCACCTTCAGCAAGTTCCGTGATTGTATTCCGAATGTACCTCTTCAGGCCTTGTTAAAACTACCGAAATGTGAGTGCGCCTCTACCCCAAGTGTAAGCCTGCTTCAAGTCAGAATGGCAGTCCAAGCAGCACCAGAGGGTTTCACATACAGTTGTTATCTCTCGCCAATTTGAATAGGGTGTGCCCTTTTGAGCTGAGTGTGTTGTGGAGTCCTCTAAGAAGCAAATCAGAGGCACCGGAGTACATATTTAATGCTCCTCTATTGCATAGAATGTGAACTTTCATATACACTGTTGCATGCATGCTGCACATCGTTATGATTCATGCATAGAATATGCTTGCTTCCAATATTGCATAGAATGTGCTTCCATACTTGCATAGAAAATGCTTGTATCTATTGCATAGAAGATGCCCCCATACTTGCATAGAAGATGCGTTTTATCACACTTTCTTGTGCATTTTATCTCGCTCGCACTGTCTTGTGCACTTACACTTTGTATCTCACTTGCACTGTCTTGTGCATCTTGTGTTTGTATCTCACTCGCACTATCTTGTGCATTGCATATCAATCGTATTTGTTTAGCGATCGCCTTTGTCTTGTGCATTTCAAATCACTCGCGCTGTTTAGCGTATCGCGCTGTTTAGTGTATCGCACTATCTTGTGCATTTCAAAATCAATCGCGTTATTTTGCGCACCTCATTCGCACTGTTTTGTGCAGTTTACATTCGCGCTATTTTGTGCACCTCATTCACACTGTTTTGTGCAGTTTATCATTCGCGCTATTTTGTGCACCTCAATCGCACTGTTTTGTGCAGTTATCATTCGCGCTATTTTGCGCACCACAATCGCACTGTCCTGTGCTTTGCATATCACATCGCACTATCTTGTGCATTTTAAATCAATCGCGCTGTTTAGCGTATCGCACTATTTTGTGCATTGTATCATTCGCGCTATTTTGCGCACCTCAATCGCACTGTCCTGTGCTTTGCATATCACATCGCACTATCTTGTGCATTTCAAATCAATCGCGCTGTTTAGCGTATCGCACTATTTTGTGCATTATATCATTTGCGCTATCTTGCGCGTCTCACCTGCACTTGTTAGTGCATTACATTTCACTCGCGCTATTTTGCGCATCGCACTATTTTGTGCACATTACTTGCATTGTGCATTGTATCATTTGTGCTATCTTGCGCGTCTCACCTGCACTTGTTAGTGCATTACATTTCACTCGCGCTATTTTGCACATCGCACTATTTTGTGCACATTACTTGCATTGTGCATTGTATCATTTGCGCTATCTTGCGCGTCTCACCTGTACTTGTTAGTGCATTACATTTCACTCGCGCTATTTTGCGCATCGCACTATTTTGTGCACATTACTTGCGTTGTGCATGCATTTTATCGTGCTATCTTGCGCATCTCACCTGCACTTGTTAGCGCGTTGCATCGCGCTATCTCGCACACCTTACCCGTATCACATTGCTTTATGCATTCACCCGACGGCACCGCGCGTGCCAAACTTTCGAAATCACATTGAATATATGTTGTTAGCATATTGTGTTTGTTGAATTCCTCTCTCTTGCAGGCACGATATTGTATGTATGGTTCATTTGAGGCTGGTGCGACCAGACGAATCGCGCAGGTATCGTATCTTCTCCGTGTGAGACGCGACGAGAATTGAATAATTCTCCGCATTCCTAACTGCATGAAATGTAGTTATTGCTTTGCATTCTTGCTTAAAACTGTTGCATCTATTTGCGAATACTTGCCTCATTACAGCTTGCTGCATTTGCATGATTATTTGGCTCTGTGCATGTCGCTTTGCATTTTGCCCCCCCTGCCTGCGGGCACATATCTCTGTTCATCTTGTATGATTGTCTAAGTCTTCGGCCTTGTCAAAAATGGGTCGTCTCTAGGCTTTGACATTCACTCCCGTCACTTCTTGACTTTCGAGTTCTGTCAAAGAGGGGCAACTGTAGACACCCCATTTTTGACCGACCTTAAGACTCAGACGTCACTGATTGAACGCTCGGTGATGTTACATACTGTGCTCGTTCAGAAGTCTCAGAGTCGCGGCCGTGCGCCCTGCCTCCAGACTTCCGAACTCTCTTCTGTGCCTTGCCTCGGTTTGCGAACCGGACTCGATTTTCTTTGTTTTCTTTCCTGAGGGGAGCGAGAGGTCCCATAGACCATCTCTCAGTGGCCGTGGGCTACATTTCGTGGCCGTAGGCCATTTTTCCCATTTCGGAGCCCGGTTCCTGGTTTTCGAAGCCGTTAGGCCGTGCGCCTCGGTTCGGGACCACCCAACCATCTCCGATTCCTCCAGTTTTTGGCATGCATCTCATTTACTCCCTTTCGAGGGACACTGAGGTCTGAGAGACCCACTTCGTGGTCGAACGCCACTTTTGGCGCTTAACAGCCTATTTTCGGGACCCCGAACTGCGTGTTTTGGCCCCCGAGCATTCATTTCGCATCGGTTTTTGTTCATTTTTGGCAGGTACCTCTGTTTTATCACCAGGAAGGTCACTGGAGGGTGGGAGGCCAGCAATTATCTCAGCAACCAGTTATGCTCCTCTGGCGCCCCCCGGCGCCCGTTTTTCTCACTTCCGGGCTAATGTTGAACACCCTAGGGCCATCTTCTTCGAGCCAAAACCACATATTTGTGTTGTACACACAAGGGAGGACCCTAAAAACACATGCTCGGCCAGTAATTCTTTTGTCCATTTTGAAACCTCTTTGAAAAGTGGATCCGGGAAGGAGAAAAGTCTGCGCGGCTTCACCGAAACGGGCGTAACTCTTTGCACAAGAGGATTTAAAGTATGAGGCCACCGTCTTTGGAAATCTTACTCCCGGGGCTTCATTTTGCACTCAAGAATCTCCTAATTTCAATTCCGGATGGAGGAGATATGGTTGATTGAAGTAGGACATCACTCCGATTGGACCGAAATCTGCGCGGCTTCACGGAAACGGGCATAACTTTTTTCGCAGGAGGAATTTTGATGCAAAGTTTGCGCCATTCGAAAGCTAACTTCCGGGGCTTCAATTTGGACACTTGAATGGCCACATTTGGACTTCCCTAGCACCCACCAGCCAGCCTTCTTCTCGGAAGTTCCTGAAAACTAGCTGGTCGGCCACCCCTTTTGTAAAATGACCTTTTTGCCCCTATAAGCTAGCCGGCCATGCCCCCCTCCCCAAGTGTGTTCTAGCTTTGAATTTTGTTTTGGACTTCACTCATGTCCATGGGTCTAACCATTTTTGGAGGGAAACTTGACTAGTTTTCCCCCCCCCCCTTTTTTCCCTCCATTTTTCCACCAATTTTGCTTATATAACAGCAGCTCCCAGCTGTGTTGGAGGGTTAGAAAAAATCCTTGGAGAGCTCTTGTGTTGTATCTCTCTCCCTCTCTATATTTCCAAGCTCTAAACACCAAGTTCCAACCCATTTTCTTCATCACCACCAAGCACCACCACCACTACTCCATTTCCAGCATCTTGGGAGGCTTTCCAGCAGCTAAGAGGCAGAAAATTTGGTCCTAGAAGCAGCCAAGGTTTTGGTCTACAAGGGTAAGCACTCATTTCCCCTTTTGAGCTCCATTTTTGTATCATTTTTCTACCCTCCTTGCTTGCTGTTTTGGGCTCCGACCCCAACTGTAACTAGGCCTATTTTGAGCTATTATACATGTTTGTTGAAGGGTTCAACCCTATTTGAGATCACCATCTTGCACTTGTTTCAATATCCTCTTATATGCCATTATTTTGCATTGAATATTTGGCCTATGTGTGATCTGTTTTCGAGCATAATGTAAAATGTAAGTGGGCCTATTTTGAGCCCCTCCTCAACATTGAAGAAGGGCTCAACCCTGTTTAGGCCCCCTATCTTGCACTTGCTTCACAATTCCTCCAATTTACCGTAAATTTGCATGATTTGTTTGGCCTACATATAATCTGTTTCGGAGCATGTCATGAACTGTGAGTAGGCTTATATTGTGTCCCTCTACAACATTTTAGAAGGGATCAACCTTGTTGGGGGTCTCCATGTTATACTTGTCATTATACCCCTCTTTGACCCCCATTTTTGCATGCTTTTTTAAGCTTATCTAGCTTCTGTTTTCGGCCATCATCAGTCCTGAAAAAAGTCATATCTTGATCTTCTTGACATATTTCATTAAGGGTCTTTGCTGGTTTGACGAATGTTTGGGGTACCTCATGTTATAGCCTTATGTATCCTAGTTCTTGCATGGCATTTTTAGCATGTTTTTATACTGAGTTGGGGGATGTCATATACTGTAAATGTTCATATTTTTAGTCCCTCTTCAGTGTTGTGGAAGGGTATTTTGCTGTTTGGGCATTGCATGTATCTCTTGCTTCATAGCCTCCCTTGTGGAGCCATTTTTGTATACCATTGTTGCCCTATCTATGCTTGCTGTTTGACCATGTTTTAAACTGGAAAATGATTTTTTTGGGGCTGCCTTGCTACTATATTTTCATTCCATGTCCATATTGTGCATGCATTGCATAGCTATAGGCCATTTCGGGTGCCTAAATTCGCATTTCGGGACCATTCCTTGCATTTGGTGTCATTTCGCCATCTTTCGGGACTGTTTTCCCCCATATTTCAGTGCTGAAATTCCATTGGCATTTTTGCATATCATTTTCTATGTCATTTCATGCCTTAATGCCATTGCCTCGGTTTGCATGCCCGTGTGCACGTATTTCGAGGCACTTCATTTTTATCCGACGGCCTCTTATGTGAGTGTGGTTGAGGCTCTCTTATGTTAGTGTAAGTCCATTTTGCATTCTGTATGTCATTCTAGTCTCATTGCATTCCGTACGCCATTGCCTCGGTTTGCGTGCCCGTGTGCACGCATTTCGAGGCATCTCATTTTCATCCATTGGCCTCCCGTGTGAGTGTGGCTGAGGCTCTCTCATATTGGTGTAAGCCCGTATTGCATCGCATATCTCATTTTAGTCATGTTGCATTCCGTATGCCATTTTCTCGGTTTGCGTGCCCGTGGGCACGCATTTCGAGACATCTCATTTTAGTCTCATTGTACATCATATTTCAGGCCTTTTCATGCCTTTATGCCATTGCTTCGGTTTGCGTGTCTGTGTGCACGCATTTCGAGGCACTTCACTTTTATCCGACGGCCTCTTATGTGAGTGTGGCTGAGGTCCACTCGTGTTAGTGTAAGTCCAATTTGCATTGCGTACGCCATTTCATGCCTTAGGATCACTTTCTCGGTTTGCGTGCCCGTGTGCACGCATTCCGAGACATCTCATTCCATAGCATTGTGTATGTTAGGATTGCATATTAGTTGCATTTCATGCATATCATGCATATTGCATCGTGTTCGGGATAGGAGTTAGCCCGGGCACGGGAAACGAGGCGCGTTCCGTACTCCGAGTGACGGAACGGGTCTCAATTCCCAAGTCACCGACACTCCGGATTACCCATGATGGAGTTAGGTTTTGTTGTAGCATTCATTTGCATTCACCCCATATTGAGTTGTGCAATCCGACTCCTCGGCCATCATGCATCGATATGCGTGATTGGTGGCACGAGGATCGAGGCATACATATATTTGTGAAATACATTGCTATGCCCCTTTCCTGCTCTCTGTTGCAGCAAAATGAAGAATCAGCAACTTTCTGGAGTCTGGCACGCATTTCGAGAAACATTGCAAACAGAGGCTAATTGGGGCATCCCAGTGGATTTCCGCGCAAAGCAACCCAACATGCATCATTTCATTATCCGGAGCAGAGTCAAGGCAGCCCCTAGCTTGCACGCCAATTTTACAGCTTTCTTATTTAATTTGATAATTAATTAGGAATTTGTATATTATTCGGGTTGTAATATTCTTTTATTCGGGACTGTATTATTATTTATTCGGACCCTCTGCGCGAGGGTATAATTGTAATAAGTGTGGGTGAGTGTGATGTATGTCTTCCAATCCCACGTCTTTCTTCCCTTTTATTTACCCGCTTATGATGGTTAGATATAGGACATATTTCAATTAGCATACAGTATGACAGCATGTTTGCATCATTCATCTGTTTTGCACGCACCGGGCTCGGCGCATCATACAAACTGCATTTGTGTTTCAATTCCAAATTGAATACGTGATAGTTGTAGCATTTCATATGCCACGTTTAGAATAGCGGAGCCTGCTATAGTTTGCATCTTCGCATGTGTTGCATTAAACATTTCAGTATGCTTAGGATCATACACGATCTCTAATCGGTTTTCTGTTTTGGCTTGGAGTACTCGGTGAGTTTTATGCTTTAGCATCCTTGCATGCGTGTGAGTGACTGCCATGAATAGCATGCTTACCATGAGGCTAAATGCTTATGTGATATAAACTGCCTTGAATGCCTGTGGGTGGAGGTTGAGTTACTTGGATTGGACAAATCATCAAATGTTTGTTTTAAGCCCACTAGGTAGGGGCAAAATCTTGTTTTCCAAGCCCACCTGAGGGTGGCAAATCCGCGTCTTAGCCTACCTGCGGGTAGCACCATCAAACCATTTTTAAACAAATAAACATGAAATGTTTTGTTCCAATTCAGGCGATTCAGTCTATACTTGTATCTCAGGCGCATCACATAGTAACCTAGGCTAATAACTTAATAAGAACGCACAATGTTTTCAAAAGCAGATATCATGGTTAGTAGAGGCGGTCTTTGACGGCGAAGGGTGCTCACGAAGTGACCTTCCCCAATCGTACCCAAGTTCCCGAGCCGAGGCAACTTTGGTGATGACGGACGCGTGGCCTTTGGCATCGAGTCAGGGTTTCCTAAATTTCCCATTTTAAAATATTTAGGTGGCGACTCTGTATCTGGCGAAGCAGTCCATGTTTGGCACTTCTTTCAAACAAATCTGTTTTCTCAAAACGATTTGTCGGATTTGGACTCTTCGGTTCAAGATTGAGAACCGTGACATTTGAGTCCTTCGAACTGTAGTGACCCAATATCGAACGAGTAACCGGGGGATTCACTCCTTCCCGGGATGCGTTCGACGTCTCTGATGGCCTTAGGCAACGAGTCAGGGTTTCCTAAATTTTCCAAAATAAAATATTTAGGTGGCGACTCTGTATCTGGCAAAGCTGTCCATGTTTGACACTTCTTTCAAAAATCTGTTTTCTCAAAACGATTTGCCGGATTTGGACTCTTTGGTTCAGATTAAGAACCGTGACAATTTGAGTCCTGAGCTATAGTGAGCCCAAGATGAACGGAACGGGAGACTCATCCCTCCCGGGGCGTTCGGGGACGTCTACACCTAGCAAACAAGTTGATGGACCGGCAAACCATGGTGAACTTCATGATGTAGAATAAGGTGATGCAACTGGCATCGCCATTATCAGCAACACCAATACTGACTGCAAATGCCGGCACCCAAAAAAGAGGGCATACGATAATGCCAACCATTCCAAAGCATAAAAAGAGACCTAAACTTTGAATCGGCGACCACAGAACATCGAACGAATGAAATGGTAATGGGGAGATTCTTAGAGAACCGGAGGGACGCAGATCAGAGGATCTTGGTAGATCAATGGACAAGGCCCCTGCCTCAATGAGATAGTAGATGTTGACAAGTTTAGAAGGAGATATTTCAACATGGGAAGCAGCACGCCAAAGAGATTAAAGTTGGTGGATAGCCGAGCCCCAGGACGAACCAAGGAGAACCTGCAGGATTAGCTCAAGAGGAAGAAAAATGATGCTGAGGTTATGTCCACTGCGTAGCTGAGCTTACCATTCTCATTGGAGTTAGACATGTTTGGGGTACGTAAGAGATTCACGATACCAAGGTTCTAGATCTACGATGGTAAGTCTGACCCTAACTTCCATGTTAGTTTATATTTGAATGCAATGTCCTTGTGGAATGAAAACGAGCAGTTACTGTGTAATGTGTTCTTGTTGACATTTGGAAAAATAACATTAGACTGGTTCTTCAAATTGTCGAAGGAATCTGTCAAGAGTTGAGAAGGCCTGACTGAGATGTTTGTCACCGAGTTTGTTATGAACATATTACAGTCATTGAGGGTTGATTCCCTATTGGCATTAAAGATTGATGATGGAAAAAACCTTAAGGCTTATGCCAAGAGATACTATGAGGTTTACAATCAGATTCTGATGTGTAACCAGGAGCTTGCAATCGTATCTTTTAAGAATGGCTTGGAGGACGATTGCCCACTTCGGCAATCCCTTGTAATGACCCTCCCAAAAAATATAGATGATCTTATGGTAAGGACTGAGAAGCACGTAAGGACAAGAAGGCAAAGAAATGGAGTATAGTGAAGCGGGAGAAAAGAAACGGCTCACCAAAGCATAGTCAAGGAAGTACCAGTACCGATAAATAGGAGCCAAGATTGAACGCCATGCAGGCCGTGAGTATAGGTTTTAAGATCCTGATCTATAGAATCTTGAAAAGAATCAAGAACCAGCCTTTCTTTAGGCCTCCGCAGAAGACCCAAGGGGAACACATGGGCAAATTCCCTTAGAAGAATTGTGCTTACCATGATGAGCAAGGGCATATGACCTAGGAATGCTGGGCTCTGAAGCAACATCTGAAGGATCTTGTCAGATAGGGACACTTAACAGACTTGGTGAACAAGGAGAAAACAAGGGAGAAACAAGAAAAATTGGCTTAGGCGTTGACAACAGTATCACCATCAGTAGAGCCACAAATAGATGGACCATAGGTTATCAACATGATATATTCCAAGGTCAGCGCGAATGAAATCTGGAGAGAAACACAGAGAATGAGACACCTTCAACACGTGTTCCAGGTCTAGCAGAAGAAGCCCCAAACGGAGGGACACTAGAGGTCGATGATCACATTCACAGACAAAGACTTGGAGATGGTCCAACATCCACACAACGATACTTTGGTGGTGACCTTGAAGGTTAGAGAGTGCCGAGTAAGACAGATACTTATTGACCAAGGCAGTTTTTGCGACATCATGTACGTCAGATGTTACAAAGAGCTTGGCCTTCATAGGGATGACTTGGAGCAGTTCGACAACCCCATGGTCGGATTTAATAGAACTCCGACATGGCCACTAGAAACCACGAACTTGGAGATTTAGGTGGGAACAAAGACTATAACCACGGAGTTCACTCTGATCAATATGCATTCCTCATGCAACATTATCTTAGAAAGACCTTAGCTGCATGCCATGAGGGTTGTTCGCTTGACCTTGCATTAATTGTTGCAGTTCTCAACCGAATTTGGGATCGTAAAAGTAAGAGAAGACCAAGTGCAGGCGGACAATTGCTCCATGGTAGCAATGAAGTACATTTGCAATATTAGAGAAGTGGAGACAACTGAAGCAGAAGACAAATAACAAGAGGTCTTGGACGATATCAGCAAAGAACCTTTGAAAAAGATTATGGTAGAAGAGGGAGATGAAAAGTGATTTTTTCTCCTCGGCTCGGGTTTAGTTGATGAGGATGAAAGAAAATTGGAAGAATTGTTAAGGAAAAATATAGAGGTGTTTGCCTGAACGCTGTACAAAATGCCGAGGATCAGCCTCGAGGTTACTTGCTACAGACTCAACGTGGATAGGTGGACTAAACCTATGATCCAATGAGCTAGGCAACCGACTTTGGTCTATGTAGAGGCTGTAGAAGAGGAAGTGGAAAGTTGCTAGAGGCACAAGCAATTTGAGAAGTGAACTACCCAACCTGGATGTCTAACATAGTGATAATTAAGAAAAAAAAAAAGGGCAAGTAAAGGGTTTGCGTGGACTTCACTAGCTTGAGCAAGGCTTGCTTGAAGGACTGCTTCCTTTTGCCCAAGATAGACCAGCTCGTGGATGCTACATCGGGACATGGAAGGATGAGCTTCCTTGATATATACAGAGATTATCACCAAATAGCTATGTATGCACCAGACAAAGAGAATATGGCATTCATCACTCCAAAGGGACTTTACTGCTATAGAGTCATGCCTTTAAGAATGAAGAATATAGGGGCAACATACCAAAGGCTAGTAACTAAGATGTTCAACCATCTGATTGGGAAAACCGTGGAAGTCTACATTGATGACAAGGTCATGAAAAGCAATGAATCTTCTGATCATTTAATTGACCTCAAGGAGGTGTTTAACATCTTAAAGGCATACCAACTTCGACTGAATGCCTCTAAGTGTGCTTTCAGAGTAGAATCTGGTATGTTTTTGGGATATCTAGTAACCAAGAGAGGAATTGAAGCAAGCCTTGATCAAATCAGGGCCATCATTGATCTGAAGAGTCCGACAACAACTATGGAAGTCCAAATTTTGACCAGTAAAACAGCGGCATTGAACATATTCATAAGCCGGAGTTCTGATCAATGCAGGCCATTCTTTCTAGCTGATGAAGAAGGCCAAAGATTTTCTATGGACAAAAGCATGCGAAGTTGCCTTGGCCGACTTGAAAATGTATTTGACATCCCTACCTATATTGACAAACCCAATTCCAATAAAGGAATTATTTTTGTACCTAGTAGTCTCAGACCACGCGGTCAGGGCAGTGGTTGTTTGAAAAGAAGAAAAAGAGCAAAAAGCAATATATTATGTGAGCAAAACCTTGGTAAACACGGAGACGAGGTACCTACCTCTGGAAAAACTGATGCTCAAGCTCATAAGATTGTCAGTGCAGTGGTTGTTTTCGAAATCACCAGCTTCGTGTAGCGTATAAGTCCAACTTTCAAAATTGCATTGTGGATATCATTTGCATTTTGCCCTGGAACTACGCTGGTTTGATTCCTTGCAAATTGCATTGTGGATATCATAGGCAGCCTGCGAGTGTGACCAATTTAATTTATTTCTTGCTTTCTTGTCCAAGTCTTGCGGCTTCGTCAAAATGGGTCATCTCTAGATTTGACATTCACTCATGTCATTTCATGATTTTGAGCTCTGTCAAAGAGGGGCAACTCTAGACACCCCATTTTTGACAGCTCGCAAGACTTATCCCTTGGTTTGATACACTTGATGATGAAAGTTGAATTATGAATTCGCAGTGATTCAGATTTAATCAAGCCCTTGAAATAACCTCAACTCTTCAACATTTATCTTGTTTAAACCTGTGAGTTTCATTTTTGGACCTTTTTCCACCCTAAGCTGAGTTTGAATCAAAAAAATAGTAAAGGCCATCAAGGCTCGACCGTGCATCAGTGATGGCCGGCTGGCCCCCGATGGCGATAAATACTGTTTTGGGTGGGAGGCCACCAGCTCTCCATTTTTGAAGATATTTACCATCTTTTGAGCTTGAATTCTATAAAAATGAAGCTCTGGGATTGTTTTACGGGTTGAACAAAAATCTAGAAATCATATATACACCTTGAGAGCTCTTTCCTCCTCTTTCTTCCATTGCAAGTCACCTTTGAGCTAACCTAGCTTGTTTATACCATCTCTATACTCCATACACAATCTTGTCTTACCATTCTAGAGCCTTGGTTGATCTTGGAGAAGCATAATTCAAGCTTGAGGGTGAATTGCAACCAAGTTTGGATCATCAACAATAAGCTTACTCCTTAAAAGGTATAGGCTTGTTATCTTTTCTCTTACTTTCATTTTTATCACTTGCTTTATAGTTCTTGCTATTTTCAATTGTTTTGAGTTTATTTGAAGTGTTTGGGGTTGGGTTTGAAGAGTTACCAAAAGGGCAGAGAGAGCTTGCTCTTTCTATACCTTTACTTATAACTCAAACCTTTCCCTTTCCACTTATTTCCTTTGATATTTACATTGATTTTTAGAGTTTTAGAAAGGCTAACAATCATGTTTTAAAGCTTTAAAAGTGGAGGGGTTAGCCACCCCTCCTTATTCTTGCTTACTAACCTTAATTCTCTTCTTTATTGTTTAGCTTTTCAAGCTCTTTTCATGCATGTTCAACCTCTGTTTTCCATGTATTAGGGGCTGTTTTGAGGCTGGCCAAGCTTTTTTAATTGGTTCGTGCCTTGTTTAGTACATTTGTGATCTCATAAGTTTAGCATATGTAACTTGTTGCTTGTTATATAGCTTTCTTTTACTCATTTTCATGTTCGAGAGTCTAAGTTTAATAATCAATCCATCATTCATCTCTTTCATACTTGAGAATGATTTCAACCGATTGAGGTTGTTTGAAACATGTAAGAAAGGTTCCCACTTAATGGCTTAATCTTTTCAAAGACACTACAAAAAAAAAAAACACTTTTAGCGACCTTTTTTTAGTCACCAAAAGTGTAATTTTGGTTGCTGAAAGTATCCGCGACATGAAGAAAATTGGTCGTTGAAGCCTTGTCACTAAATGCTTTGGCGACCAAATCAATTTTGGTTGCCTTTATAAATAAATTGGCGACCAAATATTTCCGTCGCCAAAAGACTAAAATTCCGTCGCCATAAATTAACATTTAGTCACTAAAAGTAACCTTCAGCTGATGACATGTTAAGTTTCAGTGACATATAAATGTGTCGCTAAAAATAAGTTTCAGTGACTAAAAGAATTGGTTGTTGAATGTTAAAATTTTTGGCGACCAATCAAGTTTTGGGTCGCTAAAAAAATTATGGACACATACTTTCAGCAACATAAATAAAATGTCACCAAAAGTAAATTTACAACTAAAAAAATCTGTCACTAAAAATTCATTATTTATAATTTTTTTTAACAATGTCCCTGTTCAATACATAATTCATAAACCTATAAACATAAGCAAAATATAATTCAAATTAACACACTTGTGCAAAGCATCCAAAATATAAACTTAATTCAAAAGTAGTACCATATTAAATATAAACAACATATCAAATCCAATACATTCAATTTAAGTACAAATCTCTTACAATCCCAAACTTCAAACATGTAATGCCCAAAAACCTTCAAAGCTTGCAAATTCATAACAAAAACCTATGACAAAATATATCCAAAAATTCAAAATGTAATCCTTTGATGCTCCTCGAACTATATTTCATCCATTGCCAATCTGTCAAACATATGAGAAAAACTTCAAACATGTAATTCCAAAAAAACCTTCCAAGCTTCCAAATTCATAGCAAAAACCTATGACAAAATATATCCAAAAATTCAAATGTAATCCTTTGATGCTCCCCGAACTATATTCCATCCATTGCCAATCTGTCAAACATATGAAAAAGAAAATTATAATGTTAAAATGTTAATAATAAAGGTCTTGGTCTAAAAACATTGGTTTCACATTATAGATGAACAAATTGAGAGCAAATTTTCCTACGGTTAATTACCAAATTTCAATATACCAAAATCAAAAAGTAACACATGATTCACCAGTTAAACTTGGCATATATGAACTAATTACAAGCAATATCTCTATAAATTTGTAAATCAATCACATATTGTCCAACCAAAACCTAGCTCAAATTATGTCATTATCGAATACTGATGAAATCCAATTTCAAGGTTCCAAAACAAGAGCAAATATCAATTGAGTAGGAGCTATCACTGGAATGAGATGTAATCCAAAGTGCTAACTTTGCTTTCATGACTAAATTGAAATCAAAAGGATCTAAATCTTGAACTTGAGGTTGATTTTACTTACATTAAGGTCAAAAAGTTCCTCAAATGAAAACTAGAATGAATATGAATAGTTTGCTAGCATTGTGCCCACAAATCATATTTTACTGCCGATGATATATTGTGATAATTAGTTGTCTGATATTGCGAAAGCAAATTATGAGATGTGTCACATATCTAGTATAGCATTATAGTGTTCTTAGGAAACATAATAAGAGTTTAACATTGGGATAATGAAATTAAAACACATCTTTGGTCCCTAGATTAAAACAAAATATAGCAGCAATCTAAAAAATGTAGGGATAATAAATCATCCTTTCTTTGAAACTCTCATTCCTAAACTCTCCTAGTCTCCTTCCTAAACTCTCACTTTCTTTTCTCTAGTTCCTCTCTAAACCCACACATCCCACCATACAAACCCATTAGCATTAAACCTATAATAGCCATCATGGCCAATAGAGAGATAGTAGCCATACCTATATGGAATTAAGGCCTCGTTTGGGAACAAGCTAATTTAGTAACTTTTTAGCTATTTAGCTAAAATATGAGCTAAAAAAAACTAGTATGTTTGGGATGACTTTTTGATTTTTTACGAAAATATGTGCAAAAAGTAGAGAGAAAAGAGAATCTTTAACTTTTTGGTATGGGTTGTTGGCTTTTTGGTTTTTTTAGTAACTTTTTGGCTAAACTGGTCGCTTCCCAAACGAGGCCTAAATCATCCAAGGAGTTCTTTGTAGATTAAGAAGATGAGATCTAACAAGTCCAAGGTGTTCTTTGCAGAGCTCAAGGTCTTGTGCAAGATACATCACATTAATGTGGTAAGTAACATTTTCATATCTGCAAAATGAAATTTAATGTGATTTAACAAAGTTCAAACATTTTTTACCAATCAAGCCTATATGTATTTATAGGTGGAGTTGTTGGGGTATGCCAGTAGATATGACCACCTCTACTTGGTTTATGAGTACATTCAAAATGGATCTGTTAGTGATCACCTTCATGATCCATTACTCAAAGGTATTTATTTAGCATAGGTCTCTCAACAGATTGAATTCAGACTGGTTTTAGCATAATCCGAATCTAAATTTGGTTTACTTGGCTTAATCTGAAATCTGACCCAATTCATTATGATACTCTATCCATTACTCTATACTTGGCTTAAATTTTGACATTGTATCTATAGAATTGAACTGAAATTGAGAAACAAATAGTCAATTCATTCTCATCAAATTATTGAAACAGGCCATCAGCCAGTTTCCTGGACTACAAGAACACAGATCACGCTAGATGCTGCGAAGGGTATTGAATATATTCACGATCACACTAAAGCACGGTACGTACACCGTGACATAAAGACAAGTAACATCTCACTCGATGAAACGCTCAGAGCAAGGGTATTCATCACAACTCATTTTAGTATATATGTTGCTTACATCTTGGAGATTAGTTTACTTATTCTAGAATTTGTTCTACATAAACAGGAACACTTGGAACTAATGTGCATAAAAGTTACAATTTTTTCATTGTAATTATCTCATTTAATCCTTTATCCCAATGCATCTGCTAGCATAGAACAAGGAAAAGAATGAAAACTTAAGATTTTATTTGTTTTACTACCTAAGATGAACAAAAAAAGTTCTTTGGATTTGCTAAATTGATCCAATGTTTTTTACAGGTTGTAGATTTTGGATTGGCAAAGTTTGTTGGACGAATGAATGAGGATGATTTTGGGATAATAAGTCACCCTTTCTTTGAAACTCTCATTCTTAAACTCTAGTTCCTTCCTAAACTCTACTAGTCTCCTTCTTAAACTCTCATTTTCTTTTCTCTAGTTCCTCTCTAAACCCACACATCCCACCATACGAACCCACATCACAGCCAATAGAGAGATAGTAGCCATACCTATATGGAACTTCCTCAACAAAGAATGAATCAAGCAATCCAACATTAATATGTCATCGTAGCCATAACCATATCAGAACTAAATTACTCAAACAGAAAACTCCTTAATAGATATAAAATTAATAAGATTGTAGAGAGACTAAGCGAATTTCAACTTCAAAGGATTTATATTTTAAAATGCTACTTGTTATGGGATTTGACAATAGGTAGGTAGCTGAGAAAGGAGGAAGTTGGTTAGAACTTAGAAGAAGAAAAATTAGAATTTAGTGTCAACCCACATACTAGTGTAGTGTGTCATAATAGGTGAATAATACTTGGATTCATCTAACTCACAATTTTTAATTTCTAAAAATATAATCAACTAGCAACAATCAAGAAGAGGGATCAACCAATATATTAAGTGAAGTGTTTTTAGTGATCTGAAAATTAAATTCTGAAAAGTATACTTATAGAGCAAGCTATCAATAAAATTCCTCTGATGAACAATCCTCTTCATCAACTTGTATGTTTGCCCGATCCTTGTACATCCTCATAAAATTTTCAATCTCTTCAAACCTTTTGTTTTGCATTTCAATCTTTCTAGCTTGCTCTTGTGTTACCAGGTTCTGGGCTACAATTTGTTGTTGCTAGACCTCAGCCAAATTCTTCAATGACTCTATTTGTTTTTCTAGGCTTGAAACCACCTCAGCATGTGCTTGTGTACTAACGGAAGATTTGGATGAGGATGGGTTTTGACCAACTCCAAAGCCTTTTATGTATCCTGATTTACTCGTTCCAAGAACCTCAATTGACAGTTGCTCCTGAGTTAAAGGTACTGCCCCTGGCTCCAAAGACTCTTCACGTCGCTTTTTCAAAGCTTCCTATCAATTTGTAAACAACTTTAATAAATAGAACCAATTACATAAATATGTAACTATATTAATTAGCATACTTACATGTAATTCACCACATATTGGGGCTATCCAATCCGCCTTTCTCTTGCTCCATTGGGAATCTTTGTAGAAGTCTACAATGTCAACCTTTGCGGTACCCTATATAACGATCCCGATTTTTCCTTCCTTTGTATATTGTATTCTAGACTTTGTGTTGGACAGGTTTGAAACAGGTTGGTTGTGCTTTGAAACCAAAAGTTGATGTCCAGAATTTGGCCTCCACGCTCGAGCAGGGCTTTTGACGCTTGAGCGGGTCCATTGTTGTTGCTTCTCTGCTCGAGTGGGCGTTTTGACGCTCGATCGTGAATTTCCATCTCCCAGTATTTTTCTTTGCAGTTCTTCGGACGCTCGAGCGGGAGTTTTGACGCTTGAGCGGGAACCATGTCTGCAAAACTTCTACAGGTGTGCAATCGACGCTCGAGCGGCAATTTTCACGCTCGAGCGTGAGTCTGTGTCTAACACTCGAGCGGGGGTTTCCATGCTCGAGCGGGGCGACTCTTATATCACTTCGGATTTCACTTTTTGGATCACTTTTTGATTTCCTTTCTGTCTCTTACTTTTCGAAAACCACCATTTGAGAGCACCTCACTCTAAAACTCTATCTTCTCTCTAGGATTTGATCTAGTTAGAGTGATCTCTTATCCTTGAGCCTTTACAAAAAGTGTTGATCTTGGTGTGGGCTACATTTTGATCCGAAAATCTTGGGATTTGGAGCATCTCGAAATTCTTCATCTTCTTCCTTTGAGCTCCGAATTTGAGGTAGGGATAACTACTCATTTTTATGATTTTTGATAGAAGTATTTAGTCATTTTGATTTGATGTTGAAGTTGGGTGATTTGGGGTGTAAGGGTTTCAAATGAATAAAGAGGGCTTTTGTTATTTTGACTCATAAATGTGTAATTTGAGTCTTAAAATGGTGGTATTGATGTCATTGAAGTTATTTTGGGCCTTTGGGTCAATATTGAGAAATGGGGGAAAAAGCCCTAAATTGTTATGACAAATTAATTCATGTAATTAATTTGGGAAAGTATGGAATTATGAAATTAAGTTGGAAATAATGAAATTGCCATAATATGAGATGGAATGGTGGAGTTGGATTTATTAATCACTCATCTTTGAAAATTGTCAATAAATTATCTGCTGACATAATTATTTTCTGTTTAGAAATAATTGTTTTGGGTTATCGGTGGAGGATAGTCTTGATTGTTGTAGACAATGCATGATGATTAGATGAACTAAAACTAATCAATTGAATATGTCATCGAATATGACGTTGGAATAATACATCAAATTTATGTATTGATTGATTATGTATATGATATGTGTTTATATACATTGTGTTGTGTGGGAGGAGATAGGGAATGTACTCCACGGTTTAGGGGAAGATAGGGGATGGACTCCTAAACCGGATATTGTTTGGGAGGAGATAGGGCATGGACTCCATCGATACAGCGAATATGTGTATCTATTGAAGTATTGATACAGCAAATCTGTGTATCATATATGAAGTACGGAAGTGTTTTATTTGAGATTGATACAGTAATTATGTGTATCTAATGTGAAGTATGAAGTGTTTAATTTGAGTTGTTATCTCAATTGAAATGGTAGTATTGTTGATGTGAGATGTAATCTCATTTAAATCATTTGGCCAAGTTCTGAGCCATGGTTATGAATTGGAAATGAATTAAGTAAAAGAAAGAGGAATGATACATGAGCATATTTGTCATGTAATTGAAACGGGTTAAGAATTGATTTGTGGGAGTTAAACATTTATCAAGTGCTAATGTTTTAGTTATTGCTCATATTATGTTTAGCATATTTCTACTGGGTGTTGGCTCATCCTGTATGGGACATCATTTTCAAGTTTAGGTAGTATGCCGCCTCTGAGGTCATAGCTTGGATGGCTGTGGGAGTTGAAGACTCTTTTGTTTATTTTTGTGTATTACATGTTTATCAAGCCAAGGGCTTATTTTGTGTAGAGTTAGTACTCTTTTTTTTGTAACCAAGTGTTGGCTTGGAAAGTTGTAAGCCCGTGGGGCATTTACTTTTGTTGTCAACATGTAATACCTTTGGATTAAACACTCTGATGAATAGAAATATGTTCATTTCTCTTATGTTTATGGATATTGTGAATGCATGATTATTGGGTTTATTTTGAGGGCGTTAAACCCTAATTCCATCAATTTAAAAGTAAGTATACATAATTAAATTTAACTCAATCACAATTTTAAATATATTAAATGCATCACCTCTCTATACATTGCAGCTTGAAATGACTTAGAGCCCATTGTATGATTATATGGTAACTTCGATCGACTATTCCTCCCTTTTTTTAATTCCTACAAAAAAGTGATTAGTAAAATTAAATTGAAATTGAAACATGATTCTTTAAGTTATGAAGTTTTACTTGATGATCACTATTAAGCCACACATGATTAATCATGTGTACCCAAGCCTCATGGTCGACCCTTTTGTAAGGCTTAGTGTAAGGGTCAACACCAGCTTCTACCAACTTCAAGTAATGTGTTTTCATCTTGTTACGCCAACTTTTGTAAAGGGTTTTACACTTCTTGTTGATAGCTTTCCGAACCTCTTCATCCTCATCATAATCAACAATCTCAAATTTATCCTGCAAATATATGAATACTTTTATTAATATTAAACTGCAAGTAATGGTGATAATCTAACTATTTAAAAATCAACAAATACAAGTACTTGAACTGCCTGAATGATTGGGGCTTTATGAATCTCGTCAATCTTATCCCACTTACTTATGCCAATGATAGGTGTAGCCATCCTTATTTGTAACCCAACTTCATTTGCAAATGGAGTGGCGTAAGGCCCTACTGGCACATTGGCATCTGCAGGGACCCAAACAGGAAGTTTTTTGCCACCATTTTTTGCGATGAGACGCGCTATGTTCTTCCCTCAAGTCTGACCCCTTACCTGTGTAGAATGGGTACGCAAACTAATTGTAGATGGTGCAGCTTGGATAGTAGCTTCATTTGTAGATGGTGCAGCCTGTGTAGTAGTTGCATTTGTAGATGGTACAGCCTGAGTAGTAGTTGCATTTGTAGATAGTGCAGCCTGGATACATAGAGCATTTGTAGATGGTACACTTTGAGCAGATGGAGTTAAGTTAGATGGTGCATGTTGAGTAGGGGCAGCAACTCTAGCTGGAGCTTGCTGGGCAGGTAGAGCAACTTTAGATGATGCTGCACTTCTAACTTTACCAGGGCCTGCCATCTATACAACAACTCAATTATTACACGTGTGAAGAATATATAAAATAAGCAATTACATTAATATCAATGGATGTATGATAAAATCAATACATAAGTGATAACTAAACAATAATATGACATAAGAAACAAAAAAAATGGAGAAAGAGAAAGAGAGAGGGCCACACACAAACACAGATGCATTGAAACATATTCTTGGATAATCATTACGCTCAAACTAAAACAAGAAAGCCACTTAAACAATAGTGTCCCACAAAACATAAAAATTTAAAGTTCTATGTCAAAATCCATATTACAACCAAAATGACTATATAGCTCATCTTCTCGGATAGTGACAATGCTCTTAGTAATCATCTTCATTATCGCATGTCTTTTCATCATCAACATCATCGTCGTGTGCTCAACTGACTGTTTCTAAAACCACTTCACTTGGGATAATCTGAGGATCAATGTCATTCCTATGAAGTGAGATTGTGACGGGGTCTTTAACACTGATTGGGACAACATTAGTTGTTTCATTCTGTTGGAATACATCATCAGGTTCAACGTCATCCTGTTCTAGTACATCCCATATTTCTCGATGTTGTAGTCCTTGTATGACTTTCCAATGTCCACCTAACTTTGTATCATCAACGTAGAAAACTTGCTTTACATGACTTGGTAAGACAAATGGATCATCTTTATACCATCGACTTTTGACATCAATACTTGTGAAATGTGCATCAATGTGTAATGTTCTGTTGCTACCGGTGTTGAAGCATTCGCATTGAAATAAAACAACTCGATGTCAAAGTATATAATGCATCTCCCACACTGTATTCAAGTATCCATAAAAGTCAATTGTTTGTCCCTCATGCTCTCCTTCCACAACCAACCCACTATTTTGGCATTAACGACGATTGTCATGATCCTTACTATGAAATCAAACACCATTGGAAATGCAAGCTGAATACAAATTAACTATGCTACTAGGACCATTTGCTAATGACCACAATTCATTAGTTGCTTTTGGTAATCCTTGAGCTCGTAAGTGGTTCATCTACATAAGGACATAATCAATTTCAATCATTATATTAGTATTCATGTAAGTATAAGTCAATAAAGTTTAGGCTTATATCTTACATGTTCTTTGAATCACTTGGGGAATTCCTCTTTTTGTCTCTTTGTGATGTCATGTGCACCTTGATTTTCTAAAAGATTTTTGTGTTGCCTATTTACAAACATATAGTTGATAAGTAACATATTATATTGAAAACATAATTTCACATAAAAAAATAAAAATAAATAAAAAACAAGATAAAAACTTACTCTAGATAATGGTCCAACTTAAGGCTATTATTCAAGACAAACCAATGGGCCATTTCACGTTCTTTCTGAGACACATCAGAAGCCCTTGTCATTAGTCCAAAAGGACGAACATCTTGCGTGAAGACCTCTAATCCCGACTCATGCACACCAACATCGACATTTTGTTTCGCTCGATTAAATACAGTTTCGACCCCACCTAGATACATTGAGCAAAATGTGAGACACTCCTTGACAATATAAGCTTCTGCGATCGAACCTTCTGGACGAGCTCGATTTGCAACATACCATTTTAGAGTTCCAAGTAGCTTATGAAACAAACAATAGAATACTTTTATTACACATACTCACATTTTCATAAATATATATATGTATATAGTTTGTGCTACAATTTAACTATTCTAGTGTATTAAGAAGTTAGTAAGTACCTTTCAATGGGATACATCCACTGATATTGCGCAGGCCCACCAAGAATGGCTTCACGAGGCAAATGAATAGCCAAATGGACCATCACATCAAAGAACGCTGGTGGGAAAATTTTCTCCAGCTTGCATAATATGAGTACTATTGTCAAGACCCAAACTTGCCCCCTAAAAGTTCGGGCATGACTCATACAGACATAGGCACATAACCTGGTACATATAACTTAAGGGGGGGCCTTATCGGAAGCATAACACTATAAAAGAATATTGAACCAAGCAAATTCGATTGAGCTGCTTCTAATATGCTAGGATCTTATACATCATATGTACCGTATAGAATAGATGAAGTCCCAAAAAATACAAAGTTGACCTACCCATACACATACACATATACAGTCCCAGCCCTAACATTGGGCATTAACAAAAAGAAATCATTGGAGTTATACACACTTAATCCTTAAATAAGTAAACAAAATAGGCCAATCAATATAACAAACGCCACAAAATAAACGGCCTTGTAAGGTGCCTGCACACATGAGGGTTGACAAAAGGAGACGGGTGCCATGACTAGGATTGACCTCCTGGTAGGTTATCTACAGCACAAACATAATACGGAGTAAGCTAAGCTCAGTGAATAGTAATATTAAATAAAATGATACTCAACGTAAAACATAATAGAGTATGGCATAGAGGAAGTACAAAGTTCATGTAGTTAGTCCAATTCTGTGCTAAGTGCATGATGGCCTTAGGCCCAAACTTGTAACATAATCATGATGGCTAAAAGCCCTTACATATAATGGCACGAAGCCCTTGAAACATGCTGGCTAAAAGCCCTTAAACAGATGGCATGAAGCCCTTGAAACATGCTTGTATGAACTCAAGCGATGTCTTACACGGATTCTAGAGGTGGCTTCCGTTGTAGCACTTAGTTCCGTGTAGCACTTTGTTTCATATCATAACAACTTATATTGAACGGCCGTAGGCCCAGAATCTTATAGGAAGAAGGTACTTCATCTTTCCTGTTTCTTTCTTAACATACTTGAAACATTCTTAAAACATTAACATACACACTTGGAATATTAACATAGTTACATACTCATCATGCGTAACAAAATGCTAATGAAAATTCTTAGCCATACGTAAAGCGAATAATGATACTACTACTCACAGCGTTGAGATGACGTGTCTGTTCCTCCCGGAGTGTGGCCTGCACACATTCACAACTTACACTTTAGTTCATTGTTTTCTTATTCATCAACTTTCTGTTTCACTTCACTTCGAAGACGTATATAAATATTAAAAAGACATTAAATACATATTCCGACAATATTAGAGGATTCTACACGCAAAACGGAGCAAACAACATTTTTCAGCATGAGCCGCATGTGTGGCTGTGAGCCCCGCACGTGCTTTTTAGATAGTAGCTCAGCCCCTGTTTTTCACCATTTCCCGCATGTGCGGCCATGACTCTTGCACGTGCGGCGATTCTGCCCAAAACAGTCCTAAAATTCTTGCAAAATCCCACATTTTGGCACATATTTACAAGGCTCAAAGTAGCATTCTTACTTGATAATACATGGTTGTAGACGTCCCCGAACGCCCCGAGAGGGTTAAGTCCCGTTCCGTTCATAGTGGGGTCACTACAGTTCAAGGACTCAAATGTCACGGTCCTTAATCTTGAACCAAAGAGTCCAAATCCGGCAAATCGTTTTGAGAAAACTAATTTTTGAAAGAAGTGCCAAACATGGACTGCTTTGCCAGATACAGAGTCGCCACCTAAATGTTTTTTAATGAGAAATTTAGGAAACCCTGACTCGTTGCCTAAGGCCACGTGTCCGTCATCACCAAAGTTGCCTCGGCTCGGGAACTTGGGTACGATTGGGGAAGGTCACATCGTGAGCACGCCCGCTCGCCCGGTCAAAGACTAGCCTCTACTAACCATGATATCTGATTTTGAAAACATTGTGCGTTCTTATTCCGGTTATTAGCCTAGGTTACTATGTGATGCGCACAGCATACAAGTATAGACTGAGTCGTCTGAATTGGAACAAAACACTTCATGTTTGTTTGTGAAAATGGTTTGCTACTCGCAAGTAGGCTTAAAATGCGGATTTTGCCACCCTCGGGTGGGCTTAAAACAAACATTTGATGAATTGTTCCAATCTAAACAACCCGACCTTCACCCACAGGCATTCAAGCAGTTATATCACATAAGTAGTTAGCCTCATGGTAAGCATGCTATTCATGGCAGTCACTCACCGACTACTCCAAGCCAAAATAGAAACTATATTAGAAATCATGCATGATCCTAAGTATACAGAAATGCCTAATGCAACACATGCAAAAATGCAAACTATAGCAGGCTCGGCTATTCTAAACATGGCATATGGAATGCTACAGCTAACATGTATTCAACTTGGAATTGAAATACAAATGCAGTTAGTATGATGCGCCGAGCCCGGTGCATGCAAGACAAATGAATGAATGCAAACATGCTATCATACTGTATGCTAATTGAAACATGCCCTAATCTAACCATCATAAGCAAGTAAATAAAAAGGGAAGAAAGACGTGGGATTGGAAAACACACATCACACACACGCACACTTATTACAATTATGCCCTCACGCAGAGGGTCCGAATAAATATACAGTCCCAAATAAAAGAATGTTACAGTCCAAATAATACAGTCCAAAATGTGTACAAATACCTAATTAACTTACAAATTAACTAAGAAAATAATAAACTGGCATGCAAGCCAGGGATTGCCTTGATTCTGATGAATGATGTATGTTTAGGCTGCCTTGCGCGAAAATCTACTGGGATGCCCCAATTAGCCTCTGTTTTGCAATTGTTCTTGGAAAGCACGCCAAGCCTCGGAAGACTGCTGATTCTTGATTTTGCTGCAACAGAGAGCAGGAAAGGGGCATAGCAATGTATTTTCACAAATGTATGCATACCTCGATCCTCGTGCCACCAATCACGCATCTCGATGCATGATGGCCGAGGAGTCGATTTGCACAATTCAATATGGAATGAATGTACATGAAAACACAACAAAACCTAACTCCATCATGGATGATCCGGAGTGTCGGTAACTACGGAATTGAGACACGTTCCATCACTCGGAGTACGGAACGTACCTCGTTTCCCATGCTCAGGCTAACTTCTATCCCGAACACAATGCAATATGCATGACATGCATGAATGCAACTAAGATACAACCTAACATGCACAATGTTATGAAATGGCATACACGGTGCACGATGCAACATGGCATACACAATGCTCTAATATACAACCTAGCATACACAATGCTATGGAATGAAATGGCATACGCAATGCATAATGGACTTACACTAACATGAGTGGACCTCAGCCACACTTACATAAGAGGCCATAATGATGAAAATGAGATAACTCGGGATACGTGCACACGTGCACGCAAACCGATGACCAACCCTAAGGCACGGAAATGCCACTCTAACAAGACATGGCAAGACATGGGAATGGCATACTATCATGCAAAAATCAGAGGTAAAATGAGATGCAAAACAGCCCCGAAACCCGATGCATGAAACGAGTCCCGAAACACGGGTTTTGGCGAATGAAATGGCCTATAACTATACAATGCATACATAATTTGAATATGAAATGAAAAGACAGAAGCAAGGAAGCCCTGAGACAAGAATTTTTACAGTTTAGAGTGAGGCCAAACAGTGGGCCCAGGTAGGGCTAAATTAGCATACAAAAATGGCTCCGCAGGGGAGGTAATGAAGCAAGTCACAAATTCTGGCCCCAAACAGAGAAGGGGCCTTCTAAAATATTGAATAGGGGCCAAAAATATGATGTATTACAGTTTATGACAAACTCCAAAAACAGATACAAGTATACTCAAAATGCTATGCAAGAAATGAGCCAACCAAGGGGCAAAGAAGAAAGTAGTGGCTGGAGGCCTCAAACAAGTGGGGCCCTTCAATAATGTTGAAGAGGGACCCAAAATATGGCTTTTTACAGTTTAGAACCAGCCCCAAAACAGTATACAAGTATGCTCAAAATATCATGCAAAATGAGGCCACCAAGAGGGCTATAACATGAAGTATACAAAGGGTGTCTCAAACAGTCATAGACCCTGAATGAAACATGAAGAGAGAGTCAAAATAAGCCTATTTTTAGTTCAGACCAAGGTCCAAAAATAGAATCTCAATAAGATAATAAATCATGCAAAAATGGGGACCAAAGAGGGGTACAATGGCAAGTGATACATGGAGGTCCCAAACAGTGGTTAGTCCTTCTTAAATGTTGAAGAAGGGATCAAAATAAGCCTATCTACAGTTTACATCATGCTCCAAAACAGATTACACATAGGCCAAAAATACTATGCAAAATTATGGCATAAAGAAGGGTAATGAAGCAAGTGCAAGATGGGGGTCCCAAACAGGGTAAGACCCTTAATGAAACAGAAAAATGAGCTCAAAAAAATGACATTTCCAGTTATAGTCAGAGCTCAAAACAGTAAGCAAAGAGGGCTAAGAAATGGAACACAAATGAGCTAGAAAATGGGGAAATGGTGCTTACCCTTGAAGACCAAGCCTTGGCAGCCTCTTGGACTGAAAAATGGTGTCTCCTAGCTGCTGGAAAGTCCCCCAAACTTCTGAAAATGGAAGTGGTGGTGTGGTGCTAGGTGGTGGTGTAGAAATGGGTGTAAGCGCTTAAGGGTTTTGAGGCTTAGAGTAGAGAGAGAGGGAGAATTGATGCAAGGCTCTCAAAACAAATTTTGTAACTCTAAAATATGAAGGGGAGGGGCTGTATATATAAGCAAAAGGGGTGGAAAAGAGGGGGGAAAAAAGGGGGGGAAAACAAACCAAGTTTCCCCCCAAAATGGCCAAACCCTCGGACATGGGTGTAGTGGAAAACAAAATTCACTTCTAGGA
Organism: Camellia lanceoleosa; assembly: GCA_025200525.1. NCBI lineage: Eukaryota > Viridiplantae > Streptophyta > Magnoliopsida > Ericales > Theaceae > Camellia > Camellia lanceoleosa. The sequence continues at coordinate 139,208,138 of CM045763.1, forward strand.
CACACTTAGGGAGGGGGGCATGGCCGGCTAGTTTAAAAGGGCAAAAAAGTCATTTCACCAAATAGGTGGCCGGCCAGCCAGATTTTCTGGCCGGCCAGCTACTTTCAGGATAAAAAAAAGGCTTCCGGGAAGAAAAGTGGCTGGTGGGTGATTGAGAAGTCCAATGGTGGCCATTCAAGTGTCCAAATTGAAGCCCCGGAAGTTATCTTTCCAACGGCACAAACCTTGCATTAAAATTCCTTCTGCGGAAAAAGTTATTCTAGTTTCCGTAAAGCCGCACAGATTTCAGTCCAACCGGAGTGATGCCCTACTTCAATCAACCATATCTCCCCCGTTCGGAATTGAATTTAGGAGACTCTTGAGTGAAAAATGAAGCCCCGGGAGTAAGCTTTCCAACGGTGGTGGCCTCATATTTTGATTCCAAGTATCCAAATGAATAGGCCCGATTTGGCGAGGGCTGCTCGACTTTCTTTTAACGGTTCATGCCCATTTTCTTCCCCGACTGGATTTCTTCCCTCTTCTCTTCTTTTCTTCAACTTCAAACCCCTAAGTAAGGTGTTTTGAAAGATTTTTCAAAGATTTCATCTCTCTTTTGTTCATTTCCACTTTGTTCTTGCTCAGTTTACCGAAAAATGCGACGTTTGACAAAAGGCGAGCCTCGGAACATCGCAGAAACTTTATTTCAAAAATGTTTTGAAAGAGAGGGTTTTAAGGTCTAAAAACCATTCAAAATAGCTTTGGTCCAAAATGGGGCATGAAGTTGGGATTTGTTCCTCTCTCTTTGCCGAAGAAATTGCACATTTCCCCTGCACAACTTTCTCCACCATATAAACCATCAATCGCGTCGAAGTCTTATGGACGGTCAAAAATGGGGTGTCTACAATGGTCTAAAATCATGTTAAGATGATGATAATTCCATCAATCTAATTAGTTCATCACTCTTAGGCTCACAATATACACATGTTCATGAGAGTTCTAACTTTACACATCCCTAAGCATATTTCCACATACTTGAATTCAAATTGAAAGATCAAATACAACTCCTACATGATTAATTCAAAGTGAATCAAACAACCTAGTAAGAGTATCTTACCCATTAACTTCTACACATGCACAAGGCTACAATTACCATCTTCCAATACCATGATCAAGGGAAAATTTTCACTCAAAGCTAGGGGAAAGGTGTTGGAAAGTAATTAAATTTACCTTAAGCTTGAGTCTCCTTAGATTCTCTACCTTTACCTTCTTGAATTGCTTTCAAACCTCCACTCTCTCTCTCTCTTATCCTTTCTCTCTTAAAAATATTTTGAATGAACTCAATCATCTAATTTTTCCAAATCCTTCACCTTCAATGTCTTTGAGCAAAGCTCTTGAAAGAAATTTCTCAACTCAAATAATGTGACACATATATCATTGTGAAGATATCCACGCATTCCAATGCGAAGAAGTCGCTATAGAAGGATATGACAATCATGACTTTTTAGGCCTGTTAACTTATCACCTTTTGTGCTTACACACTTTGAGATGTTTGCCGCATAACCATCAAGATACTTAATTGACTTCAAAAACTCACAGAAACCATGTCTTTCATCTGAGGACAAAGTGTACAATGCTGGGGGCTTTTCAAATGATCCATCGGCACGCCTCTTTAGGTGCAACTCCTTCCTTATTTTAATATCTTTCAAATCCATGCATGCTTTTTCTGTGTTTTTGTTCTTTCCATCTATACTCAATAATATTCCAAGCAAACTATCACGTATATTCTTTTCTATGTGCATAACATCGAGGTTATGTCAGAGTTTAAGTGTTTTCCAATATGGCAACTCAAAGAAGATGCTTTTTTTGGTTCAATTCAATACTAGATTTTCCCTTTTTCTTTTCTTATTGGTTGGATACTTTCCAAATGGTCTGTATGTCCCTGAATCCAATTGTTCTAAGATTTGTTCCCTTAATAACTCCAAAGGTCTTGACACAAACTCAGCCTTACCGTTATAAAGTCGACTCCTACGCCAAGGTAGTCATCATGCAAGTAACGACGAGCACTTGTGTACTCTATTTTACCTCTCAACCATTGTGAGGATGCATTCTTGTTACATGTAGGACAAGCCAAATAACCTTTCATGCTCCATCCAGACAAGTTTCCATATGCAGAAAAGTCATTAATTGTCCACATAACAGCTACATGCATTCGAAAAGTTAATTCAGTTGAGGCATCATATGTAAGCACACCATCTTCCCACAACTCCTTCAGCTTATCAACTAATGGTTGCATGTAAACATCGATATCTTTACCTAGTGCTTGTGGTCCAGGGATAAGCAATGACAACATACTAAATGGTTGTTTCATACATTTCCAAGGAGGCAAGTTGTAAGGCACAATAATCACAGGCCACATACTGTATGAGTTGCTCATGTTTCCAAAATGTTAGAACCATCAATGGCCAACCCTAACCTCACATTTCAAGCCTCTTGGGAAAACACAGGATGTTGCCTATCAAAATCCTTCCATGCCTCACCGTCAGCCGGGTGTCTCAATATCCCATAATCTACTCGCTTTTCTTTGTGCCATCTCATATCTGCAGCTGTTTTTCTCGACATATATAATCTTTGCACCCTCGGTGTCAATGGGAAGTATCTTAAGATCTTATGAGGAATTTTCTTACCTTTTCCATCATTCAACTTGTATCTGGACTCCTGACAAATTGGACAATTTTCCAAATTTGCATTCTCCTTCCAGAAAAGTGCACAATCATACTTACATGCATGAATCGTCACATATCCTAAGCCTAAGTCACGCAAGAATTTTTTGGCTTCATAAAGGGTCCATGGAATCACTTGATCACTTACCGGTAGAAGGTCTTTTAATATCCCCAACAACATGTTGAATGATTTATTGCTTCACTTGTTTAACACCTTCACATGAAGCATCTTAACAACAAATGATAAAACAAAAAACTTACGACACCCAGGGTACAACTCTCTTTGAGCATCATTCAACAATTTATCAAAGTTGCGCACATCCTCTTCTTCAACATTATTAGCCACATCATCGTCATCGTCCTCTTCATTTTCGTCATTTTCATTATCATTCATGATAGTCTCCATGTAAACATCTTCTAACAAATTTAGGAATTCATCTTGATCTTCATTTGTATCTTCTTCCGTTCTATCCCCAACACTTCTGTAGTCATTGTGGTTGTCATCATTTAATGCATGAGATTGATTAATGGGAACAGATTCCCCGTGATGCACCCAAGTCTTATTAGAAGGGGACATACCTTTCACGACCAAATGATAATCTACAATTTTACTGGTGTGTTGTTCACAATTCAAACAGTCCATACAAGGACAATGAATCTTATCATTTGGCCTTACATTTGACATTGCGAACTGAACAAAAGCCTTTACCCCATTTCGATACTAGGAATCCATCATATTCTTAAGTAACATCCAACTCTTGTCCATATTTGGTCACCTACAAAGCCAATCTTATGTAAAATTCCTTTGTTATGATGTACACTAATATTCAATAGGTAAGTGGTCCTATCCCATTTATGAATGCACAATGAAAACATATACTAAAATGGGATTGGGGTGGGTATTGTCACAGCCCCTGCTGTGATAACAAAAGGCCCACTATTTAGGTAGTTGCTTTGTTTAAAAAAAAAAAAAATGGAAGGTTGGGTACAAGTGCTGCTATAACCTAACCAAATATCAATATTTTACTGTGAAAGTGAAACTATTTTGTTTCACAATTAAAAAATAGAAAAAAGAAATCCTCCACTGTGAAAAAGTATTGATTAGTTGAATGGATTACATGGGAAAAAATTGAATGAAAATCACATCTAGTTTTTTTTTTTTTTTAAAAAAAAAAAAACAAAAAAAACAAAACTAATCAAATTCATTTAATTTCTTTAATAGATGTGATTTTAGCAATTTGACTTATTTATTTGACTTGACATGGACTTGAGATTTTTAAGCAAAACACAACAACCACCCCCTAATTAGCATATTTAATCTTATCTTATTTATATATCAAATAGTTCCTTGGATCATCTAATTTTTTGTCATATCATGAATGTTCAAAACATTAGGATTCCATATTTTTATGTATGTATGTGTTATGATACGTTCACAGTAGTAAAAAGAAACTAATAATACAATAAGTGAATCCTCTAATAGCTACAGATTTAATAAAAAAAAAAGTGCCAAAATTCTCCAAATAAATTAAAAAAGCCTTAACAAATAGTCAAATATTACCTGATGTAGTAATTGCCCCCAACGAACAAGTGAAGCTTTTTTATCTCTATGCATTAACCGATAACCTATAACCAATTGGCAATTGTAAATCAAAGTTTAAATTAAAATCGCACTATACACGAAATTAATGGAGAGTTATGGGCATGAAATGAATGTCAAATAACATATAAGGATACTCATGTCCTGTCTTCAAATTTTTTTTTTTTTTAATTTTCTACCTTATTTGTCCTACTTCTTTGCCATGGATATGTGCAAAATAAACAATTTGACTACACATCTAAATAAATGATTGTACTTCTAATCTAGACAACATTTGAATCAAGTACTCCAAACCTAAGCGCCAAAAGCATGTTTCTAATTTTGTTAGTTTAGTGTCATGCACATAGATTGGAAACTTGAATTGAAGGTCGTCCTTGATGGCCTACCTTATCAATCTGTTTAATTTTCACTTTTTATTGATTCCTTCTTGAATAGACTCTTATGCTCTATTTGGTTCACTGGAATGAGTTAGAATGGAATGGAATGATCATTCCTTAGGCTCTCATATGGAATGACCATTATCTTGAAATTTAAATCATGATTCCATTTGTAATATATTTTGTATTTATTTGTTTAGTCTACCAAACATAGAAATAAATATTTTGAGGGAATTATCATTCCATTCCGTTTCATTCTAGTGAACCAAACACTACCTTAAAGCTCAGGTTACTACAAAGGTGGCAATGCTAATCCGTACCCGCGAACCCGTCCAAACTCATCCAATTTGTTAATTGGGTAGCTCAAATAAACCCGCATAATAAGTGGTTTAGAAATGGTTGTATATGGGTGTTTGTTGTGTTGGTCATGGTTAGAACAAAAAATTTACATGAACCCATGGAACTAGTTTAGAAACTCAGACTTTGTCGGCCATGTATTTTTTCTTATGTGTTCTATAACCAAAACAGAGTGCTTCTTGGCAACCCTTGTTTAAGAGCTGAATCAATCACTTTCTCTCTATTAATTTTAATTTTTCCACATTTAACACAACACCTTGAGACTTCTTTATCTGATTTATTTATTTATTATTATATGACATTCACTGTTTTTTTCCCACTCCTTGATATTAAAAAGCTAAAAGATAAATCTTTTTGTGTTTGAATTGTGAAATTATTTTGATCTTAGATATAAGATATATTTTTCATTTTTTTTCCTTATGGTGCATTAACTATCTCTCGCATTTTGGATTTCTTAAGAGGGAGGAGGTAATCTACATTAACAGATCAACTACTTACAACATAAAACAGAATGAAGGTAATCACACATGCAATTATAGCTGAAGCTCTACTGATTTGGAGTCACTACTAGATATATAGTTCATCTAGGTCACATAACAGATATAATACATATCAAAAATAAAATAAAAATTAGTTTATTTCACCTTTGTAACTTTAAAAATTGGTTTAAGAAAATACATTCAGAATATCATTTGGCCTAGAGGAGAGAAGAGGGCATCGACCCAAACAAGAGGGCATCGATCTACCGCCTAGCGCTGCTGTGCCATTGGCATCCGACGGTTCGAGAAAGCAAGAGGGAGAGGGACTACATTCAACATATCAGAGATAGAGAAGAGAAGAGAAGAGGGGATCGACCCAAAAAGAGGGTGCGATCTGCCATTGGCAAATGCTATCACAATGCTCATTCCGGTGCCTTTCACATTCAAGATGCACAGAAAGCAAGAGGGAGAGGGGGATAGAGAGAGAATAAGAAGAAGAAGAGAAGAAGACATTACCTAGATCAACTGTGTGCCATTTCAGATGGAGTGGATCGACCTGTGTGTACTGTTTCAGATGGAGTGAGAAAGTGAGAACAAAAGTTGTCACACCCCAAACCTGCCCCTAAAAGTTTGGGCATGACCTAAGCATAAACGGACAACAAACCTGATATATAAATATATAACATACGGGGCCTTATCGGAAGCATAAAGTAGTAATATGATATAAATACCAGAGACATTCCATTGAGCTACTGTTAGCATGCCAGGATCTCAAAAAAAAACGTAAACATTCTCATAAGTTAGTAAAGTGGGAAACTATGTCCTTGAAACATTGGTTACAACCACATATATTACAGTCCCAGCCCAAACGGGCATAGATAAAAGACCACAAAAGTTATATACAAGAACTTGGATGGCACTCAAAAGATAAGCAAACATCTCCACGGTTTCATCAAAATAAGTAGTTTGGGTTAGTGCCTGGACACGTAATGGTTGACCAAGGAAAACGGCATCCCGAGTTAGGATTGACCACTGTTGAATGACCATGTAAATGCAGACATAGCGAGAGTGAGTTGAGCTCAAGAGTAATAATACATAAATAAAATTCTGTTAACTTGATCATATTACGTATCAATACGTGAGTCTGATTCTGTGTCACATATATAATGGCCTTAGGCCCAATCTTATAACATAACTTGGTGGCTATAAGCCCTTGGAAGTGGTGGCACGAGGCCCTTGAAAATGTGGCGTAAAGCCCTTAGTAACATGTTGGCACTTCGGCCCTTGAAAGTGGCATGATGCCCTTGGAAGTGGCATATAGCCCTTGTAAACTTGTTGGCACTATGGCCCTTGAAAATGGCACTATGGCCCTTGAAAATGGCACTATGGCCCTTGAAAACATGTGGCATTAAGCCCTTGCAATCTTTACATACTTTACATGGACATTAACATTAACATTAATTTAGCCTACGTTGAACACATGCTTGGAACATGAACATATTTGCTTTGATACATGGACATAACTGTATAACATGTGAAGAGGTATTACTACTCACTGTATTACGTTGGCGTGTTACTTCCTCCTGGAGTGTGTCCTGCACACAATTGAGCTTGCGTATTAGTTTCCTTTTTTTTTTTCTTCCTTTATTTTCTGAATCCTTACACTTCATATACATTTACAACCATTCCAGGATCATCAGAAAAATATTCTAGAACTATCAGAGGAATAAGCATGTAAAACTGAACAGCACACAATTTTCTTTGAAACAGTCCTCCGCTCGAGCGCAAGATTGTCCGCTCGAGCGGACAGTACAATGGTATCCAAAAATGCTGAGAGGTCGGTATTTACGCTCGAGCGTACATTTCCTCCGCTCGAGCGTACAGGGTAATTCCGAGGAACTTCTGAGAGATGCATTTTCCCGCTCGAGCGGCCCTGACCTCCGCTCGAGCGGACGACAACCCAAATTCAGGGCAGCCCGATTTCAATCCAAAATTCAGCAACCCAAACTCATTTTTCATGCAATCTAGGGCAAAATTCATGCAACATGTCAACTCAACAATACCATAGCATAGATTATAGCTTGATTATAACAATTTGAGTTAGTTTAAAGGCTTCACCAAGTCATCTCTTCCTCAAATCCCACTCTCCATTCATATTCAACATGTATATCCCATGGCCCTATCATGTTTCCATGAAATGATAACATAAAACCAAGGATTTAAGTGTAAATTCATACAACACTTAATTTAAGTGCCAAAGTAAACAATCATTGAGAAACCCTACATCATCAACATAAAATACAACACCTCTTCTTCACAATTGAAATAATGATTCTCATAGATATATAAAATTGAACATACCTTAAGTTTGATCTCCTAATTTCCCCTCAATTTCCTTCCTTTTGAACCTCTTCTTTGTTCTTCTTTTCTCTTCTCTCAAACCCTTAGTTCCTCCCAAAAGATGCTCCACGTTTTGCCCCAAACATCAATAAGACTCAAGTATATATAAAGGCTTAACTAAGCACATAAGGACAAAATGAATCGTTTAATCATTCCAAAATTAAAATTTCACGAGCATACTTAAAATTACTTAAAATTATGAGGATCTCAAATATAGTCTCAATTTCTGATAATTAAATCATTAAGGCTTCAAATTCTTGACTCTAGTGTGTTAATTGTGACAGATAGGTTTCTTGTGAGACAGATAGGCATCTATAACCATAGCTTTCACTTACTTATTCATAACTTTCCATAGGATTTCGCAACAAGTATTTAATAGTATCAATTGAGGACTGAAAATATAACAGAAATCATGTGCGAGGGTCGGGTTATTACACTCTCCTTAAATAAGTTTGGTCCTCCAAACTTGTGTTACCTTAGGATTAAAACAGGTGTATTGATGTTGCATTTCTTCCTCTCTTCCCATGTTGCGTCAGGCCCATAATGTTCTTGCCACTCAACCTTTACCATGGAAATTTCACGGTTTCGTAATTGTTTTACCTGTCGGTCCAAAATGCGAATTGGTTTTTCTTCGTAACTCAACTTGTCATCCAATTCAATCTGATGGTAATCAATAACATGTGACGGGTCTGGAAGGTATCCACGAAGCATAGAGACATGAAACACGTTATGCACTTGACTCATATGTGGTGGAAGGGCAATTCGGTAGGCCACCGGACCAATTCTCTCCAGAATCTGAAAGGGACCAACATAGCGAGGCGTCAACTTACCCTTCTTCCCAAATCTTGGATGTCCTTTCATCGGGGTGACTTTCACAAAAACGTGACTGTCAACTTCAAATTGCAAATCCCTCCTTCGATTATCTGCATAGCTTTTCTGCCTACTTTGAGCCGTTTTCAACCTTTCTCGAATAACTCGAACCTTTTCTGTTGTCAATTGAATAATTTCAGGCCCTAACAGGGATTTATCCCCAACTTCAGCCCAACATACAGGAGAACGACATGGTCTTCCATACAGAGCCTCATAAGGTGCCATATCTATACTCGAGTGGTAGCTATTGTTGTATGCAAATTCTATCAACGGCAAGTGAGTTTCCCAACTTCCTTGAAAATCCAACACACACATTCGAAGCATATCTTCTAGCGTTTGGATTGTTCTCTCGGATTGACCATCGGTCTGGGGGTGAAAAGCCGTGCTAAATTTTAAGTCTGTCCCCAGTGCTTCTTGTAAACTCTGCCAGAATTTGGAAACAAACTTAGGATCCCTATCCGACACAATCGAGACTGGAACACCATGAAGCTTCACAATTTCATTCACATAAACCGCCAATTTGTGCGCATTATCTTGAGTTTTCCTTTGGTAAGAAGTGGGCGGACTTAGTTAATCGGTCCACAATGACCCAGATTGAATTCATACCGTGAGTCCGAGGTAACCCGCAACAAAATCCATGGTCAAATGCTCCCATTTCCACTCGGGATGGGAAGAGATTGCAACAGCCGAGGTTTTTGATGCTCCGCTTTACTGCGACCTTTGTAGGCACTTGGCGACAAATTCGCGATCTCTTTCTTCATTCTTGGCCACCAAAAATTTTGCTTCAAGTCTCGGTACATTTTCAGACTTCGGTGCATCGCAAACCTCGAGGCGCATCTTCCATCGATTTCGCTTAAGATTCATCACATTGGGAACACATATTCGGTCTTGAAACTTGAGCACTGAACCTACTACATGAAATCCCAGTTTTGGTTTTGTTTTTAACTCATCATATATCTTCCTCAAAGTGTCATCTTCCAGTTGGTGCACTTTCATTTCTTCAAGCACGGTTGGTTGGGCGACCACTGCTGCCACTAAAGCTTTCTGACCATACAACACAATCTCCAACTCCATTTTCTCCAATTCAATCACTAATTCCTTTTGCTCTGTCACCATACTTGCCATACTTCCCATATTTTTCCGACTGAGCGCATCTGCAACCGTGTTGGCTTTACCAGGATGGTAACAGATCTGCAGATCGTAGTCTTTAAGTAATTCCAACCACCGTCGCTGTCGCATATTCAACTCTTTCTGAGTAAAGAGGTACTTAAGACTCTTGTGATCAGTATAGACTTCGCAGTAGTGCCATATGTAATGTCTCCATATCTTCAAAGCAAAAACTACATTTGCTAGCTCAAGATCGTGTGGGATAATTTTTCTCATGGGGTTTCAACCGCCGAGAAGCATAAGCGATGACTCTTCCATTTTGCATCAAGACACAACCAAGCCCCTTGTGCGAGCGTCAGAGATTACAAATCCTCTCGTTCGGATGGTAGGGCTAAACCGTGTCGTTGTCAACCTTGTCTTCAATTCGTGAAAAGCGATTCTCGTTCTTGACCATTGAATGCAACCCCTTTTTAGTCGGGCCAGTAAGTGGCACGCAATTTTTGAAAAATCCTGAACAAATCTCCGATAAGAGCCAGCCAACCCCATAGAACTACGCACCTCGGTCACATTTGTAGGAGTTGGCCACTTTATGATTGCCTCAATCTTGTATGGATCAATGAAACTCCTCTTCGTAATAATATGCCCCAGAAATGCCACCTCTTGTAGCCAAAATTCACATTTCTTCAGTTTTGCATACAATTTCTTTTCTCGGAGGGTTTGAAGTATCAATCGAAGATGAGTCTCATGAGCTTTTACATCCCTTGAGTAGATGAGAATATCGTCAATGAAGACCACTACAAAATCATCCAAATAGGGCTTGAAAACACGGTTCATTAAATCCATAAAAGCTGCCGGCGCATTAGTGACTCCAAAGGGCATAACCAAAAATTCAAAATGACCATACCGGGTTCGAAAAGCTGTTTTCTCAACATCCTCGGCCTTAACTTTTAATTGATGGTAGCCAGACCGTAGATCGATCTTGGAGAAGACCTGTGCTCCCTGAAGCTGATCAAAGAGGTCATCGATCCTTGGTAATGGATACTTGTTCTTGATGGTAACTTTATTCAGTTCCCTATAATCAATACAAAGCCGGAGTGTTCCGTCCTTCTTCTTAACAAACAGAACCGGCGCACCCCACGGTGATACACTTGGACGGATGAATCCCTTGTCTAATAAATCTTGCAATTGCAGTTTTAATTCCTTCATTTCAACTGGCGACATTCTATACGGAGTCTTTGAAATGGGTTGAGTTCCTGGTACCACCTCAATTATAAATTCAATTTCCCGGTCTATCAACTGCCCTGGCAACTCTTCGGGGAAAACGTCCGGAAATTCACAAACCACTGAAATTCTATTGACATCTTCATTCACCACTTGGTCTTCCAAAACACTGCATAAATACCCCTGACATCCCTTCTGAATCAATTTACACGCTTTTGTCGCAGAAACCAGGTAAGGTGGAGAGGTCACTCCCTGTCCCTGAACCATAGACTCTGGTTGGCCCGGAGGATGGAAACTGATCTGTTTAGTCAAACAATTGATAGTTGCACCATTCTCGCTTAACCAATCCATTCCCAGAATGATATCAAATTGGGTCATGTCAAGGGGTAGCAAGTTGGCATATACCCGAATATCCCCAAGTTCAAGTTCACAATTAAAGTAAACTGAAGTACAAAACATAGAATCTCCCAAGGGTGTAGATATGCACAACAGATAAGACAAATTGTTTTCAGGTTTATCTAAGTTTGGTGCAAACAATTTTGACACATAAGAATGAGTAGATCCTAATCAAATAAGATGTAAGAATGACCATGAACCATAAATGTACCGACACCCTTTGTTGTTGCATTCTGCACGTCCCCTGGAACCAATGCAAACACTCTGCCTTGTCTTGCTGTGTCTTTGTTGTTGTTAGGTTTCACCGGTGCCTTGGTGTTCATAGTTGGTGTAGACCCCGCTGAACTAGTAACAGCTCCGTTGCCTTTCCGTTGAATTCTTTGGGGGCAATCCTTGATCAAATGACCCGTTTTGCCACAATGATAACAAGCTCCAGACTTCCATTGGCATACCCCACGATGTCTCCTCCCACATTCTGAACAAGTAGGGATCGCACCCTGATTAGGAGCAGAACTGTTTGTCGCCCCTGAATTTTGTTTCTTGTTTGGTGGAGTAATCACTCCCTTTGACCATTGATTGTTTTGCCTTTTTCCCTTCCACTCGGCAACCCGATTCTGAGCAGCAAGATTTCCCTCAGCTATGACAGCCCTCTCCAAAACTTCTACATAAGTAGGTAACTTTAACATATTGACACGATCCAGAATTGCTCCTCGTAGTCCCCCTTCAAATTTTCGTGCCTTTTTGTAATCCGTGTCCACCATGTGCGGTGCAAACCGAGCTAGCTCTGCAAATTGGGCCTCATATTCCGCAACAGTCTTGGTCCCTTGTCTGAGAGTCTCAAATTGATCACCTTTTATCCCAAGATACTCGAGGAAAGTATTTATCATAATGCTCCAAAAAATCATTCCACGTTAACCTGGATGGGTCGCTCGTGAGCATCCACCACCCACGTGCTTCATCTTCTAGAGTGAAGGCACCAATTGCACTTTTGAGCTTTGCAAGGGAATACTTCAAATAGTTTCTCTATGCCCAACACCCAGGCCTCCGCTTTCATCGGTTCTATTCCTCCCTTAAAGACTGGCGGTTTCATCTTTTTAAACTCTTTGGTAAGGGTAATAGTCCGGTCTTCAGCATGGTAGTCTGGTGCTACCGGTGGAGGTATTGGTGGTGGTGGTTGTTCTTGCGGTATTCATTGCTAGGCCGCCGTTGTTGCCTTTGCCAGGTTGTAGTTCTTTGTTATTCTTCTTTGTTGTTGTTGCTGTTGTTGCTGCCGTAAAGTCTCAGCCATCTCCATAATCATTCTCTCCATCCTATCTAATCGTGCAGAAGTGGCATCTTCTGGTTCGTCTGCCCTTGTTCTCACCATTTCCTGCACAACAAATAATGATATACACAACATCTGATTTAAAGTTGTTAGCACGACCAGAGTTTACGTGACGTTGCTATCGCTCTCTCATATCCTTTCAGGATGTCATGCAAATGCCTAAAGCTTCCTAGACACCCTAAGCTCAATGGACACGTGTGTGAGATAGCAACTCGTGCTCTGATACCACTTGTCACGACCCAAACCTGCCCCTAAAAGTTTGGGCATGACTTAATCGTAATCGGACATAAATCTGACATATATATATATAACATACGGGGCCTTACGGAAGCATAAAGTAGTAATATGGTATAACTGCCAGAAACATTCCATTGAGCTCTTTGTTAGCATGCCAGGATCTCAAAAAAAAACGTAAACATTCTCATAAGTTAGTAAAGTGGGAAACTATGTCCTTGAAACATTGGTTACAACCACATATATTACAGTCCCAGCCCAAACGGGCATAGATAAAAGACCACAAAAGTTATATACAAGAACTTGGATGGCACTCAAAAGATAAGCAAACATCTCCACGGTTTCATCAAAATAAGTAGTTTGGGTTAGTGCCTGGACACGTAATGGTTGACCAAGGAAAACGGCATCCTGAGTTAGGATTGACCACTATTGAATGACCTACGTAAATGCATATAACTGAGAGTGAGTTGAGCTCAGTGAGTAATAATACATAAATAAAATTCTGTTAACTTGATCATATTACGTATCAATACGTGAGTCTGATTCTGTGTCACATATATAATGGCCTTAGGCCCAATCTTATAACATAACTTGGTGGCTATAAGCCCTTGGAAGTGGTGGCACGAGGCCCTTGAAAATGTGGCGTAAAGCCCTTAGTAACATGTTGGCACTTCGGCCCTTGAAAGTGGCATGATGCCCTTGGAAGTGGCATATAGCCCTTGTAAACTTGTTGGCACTATGGCCCTTGAAAATGGCACTATGGCCCTTGAAAATGGCACTATGGCCCTTGAAAACATGTGGCATTAAGCCCTTGCAATCTTTACATACTTTACATGGACATTAACATTAACATTAATTTAGCCTACGTTGAACACATGCTTGGAACATGAACATATTTGCTTTGATACATGGACATAACTGTATAACATGTGAAGAGGTATTACTACTCACTGTATTACGTTGGCGTGTTACTTCCTCCTGGAGTGTGTCCTGCACACAATTGAGCTTGCGTATTAGTTTCCTTTTTTTTTCTTCCTTTATTTTCTAAATCCTTACACTTCATATACATTTACAACCATTCCAGGATCATCAGAAAAATATTCTAGAACTATCAGAGGAATAAGCATGTAAAACTGAACAGCACACAATTTTCTTTGAAACAGTCCTCCGCTCGAGCGCAAGATTGTCCGCTCGAGCGGACAGTACAATGGTATCCAAAAATGCTGAGAGGTCGGTATTTACGCTCGAGCGTACATTTCCTCCGCCGGCGTCTGGGTAATTCCGAGGAACTTCTGAGAGATGCATTTTCCGCTCGAACGACCTCCGCCGGCGGACGACAACCCAATTTCAGGGCAGCTCGATTTCAATCCAAAATTCAGCAACCCAAACTCATTTTTCATGCAATCTAGGGCAAAATTCATGCAACATGTCAACTCAACAATACCATAGCATAGATTATAGCTTGATTATAACAATTTGAGTTAGTTTAAAGGCTTCACCAAGTCATCTCTTCCTCAAATCCCACTCTCCATTCATATTCAACATGTATATCCCATGGCCCTATCATGTTTCCATGAAATGATAACATAAAACCAAGGATTTAAGTGTAAATTCATACAACACTTAATTTAAGTGCCAAAGTAAACAATCATTGAGAAACCCTACATCATCAACATAAAATACAACAACTCTTCTTCACAATTGAAATAATGATTCTCATAGATATATAAAATTGAACATACCTTAAGTTTGATCTCCTAATTTCCCCTCAATTTCCTTCCTTTTGAACCTCTTCTTTGTTCTTCTTTTCTCTTCTCTCAAACCCTTAGTTCCTCCCAAAAGATGCTCCACGTTTTGCCCCAAACATCAATAAGACTCAAGTATATATAAAGTCTTAACTAAGCACATAAGGACAAAAATGAATCGTTTAATCATTCCAAAATTAAAATTTCACGAGCATACTTAAAATTACTTAAAAATTATGAGGATCTCAAATATAGTCTCAATTTCTGATAATTAAATCATTAAGGCTTCAAATTCTTGACTCTAGTGTGTTAATTGTGACAGATAGGTTTCTTGTGAGACAGATAGGCATCTATAACCATAGCTTTCACTTACTTATTCATAACTTTCCATAGGATTTCGCAACAAGTATTTAATAGTATCAATTGAGGACTGAAAATATAACAGAAATCATGTGCGAGGGTCGGGTTATTACAAAAGTGATGGTCAATTGTTTGTTTATTCACTCAGTCAATTATTTTTGGCAATAAAAAATTAGGGTAAAGGCAAATAATTTATTGGCAACCAAATAAAATTGGTTGCCATAAATATTATTCAAATTTTCGGTGACCAAGTCATGCTTGTCACCAAATACATATAATTGGCGACTAAAATTTCCGTCACAAAAAATTAATTTGGTCGCCAAATTGTTTTTAGCGCTCCCACGCAAAAAAATCACTTGGCGCCAAACTCAATAGTGACCAAAATTTTAAATTCATCGTTAAAAGTTTAGTTTTTAGTGACCACAACTATTCTGTCACCAATGATGTATCTTTGGCAACTAGATTTTTGTTTGGTTGCTAAAAAGCGTTGCCAAAAATGTTTTTTGTTGTAGTGAGATTCATTGCCAATGGTGTGGTCTTTCTCTCATGCTTTAGAAGAACCTTTTGTTTGACATTACTTCTTGTTTAGAGGACTTTAACATCACCATGGACAAATGGACTAAAGAATGGCAAGGCCTAATAAAATTGGTTCAAAACTTGGGTCAACACACATAAAGAAAGTGGCTTAAATTGCTTCTACTTGGTCGGACGTTCTGCCAAGTTACTTGTGTCAAGAGTCATCATATGCTAATTCATGGCATTTGATGATTCTTGAAGCATTGCAACCTTCCTTTTTGAGTTCATACAATGACAAGAGGGAGGGGTGGTCCTACTCTTTACATTTTATTAACTTTTGTCCAAAATTGAATCTGAGATCATCAAGAAATCATATTGCCTATTGATGGCTTTGGAATCAATTTCAACCTACTCTCGAGGATTTTCCATGACAGAGAATGTAGGAAGGACATACAGAGCTTGAGAATGCTTTATCTGCACTGATTTCACTTTAGAACACAAAAATAGAGCTTTGCACCAAATTGATGCACTGTCGGTTATCTATAGACTCGGCCGGCTGTCAGTGATGCACGACTGGGCCTTGGTATGTGGCCAGCAGTTCAATTTTGCAGAAATAGAGGTAGTGGTTGAAGGTGAAACAGAGACAGCCTGGGTAGACAGAGTAGCTTTCAGTCGCTGTGCATGCAACCTTCATCCATCTTCCATTATGCTCTTATCAAATGCGATTATTTGTTTCATTGGTATTATTGTCATAGTTGTGAATAAATTTTGTTGTAATTAATTAGTGATCGCTAATTGATTAAATCAAGTCTTGTAATAATTAGTTAAGTAATTAGCTAATTTCATTTGTGTTGTAACAATTAGCTTAATTAGCTTAGCTTAGCTTAGCTTGGTTAGCTAGTTTATTCATTTGGACTTTCCTTCGTGAGAGTATGTTGTAATAATGTGTATGTCTTCCATCCCCATGTCTTTCTCCCTTTTACTTAACTGCTTTTGATGGTTAGTTTAGGAGCATCACGTTTCAATTAGTATACCTTATGCTTACACCCATTTCATCTTGTCTTACATGCACCGAGGCTCGGTTCATCATTCTAACTGCATTGTCATTTCAATTACTTTGTTGAATACATGTTTAACCACATGTTATCAAAATCGATCCATATGTCATATTAGTAGTCGAGCCTATTAATTGCATATTGCATGTGTTGCATTAGACATTTGGCGTAGTTAGGAATCATGCATATTTTTCAAACGTATATCTTCTTAGCTTGGAGTACTAGGTGAGTTTTAAGTGCTTTACCATACTTGCATGAATGTGAGTGATTGCCATGACTAGCATGCCTGCCATGAGGCTAACTGCTTGTTAAACTGCTTGAATGCCTGTGGATGAAGGCTTATTGTTTGAATTGGAACGATTCAACGAATGTACGTTTAAGCCCACTATGTCTAGTGGCAAATTCACAGCTTTAAGCCCACTTTGTTGAGTGGCAAATTCCCAAACTTTAAGCTCACTTTGTTAAGTGGCAAATTCAAACCCCTTTTCGAAAAGCAAACATGAAATTGAATTGTTCTAATTCAGGCAAACTAGTCTATACTTGCTTGTGTACATCACATAGTAATGCTAGCCTAATAAACTGGAACAAGAGCATATAATGTTGATAAAAATCATATCATGATTAGTAGAGGCCGATCTTCAATCGGGCAAGTGGGGATGCTCAATTCATGACTTCCCCTCTCGTACCTAAGTTCCCTAATCGAGGCAACCTTGGTGATGACGGACACGTGGACTTTGGCAGGAGTCATAGGTTTCCTAAATTTCTCCAAAATAAAATATTTAGATGGCGACTCTGTATCTGGCAAAGCAGTCCAATTTTGGCATTTTTGATTCAAAATCAATTTTCCAAAAGATTTACTGAATTTGGACTCTTTGGTGTTTATCAATTTCATATTGCACTTCTGAGATTAGATTCAGAATCCTGGAAGTCTGAACTGTAGGGCTTCTTTCGAGCTTCCAAAAGGGAGGGCGCGAAAAAGGCGAGCTACAGTTTCTGGCGACTCTACTGGGGATTTAGAGAACTTGACTCGAACTCATGATATGAAATGTTATCTGCACTTATGTGTTTCTTTGCATTGCAGTTGCATTGGTGCTCTTAAGTCATTGTGTTTGCCATCTGCTATTCCTGGACGCTTTACTGAAGGCTTGCCTAAAAGCTTGCCAAAAGGCTGACCAGTCGCGGGCTCTGCCATGATGGGAACACAACCCTTGGATCTGGACTACCGCTAAGGTGTGAGAGGTATATTAGGTAGTCTTGCTGAGGTATCCTTTTTTACCGATTGGCCTAGTTGTTTATTGAAAGCCATAGAGACTATTACAAACTAGGACAGGATGTTTACCCAAATGGGGGATTGCCTGAAACCACATTGTTTGAGTAGCGAACCCTAGTTCCTGACGAAAGTAGGACAGGGTAACCCTAGCCCCTCATAAGGATGTTTTGGCTCTTACTTAACTGGTATATGCTTTTAGAGTGAAACTCTACAAGAATGTGCATATCAGTTGCAAGTTGTAAGTTTGGGTATCAAATTTGGGGATCAGATTTGGGGGCAGAATTCAGTGTTGAGTACCGTGTTGTAGCTTTTGATTATAACTGTGTGTTGTTAATATTTGAGCTGAGGTGCTGTACGGTTTCTGATTTTCGCTTTCCTTTTGCTTTGTTTCCTTTTGCAAGATAGTTTATCACAATTGCTTTGGACAGTTTTGTTACCCCCCAAGCACTCTGGACCCGTGCAAAAACACTTTACAAGATCCGAGGATCTTGTTAGGGGACAACTTGTGTTTGCTTCGCTCCCACCGATTACGAGACGAAGGACCAGTTCAACAATCACTTGCATTTAGTCAGGCTTTATCTTCCATATCTAGGCCAACAAGAGATCACTCGCCTATTCAAATGACTCAATACCCTTCAGTTAGCATGGAGGACTTGATTTGTCATCTCCAGCAGACAGTGAAAACCATGCAAGAAGATCTTTTGCCAAGTTGAGATTCTGACCTACCAAGTGAAGTAATAAGTCAGAGTAACAAAGAACCACAACTGACAGCGGCTTCTACTTCCCATGTGCCTCCTGCAGGTATCCCAGCACCTAGAATCACTGCCAATGTCCCAGAAAATTTGGGTCATCCGGTAGACTCGATCCCACTGCAGGCCTCCAAGGCACCAGTGTACCAAACTGACGCGCCGTTTGAATTTGAAGTTGACCTGACTGTACTAAAGGTCAACAAGTTGGAAAAGCTTCTCAAGCGGGCACAAGGTGTGAACTCAATCCCTAACATCGAAGATGGATACATCGATTCCGCAGTAACTTTACTGAACCGGTTCAAAATGCCATATATAGACCGGTTTGATGGCTTTGGGAATCCCATGGTTCATCTGTGGTTGTTCTCTGATATCCTGCGGCCGATGGGCCTTACTAAACTTCAAAAGCTATTGCTTTTCGGCCGAACCTTGTCAGGGATAGCGGCTATCTGGTATGCAAAGTTGGAAGACTCTATGAAATGAAGTTTAGAGGAAATGGTTGAGGCCTTCATCGCACAGTACTTCTACAATACCCAAATCGATGTCACAACCCTTGATCTTGAGGCAACTCGTCAGGAGCCAAATGAGGGATTCTCGGACTTTGTGATTCGGTGGAGGGCTAAGGCTTCGATGATGACTATCAGGCAATTTGAGAAAGATCAAATCAGGATGGTGGTTCGCTATCTGCAAGGGAAATTATTGCAGAAGATGATTGTCTTGCCATTGTCCACATTCATTGAGCTCCATGACATAGGAGTTCAGATTGAAGACATAATGAAACAGCGGTTAATAAACGATGAGAAAGAGCCACCCAAGAGGCCTTTCACGCACAGTTCCAATGCAACCACAAGTGGAAACACAACTGCGCGGCCATCTGATGTGAATGTTGTCACCACTACAGCCAAGACTGCCAACCCATTCACCAGTACAAATCCACAAACCTCAAACAGCAAAGCCCAATCTCAAAGGGTCTTTACCCCGTTCTATATGCCTTTATCCCAAGCCCTGAGGGTGCTGATAAACAAGGGGCATCTTATGCCATTAGAACAACGCCCACTACCTGATCCTCTCGCACTGAAGCAACACAGTCACGACACCGACCAATGCTACAAGCTGCGTCATGAGATTCAAGATCTCATTGACAACAAGCTGATAGCACCACCCCAAAAGCCAAATGTGACTACCAACCCTCTTCCAGCCCACAACCAAGTTTCCCCACCTCGGAACCTAAATCTAATACATACACTGGCCATCTCATATGACCCAAGTGTATTTATTACCTCTTCCCACCTACCTAAATCGGTCGTGTTCATTCCTGAAAGCACAGACTTGTGCATGATGGACGCATCCATACTTTAACCTGAACCTGTGGTAGTGATAGTGGCAGAAGGAGGGAGGTTGGCCTTGTAGGAGAATCTCAGTCCATTGCCAGAGAGCTTTACGGACTTATCAGAATAGGAGTATGACCTGTGCTGTTACATTGTGCTAATTGATCAAGCCAAACCTGAAGTGGTATTGCCAAAAGCATCGAAGGTCAATGTGGTTTAGGAGGATGGCTCGAGCCAAGGTCTGGATGATCTAGCGGAGCTGGAAGAAGACTTAGACAATCTGTAGTTGTACAACGAACAGGATCACGGGGACGTGCAGATTGACTAGTTTGATCTAAATGGGTCGACAGACAACTCCAGGTGGCTTAGTAATGAACCTGACTGAGAGGAAAGAACTGTACCAAAATCTGAACAAAATGAAGCAAGAACAACTGCAATGGCCGGACTAGCCGAGGAAAAGGGGAAACTACCGGAGAGCACCAGTATCAAGAATTTAGCTCAAGAACTAGGTGCTAGGTGCCGTGAGTACTGCGGATGCAAAACAGGAAGCCGTGTTGAAGCAGTTTGTACAAGAAAATGATCAAGACAAATAGGAAGCTGGAAAAGCCCAACAACCTGCGGGGGATACTTCTGATGAGGGAATGATCAAAACGGAGCCGGATAACTATTTGTCGACTGCCGGAGGTGCATGGTGGGAGGATGATGATCTGCTTTTGGCTCACACTGATAAAGATTGGGGTGAAGATCTGCCAGACAACACCTGGTACTTTGAAGAGATTGACCATATGCGGAGAAGTGGGTGCTATTTCAAGCCCCCGCACTTGGACCAAACTGAAGCCTCTGGGAAAGATAAAGAGGTTAAGAAGTAGAAAGAGAAGCAGTTGCAAGAAGAGGCAGTGCGGAAACAGTTAAAGAAAATTCAAGTCGATATTTCAATCTAGGGTCTGCTTATGGCTCCTCGCATGCATCGATAGGCTATACTATCAGTGATGGACAAAGCCAAACTGTCCATTGACATGACCCCTGAACAGCTTGTGGGGCTGGTCTTCCCCAGAGGCGCCATGCCAACCCTAACCTTTTCAGACAAGGAACTACCACTAGAAGGCTCAACGCAAAACAAACCTCTGTACATATCAGTTGAGTGTAGAGAAAAGTAGGTTCCAGTAGTATTGGTTGATACAGGGTTAGCTATCAATGTTTGTTCGTCATGCACAGCCTATGCCATTGGCCTGAAACTAGCTGATTTCATGCCTACAGCCTAGGTGATTCGAGCGTATAGCAATACGAGCAGAGAGTGGGCACAGTACAAATCAGAGTTCAAGTAGGCCCAGCTCAATGGGATATTGAGTTCCATGTCCTGGATGTACCGGCCACTTCAATCTGCTGCTAGGAAGACCTTGGCTGCACCAAGTGAAAGCAGTCTCTTCTATCCTCCACCAAATACTGAAATACCCACATGGGAAGGGAGTGGCTATTGTGGTTGGGAATTTATCTATACATCCTTTGCCAGAGA
This sequence comes from Camellia lanceoleosa, assembly GCA_025200525.1. Taxonomy (NCBI): domain Eukaryota; kingdom Viridiplantae; phylum Streptophyta; class Magnoliopsida; order Ericales; family Theaceae; genus Camellia; species Camellia lanceoleosa. Next base: position 139,229,735 of record CM045763.1, read on the forward strand.
TAACTACGCCTGTGTCGGAAATTGTTCATGGCAAGGAGGATGTATTCCTTTCGAGTTTTACTCTAGTTGAGGCCCGAGCAATGCAAACCATTCTGGTAGCTGATGAAGGTTTGTATGTCAGTGCCCAATCAATCTATTTCATGAACAAGCTCCGACATATGCCAGGAATGGGTTTGGGAAGAAGTGGCCGGAAAGGCGTCACAGCATTGGCCGATATGCCACATAATCCGCATGCCTTTGGTCTTAGCTATACACCCACCAAAAAGGATTGGGTTAGGAAAGGAAAAGAGATGGCAGGTAGAGCCAAAGCTAAACAGACCGGGAAGCGCTATGAGCTTGTTCACAGGCCAATCTAAGGAACCCTGAACGGTCATTTTGTTTGGGAAGGTGAAGACTTCCCATTTTGTGGTTTCCCCGAACCCTGGTTCAATTTTGAGAAGCGGCGTGTTCCCGGCTTTGAAATTTTCTTTGACTTGCAACTGCAAGACAGTGATACAGAGGAAAAGGCTGAACTGACTGCTGAAGTTGAGCGGAGCATGGGAAATAACTCGGACAACAGTGAACTTAAAGTTGGGGCAGCACTGGCATGTCTCATTTCGAATCCTCCGATCGACTTAGAGAGCTTGGGGGATAACCTGACCATCTCTATGATCCACCAACCGGGTGTGAACCCTTCTAATAGCATTTTGGATGCATCTGATGCATCATCTCTCATTTGGTAGCTAGAGGAGGGCTACTTGTCTAGTAGTTCTGAGTCCGGTAGTGAGCCAGAATTTGATTCCACAGAATCTGTGAAGTCAGAATTAGATTCTGGTGCTTCTGAGTCTAAGTCCGATATTCTTGGGGGTGATAACCCGGATGCCATGGTCTTGTCCAAGTCATCATTTTCTTTTTCTTTTGAGTCGGTTGTAACCGAAGAGCTAAATGAGCTTGACCTTGTGAATGAGAATGCCACTACAGATTCTGAGTATTTCTCTGTGCCGCTTGTTTATTGCATTGATCATGATTTTCAAAATGTCAATGAAAACGAAGAGGAAAGAATTCCTCTGGTTTTGAAAATTTTGATTAATCGAGAGGAAGAGAGGTTTGGAAAACCCCTTGCTGAAGAACTCATTGTTGTTAATGTGGGTACTAAGAAGGATCCACATCTGGTCCAGATCGGGTCCACATTGTCTTCGGAGGAGCGCGAGCGCTTAGTCGCTTTATTAAAATATTTCAAGGATGTTTTTGCGTGGTCCTACGAAAACATGCTTGGAATCGATCCTAAGATTGTACAGTATTGGATCCCTCTTAACCCTGAGGCCTGACCCATCAAATAGAAGTTGCGGAGGATACATCCGGATTGGGCTTTAAAGATTAAGGAGGAGGTCACCAAGCAGATAGACGCAGGGTTCTTGCTTGTATCTGAGTATCCAACATGGTTGGCCGACATTGTTCTAGTCTTGAAGAAGGATGGTAGAATCAGAGTCTGTGTCGACTTCAAGGATCTGAACAGAGCCAGTCCGAAGAACGACTTTCCCTTGCCGCACATCAATGAATTGGTGGACTTCATTGCAGGTCATGCATTGCTCTTCTTCATGGATAGATTTTCTGGGTATAACCAGATTCTGATGGTGCCTGAAGACAAAGAGAAAACTGCATTCACTACGCCGTAGGAACCTATTTCTATCTGGTGATACCATTTGGGCTGAAGAATGCCAGGGCTACCTATCAAAAGGCTGCAATCACTATTCTACATGATATGATCCATAAAGAGGTCAAGGTGTATGTGGACGACATGATTGTCAAGTCCAAAGAAAGAGAGGGCCATTACACCGCCTTGAAGAAATTCTTTCAACGGATCAGAGAATACAGACCAAGGTTGAATCCGTAGAAGTGTACTTTCGACGTAACAGCAAGGAAAATGCCAGGCTTCTTGATCACACAGAGGGGCATCGAGATAGATCCTTCTAAAATCAAGGCCATCCTAGAAATGCCACCACCAAGGACTGAAAAGGAGGTGCGAGGCTTTCTGGGTAAAGTGAAATTCATAAGATAGTTTATTTCAAAATTAACCTTGAATTGTGAACCACTATTTGGTCTCCTTAAGAAAGGAAAGAAGTTTCAATGGGATGATCGATGTCAATTTGCTTTTGAGCAGATCAAGTAGTATCTTCAGAATCTGCCTGTGTTGTCGCCGCCAGAGCTAGGGAAGCTATTGATTTTGTATCTGTTAGTAACAGATACCACGATGTGATCCATGCTTGGTCAGGAATTTGAAGATAGGGTGGAAAAAGCCATCTACTACTTAAGCAAGAAAATGCTGGATTATGAGACCCGCTACACTCCTTTGGAGAAAGCTTGCTTAGCCTTGGTATGGGCTACCAGGAAGTTGAGGCACTACTTGTTAGCTCACTCCGTAATTCTGGTTTCGAGATTAGATCCCATCAAAATATCTCTTTGAGAAACCAGCACTTACGGGTAAGCTGGCTCGTTGGTTGCTCCTTCTCTCCAAATTTGATCTGAAATATGTCACTTGCAAGTTGGTCATGGGGAGAGCAGTAGTGGAGTTCCTGGCAGATCACCCAGTAGAAGGGGATGAAACGGTAGAATACCTGTTCCCAAATGAAGCCATTCTGCAAGTGGAGGAAGAGATTTGGACAATGTACTTTGACAGAGCGTCTAATCAATATGGTTATAGAATAGGTGTGTTACTGATAGCACCTGACAACTCCCATATACCTTTAGCCTTCAAACTTTAGTTCAAAGTATCCAACAACGAAGCAGAATACGAGACGTGTATCATTGGTTTGGAAGCCGCCCTGGAACTAGGGGCAAAAAGGTTGGACGTCATCAAGGACTCGAATCTAGTTGTGTCTCAAGCAAAAGGAGACTAAAAGGTTAAAGAAGAAAAGATGAAGATCTATCACTAGAGCCTGGATGTTCTGATTCCTAGGTTTGAAAAAATGACTTTCACGCATCTACTGAGATAGAACAACAAGTTCACTAATGCTTTATCAACTCTATCATCCATGATAGACATCCCGCTTGGAGTCCGAATGCGTCCAATCATCATTGAGCATAGATATTGCCGGCCTACGAGACTATCACCGCAATGGATGAAGCACAAGATCAAAAGTCATCTACATACTGGCAGCAAACTAATGGAGCTATTGAGGCTGCCAATAAGAAAATCAAGCATATTCTACAGAAGATGGTGGAGACCTATAGGGACTAGCCAAATAAACTGCCATTTGCACTCTGGGGCTACAGAACTTCAATTCGGACGTCTATAAGGGCAACTCCTTATTCTCTTGTCTATGGGATGGAAGTTGTTCTGCCAATCAAAATAGAAGTCCCATCACTGCAAGTTATGGCTGAGTGTCAAATAGAAGAGGCGGACTGGCAGTAGAGCAGGTTTGAAGAACTGATGTTGTTTGATGAAAGAAGGCTAAAAGTGTTGTACCATGTTCAGGGTTATCAACGCAAGATTGCCAGGGCTTTTAACAAGAAAGTTAAGTCCCAGAATCTCAAAGAAGGGGATTTGGTGCTGAAAGGCAACCGAGCTCCCATGCATGACCCTAGGGGCAAGTTCAGACCCAATTAGATTGGTCCTTACATCATCAAAACTATCTGGTCGGGTGGAGTTGTTATTCTCATGGACCTGGATGGCCTAAAATTTTCCTAACCTATCAACATGGATAAGTTGAAGAAATATTATCCCTGAGAGGCTCGCTAGGTTGAAAACCCGGAAGGGTGACCTAGGCAAAAGTTAAAGCATAAAAAATTAGAAATAAAGAAAAACTGAGCTCGCAAGGTTGGAAACCCTAAAGGTCGGCCTTGGCAAAAGTTAGAGTGCAAAAGGAGAGTGTTAATACTTGAGTGAACCTGAACCGAACTAAGAAAGGCCTGATTCCCATCTTCAGGATACATAGGCAACTTCATCTTGAAGTTCGGCCGTAAACACCTCCAAATCAACTATCATGTCCATATGTCTGATCAGGTCATCTTTGTTTGTTCTTTACCTGAAAGTTCGATTGTGATCTCTACTCTAAGAGAAGAGCTGGTTACAGTGCTGAGTGGTGTTGTTCAGTCAAGAGGCAATTTATGATCTTTGGATTTGAGGTTGTACATCTCGAGGATTGATTCCATGTGTGTCAAATGGTGATCCTTATCGAAAATGATTTTGAAAAGTTATGATAAAAGTTGATTTTGCTCAAATTTTACCTTTTACAACTTAGACCATTTTTGGACCAAAAGGAAAATTTTTAGTGCTTACAACTTTAATTTCATCAATTTCAATACAAAGTTCTCCAACTCTCGATACAAATCAAAGTTCTTTTATTACATTCATGAAACTTGAAAAGTAAAGATCAAAGTAATAAACTAGGGGCATAGACGAGTCAGGTGCTCCTGCGTCCTCCGCTCGTGCTTGTGGAAACATTTGATGCCAAAGTTGGCCCGGTTTGTGCCTCATCCTCAAGCCAAGCCAAGCTAGGCACTCACCAGAAAGGGCGCAACTGAAACTAGGGGCAAGGGCTAGAAGCTTTCTTGTCCTCCAAGCAGTAAGGTACCTAGCCAAATGTGAACCTCGGACGGGGAACGAAACCAGGTACTCTACCTCTTCTTCTAGGCAGGTCTAGTTATGACCAAACTGAAGTTTGAACCTGAACAGGAAGTAGAATACACAGTATGTAAGGTCGATCAGCTGAATGCCAGGTTGTCGAGCCTTGCTGTAGCTCATTTCGGTCAGGTTAAGCCAAGAGCAACGCCAAACAATGTCAGCAGCAGACTTGTTGCACATCTAGTGGCACCACCACCCTTTATTCGGGCAATCCACAAGCTATTGGCGAGTGAAATAGCCTCGAGCTGAGTACTCAGGGCAAGAACCCACTACCTTTAGCTTATCCATAAGCCACACTTGGAAAGGGATAAAAGAAAAGAGAGATTAAAGAATAGAGAGATGTATGCTGGGAGAAAAGTGAGAAAAGGGCTTTGAGAGAAAAACAGAGCATGAGTGTCGAGTGATGTGAGAAACACATATGAGAAAGGGTGGGAACATTACCTGAAGAAGTAGTAGACTCCCTGTGAATTTGGTAGTCTCTCGGCGATGGAAGGCGTCTAAGCCCATTAAAGTCTCGGCCAGTGCCAAGCCAATGCAACTCTTGCTTTCTTTCAAACCTTGGGCCACTTCGACCAATCGAATGTTAGATCCACCAAAATGAGAGGCAAAAAGGAAATGAGCCAACATACACAAGCAAAGGGCATGTTGCCAAAAGCCCCACCAAAGAAGGTCACCTCGGTCACCAATGTTAGAAAATTGATGAATCATACTGGGAATATCCAGCTCTCTATTACGGACCAAAGATCGAATATCGTGTAGAGTCAGTCCACACATCCGTCCCAAAGCTTGGACATGGCCAAAACGGGGTTGAGGTATGATTTCTTCATCGCGCTGGGATTTCATTAATGCCTTAAATTCTTCAATTGTCGGGCATATTTCTTGTCCCCCGAAGCTAAAGACATGTGTGATTGGGTTCCAACATCGAACCGTGGCATGGAGGAATAGAAAGTCTGAGAAGGAGCTGAGCTTGATAGCTGGACAACACTGACCGACATCACACTGATGGTCGGCCGTGCATCAGTGATAGCCAGCCGTGCATCAATGAAACCTGGCCGGGTCTTGGTGCTGGCCCAGTGCAGGTCTATTGTAACGAAAGCTGACCTTTGTTTGGATGGACTTTGACTGTGCTTTTGAGTTTTGTTTTGTTTGTACCAAGTGTTTGTTAGCTTTTTCGAGTTGTTTTCATCTCGTTTTTCTATTATTAAGTTGTATTTTATGTTTTAACTGGTTACAAGTCATTATCCGATTCATGAATCAATTCAAGAGCAAAACATTCACAGTTCCGAAGGTTACAAATGCAAGGGTAATGCAGTTCATTATATTGTGCAAAGAGATCATTCAACAAAACTTGCCTTTCATAACTGGCGGGCCTAACCCCAATCATCGTTTTACACAACCAAAACAAAAGAAATTTTTTGAAAAACAAAAGGTCTAGCCGAAGCTAGTTTTATAACTACATAACAAAACGAAAACTAAAGCAAAATAAAAGCAAAATCATCATCGTCATCAGTAGCCGATCCTCGCTCTCTTCCTCATCGGCTGTGGAGGAGGTACATCGCTGTTATCGCTGGGGCTGCTCAACTGCAGATCAATCTCCTCTCCCTCATCCTCAAGGGTTGTAGACCTATCAAAAGACTCCTCGAAAGGCGAGCGCTGCCTCACTTGACCTCTCTCCCGATCGGCGCTTTGTCGGTCTCTCACTGGGCCACCGACCCCAACCACAAAACTAGTCAACATCGAGAAGTCATATGGGGTCAGTGTCATCTTCCCGATAGAAGAGAAGTGAAATGAGTTGGTGGTGTCCCACCATCTCTCTACCAAGGCCCCATAAAGCCAAGACTCAGCCCTTATCTGTATGAGCTCGGAATAGAAAGGCCCAAAGCCAGCAGCATCTACTAAAGTGTAGACCTCTGCAGGAAGCCGCTCGTACCAACATCGGGGGCCGGATATAGAGCCGTAGCCGTCTATCCTCCTGGAGATCACCTATCAATTGGAAGTTTTATCAATATATGTACAGTAGAGATAAGTGGTTTGTTTATCAAGCTCAACTTTTAACATGTATGCAAAGTAAAATAGGGGAAAAGTTGTGTACCGTGGAAGCATCGGTAGATATATGCTCCATGGGCTGTCGCAATAGAGTGTCTTCATCTAGCCCTCGAATCTTAAGGTACCACCTGGAGGTGGCACATGTGTACGCGGTTGGTATGTGGCCACATCAAAAGGCCTCTCGGCAAAGGGAAGCAATGCAGTAGCTTCCTCCGCCTCCATATCTGCACCAAGGGCAGTACCAATACCTACGATGGGGTCGGGAATAGGTACTTCGTCGCTAGCCATAGAGAAGTGAAAAGTGAAGAAAAAGAGAGTGGTTGGATATTTTTCAAAACTAAAACCCTAGGAGAGAGAAATTAAAGAGGGGATAGAAAATCAAGGGAGAAAATTTTGGGTAAAAGTGCGAGGATCTATGAAAAATCACAAGAAAACTTAAAGCTTTACCAAATCAAATCCAATCAGTTCAAAAAATAGAGGATCAAGAGGGTTTTAAGGAAAAATTTCGCAAAAGTTGTTGCGTAACTCAAGAGGAATGGAAATCTAGAGCGAACGGGGAGAGAATTTTGACCTAGGGTGTGATTCAAATGAAGCTTGAAATGTGTTTTAAGCAAGCACGAGCGTGGCTTTTACCGAATTGCCCCTTGCCGCTGTCGAAGGCCGGCCTGTTATATCGAAGCCCGGCCGTGCGTCGCCGAGGCCTGGCTGACCTTTGGTGATTTCAATTCTATTTTTCTTTTGTTTGTCTCTTCTTTTTTGTTTTGTTTATGTGTGTTGTTAGTTATTTTATTTTATTTTATTTTATTTTAGTTCATTATTATTTTAATTTTGGGTTTTAACTTTGAGTTTTTTTTTTTTTTTTGTGGGTTTTTTTTTTTTAATTTTGAATTTTAATTATGGGTTTTAATTTGGGTGTAATAATGAGTTGTATGATAACGCAAAACAATGAGTGAAAAAAGAAAGAGGAGAAAATAAAGAATGAAGGCAAAATAGCAAAGAGATCAAAGGAAATGAAGAGACGGAGCAAGATCTGCATTTTGTTTTGTTTCGTTGCATAATGCATAATTTGATTTATTTTTTATTGATTTTATTTCATTAGCTTAAATTCGTGATTTATCTTTTTTAAACTGTTTTGGTCATTGATGACTTGTCTTGCTTAGTTCATAATTCATTCCATCATTTCTTACCACACGATATTGTATGTATGGTTCATTCGAAGAAGTGCACGATATTGTATGCACGATTCATTCAGAGGAGTTATGGATAACTCATTTGTGTCTTGGTAGGAGAATCTACATAGCTTTATAGCGAAAATCATGAGTGCATCTATCGCACACATTCACTTGTTTAGTACATCTATCGCACATATTCATTTATATACTTTGTGCATCTATCGCACACATACACTTGTTCCATTCAGTGCATCTATTGCACACCTCTCTCTTTTACCTTGGGACGTACGAAGTACGTACCTGAGCGTTTTTTTTCTCAAGACGCGTGAAACGCGGCCCTGGGCGGGTTCTACCCCGGGACGTACGAAGTACATGCCCGAGCATTTTTTCTCAGGACGCGTGAAACATGGCCCTGGGTGGGTTTTATCTCGGGACGTATGAAGTACGCGCTCAAGCATTTTTTCTCAGGACGCGTGAAACGTGGCCCTGGATGGGTTTTACCTTGCGACATACGAAATACGTGCCCGAGCATTTTTTTTCTCAAGACACGTGAAACGCAGCCCTGGGTGGGTTTTACCTTGGGACATACGAAGTACGTGCCCGAGCATTTTTTTTCTTAGGATGCATGAAACGCGACCCTGGATGGGTTTTACCTTGGGACATATGAAGTACGCGCTTGAGTATTTGTTTCTTAGGATGTGTGAAACGTGACCCTCGAGCAATTTTTCCTCGAGACATACGAAGTATGTGCCTGAGCATTTTTTTCTCAAGACGTGTGAAATGCGACTTTGGGTGGGTTTTTCCTCAGGACGTATGAAGTATGCGCTTGAGCATTTTTTCTCAAGACGTGTGAAATGAGGCCCTGGGCGGGTTTTACCTTGGGACGTACGAAGTACGCGCCCAAGCAGTTTTTCTCAGGACGCGTGAGACGCAACTCAGGGCAAGTTTCATCTCAAGGCGTGCAAAGCATGTGCCCGAGTGGTTTTTCTTAGAATGTGTGAAGCACGGCCCTGAGCAGTTATTTATCTCGGGACCTGTGAAATGCGACCCGAGCGGTTTTCTCAGTTTCTCAGGATGCATGAAATGCAACCCTGAGCGGTGTTTTCTTTCCTCGTCTCTTGTTTTTGCGTGGTCAAAGTATGTTTTAGATCTTTTTGCATGGAACCTGTGTTGGTTTAAGCTTAAAGCTGCTCATTCATATGTTGTCTCGTTATCTTGCTTATTGCATTTGTTATTGCTTATTGCATCATCTCGCATGATCATAAGTTTTCAAAATCGCCGACTTTACGTCACGTGTAAGTCTAACTTTTAAAATTGCATTGTGCATATCATTTGCATTTTTCCCTGAAACTACGGTGATTTGATTCCTTGCAAAGGGATACGTAGGCAGCCTACGGGCACAACCAATTTAATTTCTGTCTTGCTTTCTTGTCCAAGTCTTGCGGCTTCGTCAAAATGGGTCATCTCTAGGCTTTGACATTCACTCATGTCATTTCACGACTTCGAGCTCTATCAAAGAGAGGCAACTATAGACAACCCATTTTTGACCACCCGTAAGACTTAGGTACTTGGTTCGATACACTTGATGATGACAGTTGAATTGCGAATTCCCAGCGATTCAGATTTAATCAAGCCCTTGAAATAACCTCAAATCTTCAACATTTATCTTGTTTAAACCTGTGAGTTTTATTTTTGGACCTTTTTCCACCCTGAGCTGAGTTTGAACCAAAAAAACAAGGGAGGCCATCAAGGCCCGGCCGTGCATCCGTAATGGTCGGCTGTGGCTATGGATGGCCGACTGGCCCTTGATGGCAATAAACACTGTTCTGGGCGGGAGGCCGCCAGCTCTCCATTTTTGAAGATATTTATCATCTTTTGAGCTTGAATTCTATAAAAATGAAGCTCTGGGATTGTTTTAAGGGCTGAACAAAAATCTAGAAATCATATATACACCTTGAGAGCTCTTGCCTCCTCTTTTTTCCATTACAAATCACCTTTGAGCTAACCTAGCTTGTTTATACCATCTCTATACTCCATACACAATCTTGTCTTACCACTCTAGAGCCTTGGTTGATCTTGGAGAATCATAATTCAAGCTTGAGGGTGAATTGAAACCAAGTTTGGATCATCAACAATAAGCTTACTCCTTAAAAGGTATAAGCTTGTTATCTTTTCTCTTACTTTCATTTTTATCACTTGCTTCATAGTTCTTGTTGTTTTGAATTGTTTTGAGCTTATTTGAAGTGTTTGGGGTTGGGTTTGAAAAGTTACCAAAAGGGTAAAGAGAGCTTGCTCTTTCTATACCTTTACTTATAAGTCAAACCTTCCATTTTCCACTCTTTTCCTTTGGTATTTACCCTGATTTTTAGAGTTTTATGAAGGCTAAAAATCATGTTTTGAAGCTTCAAAAGTGGAGGGGTTAGCCACCCCTCCTTATTATTGCTTACTAGCCTTAATTCTCTTCTTTATTGTTTAGCTTTTCAAGCTCTTTTCATGCATGTTCTACCTCTGTTTTCCATGTATTAAGGGTTGTTTTGAGGTCATCCAAGCCTTTTCAATTGGTTCATGCCTTGTATAGTATATTTGTGATCTCGTAAGTTTAGCATATGTAACTTGTTGCTTGTTATATAGCTTTCTTTTCCTCATTTCTATGTTTGAGAGTCCAAGTTTAATAATCAATCCATCATTCATCTCTTTCATACTTGAGAATAATTTCAACCAATTGAGGTTGTTCGAAACGTGTAAGAAAGGTTCCCACTTAATGGCTTAATCTATTCGAAGATTCATTGCCAACGGTGTGGTCTTTCTCTCATGCTTTAGAAGAACCTTTTGTTTGACATTACTTCTTGTTTAGAGGACTTTAACATCACCATGGACAAATGGACCAAATAATGGCAAGGCCTAATAAAATTGGTTTAAAACTTAGATCAACACATATAAAGAAATTGGCTTAAATTGTTTCAACTTGGCCGGACGTTATGCGAAGTTACTTGTGTCAAGAGTCGTCACATTTGATGATTCTTGAAGCGTTGCAAACTTTCTTTTTGAGTTCATACTATGACAAGAGGGAGGGGTGGTCCTACACTTTACATTTTATTAACTTTTGTCCAAAATTGAATCCGAGATCATCAAGCAATCATATTTCTCATTGACGGCTTTGGAATCAATTTCAACCTACCCTCAAGGATTTCCCATGATAGAGAAGAAATGAAGGACAAACAGAGCTTGAGAATACTCTATTTGCATTGATTTCACCTTAGAACACAAAAACAGAGCTTTGTACGAAATTGATACACGGCCGGTCATCTGCAGACTCGGCCGGCTGTCAGTGATGCACGGCCGACCCTTGGTGTATGGCCAGTAGTGCAATTTTGCAGAAATAGAGGCAATAGCTGAAAGTGAAATAGAGACGGCCTGGGCAGACAGAGTAGCTTTCAAGCGTTGCGCATGTAACCTTCATCCATCTTCCATTATGCTCTTATCAAATGCAATTAATTGTTTCATTAGTATTATTGTCATAGTTGTGAATAAATTTTGTTGTAATTAATTAGCGATAGCTAGTTGATTAAATCAAGTCTTGTGATAATTAGTTAAGTAGTTAGCTAATTTCATTTTTGTTGTAATAATTAGCTTAATTAGCTAAGCTTAGCTTGGTTAGCTAGTTTATTCATTTGGACTCTCCTTCATGAGAGTGTGTTGTAATAATGTGTATGTCTACCAACCCCACGTCTTTCTTCTTTTTACTTAACTGCTTTTAATGGTTAGTTTAGAAGCATCAGGTTTCAATTAGCATACCTTGTGCTTACATCCATTTCATCTTGTCTTACATGCACTGAGGCTCGGTTCATCATTCTAACTATATTGTCATTTCAATTACTTCGTTGAATACGTGTTTAACCGCATGTTATCAAAATCGATCCATATGTCATATTAGTAGCCTAGCCTGTTAATTGCATATTGCATGTGTTGCATTAGACATTTGGCATAGCTAGGAATCATGCATATTTTTCTAACTCATATCTTCTTAGCTTGGAGTACTAGATGAGTTTTAAGTGCTTTAGCATACTTGCATGAGTGTGAGTGATTGCCATGACTAGCATGTTTACCATGAGGCTAAATGCTTACTTGTTAAACTGCTTGAATGCCTGTGGATAAAGGCTTGTTGCTTGAATTGGAACGATTCAACGAATGTACGTTTAAGCCCACTATGTCTAGTGGCAAATTCACAGCTTTAAGCCCACTTTGTTGAGTGGCAAATTCGTAAATTTTAAGCCCACTTTGTTAAGTGCCAAATTCAAGCCCCTTTTCAAAAAGCAAACATGAAACTGAGTTGGTCCAATTTAGGCAAACTAGCCTATACTTGCTTGTGTGCGTCACATAGTAATGCTAGCCTAATAAACTAGAACAAAAGCATATAATGTTGATAAAAATCATATCATGATTAGTAAAGGTCGATCTTCGATCGGGCGAGTGGGGGTGGTCAATTCATGACATTCCCCTCTCATACCTAAGTTCCTGAGCCGAGACAACTGTGGTGATGATGGACACGTGGCCTTTGGCACGAGTCATGGGTTTTCTAAATTTTCCCAAAATAAAATATTTAGGTGGCGACTCTGTATCTAGCAAAACAGTCCAATTTTGACATTTTTGTTTCAAAATCAATTTTCTAAAAGATTTGCTAGATTTGGACTCTTTGGTGTTTATCAATTTCACATTGCACCTGTGAGATTAGATTTAGAACCGTAGGAGTCCGAATTGTAGGGCTTCTTTTCAGCCTCTAAAAGGAGGGGCGCGAAAAAGGTGAGCTACACAACTGCACTCTATGGTTGTGCCATCTAATCTCGATATTCAACATTCGCAAGTCCTCCAAGATATTCTTTTAGTTAGTGATCAAGGTAGCCAAATTATTCAGGGTCTTTCTACTCAAGGCATCCACCAGTCCATTAGCTTTTCCCAAATGATAATTGATAGTAAAATCGTAGTCCTTTAATAGCTCCAACCATCGCATTTGCCTCATATTCAATTATTTTTGAGTGAAAATATACTTCAGACTTTTATGATCAATGAATATCTCACATTTTACCCCATACAAGTAGTGCCTCCAGATTTTCAATGCAAACACCACTGCAGCCAACTCCAAATCATGCGTGGGGTAATTCTGTTTGGGTGGCTTTAACTACCTAGACGCATATGCCACTATCTTATCATTCTGCATCAGGACACAACCCAAGCCCATCTTCGATGCATCACTATAGATAGTAAAACCTTCATCCTCAGAAGGAACTATAAGTACTGGAGCAGACATCAATCGACTCTTTAGATCCTAGAAACTCTTCTCACAATCATCAAACCACTCAAATTTAATCCCTTTTTGTGTTAATCGACTCTTTAGATCCTTAAAACTCTTCTCACAATCATTAGACCACTCAAATTTAACCCCTTTTTGTGCTAAACGAGTCAAAGGCATAGAAATTAAAGAAAATCCCTAAACAAACCTTCTATAATATCCTGCTAAACCTAAGAAGCTACGAATTTTAGTGACACAACCTCTACTTTCTTGGGGTCGACAGACACCTCGTCTTTAGATATTACATGACCCAAAAATGATATACTCTCTAGCCAAAATTTGTACTTCTTTAATTTAGCAAACAATTTCTTCTCCCTTAATATCTGCAATGCTATTCTCAGATGCTCTTCATACTACTATTTACTCTTCGAGTACACAAGAATGTCATCAATAAAAACTACCACAAATTGATCTAAGAAGGGTTTAAATACTCTGTTCATTAAATCCATGAAAGCTGCAGGCGCATTGGTCAACCCAAACAACATCACTAAAAATTCATAATGCCCATACCTAGTTCGGAAGGTTGTCTTAGGTATATCCTCTACTTTAACCTTCAACTGATGATAGTCAGAACGAAGGTCAATCTTAGAAAAGACTTGTGCTCCTTACAACTGATCAAATAGGTCATCTATTCTGCGCAAAGGATATTTATTTTGAATTGTCACCTTGTTTAACTCTCGATAATAAATGCAAAGGCGAAAACTACCATCCTTCTTTTGCACAACCCAAGAAGAAACACCAGGCCTAATAAAGCCCTTATCTAGTAACTCTTGTGATTGTTCCTTCAACTTTTTCAACTCTGCTAGGGCCATCTGATACGGAGCCATGGAGATAGGACCCGTGCTGAGTATCAATTTGATGGCAAACTCAATCTCTCTATCTGGTGGCAACCTCGGTAAGTCTTCAAGAAAAACATCAGGGAATTCCTTCATGACTAGAATATCCTCTAACTTCAATTCAGTTTCACATGTATCTCTCACAGAAGCTAAATAAGCCTCACAAATATTCCTTAACAACCGTCTAGCTTGCAAAGGTGAGATAACCAGAGAAAGAGTGTTAACTCCACTACCCGCAAACAAAATTCTGGTTGATCAAAAATCTGAAATACTACCCTTTTGCCTCGGCAATCAACAAAAGCATAATTGGTTGCCAACCAATCCATTCTAAGAATTATATTAAAGTCCCGCATATCTAAAATAGTCAAGTCTACAAGCAATTTTCTGCCATCTATACTAACCACATGAGATTTGTAAATTAAGTCAGCAACCATAGCACCTCCTATCGGGGTTTCAACACATAAGTCAATCTCTCTAGAGACACATTTTCATCCATGTTTCTTAACAAATCCCACAAACACAAATGAATTTTTAGCTTCAAAATCAAATAACACATATGCATAAACAGAAGACACTAAAATAGTACCTGACACCACCGTGTTGGAAGTCTAAACATCTTGTTGTGTGAGTGCGTACACTCAACCCTGAGTCTTTGGCTTATGACCTCCATTTTTCTTTTGATTTCTTGAAGACACTTTATCTGCTAAAGCTCCTTCATTTGTGCATGCTTTCTATTCAGTCTCACGCCCCTTCTAGTTAGGGTAATCAACTATCTTGTGCCCTTGTTGTCCATAGGAGAAACAAGCCCCATTATTCCAACGACACTCACTATCCTAATGGAACCCACTATATCCAGTGCACTATACCCAATCATTCTGCTTGCCGACACTACCACCCACAATTTGACTTCCCCAATTCCCAACCGAAGAAGTGTTTTGTCTCTTAGTATTGCCTTTCGAACTATTGTTAGTTTGGAAGTTGGAAGAACTAGGTCTTTACTTATAATTCTCTTCTTTCTCTTCTTGGGCTCTAGTGAGGCCACTCTCAACCAACAATGCCTTATTCAACACTGTTCCAAAAGTAAGTAACACGAAAGGAACCACCCATTGCATAATGTTCGCCCTTAGCCCACCTTCGAACTTTCGTGCTCTGCTATCCTCATCTATTACAAATGTTGGTGCAAATTTAGACAACTTTGTAAACTCGGCTTCATATTCTGCAATTCCCTTGCTCCAACTTCAAAAATTCCCTTTGTTTTTGTAAACGAACACTCCTAGGGAAGTATTTCTCATTGAATGCATTCTTAAACCTTTCCCATATATATATGGGTTGGCATCATGGTCATGTATGCGTTTCTCCATTTGGCATCAATCATTAGCTATCCCTTGTAGCATAAACGTAGCATAGGTCACCTTATGATCATTCGTACACTCAAAAACGAGAAACAACTTTTCCATTTCTATCAACCATTTTTCAACCTTCAAAGGGTATGTGGCTCCCTCAAATGCCAAGGCTATCTTCTTAAACTCAGTAATATTACAACGTTGCCTCGGTTGTGGCCTAACTCCTGGCTGCAACATTGTTATTGTTCTATAAGTCTGGTCAAGTTATTCCCTATGGTGGTTTGTTGTTGCACCACCTCAGCCAAAGTTTGAAGCACTTGAACCATCCCATCTGGATTGGGGATTGCAGCTTGTTCTTATTGTCCCAGCCCTTGCCCCTGATTTCCTCTAACTGCTTAAGAACCACTACCATTATTAGTCGCATTCCCTTGCCGGTTGTTATTACCAGTCCGTCAATTCGTTTGACCCTGGTGTGTATTCCTAGCCATATTTGCCAATGTCTCCTCATGTTCCATTGCAACCTATATGCATCAATAACAAAACATCATCTTATTCCATTCTCAAATCCCTATAACATATAAATAAAATTAGCAATATGCCAAATTATAAGCGTTCCCAATCCTACTTCTACCCAATCTCACCACTATTCTATACTAGCCTTTTAAATTATAACCTGGCTTTGATACCACAAAATTGTCACACCCCAAGCCTCGTGACAACACCACACTCTCATCCAAGTGAGCATGCAAGGCTAAGAGTCCAATCAAATAAACCAACAATATAAAATACTCAATTTAAATCTTTAATTATCATAACGCCAAAATCCATAAAAATTAATAATTCTTATCATATGAAATTGCCCACCAAGTCCACTAATATAATCCACTAACAAAATAGTAACTTAAAATCATAGTCCTGCTCTCGGCACTCCCACAAGTACAAAACCCACGCAACTTTACTCCTCATAATCTAAAAATAAAAAATAAAATAAGGGTAAGCTAGACAACCCAACAAATAACCAATCATCACTGCTAGTTGGATCAAGTATACAAAAAAAAATTAAAAAATAAAAAATAGTCGATAACCAATAAATATATTTTTGCTACAATTCAATAAATGAACAATTATTTTGTAAGATGGTTTCATAGCTGAAAATAAACAGTGTAGCAATACATTTTAATTAAAAAGAAAATAAGGTAATTCGATGAAATTTCATTGTTCAAATTCATGGTTCGATATTCAGATGGTTCAATGATTCGATTAACAAAACTCAAGTCTTGGAGACTACAATCACTTAGCCTGTGACAAGACCCAGAACCACACATAGGCTGGTGGTAAAGCCCCCAAAAGAAATTAGTTTCTATGCCAATAAATAACCCACATTGGCTAGGGTCCAAATCATAGTCAGACTAGAGTGATATTCAAAATTCAAGCAACACACAACTTTTAAATAAAATATTTGATATTTTCAGAATAAATATTTGGTAAAATTTTCCAAATAGTTTCACAAAATATTCAAATAACTTTTATAATAATATCTGTTGTTGTTTTATACTTGACCCATATTTTATTTTAAGAGAACATGAAGCCTATAAATAAATATTTATAATTTCAAACGATTTAATAGGAATAAAAATGAACCAATAGTGATAGAGGGTTACTTACCTCAAAAAGCTAAAATAATATTTCCCATACTAATCTCAAATTACCAAGATCCACCTCAATCTCACAAACCTAATAAAATATTACACCACATAAACAATTATTATTGATCACCATAATGCGTTCATTATTCTTTTCTTTATAAGAGAATAAGCTAATCTTATAGTCTATCAGTAGTTTCCAAACCCTAGCACCAAACCAAAGCCACTACGACTTGGAGAATTTTTCAAAACTTACATTATTCTATTGCTGTTTATAAACATATATAAATTTCTAATTACCGCCAGCCAAACTTGCATCCCACAGCTACACCACCATTAAGTATACTTATCACATATTGGCCCCATTATACAACCACCCAAACAAAATGCCAAGTACATTCTAAATTCTGGCAAAACCGACACCTCGACACAGATTGCATCAATAAATTTGATTTAAACATATATGCCAATAAAATCAACTATTGATATATTGAAACTAAATTCATAGATAGGAATACAATAAAATAAATCTTACGTCTAAGAGATGAATAAAGCAAAACCACTACTCTATGAATCCGTCATTTTTTTTCTTTTTTCTTTTTTACTTTTTCAAACCCTTAAGCAGCAGCTTGCAAAACCCTCCGCGACGATTCACGAGGCCTATGTTTTTTTTTTTCCCCAGGACTTAAAGCAAGACATGTTGGCTTATTTAACCTAGTTTTCCCAAAATTGCAAAATTACCCATCTAAGTTATGGAAATTATAATGCCATCTCATAACTAATTCCTTGATATTACTAAATGACCTATATATATTAATTTAATTACTAATCTATCCAATAAAATAATTCTACACATAACTTGGGTTTTATACATCACCCTGCCATTTTTAGAGTCGACAAATGTGGGAATATTTTCTATATATAAATCTGTATGTGTATGTGTATGTATAGTTTTGCGGCTCTTGCTTGGGACATCATAGCGTATTTACCACCTCATGTTTGTAGACGAGACTTTGAATGAAAATCATGCATTGAATATTTTTGGTTTTAAAAGAGAAAATATGGATTTTATCCTAACAAGTGCATGACATGATCATATGCATCTCAATTATTTATATGTCATGTTAATAGTATTTCCTACTAGGCATTATCTCACCCTAACTAACAACATTTCAGGAATTGATGGTGTATCTCCGCTCAAGTGACAAGGCGGTGAAGATTTTGAATGGAGTACGTGGGCTCATTGGATGTTATTTCTTGAAGCTCCGAGCTATTGTGCGTTGGGACCGAATATCCACCCTTTTGTGCAACCAGGGAGTTTTCCTTGAAAATTGTACGGTTACTTTTAATTTTTTTAGTTTTGTTAACTATAACTTGTATAGTGAGCATAAGATGTAACAGTTTAATAGAGTTCATTGCGAACGGGATTTACTTAATGAGAGATAATATTTTTCTTAAAGCATTATCTTACGAGAAATGGATTTATTTGATAGAAACCGATGAATAATTAATTAAAAATTTACTATATAAAGGTTTATAATTTTTGGGGCCTTACATTGTTCGTTGTGTCATTTTGGTCATTGTAATTTCAATTCACTCAATTTTAACTCTTAATTTTAGATAGTGCCAATTTTGTGTAATTGACAACACCAATTAGTGTTTTTTTGAAGGAAAATGATCAATGAGTTTACCTCATTGAATTGAATAAATTTATAATTTTATCAATAAAAACGTCACACATACTACTTATGTATACATTTTTCATTTAAGAAACAAATAATAATAATAATAATAATAATAATAATAATAATAATTGTAATTAATTTGATCAAATTGAGGCATAATAATAAATTTAAAGTCAAAATTATGCCAATTAAAATTATAGGAACTAAAATGACATAAAAGTCAAAATATCGGAACTAGTGGTATAATTTGCTCAAAATTAAATTAAATGTAAAAAGGGTAAATTTACATTACAAAATTCCGGAAGAGATACGTGTGTATAAAGAGAAAAGTTGGGGATTATGAAAAAAAATTTATGAAAATGATCATGAAATATTTATGATATTTGGATTACCTTGATTAGTGTGTGGTGCTTTATTCTAAGTGTAATTTAAGGGTTACAAAGTTTTCATGATTATTTTCATGAAATGTTTTTCATGATACCTAACATCGCTGGTGTATAGAAGACCTCTCAGCTATATCACCGCAAAGCATTTTTCATTTTTTGGAATCAAAAACACTATGACAGAAGGAGTAAAGTTGTTGAGAGCATGGACAAGTCCATTTGCTTTGAGAATAGTTTGGGCACTGAAACTGGAAGGCATTGAACATGAAATCGTATTTGAAGATCTTTCCAACAAAAGCCCTTTGCTCCTTCAGTATAACCCTATTCACAAAAAAGTTCCAGCACTCATCCACAATGGAAAACCAATCTCCCAATCACTTGTAACTCTTGAATACATAGAAGAGACATGGAGGAACCAGACTCCTTTATTATCTGAAGACCCTTATGAGAGAGCCACCGCACGCTTCTAGGCGAAATTTAGTGATAAGAATGTTCATATATTTCACAGTATTTTCATAAGTTTGATATTCTAAGACTGCCAAATTTAAATGATGAATCTTGTGAGATCTTGATCATTAGTTGTGTTTTCGTTTTCTTTGTTTTGGTTTTTCATTTTCATTTTTCGTATGTATAAAAACAAAAGTAATTGAAAGTTTGATAACAATCGGGTGTTTGTATTTTTGTGCAAAAATAAATTTTAGAAATTCAAGAAAACATTTTAGTGTTTTCAAAAAAAAAAAAATTTGTTGTTTCAAAAAGGAGAAGGATCTTCTCTCATTATCCTCTCTCATTTCGTTTTCAGTTTTCAGTTTATATTTATAAAAAATTAAAAAACTATTTAAAAAAAACTTTTTTGATAATTTTCTTAGTTTATAAATGGTTTCTCAATTTGTAAATTTGAGGAAAAAACATAAACTCAAAAAATGAGTTTACGTTGGTTTTTAAACAAAAATTTAAAATTTTGACTAATAAAATTTTTTTTCAATTAATTTTTTTAAATAAATTGTTTTTTCAATTATTTGTTTTCCAATTAATTTTTTTAATTAATTTTTTTTCAATTTTAATGTGTATGATCCTATTGTCATAAATAATAAAAAATATATGTAAATATTTTAGGCCTAAACAAACATATTGTTTAGTTTATGTTTTTAAAATTTTTCAAACATTTTGTTTAAACAAAGCACGTTTGTAAATTATATTTTTCTAAAAATAAACAAAAATCAGTTTATAAAATTTTTGTAAATATAAACAAAAAACGTAAACGTTACCAAACGCTGCCTTAGTGCACATACAAGTGAAATCACAATTACTTTATGGGATTTTTTACCATAACTCTTTCCTAGAGCCCGTTTTTCTTGAACAGGACAAACCCTAATTTTTTGGCTCATAAACTCCTCCAAAATAAAGAAATCTTGTAAGAATGACAAAAAATTTCTGATTTATATTTTATGTGACAAATTTACCTCTTCACATACACTCTCTATTTTTCTCTTCTTTCTCTCCATTAGTTTGTCATCTTTCTCTCAACTCTTTCTTTCTCTATCTCTCTCTAAGGGCTCTCTCAACCACCACCACTACCGTCTACACATCTACCATCATCACCATCTCTACTACCATGACTACCATCGTTTCCATTACCTCTACCGTTTACACCAACACCGTGTTAACCACCTACATCATTCGTCACCGCCACTACTGTTTCACTACCACCATCCCAACCACCAGCGCTATTTGATACCACTATACCACAGGCAACCACCATCGTCATGCTTAGCCTCTAAGACCTCAAATTTGAGATCTATCATCTCAAATCTATATTATCTCCCTCTTTTCTCTTTGTCTCCTCATTATGCTCTGTTTTTCAAACAGTAAAATTTTACTCTGGTTTGAACCAAATCTAAGGCAATATATGTGCTCTCTCTATCTCTCTATTTTTTTCTCTCTATATGTATATATTTTTATTTTAGTGCATTTTTTTGGGGTCAATATCAGTTTGAATATTGATTTTGAGATCCCAAACAAAAATGTTATTTTAGTACGTTCAATAGTGAAATTTGTGTAAGAGTAAAATTTAACTGTTAACTTTATTAATTCAATTTCTCATTTAATAACTATATGAATAATGGTAATAATTATAGTAGTGTAGTGGTTAGTGACAACAATGGGAAAAATTCATTATTTATATGTTTAAAGTAAATAGTAAAATTTTATTGACCAAAATTAACAGAGTAAAAATTTACTGTCTAATAGAGTAAAATTTTGCTATCACCGGAGAATCTCACTGGAAAATTTTTGCCAACCAACAATGATTGCCTGAAAATTGTCGCCGGCTGGGGTGATCAACCGTGACCAGCGGTGATTGGTGATGGCTAACAATGGTCGATGGTGGTTGTGCTAATTTAAGAAAATGATAGTAGTTGAGGATATTATTGTCATATTTTTTAAATATTTTAAACTGTCCTTAATGAATTAAATGTTTTTATCTTGTCCTTTTGGCAATAAAGTTTGAAATTGAGGGACTTTTTACCAAAAACCCCTTAGTTTATTTCCATAAATTCTATAAATTTTAAATTATTTATTTATTTATTTTATTTATTTATTTTTTGTGCATTTTATTGGAATGAAAACATTTTAGTGAACACATTTTGTTTACGATTTACAATTTTTATTTCAAAAATATAAACAATGAACATAAATGTTATCAAACATACCAATTTAGTTGTGTTCAAAGAAAGAAAAAATAATAAATAAAAAAAAATTGAAAACACTCATGGATTTCATATTGTTTGTATTTTTGTTGCAAAAAAAAAAAAAATCAAAAATTCGAAAATAGCTTTTTGATGTTTTTCAAAAGGCTAGGGCTTGCCTCCAGTCCACCATTTGGATTAGAGGGTCTAGTCCAGTCCATTGGGCCCACTTTTGGACCCATCTTCAATAATTCAAATCATTCACATTTTAGAGTTTATTTAGTACATTATCCTTG
The DNA here is from genome assembly GCA_025200525.1 of Camellia lanceoleosa. Lineage (NCBI taxonomy): Eukaryota > Viridiplantae > Streptophyta > Magnoliopsida > Ericales > Theaceae > Camellia > Camellia lanceoleosa. The sequence continues at coordinate 139,251,776 of CM045763.1, forward strand.
TAAAAAATCACATCGATCAGATAACGGATACTATGTATTCAGATCACTTTTTTACAAACCGTTAATTTTCTAACGTTCATTTTTTTCAAAAAAAAATGATCCAAATATATAATATCCGTTATCTGATCAACGTGATTTTTTACAGGAATAATGTACTCAACAAATTCTAAAATATGAACGGTTTTGATTATCGAAAAGGGCCCAAAAATGAACCCAATAAGCCGAACTGGACCGGACTATCACTGGAGATAGTCCGGACCCCTTTTCAAAAAGTGGATTGTTTCACAAAATAAATAAATAAATAAAATACAATACGACCAAGTATATATTTTTTTACTATTTAGCTTTTCCAAACAATTGCATTTGTTTATCGTCCATTGAGTCACAATTTTATTTATTTATTTATATTTTTTTGTGTCTTAGCTTTGGCCATCAGTGTAGAAAGCTTTTCTTAAGCCAGGGAAGGAGCAAGAGGAGACTATGGCTCCAGCCAAAGAGAACCTAAAATTCATAGAAGAAGAGCTAATAGGAACAAAAACTGGGAGTGATTAATCATAATGCCTCCACAGCCTATGTGTTTTGCGACAGTGGTAGAGAATCAGTGAACCATGTATTAATTTGGTGCCCCTTTGTGTGGAAGATTTGGGCTAAAATGCTGAAGTGGTGGGATGTCCAAACTACTATACCAGGCTCTGTGGTGGGCAAAGGGGAAGATGTGGTCAATATGGAAGTGTAGAAATGAATGTGTGTTTAGAGCAACTCTTCCAAACCTAATGGAACTCTGTGATTTGATTAAGTATAGGATTGCTTTTTGGTTAAAACCATTCCTCAGAGACTTCCATTTTTCAGTATAGGATTTCATTCTTAATTTGAGGCAATTTAGGAAGTGCTTAGGAGGTTCTGTTATAAATTTATAGTGCTGTTTGGAATGCTATGCTGATCCGCTGTGAGGAGTTTCCTTTGTAGTGAAGTTTTGGGTGATCTCACGTTGTTGACTAATAAGAGGGTGTGAAGTTTGAGCAACCTGTTAGTCTCTGTCGCTTGTATTGATGTCTTGAAGATTGATCTATTTGTTAGTCTTTGCTGCTAGTATCTGGTTTATTTCTGTGTATTTTTTCCTCTTAGTTTGATTTTGTGGCAGCATCTTTTGCTCTGTTGTAACGCCCTCAAAATATTATACAAATTAACCATTCATAAGGTCTAGAGACATAATAGAAATGTTATATTTTCATTCATCAGAGTTAATATTACAAAAGATATTACATGCATTACACTTTCATAAATATTCATCTTGGACCCACAGCATGTAACTCTAGTTTAGAACAACAAAAAAAAATGCCCTAAGGGCTTATGTCTTTCCAAGTAATCACTTGGTTACAACAAAAGAGAGAATCAGAAGCTCTTTACAATTAAAGCCCTCGGCTTAAAAGAAGATACATAAACACAAAAATGAAATCACAAAAGAAGAGCCTTTAGCTTCTAAGCCTTCCAAGCTATGTCCTTGGAGGTGGCATGTCATCTGTACCTGAAAATGGTTTCCCAAGTAGGGTGAGTCAAAGCCTAGTAGAGATGCTAAACCATACATGAGAATTCACTAAAATATGAACATCAGATAAATGTGCAATATTCTTAACCAACACATATTCTTTTCAAGGTCATTTAATATAGATAACCAATATCTCAATTCATTTCCACTCTACCATTTCGGGTAAATCAATTAGCCAAATTCATTATTATCAAGCAACTAATATGAGACTACAACTCAATGGTTCACAATTCAATACATTCATCAAATCCAACACTTCTATTTCTTGCCATTTTACGGAACCACGTCCGAGGGAACCGGCACCTATAAATATATAAGATTTCGGGACTTTCACCCTGGACACTCCGGCCAACTTAATTATCAATGGAATCCATCCCCTATCCCCTCCCACATAATGGAGTACATCCGCTATCTCCTCCCAAACAATGATACATATACAATGTATTTAAACACATTCTCATATACAATGACTAATCAAATCACATATTCAACAATTTAATCAACCTGTTATATTCAATGACATAACTCATATGACTAGTTTCAATTTACCTAGTCCTCATACAATTTCTACAACAATCATAGCTATTCTCCACCGATAGCCCAAAGCAGATATATCTAAACAAATAAATAAATCTATCAACAGATAATTTATCAAATTCCATAGGTGTGTGATTTCTCAAACCAAACTACATCATTCAATCACATATTCCCCCAATTTCATGATTTCCAAACCAATTTCATAATTTACATAAATAGTTATTCCAACTCAACTTAGGGCAAAATTTCCCCATTTTCCAAAATATCAACCCATAGGTCTAAATCTCACCATTTCAACAATAAAGAACCTCATACATAAAGCCCCAAGGTTACTTTGTAAACCAACATGAAAATCCCTTTAGTGTAGAGCCCAAACCTTAACTTTTACCAAAATCTTCTCAAATCCCACCATTTATGCAAAATGACAAATATCTAGGCTAAAACCCATATTAAAGAGTAGAATATCCCTACCTCAAGCTTAGATGAAAGAGAAGAGAGAAAGCTCAAAAATCGGTAGTGATAAAACCACGTTTTGCTCCGATCAAAACGAAGCTCTACACTTTATCTCAAATGAGCAAGGTGAAAAGATCACTCTAGGTGAGTAGATCTAGAGATTGAAGTGAAAAAGTTTGGGTTTTAGAGAGAAAAGAGAGAAATCACGGTTTAAGAGGAAAAAGGGAAGAAAAATCATGAGAGAAAGATGGTTTGGGCCTATTTATAGAAGTGAGGAAAAGCCCTAAGGTCAAATAAAATAATAGGCCCAAAAATCCCCTTAGATAGGGCCCATTCGAACCTCAAAAATCTGAAAAAAAAAACACGCAAGGGTCGATCCTTAGACAGGAGAGGGTTGACCCTATTTTCCAGCAACTAACACACAGACATAAGACGGTCGACCCTCTCCAGTGTGGTGTCTACCCTATCTTCCAGCAACTAACACACAGACATAAGAGGGTCGACCCTCTCCAGTCTGGTGTCTACCCTATCTTCCAGCAACTAACACACAGACAAGAGGGTCGACCCTCTCCAGTCTAGTGTCTATCCTATCTTCCAGCAACACTGCCAGAAACTTCACCAACAGGTAAGGGTCGACCCTTAGGAAAGCTGGTGTCGACCCTAGAATAGAATTTTTAAGTTTCCAAAGAACTTTTGACAAGAATAAGTGCGAACAACCAAACCCAACAAGTTTAAATCGGATTGTACTCCTTCAAAACCAACACATAACAACACCAAGGATTTGCAAAATAAAATTAAAGGATTTGAATACACTCTCCCATAAGCTTTGAAGGATACAGGGGCTACAACCTCCCCACCTTAGGAAATTTCGTCCCCGAAATTTTAGTACAAGTCTCAAAACCATGATTACCCAATTCTCAAATAATTACAATTCAATTCACAACATCATGACCCATCCACCGGCCATTCAATCTCCTCACAAGAGAACAAATCTACAATATATCACATCAACATATATTACCGATATGCATCTTCCGAAATTTAACTAATTTCAATATGTATATCTCATATCTCTAAAACATATTCAATGTTATGATATATTTGCATTTCCAAACTCAAACAACATATACAATGTTCAAATTAAACTTGCATTTCCAAAACATATTCAACATTTATAATGCTTCCATAATCCAAAACATATACACTGTTTTTATAGTTCATAAACAAAACTAAAAATGCCAACATACATTCAAATATCAATAAATAAATCCGAATATTTCTCTCGGACTTCCAATTTACGCTCCCAAGTTGCTTCCTCAAGCCCGTGATGTTTCCACAATAGTTTAACCAAGGGAATTGTCTTGCCTCGCAAGACTTGGTCCCGTCTATCCAAGACTTTCACCGGTCTTTCCTCATATGAAGCATCCTCGTCTACCTCTAAGTCGATCCAATCCAACACACGCGATGGGTCCGGCTCATACTTCCGAAGCAAACTAATATGAAACACGTCATGCACTTCGAAAAGTTGTGGCGATAATGCCAAACGATAGGCAACTTCCCCAATCCGCTCAAGGATCTCAAAAGGGCCAATAAATTGAGGGGATAACTTCCCACTCTTCCCAAATCTCATCAAACCCCGTCTAGGTGATACTTTCAAAAAGACATGATCACCAACCTCGAATGACAAAGGTCTTCTTCTACGGTCAGCATAACTCTTTTGACGACTCTAGGCTGTAACCAACCTCTTACGGATAAGTGCCACTTTCTCCGTTGTTTCTCGCACCAACTCTAAGCTCAACAAAGATGCATCACCCACCTTGGCCCAACACACAGGCGGTCTACACAGTCGGCCATACAAGGCCTCAAACGGTGCCTTGCCAATACTCGATTGGAAACTATTATTATAGGCGAACTCCACTAAGGGTAGGTGTCTCTCCCACGACCCTTTAAAGTCAAGGACACAGCCTCGAAGCATATCCTCAAGTATCTAAACAGTGCGCTCAGACTGCCCGTTAGTCTGAGGATGGTAAGCTGTGCTAAAAGTCAATCTAGTACCCAAGACACTCTGCAAACTCTGCCACAATCGGGCAGTGAAATGCGGATCTCTATCTGAGACAATCGACACTAGGACCCCGTGCAACCTCACTATGTCCCGAATATACAAGTCAACAAGGTAATCTACCGAATCCCTTATGCACATAGGAATAAAATGCGCCGACTTAGTCAGTCGATCAACCACCACCCAAATGGCGTCACTACCCCGTTGAGTCCTCGGAAGACCCACAATAAAATCCATCGTGACATGCTCCCATTTCCACTTAGCTATAGGCAAGGGTTGCAACAAACCCCCTGGCCTCTGATGTTCAACCTTTACTTGCTGACAAGTAAGGCACTTCGATACAAACACCGCCACATCCTTTTTCATACCCCTTCACCAAAACTGGCGACTCAGATCGTGATACATCTTTGTGCCTCCCGGATGCACCGCAAGGCTTGAATGGTGAAACTCTTGGAGTACTTCCTCTCGGTAAGACTTCGGCACAAACAAACAGTCACTGTATCTCACACTCAGGTGAGGATACATAGTCAAACCCTTCTCTACCTTCCCACTAGAGATCTTCTCCCAGAGGGATTCTACCTCAGAGTCACCCTTCTGTGCTTCTAACAATCGGTTCACAAGTGTAGGTTGTGCAACTACAGAAAACAAGGCTGCAGACTCGATAGACTCGCCTAAATGCAAGTCAAATTCACCAAGGGCACCCAACATCTCCCATTCCCGGATAGCTATCTTCTGTGAACTCCATCCACCTTCTCTGCCTCAAATTCAAGTCCTTCTGTGTAAACAAATACTTCAGACTCTTATGGTCAGAAAACACCTCAAATCTCTAACCATACAAATAGTGCCTCCAAATCTTCAAAGCAAAAATCACAACTGCTAGTTCTAAATCGTGGGTAGGGTAGTTCCCTTCGTGGGTTTTCAACTGCAGTGAGCCATAGGCTACTACTTTCCCCTCTTGCATCAACACACAACCCAAACCCTCTCGTGAGACATCACAATACACAGAATAGCCCAAACCCCTCTCCGGAATAACCAAGACTAGAGCAGTGGTAAGTCTAACCTTAAGTTTTTGGAACGACTTTTCACAAGCCTTACTCCACACAAATTTGACCCCTTTTCGCGTCAATCTAGTTCAAGGCGAAGCTAGTTTGGAGAAATCTTTCACAAATCAACGGTAATACCCGGCCAATCCCAGAAAACTACAGATCTCAAAGGCATTCTTAGGTTGTGCCCAATCTTGCACTGCCTCAATTTTGGATGAATCTATAGTCACCCCTTCCCCGGAAACCACATGTCCGAAGAACTTAACCTCCTTCAGCCAAAACTCACACTTCCTGAACTTAGCATACAGCTTATGGGCTCTAAGCAACTCAAGCACTACTCGTAGGTGTTCCTCATGCTCCTCCTCGAAGGGTGAGTAAATCAGAATGTCATCCACAAAGACGACTACAAAACGGTGTAAGAACTCTCAAAAGATTCGATTCATCAAGTCCATAAACACAGCCGATGCATTGGTTAGCCCAAAAGGCATCACCAGAAACTCATAATGGCCATACCGCGTACGGAATGCAGTCTTCGAAATATCCTCCTCCCGGACTCTCAACTGATGGTAGCCCGATATCAAATCTATCTTAGAGAAACAACGGGATCTTTTCAACTAGTCAAACAGGTCATCTATATGAGGCATAGGGTACTTGTTCTTAACTGTAACCTGGTTCAATTTTCGATAGTCAATACAAAGTCTCAAGGCCCTATCTTTCTTCTTAGCAAAGAGGGCCTATGCTCCCCAAGGCGAAGTACTAGGGCGAATAAAACCCTTATCTAGTAATTCCTAGAGCTGAATCTTCAACTCACTCAACTCAGCTAGGGTAAAACGATACGGTGCCATGGAAATCGGTGTTGTGCCAGGCACTAAATCAATAGAGAACTCAATCTCTCGATGAGGTTTTAAACTAATAAGATCCTCAGGAAAGACATCCGAGTACTCACAAATCACTCTTGGCAACTCAACCCGAACCTTATCGCACTCACTACTCGGAAAGCTAGCAAGAAGGCAACTAAGTTCACTCCGCCCTTGCGGATCATACACCGGTGGTAAGACTCTACCAACTCGATCCCCCAAGAAATGAAAACAATCGCCGCTCAAGGTACATATAGTAACCCTCTGGCGGTAGCAATCTATAATAGCCTGATATGACGATAGCCAGTCCATACCCAAAATGACATTAAAACCAGACATGTCCATCAATACAAAAGAAAAAGGAAGTCGACGATCGGTGACCTCTATGTCACAGCCCCGACACCCCTGTTTCAATATCATCTCACCCCCAACAGGTGATACAACACATAAAGGAGATGCTAACTGTGCCAACTCTAACCCCAAAACTGATGCAAATGTAGAAGATATAAAGGAATGAGATGCACCCGTATCAATTAACACATTGGCAACCGAGTTGCAAAACAAAAAGGTACCTCTCACAACAGACGGAGCTGGTACAAGATCTGGCGTGGTAACAGCATACACGCGCCCTGTAGGTCTCTGATCTATCTACTCACCTCTCAGAGCATAAGATCACTGACCGACTCGATTGAAGAAGCTTTATTTGGCCCTCTAGGCTGCATCGTGACACAGCTAGTAACTCTGTGTCTGCCTCGAACTAGATGCATTAGGTGTGCCACCTAACTGTGGGCAAAACCACTTCAAGTGCCCGCCTGCCCACACTGATAACAAGTGAACGGCTAGCCTCTGCCCTGACTCTAGCCCTAAGAACGGGCCGAAGATGAAGCCGCCACGCCTCCTCCCTCTCAGAGACAAATTGAGATTTGTGGCCCAACTGGCCACATTTCTAACAAGTGATGTCTCTCTAACCACCTCTCCCAAAACCCGAACTTAGCACTAGAAAGGTAGATCTCGAATGCGCTCCCTGGGACTACTGAGGGTTAGAACCCCTCTGCCTCTTACTATTCCCTAACCATCCTGACTCCTCCTAGAGCCTCTCATCCTCTCCTTCTCTGCATTCATGATAGTCTCAAGATGGGTTGCAGCCTCCACAAGACGCCCATACTCCATAATCATGGACCTAGCCACTTGGAACATGAGTCCGGTCCTCAGTTTCTTCTCAAACTCCAAACACCGACGCTCCTCGATCGCCATTAACTCTGGTGCGAACCTCAACAAGCTAGTGAAAATGGCTTCAAACTTGGCCACTGGTGTATTCAGTTGCTTGAGTTGACAGAACTGGTCCCTCAACTTCTCCCTCACCGTAGTAGGTAAGTACTTGTCCTGGAAAGCTTCTACAAAGGCCTCCCAAGTCCCTCCAATGCACCCCTGCACATAATTCCACCACTGACCCGCGTCTCCCTTAAGCTGGAAGGACGCCAAGGTCACCCTCAAACCTCCATCTTCGATGCCAAGCATCTCAAACGACTTTGTCATCTATTTCAACCACTCATCAGCCTTCAGTGACTCCTTAGGGTCACCCAAAAACTTATCTGCATTCGATCAGAAGAACTCCCTGGTCAAAAAATATGGTCTTGCCTCAGCTACTTGGGCCTGGACTTGATTCTCAATTCTGAGAATGTCCATAGATTCCCTTAATGCTCCGGCCATTTCATGGGCTAAGGTGCCCATGGCCTACTGACCAACTAGTTCGGCCACATTGGCCTGACCCACTCCTTCCTCCTGCGCCAAAATCTCATCCGGTATAGGCATCTCATGCCTCCTAAGCCTACCATGCCTACCACTACGACCTCGTCCTGACATCCTAATAAAGGTAACAAAGAGATTAGCGCATTTACAAATATGCTGAAGCTATCTCACTCGCGTCCTAATACAATGGACAATTGTAATTTACTCCACGTAAGCACATAATCACATAAACACATACGAATTTCGTTTTCGGATAATGACCATCCCGTGGCGTTGCTAGAGTTCCAGTTAGAAATGGCAGTGATCAAGTGCCTTTCCAACAGGACTCCCAGAAACCCATAGACCCGATCAACATCCTAGAAGCTAAATCACATACCCATATAGTCACATAAACATGTTATCATATAAGTACATAACATCATACATAAGTCTCTAACAAGCGAGACAAACCCATTGTGGTACTAACCACTTCCCACGTACCCATATTTTTCAAACTCGGTACGCTCTGATACCAAGTTGTAACGCCCTCAAAATATTATACAAATTAACCATTCATAAGGTCTAGAGACATAATAGAAATGTTATATTTTCATTCATCAAAGTTAATATTACAAAAGATATCACATGCATTACACTTTCATAAATATTCATCTTAGAACCATAGCATGTAACTCTAGTTTAGAACAACAAAATAAATGCCCTAAGGGCTTACATCTTTCCAAGTAATCACTTGGTTACAACAAAAGAGAGAGACAGAAGCTATTTACAATTAAAGCCCTCGGCTTAAAAGAAGATACATAAACACAAAAATGAAATCACAAAAGTAGAGCCTTTAGCCTCTAAGCCTCCCAAGCTATGTCCTTGGAGGTGGCATGCCACCTGCACCTGAAACTGGTTTCCCAAGTAAGGTGAGCCAAAGCCAAATAGAGATATGCTAAACTATACATGAGAATTAACTAAAATATGAGCATCATATAAATGTGCAACATTCTTAACCAACACATATTCTTTTCAAGGTCATTCAATATAGATAACCAATATCTCAATTCATTTCCACTCTACCATTTCGGGTAAATCAATTAGCCAAATTCATTATTATCAAGCAACCAATATGAGACTACAACTCAATGGTTCACAATTCAATACATTCATCAAATCCAACACTTCTATTTCTTGCCATTTTACGGAACCACGTCCGAGGGAACCGGCACCTATAAATATATAAGATTTTGGGACTTTCATCCTAGACACTACGGCCAACTTAATTATCAATGGAATCCATCCCCTATCTCCTCCCACACAATGAAGTACATCCGCTATCTCCTCCCAAACAATGATATATATACAATGTATTTAAACACATTCTCATATACAATGACTAATCAAATCACATATTCAACAATTTAATCAACCTGTCATATTCAATGACATAACTCGTATGACTAGTTTCAATTTACCTAGTCCTCATACAATTTCTACAACAATCATAGCTATCCTCCACCGATAGCCCAAAGGAGATATATCTAAACAGATAAACAAATCTATCAACAGATAATTTATCAAATTCCATAGGTGTGTGATTTCTCAAACCAAACTACATCATTCAATCACATATTCCCCCAATTTCATGATTTCCAAACTAATTTCATAATTTACATAAATAGTTATTCCAACTCAACTTAGGGCAAAATTTCCCCATTTTCCAAAATATCAACCCATAGGTCTAAATCGCACCATTTCAACAATAAAGAACCTCATACATAAAACCCCAAGGTTACTTTGTAAACCAACATGAAAACCCCCTTTAGTGTAGAGCCCGAACCTTAACTTTTACCAAAATCTTCCCAAATCCCACCATTTATGCAAAATGACAAATATCTAGGTTAAAACCCATATTAAAGAGTGGAATATCCCTACCTCAAGCTTAGATGAGAGAGAAGAGAGAAAGGTCAAAAATCAGTAGTGACGAAACCACGTTTTGCGCTGATCAAAACGAAGCCCTTGACAAGCTCTACACTTTATCTCAAAGGAGCAAGGTGAAAAGATCACTCTAGGTGAGTAGATCTAGAGATTGAGGTGAAAAAGTTTGGGTTTTAGAGAGAGAAGAGAGAAATCACGGTTTAAGAGGAAAAAGAGAAGGAAAATCATGAGAGAAAGATGGTTTGGGCCTATTTATAGAAATAGGGAAAGGCCCTAAGATCAAATAAAATAATAGGCCCAAAAATCCCCTTAGATAGGGCCCATTCGGACCTCGAAAATCTTAAAAAAACACGCAGGGGTCAACCCTTAGACAGGAGGGGGTCAACCCTATTTTCCAGTAACTAACACACAAACCTGAGAGGGTCGACCCTCTCCAATCTGGTGTCTACCCTATCTTCCAACAACTAACACACAGACATAAGAGGGTCGGCCCTCTCCAGTCTTGTGTCTATCCTATCTTCCAACAACACTTCGAGAAACTTTACCAATAGGTAACCCTTAGGAAGGCTGGTGTTGACCCTAGAATAGAATTTCTATGTCTCCAAGGAACTTTTGACAAGAATAAGTGCAAACAACTAAACCCAACAAGTTTAAATCGGATTGTACTCCTCCAAAACCAACCCATAACAACACCAAGGATTTCCGAAATAAAATTAAAGGATTTGAATACACTCTCCCATAAGCTTTTAAGGATACAGGTTACATCTGTTTTGTTGGTTCCTCACTAACTGGTGCTTGGAGTTTGTGATAGCTCCAAGCTCCTCTTTATTGATGTAATTTATCATACCTTGTATGTTTTCTTCAATAAAGATTTCCTTTGCCGATCCAAAAAAAAAAGTAGGCAGTGTAGAAATTTTTTGAGCTTATTGTCAGTTGAAGGGGTGTTGCATGAGGAACCAAACCTGGTGAAACAGGAGGTGCTTAGGCATTTCAAACGAGTGTTTACTGAAGATTGGGGGAATAGACCACAGTTGAGAGGACACTTTAGATCTATTGGCCAGGACCATCTGGTGGAAGGGCTAGGAACTGAATTTTCAGAAAAGAAAGTTTGGGCTGCTATTAAAAGTTGTGATGGGAATAAAGACCCTGGACCTGATAGGTTTAACTTGGTTTGTTTCCAAAAATGTTAGAAGGTGTTCAAGTCGAATGTTATGTAATTTTTTTAAAGAATTCCATGACAATGAGAAGTTGGCTTCTAGGGTGAATAACTCTTTTATTACTCTGATTCTCAAAATTGACTGTCCAGTTGGCATCTCAAATTATAGGCCTATTAGCCTAATTGGGTCCCTTTATAAGATTATGGCCAAGGTGTTGTCTAATAGGTTGAAGAAGGTGGTGTTGAAGGTCATTGATTAGGCACAATCACCCTTTTTGGGTGGGAGGAATATTTTGGATGGGTTTCTAATTGCTAATGAAATTGTTCACTGGTGGAAGGTTAATACGGTTAATCATGTGGTCTAATTTTGATAATATCTAAAATATTTTATGATAAATTATGATTTTTTAATATACATATTTTATATTATTTGACACAAAATATTATCTGTTTAAAATATATATTGTATGATATATTTGTTATAAATATTATTTAATTGAAAATATTTTTAAAATTTACTATTCACGATTTTGAAAAATTCGGCTTACCACTATTCATCTTTTGACAAATTTGATTTTGATGAGTTGTTATCTTTTAACAAAATTTGACATACCCACATGGGATGGTAAGTTATTTTTATTAGAGTGTATTCAAAATCTCTACAACATATACAAAAATTATAAAAGGGGTATATATTTTCAGATGTATTATGAATGTTATTTAAAGAATTTTTACTGTGCAATCAAATATTTTAATAGAAGAGTTACTATATTAGTTACTGTGCAACATTTGAAAATCGTAAAATTTGGAAGAAAATTAGCAGATCACTATTCATCGAAGGCGACTTGGCAAATATTTTCAAACGGAACGATGCTCTGCATGCTATGCAGTCAAGACGAGGAGAGTCTGCCTCAATAGATATAATTTTGTGTGTATATAGTGTTTTGGTAAGAGAAAAATAAGAAATGAAGAAGAGGAAAATCTGTGATATTGAAATATTCTCAAATATTGTATTATGTTTCATTAAGTTATATTTTCTGTGAGAAAATTTATTGAGAGTTTGAGCCAAATTGTAAAAAAGTTTTCTATCCTTTATTCATATTTTTCTTGTAAAAAGAGAATTTTTATGAGTGATTTTTTTGGGATAAAATCACTTGGGTTATGTGTGACAAGGCACCGAATTCTATAGTTGTAATGATCAGGATTGGTCACTTGTTGTAAAGGTTCACTAACAATTGTGAAACTAGTAGTGTAATTACTATTTGAAAAATAATGGAGAAATTTTTGAGGAGGATATTTAGGGAGTGGACGTAGGCCCGGCATGCCAAACCATTATAAATCGTTGTGTTTGATTTCTCTTCCCTTTGTTCATTTTATTTCATTACTTTTTTTTATATTGTTGAGCATATTTATTTATTTATTATTTGGGTTAATTTTAAATTTGACAATTTATTTAGAAACTCAATTCACCCCCTCTTGGGTTGCCTACCTGATATAACGATTGGTATCAGAGTAAGGGCTCTTATTTATTTTTTGACTTAACCGTCTAAGAGTAGATCATGGCAACTAATTTTGATGTTTATTTTGCTAAAAGTCAATTGCCCTCTAGGCCACCATTTTTTTTTCTGTCATAGTCAACTCTATCTACTTGCATATATACCTTTGAGCGACTAACCTCGCCTTATTCCTAGTGACTGTACCATTTTCATTACATTCACATTTCTAGGTCAAGGACAAGAGTCCAAACTTTGTTACGTTCGAATTGACCCAACTCCTCATGCATAGCATTGACCCAAATATCATCATGCAAGGCCTCTTTAACATTTTTAAGTTCAATTAAAGAAACATAACACATATGGGATATCTCCTTCCAAAGTTGCTTTCGAGTTTTCATTCAATCTGTGACACTACCTATCACCCGTTGAATCAGATGATTTAGCTTTACCCTTGACGATGGCTCCAAGACAGTAAGAGGAGCGGATAGAGTTGCTATGTGTCCATCTTCTTGTGCACCTCTTGAGATTGGACTTTTCATGTGAGTTGGTGCCTTGTTACTCCTTGAGCTTCACCTTGAACATCTCCTTGGATTGATGGATCCACATTTGATGCTTGAGGCTCACCTTCTTCATTCTCATGTAAAGCTGCTACTAGAGAACCTATGTAATCTACAACCACATTAATAGAGTCTATTATAGATAAAGTACAAAGATTATAGACACAAAAGGCTCTCCTAGTGGTTGAATACCCTTAGAAAAATACCTTCATCACTCTAGGAGTCAAATTTTCCCAAAGGCTCTACCTTTAAAAGTGTAACATTTACTCCTCGAAAGTTTTGAAGTATTTTGCATTAAGTTTCAATCCTTTCCACAACTCATAAGGAGTTTGTAAAGTACCAGGCCTTAAATACACACGATTTATAACATAAACAGTCGTATTTAAGGCTTCGACTTAGAACCTGGGAGGAACTTTCTTGCAAGGAGCATGACCCTAGCCATTTCTTAAACCACTCAATTTTTCCTCTCAACAACTCCATTGTGTTGTGGGTTAATTATAGCATAAAATTCATGCTTGATGCCATGCGTATCACAAAAATACGAAAACGAGCTATTTTCAAATTCACGACCATGATTGGTTCGAATTCTTATGATACGCCCAATGGTAATACCCTTTTCATTTTGGATTTTTAGGACTAAGGGCTTGAAAACACTAAAAGTATCAGATTTTTCATGTAAAAAATTTACCCATGTGAAACGAGTGTAATCATCAACAATCAAAAATATATATTTTTTACCTTCAGTGTTTTCTGTGCGAGTAGGTCTCATAAGATCCATATAAACTAGCTCTTGAGGATACTTGGTTGTTAAACTATTCACCTTCTTATGAGGGGCTCGAGTTTGCTTCCCCAATTGACATGACTTGCACACTTCGTTCAACGACTTACCCAATTTTGGCACTTCTCTCATAAGTTCCTTACTGGCTATCTAAGCTGGATCTTTGAAATTGATGTGACCTAACCGTTGATGTCATAAGTTTAGATTGCTTATAATGGCCGAATGACATGTGAGATCATTGGTAGTAACAATCCTATAGCAATTGTTAGATGTGCAAACCCCATGCATAACGATATTTCCTTTTTTGTCCAAAATTTCACACTTATCTTTAGAAAGCAATACCTCATGATGTGAATTACACATTTGACTAATGCTTAGTATATTAGCTTTAAGACCATCAACAATCAAATTTAGGAAAATCAGGGGCACTTATAGAGCCCTTACCAATGACTCTACAGGTGCTGTTGTCTTCAAATATGACAATTCCTCCATATCTTTCAAGAGATTCTCACCCACACTTTTCTAGTCTTAATTAGAGAGAGATTATCATGATTCTTGGGTGATGTCTTAGCATTGTGAACACCATTTCAGCTCATGGTATTCTACCTAGACATTTATGGTTGTCTCTTGACCCACGAGGTATTAAAGTTTCTTCTACTTCTTTAAGACACCCTACCAAACAACTCAAAGAAATAAGGATGCATGTGACCATACTTACCACAATGATAACAAATAAAAACCAGTTTTACCTCCCCTGCATTAGTGATACCACCTTTAGGTTACTAGAGAGACTTATCATCTTGTTGCTTCTTTAGCTTACCCTTACCTTGAGTTCTTTTGTCATGAGATGTGGAAGCATTCCCCTTGTGTGGTATGTCCTCCCCATAGCCAATTTCATTCTTGTCATAACCCATTTTTAAGATCCAAGAATATCTTCCAAAGTCCTTGACCCTTTGTTCCAAAGATCAATTGTAGCCATAGCACTCTTGAGATCTTCCTCTTTCTTGATGACCAGCTCTTCCAAGGCAACTTGAGACATCTCAAGAGTTTGAATCTTTTCTTCATATATTGCATAGATTATTTGTAGCTCATTCCTCTCAGTCTCATAAGCCAAGAGTTTTGCACAAATAGCTTGTTGATCATGGCTATCTTGATGGCATAATTCCTAGCTGTGAAAATGTCTTCCTTGAATTTGACATTTTCACCTTCACACGTTTTGAGTTTGATAGGGAGTTTGTGTGACAACCAAACCCATTCATTCATCATGTCTACTTTATTGTCTATGCATTCAAGTCATTCATTCTATACTTGCAAATTGTTAGGCTTGTTAGTGTTGAGAAGGAGAAGGGATTAGAAGTTATGAATAGATCTTGTATATTTTGAGCCTAGAGTTAGAGGATAGTTTAAATCTTGATTTGGAAACCTTAGGATGAGCCTATGCCTTAAGTGAGAAGCTTAAAGACCTTAGTCTAATAACCTTGACCATTTCATGCTATTGGCTATTTTGTTAATTAGGAATAGTAATAATTAAGCATGCTTAGGGGAGAATTAATTAGATTAAATCATATTAGAATAAGATTAAGTTAGTTGAACTTAAACTTGATTACTTAAACCTAAACAAGGAGGTTAAGTTAGTTAAGGAAGTTGTACCTTTGCCCCAGCCACACCAAATAAAACCTTGAGTTCCAAATCAAACAAAAGAGGAAGAAGCTGGAGAAAATAAGAACTAACAAGAGAAAGAAGGAAAAGGGAAGAAGAAAAAAGGAGAAAAGGGAGAACTCAAAGATATTCAACCAAAAATACATCCTAAAAGTGTTCTAAACTGAGACTTCTATCCTAAAACTTGTAGTAGACCTCTTGAATATCATGAATCATGGAAAAGTTAGGATGAACAAAGAACTTAGAGGAAAAAAGAAAAGAAGCTAACTAGGATGTTAAACTAGGGAGAAAGCTTAGGATTCTCAATCTTTTGAGTTGGTTTTTGAGATTTTGGATGTCTTTGCACTCTTCCTTTAACATGTTTTCTTGATTTCCTATGATTTCACAAATTGATTTTGAGTTTTGAAAGGAAAAGACGAAAAGCCATAAAATTTCTCATCTAAGCTTGAAATATGTTTCAAACCTTGAAAAATATTTAATGCATTTGATTTAGAAAAAAAATTCTATTACCATGTTTAGTATCATATATACATGTTTGGGAGTTGAAAATTGCTAGAAACCTGCCATAGCAGCCTTGGAATAGCCTGCAAAACACAGCCAAAATTTAAATTACAGGTTTTTTCAAATCACCGCTCCACCGGTGAAATGACTGTTTAAGCGAACTTCATGATCATCCAGTATTTTGACCTTTTGCAGGCACGTTTATCTGTTAAAAGTCGGTTAATCGCTCGAGAGGTAAAGGCACCGCTCGAGCGCACTTCAGCAACTTCCAGAATCTAATTTTGCATCGCTGAACTTCTGGGAGGTACTCGTTCACCGCTCAAGCAGTGAAGTGACTGCTCAAGCGGACTGGCCAATAACAGTTCATTTCCACATTTTGTTTCACTTGTTTTCCTTCTTTTCTTGGGGTACTTTTAGGCATGTTTTGACACCTAGACACAAGGGCAACATAATAAGAAACACACTTGAGATATATTTGAATACAAAAGAGAATTAAAGACTAATTGTATAATCAATTAATATAGGACCTCAAACTTTGTTCAAATGCTTCAATGTTTTGTTCTTGTCTTGTATGGGTCAAGCTTGAGGATGTTTAAATCCATAATCGCGAAGCTAATTGTGAGTAGTAGTGTAGTAAAGTTATTTTCTTAAAGCTATGATTTGAAATGCAAACATGTGAGGTTTAAAAAGTTATACTATTGTTTTATCATGAATGAACATCCTCTACTTTTCTACCATATATTAAGATGACATCTTGGAACATGTTCGTTATTGGGAATCATGCCAATAACTTTGTACTAATTGAGCTCTTTGCCACCTGTTGTGGACAAGTCATTTGCTAAGGCCTAGGAATGTTCATCATTATGTATATACATACAAGTTAAGCTTTGTTACTAGAAGCAAATTATATTATGTTCAAAATGAGCTTGTGATTGGTTTCAATAAAACTTATCGGCGTTCTTTCATTTTCCACTTTACTATATTGATATTCACTGGGCTTTAGCTCACCCAGCTCTCCTATATGTATGTAGGTGATGCCGAAGATCCAGTTGTGGATAAGAGGTCATGTCAGAAGTCTTTTTCTTTTCTTTTTCTGCTTTTGGGAGCAGGAGTTTTTGGATGAAGATCTTGTGTTTGAATTTTGGTTTTTGTTAGCTGTATATTTGTAAATGTTGTATTTTTCCTTTTGATGTTGAACTTGTAAAAGTCAAAGATAAATAAATAAAGTTGCTTGTTTGTATCATATGATCTATGCACAGGCTCTGGATGGACTCTTGGTAATTAATGAACAAATGTATTTCCACATAAGCCCCAATACGTTAGCCCAACCTTGTCTTGCCTTGTTAGGCCTTTGGTAGTCAGATACTACTGCCTGGTCATAACTATTATCCTGCTTGGGACGAGATGGGGTTGTGACAGTTTGTCATTCAGCATAGATAGGTTGAGTGATTTCTTGTACAACTTCTTATAGGCTTATTAAAGCTCTTCACCGTCTATTTCATTTTCACTCTCAAAAGATTCATTATCAATTCCATTCGCAATTAACAACCCATCTTCCTCTTGTTTCTCTTTCTCTTTGAGAGCATCCAATCAAGCAACTAAAGCAGTAAAGTAAAGAAGATTAGAACCTTGTGAATGTGACTACGTGCTTTTAGGGAACTATATTAGAACATTCCGCACATCTTTAGCATTCACGCAATGAAAGATGTGTTATCGTTCTCCTTCAGACAGAGCCTCTCGAATAGTGTTCAAAACTTGCTCGTTACTCTCCATGTCAACCTTTTCATCAACACTCCACTCCTCAAAAGGCTTGGTGACCTTTTTATTTGTAATAGGGTCAATCATAAAAGGTGCTTCAATATTCTCCTTAATTGTATGTCAACCTTTTGAATCCCAAGCTCTGAGGTACTCCCTCATTCTATACTACCAATATAGATAGTTAATTCCATCAAAAGTAGGAGCACAATTGGGACTAACTCCATGAGCAAACTCAAATTGGTCGGGGAGCAGGTTGTGTAACAAGAATAAAACGCCATGAAGGAACCATTTCCATCTTCACTAGATTTAGGTTCATTAGTTTCTTGTTCTGATCTGCTCTCATCATCCCATGTCACAGTATACACTTTCTTTTTGTTTTTCTTGGCAGGACACTCGAGAGCAATATGCCCAAACCCTTGGCATTCATAGCATCGGACTCCCTATCCTTTCATTATCTTCTTCTCAATTTTTGGAATAACTTTAACTTTACCATTACCCCTCTCGTTAGAACTAGTATCCTTGAAATTAGGCTTCTTTTTCTTTAAATTTTTTTTTTTTTGAATTGTTTGGTAAATAAAGTCGTCATTTTGGATTCTAGATGAATCTCAACATCAGGATTCTTGATAATCTCATGAGTACTAGTAAAAGCCACACATTCTTTTTATTTTTTTTCTTTGAAATCAAATGTGCCTCATAAGTTTGCAAGTTTCCAACTAACTAATCCAACTTGATGTTCTCAACATCTTGAGCCTCCTCTATAGCTTTTTATTTATTTATTTATTGAAACCTATCAATTTTTCCAACGACTCAAGATTCTAGGATTTTTTTCATCGAGTGTGAAACAAGACTTCACAACATCACTAAGTTTACCATAAAAATCATCAAACATTTCATCCTCACACAAAAAGGATTTCAAAAGCGGAGGTGAGAGGTTGAAGTTTTGATCTCTTGACAGAAGTAGTACCCTCGTGAATCGTTTCAAGAATGTCCCAAGCCTCTTTTGCAATCTAATACAAATACGACAGACTTCTTTAAAACTGACAAACCAAAAGAGGGAATTGAGCAATTTGCTGTTCCAACTCGAGTTTTGATAATCATTCATATCCCATTTATTAATTGGTTTAGGAACATCAAGACTATCACTGGTTATCACAGGTTCACTCCATCCATAGAAAACGGAATGCCAAACTTTCTCATCAATCGATTTTAAAAATGCTCTAATACAAGTTTTTTTTTTTTTTTTTGGGTAAATAAAAGAAGCCCTCATACTCTAATACAAGTTTTCCAATATAAGTAGTTTGTTCTGTCAAGTAATCGTGTTCTATGAGTCGAGTTACCCTCACGAATTGAATCCATTAACACAAATCACACAAAATCACACTCTTATGGCTTTGGAAACACAAACAGTTAAAGAACAAGTGGCCTGCTCTGATACCAATTGCAGAACCTTTGTGATTTGAGATTCGAAATAGATTCAATTACTTTAGTTCCCAAACACATAAAACAAACAATCTAAATCATCTAACTCGTATGAAAGTGGTTTATCTTGTTGTTTTCACAATTCATAAACCAAGCACAAACGTTTTTAATGTGGAAAAAAAAAATCACAATTGGTGCACCTCCAATTGCGATTAAAAAACCATGGGCTAAAAGCCACTAAACAATCCACTATAAAGATAATGAAATTACACATGAGTATAGACAATTACCCAACACTCATTCAGAATTGACTTTCACTCCTTATGTCTCTTCCATGAACTTCTTTGTCTCAAGATTGCTTAGCCAAGTATTTAATCTACAACACCCAAGTCGAATCCACAACACTGAGCAGCTTCTAAATCCTTCAAAGATTCCAAGCCCAAAACTTTGGAATCCACCGATGAAATGCTCTATTGAAGTTGAACCGACAAACCCTTTGATGTATGTAGTTTAATCCATGTAAGGCGATGAACTCACAAAGTTATCAAGGGAAAAACAAACACTAGGCTCTTCAGATGAATACTCAAACACCTACAAGTGTCTGGTTTTAGATCTGGAAGTTGCAATCCTAGCCATTGCATCTTTTACAGTTTTATATGTAGTAAAATCGTGAAAACTGCTCAAGCAGTGTCTCCAAAAGGCGATGGGACAATAAGTATCTTCGCTCGAGCGATGGAATGGTTGCTTGAGCAAAGAATGAAACCTTCTAGAATTTTCAGACCAAGTCTGAATTACTAGAAGAGAGCCTTCTTCGCTCAAGCCACAACTTCACCACTTGAGCGGTCCATGGACAAACACAGGATTTTCAGACCAAGTCTGAACAACTAGACGATGCATAATCCCATTTATTAATTAAGAGTATTTTCTTGGTACAATGTAAAAGATAAAAAAAAATGCAATGTACCATGAATTTTTATCCCAAAACTTATCTTTAAAGTGAAATGTATATTGTAGATTTAAAATTAATAAGATGTTGACTATACCTATAATAAATGCGATCTATAAACTTACTTTTTAGGGAAATTTTCTATATATATATAGTATTGGTAATAAAAGATCTGATATCTAAATTAAAGAAGTGAAATTTAGCCAAAACCCCCTAGGTCCAACATATTAGTGTATAAAGGACAAGCCAAAATATTTTGCTTCCTAAACCTCCCGAGCAACAAGCGTGTCCTCCATTAAGGACAGACTTATAATTTTTGTTTTGATTCTAGGCAATCATGCCCTTGTATATATATATATCTTAGAAGATAGACGAGGAGAATTCCTTGTTGAATATAAAGAGAAGACCAAAAAGATTCAGCTAGAGAGACAAAGAGAGATAAAATGTTTGGAGTAAGGAACCCAGTAAGTGAGTTATTCAGCTGACGATGGAAGCTAAGACAAAGTCTTCCTTTGATGGTCGAAAGGGTACTCTCTGTTACTTCTTCTGGTTCTCCAAGTTGCTCTTATTCATCATATCATATCATTGTACTCTAGGACTATTCTTTTGTCCTTTTCCCCTCCCTGGCAAACTAGTAAAATTATATTGCCCACTCATAGAAATTCTATGATAGACATGCGTTATGACAATTGAACTCGTTCATTATGATTTATTGATTTGAATTGTTGTTGGTTTAAATTGTTATTTGTTGATTGTTGTTGATTTGTTTGTGAACATGTAATGAAAGAACTCATAAAGCTTCCTTTAGTCCATTCTCTATTTATTTATTTATTTATTTTTTGGTTACTGGTGTCTATTCAAAAAGACAGTAAAGTGTTACTCTAGTAGTCAGTAACATTTTACTTTGAATCAGAGTAAAATGTTACTATGAAACAGAGAAAGATTTTACTATTAAATAGAGCAAAATGTTACTTTTATGTCAATTTTGACATTAATTTTTTTTTTTTTTTTTTTAAATCAAAATCAACTTGGATCTTGGTTGATAGATATTGACGAGAAGATTCTAAAAATACTGTTTTTGTTAAAAACTGATATCTAGATCAAAAGTTGTATCATTTTAAAGTTTAAAATATTAAATTACTCATCAATGATATTTTGGTAATAATAGTGTGTGCTGGACTTTTCGAAGAAATTTTTTTGTGGTTGTCCTTAAAGCATTAAAGTTTTATTATGATGGGACTTTGACCAAATTTCCCATTAAAAAATCCAAGAATAACCACTTTATGCAAATAATACAAAAGTTTTATACCATAATAATCAATAATGAAAAATTTATCTACAAATCCCATTTTGAGGAATGGTGATCTATTTAATCCTAAGGATTTTCTTTTAGACTATTTAGTCTCATTCATTTTGGTAAGGTGGATTTGATATATTTATTGGCATGTGAGTTTACAGTTACATCCTTGGATGTGGATTTCTTTTGTTTCTCTTGTGCTAGAAATGTAGGATTCACGACACGTTTTTTTGGGATGTTAGAACCCAGATGGTCCTCTATGCTATGTGTGTATAATTTAAACACGTAAATAAAATAAACAAGTAAATAATTCAAAAAATAATTATGAAAATTAAATTCTGAATTTAATGCTTATAACGGTTTAAAAATACAGAACATTAAGTCGAGGCTTATGTTGGACACAATATCCTTAAAATAGATTTCGCCCTCGTTCCAGTGATTTGAGTTTTACATGCGTCTACTTCTTAGGATGCAATGACTATATCTTGAATTTGCAACACTACAAATCCAAGCCTGGCAAACAAAAGCAGTGTTGTAACTCTCTCTCTTTCTCACAGACTATTCCTAAAACTATTTACAGAAAAATGCAAGAAGTAATGGAAAGTGAAATCCAGAGAATGAAGAACGAGAAAGGAAAGGAAAAATCGAATGAATTGAATTGAATTGAATAAATTGCTGGAATGGAGAGGCTATTTCGCCCCAAAGGTGCCTATTCGGATACGCCTTCATCACTGTTCGGAATGGCCAAAAAGGTACAACCAGAAAGGGAAACCGGTCAAAGGAAAGTGATTGTTAAATTTGAATTTAAAGTTAGAGTTTATATACTCATAAAAAACCTCAAGCCTTTCTTGTGTGGGACAAGCACATTTCACAAATGTATAGGAAACCCACTTGTCATTTCCACAAAGCGCAAATGCGCATTAAATTCTCATTCATCCGGAAATGGTTTTGAGTGATCAAATATACGATATTATTTATTACGCGACATTAAACATGAACCCATTTTAACCTGTCAAAATTAATGCATGGATCCCGCCTTAATTAATGCTTAAATTTAGCAAAAACTAAGGTTTGTAAAAACTATTTTCCAATAATCCCCCACATAAACGGAATTCACAATAAATGGATGTGCAACAAAATGCAGACAAATAAAGAATACAATAAGAAGATATACTGCATCAAGATAGTTAGCTTTTAGTTTCAAACCTTTTCTAGTGAAAGCCTGTCGGACTTATTATGTTCAGCTGCTTTGTAAGCCAAGACAATAGACTACGCATAGTGTATTCCCAGACACAGTTTGGTTCTCACAGTTGTGTTCATTTTGGCCATAAACAACGCCTAATAATTCATAAGTGCTCTAGAGAATTTATCCTTCTCAATTCTCATAGAACCGGCCTAATTAACACTCATATAGGTGACTTCTTATTAAGAGTATCCTGCCATACCCCACTTGGATGTCCAAGGTCTAAGAATCATTAAAAGAAAAGCTTATCCTACTAACACTCTAGGCATCACTCTTTTTTATCATAAAAATGGGTAGGAGCAAATCTTCTTATTGATACGTGAAGTCATCCATAATTTGGTTGTCCCTTTGAACACAGATCTTGGGATCCCTAGTCAGCTAAGTTGGGTTGCCATTATGGTGACTTTTAGGTAATTGGCATTCCCCTCGATAAACGATACACCTACTCTCTGGCTAGCCCTTTGGTCAACGGATCCGCAATGTTCTCTCTTGACTTTACATACTCTATGGAAATTATTCCATATGAGAGCAAATGCCAAACGGTATTATGTCTTCAATGGATGTGTCAAGATTTACCGTTATGCATACGACTTTGTGCCCATTCTATTGTTGCTTCACTGTCACAGTGAATGCATATAGCTGGTATAGGTTTAGGCTACATTGGAATGTCCTCTAGGAAATTATGAAGCCACTCTACTTCTTCCCCTGTTTTATCTAATGAAATAAACTTAGATTCCACTGTCGACCTTGCTATGCATGTTTACTTGGAGGATTTCCAAGAAACTGTAGCACCTCCCACGGTAAAGACATATCCACTCATGGATTTTAAGTCTTAAGTATCTGATATCTAGTTAGCGTCATTGTACCCCTCTAGTACTGCTGGATGTCTAGTATGTAAGCCATAATTCCGTGTATGTCTTAGATAGCTAATACCTTAATTATTGTCTTCCAATGATCTGCCCCTAGATTGCTTGTGTACCTATTCAATTTGCTCATAGCATAGGATATATCTGGCCTAGTGCAATTCATTAAGTACATCAAGCTTCCGATAATCCAAGATTATGATATGACTACACTTGTATTCTTTAACAAATTAGTAATAATGTCAACAGGTGTCTTTGCAAGACGTTCGTCATGTTTTCCAAATTTCTCCAGAATCTTCTCAACATACTGAGATTGAGATAAAACATATCCTTCAGATGTTTTTATGATTTTCATTCCTATAATTACATCTAGTACTCTCAGATCTTTCATTTCAAACCTTTTGTTCAACATCTTCTTGGTAGACTTTATCATTTCGATGTTGCTACCAACGATGAGCATATCATCTACATAGATACAAACAACAACATAACCTCTATTTGTGTTTTTGATAGACAACCATCCGAAATCATAGCATGATCAAACCTTTCATGCCATTGTTTCAGACCTTATTTTAATCCCTAAAAGGATTTGACAAGTTTACAAACCTTTTTCTCTTGGGCTGAAACTTTAAACCCTTCCAATTATTCTATACAGATTTTCTCATCTAACTCACTATTCAAAAAGGTTGTTTTAACAATCCATTTGATGTATCTCCAAATCATACAATTTCACAATCACTATTAGCATATGAATGGATGTTATTCTTGTCACAGATGAATAGGTGTCAAAATAACATAGGCCTTCTCTCGCTCAGATCCCTTAACAACAAGCCTTGCCTTGTATTTGTCTATTGAACCACCTACTTTCATCTTTCTATTAAATATCCACTTATATCCAGGAGGTTTACAACCTGGTGGAAGATCCACCAGTTTCCAAGTATGATTCTATAGAATGGATTCAATTTCACTATTCATATCCTCGAGCTTCAGAACCTAACATTACTTCCTTGAAATTTTGAGACTCATTTTCTAACAGGTATGTTAGAAAAATCTGGACCAAATGATTTAGATGACCTAGCCCTTTAGCTACGTCTGGGTTCATCTTCTTTATTATCATTTTGGTCTTTGCTGCTACCCATAGCAATATCAAAGGTTCTTTTACTTGAACTTGTCTCTTCAGCTTTGGGAGTTTTAAACTCTTCAACTTTCTTGCAAGGAAAGATGTGATCGAATAACAATGCATTTCTTGACTTAATAATAATATTCACATACATATCAAAATTTTCAGATCTATGAACTAAGAATCTGTATGCACTATTATTAACAGGTAGGCCTGAACTGACTAAGTTGGATGATGGTTCTGTGTCTGCCTTGAACCAAATGCACCAAATGTGCCATAAGACTTAAGGAAAGACCAACTCAAATGCCCAGGCTGCCCACACTAATAACAGGTAGGCAGCTACCCTCTCATTTGGCCCTAACTCTGAGAATGAGTCAAAGATGGTACAAACTGTTGCCCTCGTCCTCTCTACAGGCAAACTAGAGACTTTTATCCTAACTAATCACACTTGAAGCATATGAATCCATCTTGGTTGCCTCTCCTTGAACTAGAACTCAGCACGAGAAACGTGGACCTATACTTCATGGCCTTGGACTACTATATGGTAGAACCCCTATGCCTAGAACCTCTCACTCGTTCCTTCACCGTCTGAATCATTACCTCCAAATGGGCCACCGATTCGACAAGGTGTCCATAGTCCCAAATCATAGACTCGATCACTTTGAAAAGGAGATTGATCCTCAATCTCTTCCCAAACTCGATATAACAGCGTTCATTCATCGCACGAGTTCAAGTGCAAACCTTGAAAGGCTAGTGAAGGCCACCTTAAAATTGATCACTAGTGTGCTCAACTGCTTGAGCTTCAAAAACTGCTCTCTCAGCTTCTTTTTCATTTTGGGTGGTAGAAACTTATCCTGTTAGGCATTAACAAAAGCCTCCCAATTTACCCTGATATGACCCCTCAAAAACTTCCACCATTGACCTGCATCGCCCTTAAACTGGCAACTAAGGTCACCCGTAAACCATCGTCGTTGATGTCAAGCATCTCATACATCTTCACCATTTGGTTTGCCCACAAACTCATTCGGATTCTATCGGAAGAATTTCCTCTTCAAAAAAGACGACCATGTTTCTACAATATGGGCTTAGACTTGATTCTAAGCTCTGAGAATGTTCAGGGTGTCCCGCAATGCTCATGCTATTTTATGAGCTAAAAAGCCCATGGCCTACTGGCCTGCTGGCTTGGCCACGTTTATCTGACCAATAACCTCCCACTTGTGTCGAAGTTTCATTCGGAATCGGCACTTCCTGCCATCTAGGTCTACCATGCCTACCACCGCCACATTCGCATCCTGACATACTAATAAGGGTAACACAAAATTGAGCACATTCAAAATGTGTCATAACTAATTCACACATGTTATAATACAATGGAGAACAAATAATTCACTTCTATAGACATCCCATTTTTTACTGCGCTTAAAGACTGGGGCGCCACAAATTGATCATCCAATGATGAATGTACATGCTTGTCAAATACTTGATTTCCTCAGCAGAAAGCTTCGGATTTGAGTCTCAAAAACCTACAAGCCTTACATCATTTTTGGACCACAACAGCTTTTTTTCAAGCCTGACAACCCAGGGGCCCACAGACCCACTAGTGGTCGGCTGGCCACAAATTAGTGTATGATCGTCCCCTTTAGTGGCTAGCCGGCCAGCCACTTGTGTCAAAAAACCAGATCTTTTTGTCATCTGTGCCAGCTATCTCCACAAGTGGATGCACTGCACCAACTATTTCTGTATGGATATTTTCCAGAGCCTAACATGTTTTTCTATATATATTTGACCCCCTCTCATAAAATTAGGTTAGAAAAATTTGGAGAAGGAAAATTCTTAGAAAATATTTCTCTCTCTCTCTACCTTGCAACCTACACACACCTTGCCTAGACTTTTTAAACAAATTTTTAAGGTCTCTTTTCTGAGGTTCTTGAGCTTGCATCTTAGCTCTTGAGGGTGTGAAATTGGTGGTTTATAATTTAAAGGGTCACTCCTCTTCAAAAGGAACAACTCCAAGCTTCTTTCCCCTATTTAATTACCATCATTATTGCTATTTTTGTACTATTTTCACCTGTGTTTATGGGCTGAAACTTGTGGTTTAAGGCCATTAAAGATAGAGGGGTTGACCACCCTTCTTTGAACCTTGTTTCCTAGGCTTTTACCCTTTTGTTTCCCATCTTTTCATCAACTTTTTTTGAACTTTTTACCACTGATTTTCAAAGGTTTTCAAAGGCTAAAAAAGTGGTTTTGAAGTCCCAAAAATGGAGGGGTTAGCCACCCTTCCTTTGGCTTGTTTACTAGCTTCATTTCTCCATTATTTTAGCTTACTCTTTTAGCTTTTTGTACATTAATTTCAGTACTTTTTTTTAGGTGTTTTAGGATTGTTTTTATGTGTTTACTTCATTTATGCTTTGTATAACATGCTTGTAGTGTAATAGTCCTCATAGGTTTGGTGTTTTAGGCATTAGACACCAACATATTTGAGTTGATAGCATTTATTTTATACTTTTCATACTTGTGTTCACCTCTAATCACCTCTGCACCCCCCTCCCCTATTTTCTTGGCATTTTATTGGTTTTAAGAGTTGCTTCAAAATGAGTATTATTTAAGCTTGAGAAGTGACCTTATGCTTAATGGTTTAATCTCTTCGGAGGTTCATTACCAATGGCATGATCTCTCTCTCATGCCTAAAACAACCCTTGGTTTGACACTCCTCTCCATTGGACTTAATCTTTATTTTTGGACTCAATCGATTAATGAATGGAAAGATAATTAAATGGAGTAATAAAATTGGGACTAAAATAAAGCATGATAATAAAATCAACTTGAGTTCAATCAGACATTAATTGAACCTATGGAGTCTTGAGTCATTTCATACATGTTAGTGATGAAAATGGTTCAAGGTTCCAAGGTCAACCACTTCCCTTGATCAAAGCCATGATAGGGAGAGGTTTTTGTATGTCTTCACCATCATTTCTTGCGATGGTATCCCTTGGTCCATAAGTCATCACGCAATGAGTTTGCATCGATTGATGGCTTGCGCATCAAGCCTACCCCTCCTTTGATCTATTTAATGAAAAGGAGAGGCAGAGTGGACATACATCTCTTGGAAACACTCTGTTTCTGCTCAGTTCCTTTTCTGCTACAACAGAGCAATACCAACAATAATGGTCGGTCGGCCACCTCTTCTGTACGGCCATCCACTTTTACTGGCTAGCTGGTCACCTTTTTTAGCCAAGCAGTGTTCATTTTCCTGCAAAACAGAGCAGAAGCAATGGCAAAACAAAGGCATTCTCTGCAAACATAACAGTTCTAGCAGCAAAACAAAGGCGTTTTCGGAAGGACGATCACATTGGCATGCATGGTTCTTTAACTGCCGCTCGGGTTTAATTAGTGTTAAATTAATTAGCGAGTTACTTCACTAGAATTTGTAATAGCTTAGTTAATTAATCTTGTGTTGTAATTAATTAGTTAAATTTTAATCTGTAATAATTAGCTAGTATAGTAAATTTATTTCATTTGGTTTGTAATAGTTAGTTAATTCGTAGTAATTAGCTAGGACATTTATTCGGACCCTCTTGCATGAGGGAAAACTTGTAATAATGTGTGTATGTCTTCCAACCCCCATTTCTTTCTCCCTTTTATTTACTTGCTTATGATGGATAGTATAGAACATCATGTTTACTTAGCATTTTGCTATGATTTGCATCCATTTGTCTTGCATGCATAAGGTTTGGTTCATCATTCTAACAGCATTGTCATTTATTACTTTCTTGAATAGGTGCGCCACTGCATGCTATCAAAGTGATTTAAATGATATATTAGACAACCGAACCCATTAGTTGCATGTTTTGCATTAGTCATTTCGCATCATTAGGAGCATGCATTTTTCTAATTATTTTATTTCTTTTGACTTGCCTTGGAGTACCAAGTGAGCATTTATTATTGCATGTGTGTGATTGTTGCCATATCAAGCATGTTTTCCATAAAGCTAAGTGCTTAAGTGATATACCTGTTTGGGTGTCTGTGGATGAAGACCAATTGCTTAAATTGGGATAATTTGAGTAATGTACATATGAGATCGCTTTTTCAAGTGGTACATATTCAAAACAATTTTCAAACAAACATAAAATCAAAGCATTCCAATTTTTGCAAATTAGTCTATACTTGTATGTGCCACACAGATAAATTAGCCTAATAATCGGAATAGGAGCATATAATGTAAATAAGAATCACATCATGATTAGTAGAGGCCGATCTTTGATTGGGCTAGTGGGGTGCTCAATTCATGACCTCCCCCTCTCGTACCTAAGTTCCCGAGCCGAGACACTTTGGTGATGACTGATAAGTGGCCTTTGGCATGAGTCTCGGGTTTCCTAAATTTTCCAAAAGCATTTAGGTGGCGACTCTGTAATTTGGCAAAGCAGTCCATTTTAGGCATTTTTTTATTCAAAATCGATTTTCTAAAAGATTTTTCAAATTTTGACTCATTTGTGTTTATTTATTTCATATTGCATTTGTGAAATTAGATTTAGAACAACGGGAGTCCGAACTGTAGGGCTATCGTATCCGAAAGAAGCACGAAAAGCAAGCTACAACTTCACGTAAGCACCAAATCACATTATTCACAAATGAATTTCCTTTCTAGAAAATAACCATTCCGCAATGTTGCCAGAGTTCCTGTTAGAATCAACAGTGATCAAGTGTTCTTCTAACGGGACTTGTAGGAATTCATAGCACAATCAATATCTTAGAAACTAAATCTCTTCCTCACTTAATCACATAAGCATGTTATCACATAGCATACCAAGTATACATCCATTACCTATCTAGTGAGACAAACCCATTGTGGTAATAACCACGTCCCACGAGCCCAAAGTATTCAAACCCGGTAAGCTCTGATATCAAGTTGTAAAGCTCCCAAATTATAACAATAGATATTCTCATAACCCTCAACAGATATACAAATGCTCATAAGATTCAATCATTCATTAAAGGCAATATTACCAAAGCATTCTCTCTTTCATTAATTCCTTTAATGTAGTACAAAGATGACATCACATGAATTAATACATTCATTAACCTTAAGCTTTGAATTTATAGCATGTGATAGATATACATAGAACAAAAGAAGAAAATGAAGTTCTTGCCTTAAGGGCTACATATTTCCAAGACGAAACTTGGTTACAACAAAAGTTGGTCAAGTCCAATACAAATAAAAGCCCAAGGCTTGTATAAAAGATACTTACAACACAAAAAGATAAATGAGCCTTCAGCTACAAGATCCTCCCAAGCTAAGCCCTTGGTGGAGGCATACCATCAGTATTTGAAAATATGTTTCCACATAGGGTGAAATAAAACCCAATAGAGATTACATTAATATACTATATGATACTTAACAAAGTCATACAGTGAATGCACATGAATGAAATTTACCAAAAATGTTACATTTTTCTTTGAACAATGCAGTACCATGTTTATAAATCAATTCATAAACCGATAATTTTTAAATAAAAAATAGGGTAGTGGATACACAATACTAGGAATCTCTAGGTAGATATTTGCCAGTACACTATACAAGCATTAGTAAAGCCATTTTACGGGTACTAACTGGAAGGATCGGCACCTAACTACGCAGGGTTTTGGACTTTCACCAAGGATACATAGGCCAACATAGAAACAACAACCACAAACACACCTCCTAACCGTATTCACCAAGGTATTCACCCATTTTTCTCAAATCGATACATTTTCAATGTGAAAATATGAAACCATTTTCAAATGCAAGACGCATGAGTGAAAGGTTTTAATCAACCTAATTCCCATGTCATTTCTACAACAATCAAAGTTATTCTCTACCGATAGCCTAAATTAGATATCTCCATACAAGAAATAAATTGCAAATAATAGATAGAAATTTCAAAATCTCAATATAGGAATAATAATACATGTTTCATTCCACTTTCCTACTCAATAAGGGACCAACATATCCCCATCATTCACCTCCTTATTCAAAACCAATGATTTCCAAGGTTTCCAACAAAATATCGGTTTTCTTCAAAATTTCATTTAGAAGAGAAATTTTCAAGATTTCAACTCAACTCATCAATACAACCATTTCCACAACATTTCCCATAAACCAATTTGAAAACCCTACTTTTATACTCCCAAAATAAAAAACAAACCATTCCAAGTCAAACCCTAAATATAAGCCACAACTCTCAAAACTTTACTTTTTTCAAGGAACATATAACAAGACTACCATACAAAACACTAATAAATCCCTACTTCAAGGTATGAAGAGAATAGGAATAAATCCCAAAATTTGATGGAGACCAAAACTTGAACTTTTCCGATTAAACGTTCATCCCTACGAGCTCTACCTTTTATCCCAAAGCACCAAGATGGCGAGATTAGTGGATTAGGGTGTATGGAAAGTTTTATGTGAGATTTTAGAGAGAAAGAGAGAAAAAAAATTGGCTAAAGACCTTTTAGAGAGAGAGAGAGAGGGAGAGAAATCAAAAGGTGAAAGTAAAGATCTTTTTTTCCGTACCTTTATATGCGTAGACTGCTCGCGCAACCAAAATATAGCTCAAGCGTCAGAGACACTCGAGTAAAGAAACCAAACTCCTAAAATAACAATCCTATAGAATAGATCGCTCAAGTGAACCAACCATCGCTCAAACAAATAATCCCATATCATAAAGCCCACTTGAGGTAGCAAATTCAAACCCCTTTTCACAAACAAACATGAAATTGAATTGTTCCAATTCTTGCAATTTTAGTCTATACTTGCTTATGAGCATCACATAGTAAAGCTAGCCTAATAAACGGAACAAGAACACATAATGTTTATAAAAGATCATATCATGATTAGTAGAGGTCAATCTTTGATCGGGCGAGCGGGAGTGCTCAATTCATGACCTTCCCCCCTCGTACCCAAGTTCCCGAGCCGAGGCTACTTTGGTGATGATGGACACGTGGCCTTTAGTCAGGGTTTCCTAAATTTCTCCAAAAGTAAAATATTTAGGTGGCGACTCTGTAGCTGGCAAAGCAGTCCAATTTTGGCATTATTTGATTTAAAATCGATTTTCAAAAATGATTTGCCGGATTTGGACTCTTTGGTGTTTATCAGTTTCACATTACACTTGTGAGACTAGATTCAGAACCGTGGGGGTTTGAACTGTGAGGCCTTTCTTTTCAAACCTTCTCAAAATGAGGGCGCAAAAAAGGCGAGCCATAATATGCTCTTGTGCCGGCAATCGAATCAATCTGGTAGGCGAGCCAAGTTTTCCGTCTGTCGGGTTTTTAGTAGCAAGAAGCACTTTCTTGAGGAACAATTCTCCAAGAGCATAATGGCGCAGCTGCACGCGCTGGTTATATGATTTAGTGAGCTGCTGCTTATATCGCGCCATGCACACAAGAGCTCGATCTCGGCGTTCCTCAAGAAATTTAGATCCAAGGCTAACATCATGTCGTTTCGCCTTGTGTCAAAAACCTTTGACTTCAGAGTGGGTAGGCCAATTTCAAGAGGGATGATAGCTTCTATCCCAAAGCACAAGGTGAATGGCATTTCTCTGGTGGACCGCCTCGGAGTGGTATGATGAGCCTACAATACACTGGGCAGCTCTTTAACCCACTTGCCCTTGGCCTTCTCCAATCGTTTCTTAATTCCGTCCAAGATCACTTTATTGGAGGCCTCAGCCTAACTGTTGCTTTATGGGTATGCCTGTGAGAAAAAATAGAGCAGGATACCATATGTGTTACATAGTTCCCGATAGACGCCACAATCGAATTGGGTACCATTGTCGGATAGAAGTGCTCTAGGTATGCCGAATCGGGTTATAATGCTTTTCCACACAAAGCGTTTAACATTGAAATCTCATATATGTGCTAGTGATTCTGCTTCAACCCATTTCGTGAAATAGTTAGTTGCAACGATCAAGAATCGTTTGTTTCCCAAAGCTCGCGGTAGTGGTCCGACGATGTCAAGGCCCTATTGAGCAAACAGCCAAAGACTAGTAATGAAATTTAATTCTTCGGCGAGCAGATGAGTTAATGGGGAGAACTTCTAGCATTTTTCACACTTCTTTACGTAGTTCTCGGTATCAGTACGCATGGTCGGCCAATAATATCCCTGTGTTACAGCTCGGTGGGCCAATGAGCGCCCTCCAGAATGGGCACTGTAACTACCTTCGTGTATTTCAGCCAAGAAGTCCTCAACTCTGTCTAGATGAACACATTCCAAATATGGTGTGACTTTCGAGTTCTGTCAAAGAGGGGCAACTATAGAAACCTCATTTTTGACCGCTCTTAAGACTTGGGCACTATTGATGGTTTACTTGGTAGAGAAAGGTGTGCAGGGCAAAGGTTCAGTTTCTTCGGCAAGGAGAGAGTCAAATCCCAACTTCATAACCCTTTTGGACCAAAATAATCTTGATCAAAAAATTTTAGACCTTCAAACCCTCTCTTTCAAAATGTTTTGAAAATAAAGTTCCTTCAATGTTCCGACGCTCGCATTTCGTTAAATGTTGCGCTTTTCGGTAAACCGAGCAAGGACAAAGTGGAAACGAATGAAAGAGAGATAAAATCTTTGAAAAATCTTTCAAAACACTTTGTTTATGGGTTTGGATTTGAATAAAAGAGGAAAGGAGAGAAGAAAACTGGTTTGGGCGAAGTTCGACATGAATCCGGATAGGACCAAAACTGCGCGGCTTCACCAAAACAGGCATAACTTTTTGTACAGTTTGAATTTTGATGCAAGGCTGCTACCATTGGAAAGATTACTTCCGGGGATTCAATTTGGACACAAGAATGACTTAAAAAGGAGTCCATATGAAGGAGTTATACCCATTTGAAGTTGGACCTGGAGAGCAGAATTTTCCTACCGACCAAAAAAGGTAGCTGGCCGACCAGAAAAAGTGGTCGGCCTACCAAAAAAGTGGCTACCAGGTCCCAAACTTAGATTTTTTGAAGATATTTTCTCTCCAGCTGTTCTCCACAACCTCCAGCTATCCCAAAAACAAGATATTTCGAACCAACTCTTGCTTTTTGATATATATGAGCCATATCTCCCGTTTTGCAAAAGAACTTCTTGGGCAAGTTTGGGAGCCTCTCTCTCTAAAAACTCCTCTCTCTCTAGAATTTTCAAACAAAAACCGCTGCCTCTCTCTCTAGAGCCTCTCTCCATTGCCCTTTTGTGCATAGAAGTCCATAGAAGTAGAGAAATACTTCTTGTTTGCATATACTTCCTTCATCAAAGTTGATCACCATTGGCTTGAGGTCCCTTGGAACCTATTTTTGGGCTGATTGAAGGTTGTTTGGCTTAGAAAAGTGATTGTTTTTCTGCTGTCCTTCAAGGTTCTTCAAGGGTGAGAAACTACCCTCTTTATTCCCCATTTTTTCACAAGCTTTTAGCCTATCTTTCATGCTGTTTTGAGCTTAACTTATAATTGATAAAAGTTTTGATTTTGCATGCTTTTGATCTTTGTTTAAGATCACTTTTGTGTTTGGGGTTGTTTACCCCCTCCTAGGCCTTGTTTGGCCTCATTTTTGTGACTTTTTTGTGAGCTTCGGGACCACCTTGTATTGGCCTTCTCACCACTGAAATCCAGAGGAATTTCAGTGGTGGGGATGGTGTTTTGAGGTCCTAAGAAGGAGAGGGCCATCCCCTCTCCTTGTTGTCTTCAATACTTGTCATATTTGCCTCACATGTGAGCACCTTTGTTAAGTTCATGTTGGCCATGTCTTAGCTGGTATTTGTGATTATTTTTCTGTCATATGCCACTATTTTTGCCTATCTTGTTCATTCCATGCTTGGTTTATACACTCATAGTGTAAATTTTGCAAACTAGTCTTGTATGCTTTATGTTTGAGCATGTCCTTCTAGCTCATGTTGACCTCATTTCAGTGGGTTTTTGGGGTTTTTTTAGCATGTCATAACTCCGTCTAGATTTGGTTTAATAGCCCCTTACATACACCATGCACTTGTAGTGCATTTCCATGAAATTTCCCTAACACGCTTTGTGCTTTGAGTCTTATTTTTAGCATGATTTTGGCTTGACCCAAAGAGGATTTTAGCCTTGTTTTACCATGCTTAAGGTCTGTTTGTTGTTGTTTTGGTCATGCTTGCATTGTTTTGTATAGCCATGGTTCAACCTAGCTTGTTGGCTTTGAATGTCCAAGTCATTAGTATGCATTGCTAGGACTATTCTTCTAAGTTGGCATCATTACATATGATATATCAGTGCATATTTCATGGTCATACACTTGCATTTGTCACTCTTTCATTGCTTTGAAGAGTTGTTGTTTTGTGTTTCAAGAATGGACCATTGTGCATGCCTTTATGCTTAGGCCTTTAGGATGCCATCTCAGTGGGTTTTTGGGCTTATTTTGACATGCCATAACTCTGATTTTCATTGGTTAAGCCATGCCATGTTTGGTTGTAGTAGGTGTAGTGTAGCACCCCTTTGTTGGCCTTGCATGCCTCATGTTTTGTGCTCACCTTTCTAGCATGTTTTGGCCACATTCCATGCATGTTCTAGCCTTGTTTTGGTCTACCTTGGGACTGTTTTGGTTCACCTTGGCCCTTTGGGACTTGGTTGATATGGCCTTGGTACAAGCTCCTTGGCTAGCTTTGAGCTTTAAGTCCATTAGCATGCTATGCTTATCCTATGTGCATGATTTGGCATCACTCTTGACATGATTTCAGAGCTTATTGCATCGTCATATTCTCATTTTTATCCCATCTTGCTCATGTTTGAAGATTGTGCATTGTGGTCTAGCTTATGAACCAATGTATGTGCATGCATGCCTCCCTTTTTGGTCCCTTGATTTGGGTGTTTTGGCCACTGATTTGGGTGTGGCTGAGGCCCATCCATTTTGGTTTAAGTCCATTTTGCATTGCGCATGCCATGTAGTTCGTCGCATTGAGTATGCTATTTGACATTCACATTGTGTATGCTAGTCGCATTTTGTCATATTGTTGCATGCTTATGTTGTCTTGCATTGAGTATGTGTGCATTAGCATTATGCATTGTGCATGCCATTAGCCTTGTTAGGTTGTTCATGTTGCATTCCATATCGGCATTGTGTATGCTATCATGTCCCTTGCATATTTGCATGCTTACGTTGCATTGCATGTTTGCACGCCTGAGCCGCATTGAGTATGCCATCTTATTGCATGATTGATCATTGCATTGTGCATGCCTTGTTCATCTCATTGTGTATATTAGTTCCATGTGCATTGTGTATGCTAGTGTCATGAGCATTGTGCATGCCATGTAGCTTATAGCATTATGTATGCTAGTTGCATGTTTGCATGCTATCCCTTGCGTGTTTGCATCACTTAGTTGCATTGCATTAGGATTGCATGCTAGAGTTGCATTTGTGCATGCCATGTTTGTTGCATTGTGTTTGGGATAGGAGTTAGTCTGAACACGAAAAACAAGGGACGTCTCGTACTCAAAGTGAGGAAATGTGCCTCGATTCCCAATCGCTGACACTCTTGACCACCCATGACAGAGTTGTTGGCTTTAGGTGCTTGTATGTGCATTCATTTCACATTAAGTCGTGCAATTCGACTCCTCGGCCATCATGCATCGAGATGCGTGATTGGTGGCCCGAGGGTCAAGGACTACACTCCCTTGAGTATTGCAATGATGGGGAGAGTGGTCATGCACACACGTGTTGCGAATACTTTACCATCCCTCTCTCTTGCCTCGCTGCGTAAAACCGAAAACCAAGTAAACCGGCGGTCAACCGACCAAGTTTAGTGGCTAGCCGATCACTTTTTCTGGTTTTTCACCACAAAAGTGGTCAGCAGGTGGTCTCCAAGGCCAATAGCTGGTCGACCTTCCCACGATTCCTGGTGGAGCTTTATACGGAGCTTTGTGCAGTGTTCTGAGGTCAATTGCAAACAGAGGCAAGTCGGGGCGTCGCGAGGGATTTCCGAACAAAGCAACTCGACCATGCATGCATCCTTTGTCATCCAAAGTAGAGCTGAGGCAGCCTATTTCATTTAGTTTACATGCTTATTTAAATTGCTTACTTAGTTAATTTGTGGATTAATTAGAGTCGTGTAATAATTAGCTGCAGCTTGTTATTCATTTTGTTGTGTAATAACTAGTTTAATTAGATTAGCTTAGATTAGTTAGTTGGTTCTGTATTATTTATTCGGACCCTCCGTCGAGAGGGCCAACTGTTGTAATGAGTGTGCGTGTGTGTGATGCA
Source organism: Camellia lanceoleosa (assembly GCA_025200525.1). NCBI lineage: Eukaryota > Viridiplantae > Streptophyta > Magnoliopsida > Ericales > Theaceae > Camellia > Camellia lanceoleosa. The sequence goes on from CM045763.1 coordinate 139,288,961, forward strand.
TGTCTTCCAATTCCCATTTCTTTCTCCCTTTTATTTACTAGCTTACGATGGTTAGTTTTAGGGCATGTTTCAATTAGCATCCTTATGCTCGCATGTTTGTATACATTCATCTGTCTTGCATGCACTGGGCTCGGCGCATCATACTAACTGTATTGTATTTCAATTCCGAGTTGAATACATGTTATCTGTAGCATCTCATATGCTATCTTAGAATAGCCGAGCCTATCTTAGTTGCATTTTGCATGTGTTGCATTAGCCATCTTAAAATGAACTAGGATCATGCATTGATTACTAACTAGTTTCTGTTTTGGCTTGGAGTACTCGGTAAGTGTTTATGCTTTAGCATCCTTGCATGTGTGTGAGTGACTACCATGATAGCATGCTTGCCATGAGGCTAACTGCTTATGTGATATACCTGCCGGAATGCCTGTGGGTGAAGGTTGGATTATTTAAATTGGAACAATTCATCGATTGCGAGCTTTAAGCCCACTTGAGAGTGGCAAATCACCATGTTTTCTAAGCTTACTTGAGGGTGGCAAAATCCGCATTTTAGCCTACTTGCCAGTAGCAAACCGTTTCCAAAAACGAACATGAGATGTTTTGTTCCAACTTAGACGATCCAGTCTATACTTGTATGTTGTGCGCATCACGTAGCAATTCTAGGCTAATAAACCGAAATAAGAGCACATATGTTTTCAAAAACAAGATATCATGTTTAGTAGTGGCCGATCTTTGATCGGGCGAGTGGGGGTGCTCATTGCATGACCTTCCCTAATCGTACCCAAGTTCCCGAGCCGAGGCAACTTTGGTGATGACGGACACGTGGCCTTAGGCATCAGTCAGGGTTTCCTAAATTCCCCCAAAATAAAATATTTAGGTGGCGACTCTGTATCTGGCAAAGCAGTCCATGTTTGGCACTTCTTTCTAAAAATCAGTTTTTCAAAATGATTTGCCAGATTTGGACTCTTTGGTGATTTATCAACCTCGCATTGCACTTTGCGGGATTAGATTCAGAACCGTGACATTTGAGTCCAAACTGTAGTAAGCCCAATGAACAAAACGGGATTTTTCTCAGGACGTTCAGGCGCGTCTACAGGCCTTGAGATAGATTTTTTGTAAAGTTTTCCCTGGGGATCTAGGTAATATCAGTGGGCTTTATTCCGCAACTTATGGGCTTCTTTCTTGTCTGTTAGCAGCTGTTTTGAGGAAAGAAATGCGGTGATGGGATCCATCCAACTCGATCCTGAGTCAATGGTGTTGACCCGAACAGGTTCGAGGGAATTGATACTCAACTCTGGGATGAATCCCACTTCGATGGTTCGTTTGATTTCTGAGTTAATGGAAAAAACCAAGAAAGCAAAGGCATCCGCATGTGTCTTCTAATCTCGGGTTATCTGATTCAGCTCGTGGTGGTCGAACTTCATGAGTAAGGAATTCGTTGTTTTCATATAGGCTGCCATTCGATCATTCTTAGCTGCATATTCTCCTTTCAACTGGTTGATGACTAATTTTGAGTCACAAAAAACCTGTAATCGTTTGGCACCTAGGTGAAACGCGTTACAGAGGCCAATTAGCAATGCTTCGTATTCGGCCTCGTTATTTGATGCATCGAAACCCAGTTTGACTGCCTGTTCAATTATTACCCCTTTGGGGGTCATGATTACTACACCTGCCCCGCTGCCACATTGGTTGGATGATCTATCACAATACATCTACTAAATGTCTCCAAAATACATTCTCCAGTTTGGTTGAGGTTGAGGGGCGAGTTAGTCAGACTTGAAGTCGGCGTGGCATCTTATGAACTCGGCTACAAAGTCGGCCAACACCTTTCCCTTGATGCCCGTTTTAGGCAAAAATTGGATGTTATACTGGCTGAGTTCCAAAGCCCATTTAGAGACTCGCCCTGATGCTTCCGCACTACGGAGCGCTGCTCGGAGAGGATAGTCCATTAGTACCCCTATGGTATGAGCCTGAAAATAGTGCATCAGCTTTCTGATAGCCACCACAAGAGCCAAAATGAGCTTTTCTAGTGGTAGGTATCGTGTTTCGGCATCAACCATCGCCTTGTTTACATAGTAGATTTGTCGCTATTCCCCGAGTTCCTCCTTTAATAACACGGTGCTAACAGCCCAATAGGATACCGCTAGATATAAGATGAGCGGATCACCTAGAGATGGGGTTGCCAAGAGTGGCACTGAACAGAGATATGTTTTCAAGCCGTATAGCGTGGTCTGGCACTTGAGGGTCCACTGAAATGCTTTAACCTGCCAAAATGTGTGAAAAAATAGTCGGTAGCATTCCAAGGAACAGCTGATAAACCTATTGAGAGCAGCAGCCATTCCCATCAACTTCTGAACTTCTTTGGCCGACTGAGGTAAGCTAAGTTCTATAATGGCCATGATTTTCCCTTGGTTGGCCTCTATTCCACGATGGTTCATGATATAGCCGAAATCCAATGTCGAATGCACACTTCGAGGTATTGAGTTTCATTTTGTACTTTCAGAGAATGCCGAAGGTCACGGCTAAGTCGGCTAGATGAGCATGTTTTTCCTTGGATTTCACCACCATATCATCAACGTATACTTCCATGGTGTGGCCAAGTTGTTCTGTAAACGTAGTGGTGACTAACCTCTGGTACATTGCCCCTGCATTCTTCAATCCGAACGACATGACCTTGTAGTAACAGGTTCCCCGTGGAGTGAGGAATGCGGTCTTTTCCTAGTCCTCCAGATACATGGTAATTTGGGGGTAACCCCGGTAAGCATCCAAGAAACTCATGCGTTGATGGTGCGCAGTTATGTCCACAAGTTGGTCGATTCGGAAAAGAGGAAAGTAATCCTTGCGGCAGGCCCTGATTAAGTCCGTGAAGTCCACACAAACACACCAGGATCCGTTTTTCTTCTTGAAAACCACGGTATTGGACAATCACGTGGGATAAGTTACTGCACGAATTTCCCCAGCTTCCAACAGCCTGTCGATTTTTTCGACAACGGCCGAAGTATGCTCCATGGCCGGCTGTCAACTTTTCTGAATGATTGGTTTAACCTTTAGGTCAACGTTTAAACGGTGTTGCGCTACGCTCAGATCCACCCTGGCATCTTATACGGTGTTTAGGCAAATATGTCGATGTTGCCGAGTAAGAAGGAAACTAACTCTTGTCATTCAGTTGCGTTTAAGGAGGTGCTAATCATGAAGAACTTGTCAGGTTCCCCTTTGATTCTGAACCAATCGAGGTCTTTGGTTGCCTTATCACCGGGGGGTTTTCCAACATCCTCAACGACTTCTCGACCTGGAACTTCAATCGAGTTCACTTCCAATTCCTTCGGCTTCTTTGCCGAAGCAATAAGGTAGCATGCCTTTGCCGATTTTTGAGAACCTCGAATTTGCTCAATGCTATGTTGCATTGGAAAGCGGAGTAACTTATGGTAGGTACTCGGTATAGCCTGCATTGTGTGCAACCAGGTTCTCTCTATGATTAGATTATATGGGGATGGAAGTTTGATGACCAAAAACTCCACATCGACTGATTTGGTACCTGCACATATTGCAAGTGTGATCTTGCCCAAAGGGTACTCGGGGTTGGCGTTGAAGCCGAACAAGGGATATTCGGCCGGTAGCAAGTCCAAATTGGTGAAACTGAGTTTAATAAATGTCTTGTGATACATTATCTCTGAGGTGCTCCCCTGATCAATCAGAACGTGTTCGACGACGAATCTGTGTATACGCAACTCGATGACAAGGGCATCATCGTAGAGGAGCGTTGCCCTGTCAAGATCGACGTCATCAAAGCTGATTGTGCCGGTTTCATGAGGTCATTTGGCTGGTGTGAACAGCTTGGATGGGCTAGGTTGTAGCTAGATCATATGTACCTGAGTTGGCGGCGATAGACTATATATCATGTGAATTACACCAAGTGGAGGTGAATCCGAGCGTAGAGCTACCGTGTTTGGTGGATTGTCCTTACAAACATGTTGTGCCAGTCGGCCATCTTGCACCAACTCCTCTAGATAGCCCATTAGTGCATAACAGCTATTAGTCTCGTGGCCATGGTCCTTGTGATATTCACACCGTCTATCCCTCCGACTAGTGTCAGAGGGTCTAATCATCTTGGACGGCCACTTAAAGAACGATAGATGTTGGACTTTGGGTAGGATCTTACTAATCGGCGTATACTTTTTGTCCGAACGTCTGGGGCACCTTCTATCCACTTGATACTGCTCGTTCGAACGACGAGAACACTACTCGCTTGATCGGCCCCGGCCCCGAGGTTCAAGGCTCCTTGGTGTTACGGTGCTTATCAACTACACTGGACCAGATGGTGCCGACTTCATGACTTTCTGTCCGGCCTTGACACGAATGGCATCGTCTTCCACCTTGTAATACTTCTCAACTTTCTTCATTAGTGCCCAGACTGTTTTGGAAGGCTGTCTGGTTAACGAGCTTCTAAGAGGACTATCGGGGTATGATCCCATTTTAAAGGCGGTGATAGCTATGGAGTCATTACAGGCATCATCTACCAAGTTGAAACATTTCCAATAGCGCGCCAAATATTCACAAAGGGTCTCTTTTGGTTTAATTTGCATTGCCCGGAGAGAATTAGATTGTTTTGGCTGGACCTTGTTGGTGATGAATCTTGCCCTGAAGGATTTTTGGAGCTGATAAAAGATTTTTACTGAGGTTAGCTCATTTATAATACCATCTGACGGCCAATGGTCCCAGGCTGCTCGGAAACATTCAACATATGAGTACATCATCATTAGCATGCAATGTCATCGCTTGTTTGTAATGACAAATGTGATCTATAAGGTCTGACTTACCGTCATACAGGGTGAACGTTGATGCTTTAAACTTTTTAGGCAGTGCAGCCCTTGCAATGCGTCGTATGAAAGCATGTTTATCCTTTTCATCTGAACCACCATCTCCTTTTCCTCCCCTATGCTGTACATACGGTCTTCCCTCGGATAAGCTGGAGATGTCAACTCACCCCTTCTTCCTAGGTTCTTGAGATGACGAGTTGGAAGCACTGCTACTCTCATGTTTCTGATGCCGACGCCGTCCATCATCCTGCTTCTTCTCTGGCGACTGACCCCAGTCATAATGTGGTGCGGTTTGTTAGGATTTGGCTAACTCAAGGGTCAACTCCTTACGTAAACGTTCGTTATCAGCTGCCATATCTTTCAAACGTTGATTGTTTCATTTTACTTGATCCATGATTGTCTACATGGTTTCCTGCATCGAGGTTGAAGGCAAAGTTTGAGCCATTGGGTCGAAGTTCAGGGCCCTTTGTGCAGTGATATTCTCCAGACCAAGCATGGTTCTTGGTGTAACATCATCAACAACGAGCGAAGGATCATCTGTTACATCTTCCATGAACACGCTTGAGTATTTCCACAGACGGTGCCAGTTATGGTGATGAGGTTTGGAAATACCCTTTGGCTCAAGCAGACTTTCTTGATCCTCGAGTTGGTACCTGAAATAGGGATGAACACTCTGGTCGGAGGTGCCGGAATTAGCACTCCAACAGACAAGTTAGTATTCTCTTAGGTTTTTCCTAAATCACAAGTTATCACTTTTTTCTTGCGTACCTCTTCTTTGGATGATGCTCCTCCTTTTTATATTACTCTCTAGGGGCCCCCTTTCTATTATGGACACTCTGCCCTCACAGTTGGGCCCCCAGTCATTCCATAGGATCCGTGGCCTATTCGGCCCGACAGCTAGGTTCTAGGCGGCCACGGCCCTACTCTTCACCATCTTCTTGGCAATCTTGAGGGTAAAGCCCAATATGAGCTGACTTATATACGGCTCATATTAAACTTGGCCCCCACAAAAACCTATGCCGCCAATATCTTTACATTGTGCTAGTGAAGCAATTCTATCACGGGCCTATAGCCATGTCTATAATGAAAAGTCCAGGTATATAGGACTGATACATAGTTGTGTCAGGCAGTTAAACACAGAAGGTGTGATTACCATTAGTTATGTAAAGTCAAGTGAAAATTTGGTTGATCCCTTAACAAAAGGACTTGTAAGGGATTTGGTATGGAAAACATCAAAGGGGGTGGTCTTAAGTGCACTTAACATAATCACTCCTGGTAGAAACTCGTCTCAACGCTTAAAGAAACATCAAGTTTTGAGTTCAATGAGCCCAAGTACACCATATGTCGTGATTGCAAACACTTAGTTTTTATTTCATTTTCATCCCAAGGTTGAAGTGCTTGGTACCTATAATGTGAAAAGAAGAGGAAGAGTTACCAAACTCTTAATAAGCTTGCAACTAGGTTGTTAGAGTACTATAAATTACAGGGGTACTCACAGTAAGCTTACCTATATGAGTGTAGGAGGTGGTGCCACTTCCTATGAGTCCAAGGGCTTGACTCTAGAGCACTTATAAAACAGGATATAGACACAAGGCCAAGCCACATATCGGTTTGTTTGAATACTTGAGGTAACATGTACTGTACGTGAGACATGTTCGGTTAGTCGTATAAGATCGCTAGTTCAAAGAGAAGTCTACTATGTCAACTTGACTAACTTTGAGATGTCTTCACTAAGTGAATGATTCAAATCGTATGATATCTTCACCTATGCATAAGGCTACCAAGTAAACCAACAGTCTTCATCTTGCATTTTGAAAATGATAGGGGAATGTTAGGGAATTTTCAAAATGATTTTCAAAATTTGTAGTTTAGTTTTTGGGTGTTGTCAAAACCTTCCTTGTTTTTCTTTGGAAAGCTTCAAATAAGCTTAGGGACTTTGTCCCACATTGGAAAGAGAGCAAAACATGGAACACTTAATAAAGTGCTACATGAAATATTCTTTTGAATATGGAATTATGGGATGGAAGGTAGTGTGCATGCACTCACATCGCAAGGATGGTGCTTCGCACCATACGCATACGCATACTCGCGCGCGCGTGTGCATGGCGTGGGCAATGGGTTGTGTGGCATTTGATAGCGCACTTTGCACATAGCACGAACTCATCGACACAAGGGGCCATAAGGGCGCTTTCCTATTTGCCCCGAAAGGTTAGAGCGATGACGTGGATCTAATGTGGCATGGGTGACATGGAATACAGTCAGCTCCACATAGCAATGATGTGGCGTCCGTTGGCAATAAGTCAACCAACCAATCGAACGGTTGCATATCTGATCTGGAGCGGTTTGATCATAGCCGTTGATTAGAGATGTGCGCAATCGTACGGATGAGATAGAACTCAATCGTGATCAAGTAAGATTAGTCAATGCATCTATTCGGTGTAAGAATGATCTACACCATAGAACGTCGATCCAACGTCAAATTTGATCGGATGCGATCAAGGACCATTCGATCAGATGCATCAAGGCCTGTAAATAGGCTGCGAAATCATCCATTTCAATTTATCCAAAAATTCAGAAAGAATTCCTGCAATTCTCTCTCTCTCTCTCTCTCTCTCTCTCTCTTGCCCTCTTGATTTAAATTTTTCGATCAAGAGTTTCTTAAGCAAGTTTTTGTTTTTCTTACTAGTAATTATATTCTGCAGACTTGATTATCAGTGCCTTGGTTTTCTTGATTATATCAAAAATATTTTGATCTACTGTCGTCAATGCAGACATCGGTAGACTTGATCTTTAGATCAGCCTCTATTGTATCCTGGAGGCAAATTTATTGTAACCCCATGCACACCTTTTCATGGGTGCAAATATTATCTTTAGGAAAGCGACTAGGTAACGCAACTTGAAGCACCAAATTTCTGCTCTATAAAGACAAGATCATCGCCAAGTTTTGAAGACCCGAAGACCACCAACTGAAGAATTCAAGAGAAATTGTTCCAACAAAACCCACAAAAGTAAACGACCAATATTGTAACAAAAACCACATCACATACATATATAAATCGGAGATTTACAAAACCCACATTCAACAATCCTCATGTCTCATATTCAACTAATTTTCACCCATAACCACATTCAACATATTTTACCAATATTCAGATTACCCAAACCCACCAACAATCCACAACCTAATTACTCACTTTAACATAAACAAATCAAAATCACTTTATTCCCAAATACCCACATTAGCTCAACATTAACAATATCCAAAAAAAACACATGCCAACACAATAGATCAATGTGGAACTATGTAACTCATTACGAATTAAAAAATCAATCCCAACACAACAAATCCACAAAAAATTAATGAAAAATATTTTAACAAAAAACACATCACATACATGTATAAATAAAAAATTCACAAAATCCACATTCACTGCAGTTGGTGTATTTTGCACATCACTATGGAACATGCAAATCCTAGTATGAAATTCACACCAAGAACATACAAACCCTAGTATGAAATTCACACCAAAGTTTCACACAACTATTTGAACAAAAACTTATTTTTTCGTCCCATTGTCATTGTTTTCACTTCCAAATGTAACACGAAGTCTCGAAAAAGTAGCAACTCCGACTACAATCAACCACTGGAGATCATATTTTTGCTACCGAAATAGGATGTGTTAGAACAAAAATGTGGAATCACGATGTAGGGTTTGGGAATACAAATTTGAACACAAATTTAATTGCATTAGTTAATGTAAATATTTTGACAACATATTATGGAATTTTTTTTATATTTTGTTTACCTTGATATCTAGCCCCTAAATTATGTAGGGAATCATTCAAATTTAGGTGTAGCTCAAAATTATACTTATTAGAAGGTAAATGGGTTGGAAAGATATAACAAATGGTTGGGTTAGGACCATAGTTTCCTATGCAAAAGTATTAGTCTTTAAAATTGGGGAAATGGACAAATAGATTAGGTCATCCAATATGAAAAATCTAAAATCCCCGAGATACTGATTTGTGATTATTTATCAATTTTAACTAGTAAATAGCAATCACAATCAAAGAAAAATCGATGCAACGATTTTAACGTGAAAAAATTACAATTGGAGAGCCTCCAATCTCCAATTGTGATATAAAATTATAATAAAATAAAATAAAATAAAAAAAAAAACCACAGGCTAAAGCCATAAAATAATCCACTAAGAAAACAAAAAGGAATTACACAAGTATACTCTCAATTACCTAGCGAATCCACGCCCAAATTGAACCGACCCCAATGTGCCTCTTTTACCACCGTCTTCATCTCGGAATTGTCTTGTCCAACGTTAAATCCATAATGTTGATATCGAATCCACAACGATGAGCCACTCCGGAATCCACCAAAGCTTCAGGCCCAAATTTCACGGAATCCACCGAAGAACAACTCTCTCCTTTTTGAATAAAACAAAATAAACAAATCCTTTGATATAATCTACTCAATTCATGATATAAACTCTCACAAATATAAAAGGAAACAAGCAAAGAAACTCCAAATGAAAACCCTAATATTCAAGGAGAATATTAGGAAATCGTATCCTAGAAACTAAATTAATCGCAGATTTATAGAAAACATAATTGCGATCTCCACTCGAGCGCAGGAATGGACACTCAAGCGGTTTGACTAAAATGCGTGTTTCAGAACAAAGATCTACGGTCAAGCGCAGGAAAGGCCGCTCGAGCGTAAAAATACAACTCCCAATACTTTTGCAGGCGAGTGAAACTTCAGAAAAGATTGCATCTTCACTCGAGCGCACAATCGTGGTCAAACAACTTCAACTGCAATTTTGCTTTTTCCTTCGAGGGCACTACCCCTTGACCCCCACGAGCTGACCGAGTAGCTCGATCCCTGACATAAACAGCAAAGTGGCAAACATGATAGGATTAAGATCACAAACTCCTCTGTATAGGCACAATTCGGGTTAAATTCGCATCTAAATACTCATAGCCTCATTGAAATAAAAGATCTAATAAAATTACAACTGAAAGGAGTTTTGTCAAACGAGATTGTCAATTACAAAAGCCTAACACAATAAATAGTTAGTTTGGGATCATTTAGTAGGTAAATAGTGTCTAGTTGAAATTTAAAAAAAAAAAAAAAAAGAGTGGGTAAAAGCATCATTAAATCCCTATAAAAACAAGATAATAAAAAAAATTAAAAAAAAGTGTAAAGATTAAAATGAAAATACAAAAAAAAAAAAAAAAAAAATTGAATTAAGGGCCAACTGAGTTAAATATGGTAAAAGGGATGAGTTTGGGTTACAGAGTCTAATCCATATCGAGATTAGACCCATTCAATTCTTACCAACATATTAATTGGGCGGATTTAGACTCTCCTTTCAACCCATAACCCACATTGACCCATCCCAAAACCATTAGTTGACACACACATGAACCTTACAACTAACAAGTATAATTCTTACCAACATATTAATTGGGCGGATTTAGACTCTCCTTTCAACCCATAACCCACATTGACCCATCCCAAAACCATTAGTTGACACACATATAAACCTTACAACTAACAAGTACAATCCCTAATAATTAAAAAAACAAAGCCAAAAAATAAAAATAAATAAAAACACAAATATATATGTCTAAGATGCACATTACTCTGTCGAACAATCCGTTAGGCTTATAGGAAAAAATTCTCTTATACTGTGTTTGGTTAGAAAATTTAAAAAAAGATTTGAAAAGGAAAAGAGAAAAGGTATGTGACATTTAAGTATATTTTATTTACATTTTAACTACATTTTCTATTTCTCTTTCCAAATTTCCCCTCAAATCTTCCAACCAAACACAGCATTGCTAAGTACATAGCCAACCAAGAAGTTCATTTGTAGCACATTACCAAAAATTGCAATATTATTTGCTGGTGCAAAAGCAAAGCACACGTACCTCTGCACCGTACTTTACTTCATATCAGAAGGTTAGCAAAGTGACAAATAAAGGGCCAGTGGTTATTAAATTCTCTCATGGCATGGGATTTCCATGTTAATAATTACACAACTATATACCCATATTATCAATTACCAAAATATTATCAAAGTCAAATTTAATATAAAATAATTTAATGGTAAGACAAGATATAATTCAACGCATATGTATATATATATATCAAATTATGAACACCGATTGACTACCACATCATCCCCTCAAACTTCTAATCAATCATCTACTCGATCATCACTCTCTAGATCTCTATTTTTCCTTTCTTTCTTCTGGCCGACCCTTACGCTTTCACGCTCTAACTCTCACATGGGGTCATGAAGTATCCTCTCCCCTTTTATCAAATGGATTTTATTTTTATCAAAAATAAAAAAAATTAAATAATAAAGTGAATAAGACTTAAACCTAAAATCATTAGTTTGATAAATAACAACTTGACCACATAACACTACATTTTTTTAATTTAAAATCAAATTTTATAATTAATAGCACACTCATATGATGACACACACTCACTAGTGTATATATATACACCTTCAAAAGATATGTATTCTATGCACTTTATAACTAAAGAAGAAAATGGCATAACTCTATATTTTTTGAGTCATTATTAAAATATATTTATATATATAATCATAACTAAATACCACATGAGACATAACCAACGATCTCATGAGTCATAACTAAAATATTATTATAACTAAAGAAGAAAATTGATCATAATTTTAAAAAATAAATAAATGGCATAAGTAGGAGTGTATATGACATACTCCTTTCAAATGGTGTTACATTAAAATTTCCCTATATACACATCTAAGACTACACAAATATAGGAAAATGCTTGAGACACACAAAATATTTGCACAATTGTGCTCACAATGATATAGTATCATATATATCAACTTTTTATTTATTACACATACAATCATGTAGTGTCTCACTCCCTTGCCACATCATTGTAAGTGACTTTTGTTCGGAAAAAGCTATGTACTAATATAATTTAATTAATAAAATGATTAAGAGATTTATGATAAATAAAATATGAAAGCAATTAGTAAATTCATAAAGAGTAAGAAAGAATTGGCCTCTGAGATTGAGAGGCGTGTAGTCACTGCCCTAAAGCCGTTGTTCCTTCCCACGTGAAGGTACAACCGGAGTGCAACGGCTCCAAGATACAACCCAAGCGATCACAACCTTCCTCATCTAATGTTCATGTCCACTAGGAGGATATGAACGGGTCACGGACCATAGTTGCCCAGAAATACATAAAATAGATAAAGTACTCTTATGTTAAAACTCAATATCACATATACATATGTCTTCTTACGATTTTTATCCATCCTCCATCTTTAGAAAACACAAGAATATATATAAGTGAAAATCTCATAACATTTAATCATTACATAATTATAATAATAAAACTTAATAATATCTTTGTAACCGAAATATTTAAAACCAATATTAATGTTCATAACGGTCAAACAAATTAAATAGAAATAATTAATTTTATTTTTATTAAAATTCCAACATTCCCCCACTTTTGATAAAAATAAAATTTTTAATACTACCATAATGTTTATATTATACCCCCACAATTTAAAACTTTATACTCAAAACAATATAAATATATATAAGGGCAACTACACACTGCGCAATAGGTGTGGGAGCCTTCCGGGTTTGAACCACACTTAGTGTTGACAATTTTCATCTGAAGGATCATAGTAAAATATATCTTGAACTGGACCCTTTGAGCTAGAGTTCAACTTGTCACACACAAAGCATTGGTATTAGACATCAGTTCGCGAGTTAGTGCTCTTAAAGGCCATGCACTAGATCTTGATTTTCATGGAGTTATAAGAGACTAGCCCAAGTCTCCAAGTCGCGGCCTCATGACAACTCCCACTTAGTAGAACCCTCCAAAGGTACAGTGACAAAATGTACCTTGCAGGGGATTGCCTGCCTTGGATTCATTTAGGGTAAAACCCTTCTTAACCAGTCACTTCTTCAGCACTACTGTCGTAGGGATGAGTAAAAGATCAACCTAGATATGGTGTCTCCTAAAAAATGAGTGCTAGAATCAAGTCACGCTATATGGATTGTTTTTACCCATTGAACTTCCTTCATGGGATCTCCAATCACATAATATGGGTTACCTCCCTGGGTGACTTCCTCATAGGCTTACACTCATCACCCTCGACAAATAATAGATCTAGCCTCCACGCTAGTCTAGAGGAAAAATTCATCTTCTGGCTTCTCAAGCCTAACTGTTGATCAACAATGTACTTCTTCATCTCATGGAGTATATAATTATTAAGCCTTTTCCATTATAGCATTCCTATACATATCTTTATACACCTATAAAATTTTCAAACACACTTCTCCAATAAACAATGTTAATATAGCCTCTCAAATACCAATTATACTCATATACAACACATTGACAACATATATAATCATCATGCCATTCAATTATCAAATCAAAACCTTATTAAGTTTTATGAATTTCTCTTCTAATTCATGACCTATGAATAAAGAATTTATTTTCAAATTACACCGAATTAGATAGACACAACTTCTCACAATTATGAGATATAATTCAGCCACAACAAACATTCAAATTTGTTTTGACCAAAATTTAAAAAAAGTAAAATTAAATATAGGTCCTAATTTTTAAATAATATACATATAAGGATTCTTCAAAACACAGATATTAGTGTAACCTCACAACACTTCCCATTTCAATTTTTCGTTTCACACAACAAGAATATTATAGTGCTTTTAGATATAGCCACCTCATTTTCCTTTTCATTTTGAGTTTGGATAGAAATTTTGAAAAAAAACTTCAATTATATAAGCAAACTAATTTCAGAATATTTCTTACCTTTAAAATTCTCAACACCATTTCCTCAACAGAAATTTTTTTAAAACCTCAAATTAAAAACTTCAATTATATAAGCAAACTAATTTCAGAATATTTCTTACCTTTAAAATTCTCCACACCAGAACTAACTTCTTAACACCACAAAAGTTACATGTAACACGATAAAACATAATTAAACGAAATTGTTTCATATGAATATTGAACAAAATAATTTTTACCACTACATTCCAACCAAAAATATTTTCCACCAATAAGGCTGAGACAACTAATTCGAGCAATAGTTATATTAAACTGCTAACTATTATAAAGAATTAAAACCCATGAATGCATATTCACACATTTAAATCGTGTAATTTTATGGAATATAAAAACCCTCAAATATTTATAACTCATAAATTCAGTTTACCACCGCTAATAAGAATGATTTCAGAGTGAAACCTACAAACATGATCAAGCTCCAAATTAGCTGTTCAAAATAATTTTTTCCAACACATTGCAATCCTCATTATTTTTAACAAAATAAAATTATTAATTTACATGACAACAACTTTTTTCCTTTTCAAAACCAACAATCAATTATACTAAATAATGATGCAAGAATAACATTATGCTAGTACTTAGAATAAACCAATCTTAAACTAAGAATTTGTAAACATACAAATATTTTCATTCACCACATTCAAATCCTTCTTCTTTTTTTTTAATAAATAATTTAAAGCGAAGAAGGCAATGACTCTACCTGCAATTATATTTATGTAACTTGCTCAAATAACATAATAAACTTTTAAAACTCCTAAATCATCAATATTCAAATGATATCATAACCAATTAATTGCTTTAATATATATAAATTCTTTGTAACTCTTTACAAAAGCTATGAGGCTAATCAATTCACAATTCAAGTCTCCCATTATCTATTACATGACATTTATGGTGAATTCTAAATTAAACTATGAAATAAATATTATGACATTTACCCATTGTAATCTAATTTATATTTCATAAATAGCAAACCTATGGCAAAACACCATCCCATCTTATATTTATAATAATTGATTACGTAATAAAGTAGAGCTAAATAAGTCATAAATATATGTATGGCTGTGATATGACCAAAATGATTAACTAAAATCAAATTAGACTAATCATATTTACAAACATCATTGCTTGCACATAATTTGTTTTATTTAAATCACAATACACTTTTAAGTTTTTAATAGTTACAAAATTTATAACACATTTATTCTCATAAATCTTTATTTCTGTTTAATTAACGTTAAAATCCAAATACTAATAGTCAACAGTCACATGCTATCACTTACATATGATAACGGTAAATCAAAGACTAAGCAATAAATTAAATATGCAACTATTTCACGTACTCCTTAGTGACAAGTTCGAAATGTTATTTGGTAACAATTATATTCCATTTCAAGTTATTTTAATTTATAAACCTTGACTATTACTATTATTTAACATTAACATCACAATACAATATCCTCACTATTAACCAGCAATGATTAAAAGCTACCAATTGCATATACAATAAAAATTTCAAATATGCTATAATATTATTTATCATAGAACATATGACAGAATTACAAAAGCCCCTTAACCATCATAAAAGTCTAATTTCAAATAACCTTACATATGAAATTTATATTAATCATTCTCTAAAATGTTTCACAAGTTAAACACCAAACTGCTTTTCCCTTATATATATATATATGATTATACTAACTTTCTGTTGCCAAAAGATAATTATTAATTTTCTACAACTTATAGGAAGGCTTAGAATTACATATAACAGAAACTTATGAACCAAATAATTTAAAAGGAATTACTTAACAAACCAATTTCAAGCTACACATCTAGTAATAAATAATTTACGACAATAAAAGTAGAGATATATAGTTGTAAGATTCTAGAGACGACGATACCAACTAATTTCACATATGAAGAATAAGGGAAGACTTTAAATTTAACATGTACCAAACATTTGTTTTCCTTGACATTTGAAATAGATATTTTTTTTAAAAATAAAAACCCAATGGCTTTTGATTGTTACGAAAAAGCTATGCACTAATATAATTTAATTAATAAAATGATTAAGAGATTTATGATAAATAAAATATGAAAGTAAGTAAATTCACAAAGAGTAAGAAAGAATTGGCATGTGAGATTGAGGGGTGTGTAGTTACTGCCCTAAAGCCGTTGTTCCTCCCCATGTGAAGGTACAATCGGAGTGCAATGGCTCCAAGATACAATCCAAGTGCTCACAACCTTCCTCATCCGATGTTCACATCCACCAGAAGGATATGAATGAGTCACGAATCATAGTTGTCCAAAAATACATAAAATAGATAAAATACTCTTATGTTAAAACTCAATATCACATATACATATGTCTTCTTGCAATTTGTATCCATCCTCCATCTTTAGAAAGCACAAGAATATATATAAGTGAAAATCTCATAACATTTAATCATTACATAATTATAATAATAAAATTTAATAGTATCTTTGTAACCGAAATATTTAAAACAAATATTATGTTCATAACGGTCAAACAAATTAAATAAAAATAATTATTTTTATTTTTATTTTAATTAAAACTATGGATCTTTAACCTTACTCACAAATATATTCCACCAACACTACACGTTGCCCATCCATGCACGAGAGGGATTACAAACTCAGAAATTTCTATTCAAAATTTATCCAAAAATAACAATTAATGATTATAATTTATTTAATAGTATCTTTGTAACCGAAATATTTAAAATCAATTCTAAGCAAATTTGTAAATCTGGTTCCAAGCTTTTTCCTCCATGGCACTTGCATACATTTGACACATTGTTTAATGGCTCAACTCATAGGATAATAATTACTTTTTATTAATTACATTTTGGCCCTAAAAGATTATTATAATTATACTAATTACACTCTTTTACAAAATTATATATTTAATCCCAATTATAAAATCACATATAAAATTATAAAATGGATTTTATTTTTTTTCTCATTTATATTTAAATAATACTGATACAGAATTAAAAATAAATAAGTAAATTTTCAAATTGTTATAATAAGCCATCTAGTTGATTCCCATAGACCTTACAACTAACACGTACAATAATTAAGAAACGATGAAAAAAAACCACATATATATGTCTAACATGCACATTACTCTCTCGAACAATCCATAGGCATGAACGACACAATTCTCTTACGGAGGTCATAG
The DNA here is from genome assembly GCA_025200525.1 of Camellia lanceoleosa. Lineage (NCBI taxonomy): Eukaryota > Viridiplantae > Streptophyta > Magnoliopsida > Ericales > Theaceae > Camellia > Camellia lanceoleosa. The sequence goes on from CM045763.1 coordinate 139,305,897, forward strand.
CCAACCAAGAAGTTCATTTGTGCCACGTTACCAAAAATTCCAATATTGTCTGCTGGTGCAAAAGCAAAGCACGCAACGTCACTGCTTGTTTCGATAAAAGTATTCAAATGACTCAATTTCACATCTGCACCGGTGAAGTGTGCTGTAATAATGGGAAATGAGATTTCATTACTCACTTTGTAGCACAAATCCAAAATCTGTTGTGGGTCGGCAATTGGTTCCTCTTTAATTGCACTACGAACTGCTGATTCTAACCGGCTGTAAAAATTTGATGGAAGGTATGTCAATGTTGTTCCCGAGTCTATGATGATGTTACCAAAAGCATTTGGTGATGATGATGAAGAGTTGTAAAATTCTAGCCTTTGACGCCCAACACTGAAGCCTTCCAAAGTCAAGAAATAAAAGGTGTTCGGAAATTTCCGAGTTATTGGAGTAGATACCACTCTATTTCCTGAAACTATAGCATTCTGACCGAAATTCATTTGGCTAGACTTTGTGTTGTGTGAAGAGAATGGCACCAAGCAATAGGAAAATTTGTCACCAATTGAAGACCGCAATTGGGAAATAAGAGAAAGTGGTCCACCCCCAAGGCCAATTATGCCTGATCCATTCTCACTAAATGAACCATCATTTACATAGCCACACCCAAAAATGATTTTAGGGAGGGATATTGGTCGCCTAGTGGTGGAACTTAAAGTGACCGTTTCTGTGGCAAGAGTACCCTGGCTGGAGGAACCATCACCATATGACGCCATGTACTGACAAATACCATCACTGCAAAAGGTTCCTCCAAGAGTTTGGCATGCTCTTGAATCACAAGGAGCTTCTTTGTATGTTGAGGAACTTGTAGGATTGAAGAAAGGAGCTTTTTGCTTGTAACAATCAAGACAAGGCATACATTGCGTCCATATAAGGTCGCTCCCAGTGTCAGCAATGGCTAGGATACTAACGGGTGGTGTTCCAATTGTTATTTTCATTAGATATTCTCCATCATCAGAAATTACATCACTAAAGGCTGACCATGGTGTCGTAGAAGCTCGTGTATAATACTTGACACGATTAGTTGAACGATACAAAGCACTGCTCACACGTTCAAAATGACTTAGAGAAGAATTGTAGAGGGGAGATGATGGTGAATCTCGATGGATGAGGTCCACACTAAATCCGACAGGATTAGCTTCGAGAAGGGAAAATGGAGAGAGATAGATAATGGAGATGGTGATTGCAAATATGGTGGAGACAAGGGAATGAAATGGTTTTTTCATGATTCTTTGTGTGATGAATAATAGCTTTATGAGCTGATGATATGAATGGAGAGAGGTCAATTTAGTCTACTTATAGAGAGCAAAGGATGGCTATCGCTAATAAAGTAGATGTACTATCTTCATGATAAAATGATTTTTTTCTTTTTCGGTGACTTAACAAGTAATTTCTCTTTTCCTTATATGCATCAATTTCCATCTATTGTGAAGTCAATGAAAATATTGAGGAAACTAATGTTAATTGTTGGGTAATGTTAAAAATATCAAATTTTTTATTAAATAAATGATCAAATGTCTCATATCGGTATAGAGTTCGAACTCTATACCATCTTCATGATCCAAGTTTATTTTGATAAAATGATTTATTTTCTTTCCTTTTGTTTTTGGTGACTGAATAAGTAACTTCTCTTTTCCTTATATGCATGGATTTTCATTTATTGTGAAGTTAATGAAAATACTGAGGCAAGTAACATTAATTATTGGGTAAGGTTAGGAATACCAAACTTTTTTACTAAACAAATAACTAAATGTTTCACATGGGTGTAGGGTCCGCAATAATATACCATCTTTATAATCCAAGTTTGTTTTGATAAAATAATTTCTTTTCTTTTCTTTTGGTGACTGAACAAGTAACTTCTATTTTCCTTATATGCATGGATTTTTATTTATTGTGAAGTTAATGAAAATATTGAGGAAACTAACATTAATTATTGGATAATGTTAGGAATACCAAATTTTCTACTAGACAAATCACCAAATGTCTCATATGGGTGTAGAGTCTGCAATAATGTACCATCTTAAAGATCCAAGTTTGTTTTGATAAAATGATTTCTTTTCTTTTCTTTTCTTTTATTTTAGTGACTGAACCAATAACTTCTCTTTTCCTTACATGCATGGATTTTCATTTATTGTGAAGTTAATGAAAATATAGAGGAAACTAACATTAATTGTTGGGTAATATTAAGGATACCAAATTTTTTACTAAATAAATGACCAAATATCTCACATGAGTGTAGGGTCTGCAATAATGTACTATCTTCATGATCCAAGTTTGTTTTGATAAAATGATTTCTTTTCTTTTCTTTTCTTTTCTTTTGATGACTGAACAACTAATTTCTCTATTCCTTATATGCATGGATTTTCATTTATTGTGAAGTTAATGAAAATATTGATGAAACTATATAAGAATTTTCATTTATTGTGAAGTTAATGAAAATATTGAGGAAATTAACATTAATTGTTGGGTAATATTGAGGAAATTAACATTAATGAAAATATTGAGGAAATTAACATTAATGTTAGGAATATTAAATTTTCTGCTAAACAAATGACCAAATGTCTCACATGGGTGTAGGGTCCACAATTTTATAGACCCTACATTCATGTGAGACGTTTGATTATTTATTTAGTAAAAAATTTAACACCTATACCATTTCTCTTAATTGTTTGAGTTGATGCAAATACTGGGTAATCTCTAGTACCCCTTAATTAGTAATGAATGTAGAGATACATTGCATTATAATAAATAACAGAGTTTTTTGTTTTGTTTTTTTTTTAGTATGGGTTGCAGGACACACTATAGGTCCCACGTCGATAATCTATTTCATTTAGTTTTTTAGCCTCTATACGTGAAGGCAAATAATATATAAGTTTACTTTTTAAATACATATTTTAGATTTAATGATATATAAGTTACATGATTGATTGATAATTGAAGAAGACATAAGATAGAAAAATAACACATTGAAAAGTGGATCTAATTTTAAGTTTGAATAATATACTCATATGTGAATTATCTATAATAAAAAAATAAAATATAAAAAAATTGATTCAATAATTGTAAGTTTGTGATTAAATTATATTTGTTCAAAAAAAGAGATATATTTTGAAAATATAATTCATAAATATGATGATGAAATCATGAGGTTACAGATATCAGATCCATTTGATTTTTTTATTAAGTAAATCATACTTACAAAATAAGTAAATCGGATATCGGTAACCTTTTCATCCAATCATTGTTAGTTTATATTTAAAATTACACTTATCATTAATTGTTTTTAATTTAGTTTTATACTTAAAATCATACATATCATTTATTTTTTTAGATACAAATATGATTGGATGAAAAGATTATTGATGTATGAATAACTTGATTTTTTTTACAAATTTAATCTACTCAATGTATCTTAAAAATACAAACCATTCAAATTATCAAAAAGAGACTTAAAATCGGCCTGATTGAGCACACAAACAGTCACCCCCCTTCCTAACTTACATGTAACATGCACCCAGAAAAAAATGTGTATTGTACCAGTCTTGAATACCATTTAATGTGCTCTAATAAATGAATCTAATGTCACTAATGCTAATGCATTGAATTAACATATAAAAATGTTATGAATCTCAAATAATCTATTAAATATTTTATTAAATTTCTCACATAGGTATGGGACTCACACAAACATGTGGGTTCCACACCTATGTAAGAGGTTTGGTAAAACATTTGGTAGATTATTTGGGGTCTCTAACATTACTCATTAGCATATATCCCACCTTGCATGTCTCATATTAGGAAAAGGAAAATGCTATGAATTTCAAATAAATTACTAAATTTTCTACCAAATATCTCACGTGGGTGTGAGACTCACACAAATCATATGTGGTTTGTGTGTTAGTCTCACACCGATATAAAAAGTTTGATAGAAAATTTAATAATTTATTTGAGATTCCTAACATAACTATTTATATTAATTCACCTTTCATGTCTTATATTAATTCATGGAAATTTCTAAACATACATTAGTCATACATTGTCCACAAAATTAAAGAGTTTACAATTAAATTTTCATTGTCTAAATACAATATATATACTCAAAAATCTTTTCAAAAGTCAATGAATTCAAATTCAGATGTAGGCAACGGAAGCACATTTTAGAGGGGTTATGAAACGAGGATTAATGTGAAATTCAAGTTCAAAGGGTATTTTGTTTGTCTAAATTTTAAATAATAGATAATAATTAGGCCATATTAAAACGTGGGTTAAAATTTGGAAAATCAATGAAATAGAATCATAAAATATGGCAATAAATACTAAAATTCATTATTTAAATTGGGCGTGTTTCCAATTGCTGACTTAAAAAAATTTATACACCCACCACCACATGCATTACAAGCCTTGTACTTTAGGGGGAGAAAAAACTTTTACATTATAATAGAGAACATGGGGTAAAGAGAAACATAATGGGTGTATTTAGAACCTCCCTTAAATTGGTTACCCCTTCAAGCAATGACAGAATAGTACAAATATCAGACAAACTTTCGAACAGATATACATTATGTTCAAATGTTTATGTGCAAACATTTGGCATCATTAATTGAGTATATTGAGATTTTATATGGTGTTCGAATAAATTACTGTAGAGTGCTCCCGCGCTAAAGACGACTAAAAAATTAAGGAAATGTAGAATGAAGTATGAACAGACCACTATAAACAACCACCATATTGGTGCATCTGTGCTTCTGTTGGTGTTAAATTTTAGTTCATTGCACACACACAGGCTTCAGTTACCATCCCACCTTTACATATCCTCTTTCTCTTGGAGACCCAGAGAAAGAGAGAGAGACAGAGAGGCAGAGTAGCATATGGTTTAATATTTTCACAGTTGGATCATTCCAGCATGCATAACACCAATCCATGTCAAACATAACCAATAGCATCTCATATTCTTAACCTAAAAATAGAAAGAAATGAAAATCTCAAGCACTTCCTCACCAGCCAATTAGTTTTGGACCCAGATATCATATCATATCATATCATATCATATTTTCTTAAAGGAAAAAAAAATTAAAATAAAAAATGACTTGGTCCGCCAATTCATTCATTCAAGAAGTTGTACAAATTGTGATTTCTGGTATATCCCTAAAATAAGAGAAATTTTCTTCGGTAGTTTCCCTCTGCTTGTATGATATGTCCAATCAGATATTCACCTTCCCACCTTGCTCTCAAGCAATAGATGCCGATAGAATTCCAAGATCACGATTCAAAAATGTTAATGCAGACTCGCACTCCGAGATTATTCTTATGACAGACGAGGGCTGACCAGCAATCGTTTCAGATGACCCAACGGCCACTGCAGCATGAGCGTCTCGAAGATTCCTCAAGTTCCCTAGAAACTGTGACAAATACAAAATCAAAGATAATTTATTATTATTAAAAATAAAAATAAAAATAAAAATAAAAAACATAATTATAAAATAATTTTTAACAAAAATAATACTAATTAAAATTTGAAAGTCATATTCCATAATTTACATATCAAGATATCATCCACAACAATTGTATTTTAAAGAATATAAAATAATTGTAGAATACTGAACTACGCATGATATATTTATCTCATAAATATTTCAAAACATAATTAGAGTGCACAAGTTGCACACCAAAAAATGCACAACTTTGTTACTGTGAAAAGAAGAATCATATAGGTAATGTTCAAAGGATTCAAGAAGTGTCGCTGAAGTAGCTAATATTACAAATTTTATGAATTTAAAGTTTTAATTAAGACAAGTTAAAGAAGTATCGAACACAGTTTGAGAAGTAACCAAACAGTGTCAGTATCTGACATGACACACCTTCTCCATAGAAGTATTTGGGCTTAGGAAGTCAACAACGGGCAACACCATTGAGCTAGCCCTTCCTCCTAACCCTAATGAAGTCAAGATTTGAACCCAACATAATAACATTGGAAACTAATACTAAAGGAGTTGGAATACATGTGTTCTAGAACAAATATCATAAAATGCATACGTGAAATATAATATATATGTTCATTCCTATCAACCTTACTGTATCATTGGGCATTATATAATGCAAGTTATAAATTGCAATGATTTAAGATGCGTATTGGAATTTGTTCGTGTAATATGGAAGTCAAGGTTAAGTTAGTGGTGAGGGTGGATCATCGCTTGTATCTCAAATTTTTTGGTGTTTCTCAATAGTAGTCCCATGGTTACCTTGGGAGTTCCAGAGTTCTGAGACAGGCATCTTTTGTACCCAACAATTTTTTATTATCATTAATAGAAGCTTTGATTTTATGATAAACAAGCATAAAAATCGAATGTTGATGATGTTTATTAGAGTTGGAGTTTGTTAGAGTTGAAGTTTATTAGAGTTGGATTGTATGTATTTTATATTTTTTTATATTAAAAATAAAAAATCAATGGTAGTCAATAGAGTTTTGATTTTTTTAGAGAGGTTAGATAGATTTGGATTGTACATGTTTGAATTTATTTTATTTTTTTAAATGAATGCTACACAATAGATACGTCAAAATAACCAATGAATTTAGTTCGAGGCCGCAGAGTGGTTTCCTATTAATTTATGCCTATTAAGAGTAGATTTACCCATATTAGTTTCTCTTCCTTAAAGGCTTCATTCTTTTTTCTTTTTTTTTAAGGATTTAGGCGAGGTAAGGAGACTCAAACTTGAGTCTCATTACTGAGGAAATCGGCCTGGTTAATGGGATGTCCCCAAGGGGACTTCCTTAAGGCTTCAAATTTTGGAAATCCTAGTGTCTACAACTTTCAATTTGTATGGAAAATAGAAGCTTAAAAGTAGATTTTTAAACTTTTTGTTAGGACTTCTTTTCAACACATAGAATGTGAAAATTGATTACTAGTTTAATCTAATAAAATATAAATATATTTTTAACGTAAAGAATTAATAAATTGTTATTATTTTCATGTATATATATAAAAAAAAATGTCTATTCGCTATCATGTCCTAGATGTGTCTGTGTCCTGACTTTCAAGAAACTAATATGTCAGTATATCCGCATCACATCATATAGGCACTATATCCATGCATGCTTCTTAGGGTTGGGTTGGGTCAAGGTCCACGAGATTACTAAAAAGTCAGTGAAATTTTTTTAAATTTTGGATTTTTTTTATAGAAAAAGGTACTGATACTAATTATATTAATACTTAATTAATAATATAATTATTTTTATAAATTTGAAATTATCTGAGACATTTTTTTTAATTTAAAAGTAAGCCACATGTTTAGGTTAAAATAAGTTTTAAACTATAAAATACTATGAAATGGGTTAAGCAAGAGGATTGGGGTTTATATGATTTTAAATAAGTTTGGGTTTAGACTTTTGACCTGTATATTAAAACAGGATGATTTTGAATCAAACAAACACTCGTTACTCTAGAAAATCACCCAACCCAACCAATTGAGACCCCCACAAGGATGGAGTTAAGAGCAGTTAGATAACACATGAAGAACATAAAATCAGACTACTTAGAAAGAATTTGAATAACAGTGAAACTATACATAATAACATATTACTAAATCAGTGCTATTTTTGCCATCTTAATCGGGCACTTAGGCTATATGAATGCTAAGTCTAGTGTGAAAAAGTTTGAGCCATTGGTGATCCTATAAAGATAAGAATAAACACACAGAGAGAAGAAATAGTTGAAACTGCCAATATGTACTTGGAAGTGTTTTCAAATGTCATGTCACACAGACGAACTGGCTTCTGCCTTCCGAGGAGCTCAAACAAAATTTCATCCGTTAAGGCCTAACCACTGCCTAGCAGGTAATAGAATACATGAAAAGAATTTAGTACCAAGTTACCTTCAAAAGCGTCTTGTATGCCTCTAACAAGCGATTAGCAGCTGGCCCAAACCCATGAAGATGTGGTACCTCCATCATGTGCGTCCAAGGACGAATTTCCTACAGAAAACAAAACATAACAATTATCCAAAATATATTAGCAGTAAATACACATGCAAGAACAAGCCCACCTTTCTGTAAACAAAGATGCCAGCATCCCAACATGCCCTGGACGCACACAAACACACACATGCTCCACTTTAACAAAATTATTATGTCAACTAAGATTCTTGAGTATCGAGTACATGTTAAAATCAGCATAAACTTGCAGAAATGTTGATTTGATAATTTTTCTCAAAAACTTGTAGTAAAGTTTGAGCTGTAACATAAATGGACGTTCCTTCTATGTCCACCAAAAAGCATTGGCTTGTCATTACATCACTACAAAAGTGTGCCGAGGATCATGTTCACAGCCATGAAAAATAGAAGTATGCTCTGATTGATGGGGCTTCTAATAGAGTAGACAAATGAGACAAAAAAGTTTTAAAGAATCCAATGAAAGGAAGGGGCAAGTGCACACCTTGGTGTAAATCATGTTGAAGGATCTTGCAGTTTCTAAGAAAGATTCCAGATGCCCCCGCAGTTTTGCTTCCACTTCCACATAGTCCTCATCTGGATTATAAGCATGCTACAAATCAAAACAAAATAATAAAGGACAATTAAACAGATATTTTTCTTGTTTTACATACATGGAACTAAACAAATAGACAAGCTGATGACAAAAATTAAGCATCTGCAACAAGTGTATTTTAAACAAAACTTTTCTCTTTTTCTCATTTTGCATTTGTCACTATTCATTTAAATTTTTTGAAAAAAAATAATTGAACATTCTTAACTAGTGCATAAACAAAATCAAATGAGCATAAGGCTTGCCCCAATCAATAGGGACTTGAAAGACTCCACTTGTTATCTAGGTTCAAATCCACCCAACGTCCCCCTCACGGTAAGATAGAATCTATAATGCAGTTGTTCAAAGTAAACCCTCCAAAAAAAAAAATTAATAAATAAATAAATATAAAAATAAATCATACAAAATGTGGTACGCAGAAAAGTCCAGCATAATTCTGAAAATTTTCATTTTCTCAGAGTAAGACTGTTTATTAATGTTCAGACACTTACGGTGTGTTTGGTTGAGGGATTAGAGAAGCGATTTGGAAAGGAAAAGAGAAAAGGTAGGTGAAATGTGAATAAAATATACCAACATTTCACCTAATTTCACACAGTTTTTCCCTTTCCATTTCCAAATCCCTTCCCAAATCTCCCAACCACAACCAAACACAACTTCAAGGAAAATCTGATAGGTAACAATTACCAAAAAGTTACTTGGCTTGAACAAAGGAAATGGTTGCAATTGCATTAACAATTTATGGTGCGTACTTCCAGATATCAAAGAGCTTTGAATTGAACAAATATAGAACTCCAGAATATGGATGAAGCCCTTATATCTAGAATAGGAAAATGATAACCCATTTCTTGAGGTAAACACAATATACCAACATACAAACAAGGTCAGTTTAGAAACATTTAATTAGGTGAACATGATCAAGATGCAAACAATCTCCACTATAAGACAAATAAGAAATTCAAAAAAAGTATTATGTAAGGCAAGCAAATTGTAGCCTGAGGATTGGGATAAACCTTTGATGCCAAATCATCGACCATTTCTTGGAGATTCAACAGTCTATTTGATCGATCTGCAAGCTGTTTTTCCAAATCAGAAATGTCCGGCCTGCAAATAAACTTTGATTAAGGGAACAGATGGTTATATATCTGGTGATAAACAACATTTAAAAGTTATGATATGCTTTGCATGTAAAAAAAAAAAAAAAAAAATATTCTATTAACAACACCAACAAAATTCTGCACAACCATACTCCTTTTCAGAAAGCAGAGGGAAAAGAAAACCTATTTTGTATCTATCATTTACAAATGACAAACCAAATGTGCAATAAAAATTGGGCACTCTCAATAAGCCTTAGTCCCAAAATGCCAATTATAAGGGTCTATTTCTCCAGTTGGCTACAAATCAAGAATAATTATCAAATTTAAAAAGATAAGCAAAAAGTGTGGGAAGGAGGGGGCATGATCAAAGCTCATGCTTAAACTGAGGACATTGATTTAACAGGCCAAATTGGCAGAAGCTGAGTTTTCTGTAATATTGATTACAAAAATTTCCGTCTGTTTAAAGTCAGCAAAATGAAGAAACTGTTCTTTCTACATCCTCCAATCTAGGTTCTATCCAAGACTTAAGATGGAAGTTTCATTAAGATAAATAGCTTTACATCTCTTAAAAATGCTTATCTTTAGTATTATATATGAAAGAAATAATATCACCTGCATACTATGGGCAGAACATTCCAATATAAGGAAATTAAGTTGGGTTCAAATTAGTGACAAAATATGTCAACTCCAAATAGTATGTTGCACTGAAACTCTGACTTCTGCTGCCATGCACATTTCTGCATTTGTGTGGCCTTATTAACTGTGTGTGTTTCCATTGCAAAAGGGTAAAGAGTTTTCTAGGTAAGATTCCAAGTAGCATTATGTGTGCATAGACAAAGTTTGACATTTGTCTAGAAAATTACTTATGTATTTGACTTCTCAAACAAAAGGATGTTCCGGAGTACAAAAAAAAATAACAAAAGCATGTTCCCCATTTTTTGATTAAACAGGCCTGCTGCATGCCCAAGCATGCTAGCACATGAACTTATGGGCAAGCATGCACACACCCACAAACAAACATGTAGGTACACATGTGCATGCATTCAATGGCTCCCACACAAACTATGCACGCATCCCTATTCATGCATGCACCCACACACATATAGAAAAAAGATAAAAAGATGATGTGATGTGATGGAAAAAAGATAAAAAGATGTATTATTTGAAATATGCCAAACTTGGCCTTACAGTATGACAATTATGTGCTTTTTTGCTATAATATTATGTAGTATTTTAAGGCCCTAGAAGTAGCAAGATGCCCACAAAACCTATTTCTAAAAAAACCTTGCCAACTAGCAGAACATATATAACTTCCTTGCAAACACAGTTCACCCAAATTCGAACTGAGACAATGATCGATACCAAAATGTGCCACATTGAGACCCCTTAATCTGTTGGAAATAAGATTATATTGTCAAAAATATCAAAAGATATAGAATATATTAGCATATATGGAGATCCAAAGATTTATGCTTATTATGATTTTTCGCATCTTTGATTTATTTTAATTCCTTATCTAAAGGGATTTGATTGTATCTCCCACTCTATATATATGGTGTATCATGTAAACAAGAGTATCAAGTTGAGTGAATGAAAGATGTAACCTATAGGGCTTTGTGTGTGTGGATGTAGGCCAATATTGGCTGACCGTGTTAAACCTTTTTGTTCTTTTTTTTATCTTTTTTGTCTCTATTATCCCTCCATATTCAAACTTATTGCCTTGTTACAAAATTCAACTTGGCATTAGAGCCTACCAAACCCTAGGCTTGTGTCTCTCCAGAGTGCTTTCTTACTCCACATTTTTTTGTTATCAAGGTATTTTTTCCTTTTCCTTCTTGTGTTGATCATTGGTTTGCTAATGTAGTAAGCAAACGCTGTGGTTTTACTTGTTTCGTTTGGTCATGGTGTGTTCGTAGCATTATTCTATGATACAATCGAGTTTTCCGCTACTTCTTTACCCTTTTAGGATCCTGTGCTGATGTGATAAGCACATATTTGGTTCTATACTTTTAGTCCACTATAGTTGTAACTTGGCATAAGTAATTAATATTTTCATTTTAATCAGGTTAAACTAGGTCGAAGAAGAAAATGAGCCAAAAACAAGGAAGAAAAGAGCGTATGTCGCATACAGCCAAGATCAAAACCAACTCTTTAAGACAACAAGAATCCGCACATGGAGTGGTCACTATCTACATGTGCAATTAAGCATTGGGAACTGTGCGCCTCGGGATTAAGTGACCTACTTTGAGTGCATGGGTATAAAAAGGAGCTTGGAAAACTAAAATAGGATCCTGAATTTTTCTAGAAAAAAGAGGCTAGCGCTAAGAAGAGGTGATTCCACAAGCTCTTCCATGGCGGTACTCTCTACATTTGTAGATTGACTTCTCTCCATGAGCGGTTAGGCACCATTCCCAAGGGTTTCGATGAAGCCCTAGCCAAGCAACTAGCTTATATTTTAAGGATTGATGATTGTAAAGTATTTTGAAACAAGTTGTAAAATGTTTGGGTTATCAATTGTTTAATGCTTCATCTACTCTATGCATTCAATTTCTAAAAATAGATCATCATAAAAATCAATCTTCTCGTACAACATAAAACGAGTATAGAAAGTAAGTATGGGGTATGTACGCCAAAAGGACTTTTGGATTGTCCCGTATATTTTAAGTATTTTTTTTTTTATAGGATTCGAACAAATTTGCAATGATTTGATTGGGATAGATTTAATTAAGAATTAAAGTTTAGAATTCTAAGTTAAAAGAAAGCAATATTAAAATGAGGAAATAAAATGGAAAAGAGTACTCAAGGAATCAAATACTCCGCTAGCTATGCGACCAGGTTTTTAATTTTAGGTTTCACAAAAGCAATTATTTGAAACAAACAAGCCCACAACTACACGTTTGAAGTCGTTAACAACAAAAAAACATTAGGGTATTCAAACCATTAGAACGGACAATCTTCAACCAGCACGAGTTGTCCAAACTAAACTAGGGTTTGTGCCACAACTCGTCTAGCCAAGGCATAGCCCGTCTCATGTTTCCAATACACAAGCATAGAATTGCAAAACATACATTCTCAATGACAAAAATTGAATGCATAGAGTAGATGAAGCATTAAAACAATGATAACCAAACATTTTACAACTTGTTTCAAAATACTTTACAATCATCAAACCCTAAAATATAACCCAGTTGCTTGGCTAAGATTTCATCGAAACCCTTGAGTCTGGTCTCTAGCCGCTCAATAAGAGAAGAAAAGCTGCAAATGTAAAGAGAATCACCATGGAAAAGCTTGTTGAATCACCTCTCCTTAGCCCTAGCCTCTCTTTTCTAACAAAATTCATAACCTTGTTTTAGTCTTCCAAATCCTTTTTATACCCATACACTCAAAATAGGTCACTTAGTCCTGAGGCACGCTTCCCAATGCTTCCTCCAATCTTACAGAGTTGTTTTTGATCTTGGTCACTCATGCGGGACATATCCACCATACGTGCTGGACATATCAACATGATCCTTTCTTGTTTTTGACTCATTTTCTCCTTAAGACTGGCTTAACCTGATTCAAATGAACATATCTACTACTTATGCCAAGTTACAACTATGATAGACTCAAAGTATAGAATAATAGGCCTCAATGTGGTACATTTCGGCATCGATCACAACTTAACTTACACTATAATAATCCTCGAGCAAAGCAACTAGAAACAAATAAAAAAACAATAATCCTAATTACATCCACTTTCGCGAGATGCACAATTGCATTTAGCTTATATAACAAGCCTTTAAACTACAAAGTTATCCCAACAGGATGAGTGTAGTCTCGAGAGGGTTTCCAAAGATGGTACCCACAAAAATTAAACATACCCATTGCTCATGAAATGCACCCAAATCTTTACAACATGACACACTCACTCGACACTCACAAATCATGAAACAAAGATTCCCTCCCAACTCATAAACTTGTTCAACACATGAAATATCCATGCATTTGGTACTGTGAAACCTCAAAAGTCACTCAAAATGGAACTTTATGCAACCTTCACATGTAGTTCCAAATAAATACCCACCCTCAACTTAATTCACATTGTCCCCAATGGCGCAAACAATAGTAATAAAGTAAAGATAGAAAGATACAAGTCACCAGATCATAAGATTTGTAGAATCTACGTCACAAGTCAAATAGCCTTCGAAAAGTTACACACGACAGTAGATCAGACCCACCACATAACCCTAGGACTAGCATGACAAATCAAGAGGCAGGAAAGCCCGCCAAGAAGCAAAAGGTTTTGGCGGTGGAAGAAAGTGACCAAGTAATGCCCGGAGATAGACTAAGTCTCACAAGTATCTTGTTGCAACTGAGTACGAGGGGGCATAGAAATCCAATTCGAATGCCTAGTGTAGCTTCATCCTTGTGAGTAAATAGCCTCACAAATAGATGCAGGCAACCTAGTGGTTTGCATTACGTAGGCTAGGATCACTGAAGTAACTGAGCTCATCTCAGGTAGGATTCTAACCTAGGGTCACTTCCATTTGTTATCAAGGGCTGAGGAAGGGTAATGCAACTCTCAAAACACCTAAAAATAGTATGCGAGATGTAAAAGTATATCATGGCATCCCAAGTTAGTGTATGGAGAACAATGAAAGAAGCGAAGGACAAAGCACCAAAGAAAGGAAAAATATAATAAAACAATATCCCCAATAGCATTTTATATTCATGATATAGCATTCATTACATAGCCATTATAACCTTTTTATAAAAAAAAAACCATTAAGCAAGCAGGAATTGGGCAAAAAATGCTTATATTCCCTTCACAAGAATTCACCTTATGTTGGTGCAAATACTCTTATGTCCATGCTCCATAGTTCATAGGCCATCTACCAAGATACCCCTAACAGGTTCAATTGATGTTGAGAACAATGTTGGGAATTTATAACTAACTTTTGAACTTTATTGGTCAAATTGAAGATCAACAAATACATGCATCCTATAGCCATATGCATAAACAACATTACAAATTTTTTTCAGAGTGGATTTCTTATCACAATACAAGATCATGTTTTCTTCCTGTACAACTGCAAATCTCCAATTCAGACAACATAAATAAACAACAAAAATCCAAACGGACAACAAGCCACACCATGTATTCTGTTTTTGTGCATCATAACATAATCCTGTAACTACTCTTTCACTCATGACCAAATTACTACCAATTACGTAAGTGAGTACCATACATCAACTACCAGATACCTAATTGTATGAAAACCTAAAACATTTCCAAAATAATACAACACAAACAACTTTAGAAACTTGAGTTAGAAGCTCACTATAAATAATACTGCACGATTTCAATGCAATGGTGGGCTCAGTTTCAAGACAAAACCATGACAAAAATAAAGCTATAAAAATAAAAGGAAAAAATTCTTACAATGGATATATGGATTGAATCTGCACATCTGCAGGGAACAACTTGCACTCTTCAGAGAAAATTTGAGCTTGTTTTTCAGCAATAGCATCTATTAGCTGTATGTCCTTTGCCACCTGCTCATCAACACTAGCAAGAAGAAATGGATCCAGATTTCATGTAAAATTTACTTTTGAGAAAACTAGATGAAAACTAAAAAATCAAAAGAAGGATGCAAAAGAAACTAGGATTAATGACTTAAATTATGAAAAGATCCCTTTGTAGGCATCTATCCAAAAAAAGGGGGAAATTATCTCAACCTCCATTCAGAGTTATCAGCGTATATGCTCGCCTCTACAAGATCAACGATCAGTCGAAGCATTTCAGTACAGTCGTCATAGCTTCCTCGTCCCTGTAGCAGAGGCATAGCATTTAGCATGGTTAAGGAGTAGCATCATAATCTCACATGCCAAAAAGTTTTTTGCTAGCTCAAAAGATAAGTAAAATCTACTATCAACAAAACAATCATGTGCTTTCAAACTAGAGCAACAAACAAACCCAGCTGTTCATGAACTGTGTCTAGTATTGGATTTGTTTCAACTCGCTTATTTCCCTTCTAAACTGAACTTGAACCTTATTTGAATTCTTCTTTAGTAAATAAGATGAGCCTAAACAGTTCCAAACCTAACTTTTGTGGTCTCGTGAACCCAAACTTACAATAAGATATGGAATTCTTGCTACTTCTGTGACTTGGTATAAATTTTAAAGCCCCCTAGCTGTTGACCATTAGATGTTGTATATATAAGAATAATATATGAAAGGTAAAATAGGGAAAATTTATATAATACATCCATTGTTGTCAAATCGTGAATCATGAATTGTATCAATTGTGAATCGTAAGATTCACTTTATTTAGTATAATATATACATATAAAAATACAATTAAGTGTTTAAAAATACACGTGTATTGATATAATTAATTAACCTCTTTTCGTATTTTGCAAAAACGAGCCATTTCATGCATTATGCAAACAAAATTGAATAACAGTGAATCGTGGTAAATTGCAATAAATCGTAGTGAATCGTACAATTCACACAATTTAACATTCAATAACACGAATCAAATCATTTGCGCTGAAACTTGTATCGAGTATGAATCGAATCGTGAATCGTAAGATTCTAATAACCATGAATATATCCATCTTATTATATTAATACCAATCATCACTAAGCACAACCATCATGGGTTGCAATTGAACCAACCCACGATCACGACTTGAGACCGTTGTGTCACCACCACACAACATTGCCACTATCGAAAGCGAACTAGGAAGCTCCTTCTAGGGCTGAGAAGACCATATTAGTCATAGACATATCAATTTCTCACCACCAAAAAATTCAAAAGGATGTATATGAGACATCCACCCAATTTTTCTCCATATTTATTGCTTGATTACAATGTAACTGTTCATTCTAATATATTTCCTAACTTTAAGCTTAGAGTTATTACGGAGATCTAAGTGTACATTTCTCATATCACGTAAAAAGCTTCAATCAAAATAAGCTTTTAATTAGATTTGATGTGCTTGTTGATTGGGTGAATGTGTATATGCATGTCTTTTCTAGGAAGGAGGGTTCACGTGTTGACATAGAGAACAATCATTCAGTTATGCATCTTTTGCTCAACATGTCACCTCCATGTGCTTGGTTCCCACGTGTCACAAGTTGATCAAAGGAATGTCTCCATGTCGTCTAGCCATGCCAACCAAGGCTAACATATGCGATGTCTTAGCCTTGAGCCTAGACTCTTAAAATTACTCTTGATGCATCCCCAAGTATGCTTGCCCAGACACACTAGACACACACCAACTTAGACAAGTGAATCTTCGCTCTAGCAAGTTGACATTCTCATTCACGATAACATGCTCAACACCCTCGACTCATCACAACAATCCAACATCCAAACGTGTCTCTTCTATGCTCACCTGTTATCTCTGAGGCTATCTCCAATGGCACCCTACTTCTCTCGTGCTGGCCTAGGTCGAAGCATTTGGCGCCCAAGCGACCCCATGAACCTCGTGCGGGATCACTAGGCCTATGTCACTCAGTGACTATTGTTTTGGGTTTGTTAAGATACTAATCCCACAATCCCTCAAGGGGACTTGCACCTTGTTCAATCTTAAAGAGAAAAGGAGATCTCCACTATAAAAGAACTCTAGATCATGACCAAGACACGTGGCGCATTCCATACCTCTCAATAGTTGTAGAGAGCATCCCCACAACCATGTGCCACATGAACGCCTTAGAGGATATTAGCACCACCACAAGTCAAGGTAACTTTACAAATAAACAATCCAAAGACAGCAACTTAAACTTTGTGAGCTAACCTCCTTAGTATAACACCTCTCTATATATAGCAAGCATCCATTTCCTTCATCTCCCAGCCAGTACTTTCCTTTGGCAAGTCGAAGACTCCCAACTCATTAGCTCTCTTTCTCTCTCTCCTAAAACCTCCTCAACTCCCACCTCATCCACCGTTGATGGTCTCTCACCATCTCAGTGCCTACCATGCATCTCAAAGGGCTCCAAAACCAGCTTACTCTCCACTGTCCATACATCTAAAAGTTGTTACATCATGGATATGCTTCGTCGACTATTATTCTTGTTATTTTCATGATTTCTCATTTCATTCCCATTTTCACACGTAATAGTTGATGGTTGTTAGAATCGTATGATTCACAAATTGATTCATACAATTCGATACAAGTTTCAATCAAAACGATTAGAAACATGTTGAATCAATCAATCGATTGAATTGCCAATTCACTGCGATTCAATTTTGTTTTTGTTTTTGTTTTATTTGCATAAAGCATAAAACATCATATTTTCACCAAGTTGTCAAGAAGTAAAAAAGAGATCAATTAGTTATATCGATATATGTGGTTTTATATGTATATACATATATATAATTTAGCTATATTGATATTTATTTTATTTTAAATTTAAATTTAAATTTAAATCCTATGGGTGTACTTATATATATATATATCATATACTGACCCAGACACTCAATTATCAATATATATATACGTATACATATGAAATTATATTATATTAAATAAAGTGAATCATACGATTCACTACTGTAGCAAAATGATCACAATTTGATAACAATGTACTAGCTTAGGTTTAGTCAAATATGTACAAGAATGCCAAGCAAGTGTGTTGCTCTAATCCACCCAAATGTCCAAGGTTCAAGTCATCCCAAGCTAGCTTTGATACACAAACAAGGTTTCTAGGCCCCCTCATGCATCTATTGGGATTAGTCTGGACTCTAAATGGGATGGAAATATCTCAAATATGCAAGAGGACCATAACATAATGCTATTACTTTCACAACGATATCTAGAGAAAAAAAGAGATACGTAAGCAGCCCAACTGTGTGTTACATGTGCTCCACAGGCTGCACTGCACCTTTCTTCCCAACAAGCCCTTTTTTCTTTTGATTTAGAAGACAGGCTGAATAAATGTTGAATGAAAAAAAGTTAAAAAATGATGAAAGACACTACTACGAGATTCAGACATTCTTATTCATAAACTCTACTATAATACCACTAAATTAAGCAATTATTAACAGTAAATTAAAAAAGAAAAAAGAAAAGAAACAAAAAGAAAAAGAAAGTCCAAAATAAAAATCAAACATCAACTACAAAATTAAAAAATTCAACATGATTGACCCACCAATAGGGCTACAACTGCAAGCAACGATATATCAATCTCACTAATATACAGAAAATTTAAAGTATATAAAACTTTTTTTTCAAACAAGAAACAAAAACACAGAGAGTAATAAAACGCAAAACCCAAACTCTCTTCATTGCATACAGTAACCAAGCAAACCCCCAAAAAGACACAAATAGAGAATTAGCATTATAATTCGTTTTTACACCACAACATGCTCCCTATGAGGGAAGAACCCCTCACACCTTGAGCGTACTCAAATTCCTCCCGCTAAACATTCTACATAGAGCCCCAGACCAAATTCCATGTTGCACAAGGACTATAGAATTCATGTACCACAACAAATAAACCAAACCAAACCAAATCAAACCAAACCAAGCCTTAAGTCCCATCAAATGGAGTCGGCTATATAAATCCTTCTTCTCCACGCGACCCTATCAAAGGCCATGTCGTTAGTCAAATTAAGTAGATCCATATCTCTATTTACAACGCTAACCAACATTAATCTAGGCCTACCCCGTCCCCTAACACTTCCATCTACCGTTACAGTATTGCATCTCTTCACTACTGCCTCTGTTGGTCTACGTTGAATATGACTAAACCATCTCAATCGATTCTCTCTCAAATTATCTTCTATCGGTGCTACTCTTACCCATTCCCGAATACACTCATTCCTAATTCTGTATTGTCTAGTCTTGCCACACATCCACCATAGTATTCTCATCTCAGCCATACTCATCTTATCTACATGTTGTTTCTTGGTTGCCCAACACTTCATCCCATACAACATCACTGGTCTAATAGCCGTTTTATAGAATTTACCTTTAAGTCTAGTAGGTATTCGTTTATCGCACAGTACCCCAGACGCACTTCTCCACTTACACCATCCCGCCTTAATCCTATGGGTCACATCCGCATCAATCTCCCCGGCTATTGTAATAATCGATCCTAGATAACGAAAATGTTCACTCTTAAGACAGTTCTTGGTTCTCAATCTTCACTTCTTCTTTGCTTTCATTGTTACTGTTACTAAATTTACACTCTATATACTCTGTCTTAGTTCTGCTTATCCGGAATCCTTTAGATTCAAGGGCTTTTCTCCAAATCTCCAACTTTATATAAACTCCTTCTCTAGTCTCATCCACTAGCACTATATCGTCTGCAAAAAGCATACACCATGGCACGTCATCCTAGATATTTCTCGTCAACTCATCCATAACTAAAGCAAAAAGATAAGGACTTAAGGTAGATCCTTGGTGTAGCCCTACAGTGATAGAAAATTCATTTGTCTCTCCAACAAGCGATCTAATAGTGATCACCACCCCTTCATACATGTCCCTAATCACATCAATGTAACCTTTTGTCACCCATTTCTTCGCTAACACCCACCATATTATATCCCGAGGTACTTTATTATATGCTTTTTCAAGGTCAATAAACACCATATAAATGTCTCTTTTTTTCTTCTATACTTTTCTATTACTCTCCTCAAAAGATAAATCGCTTTCATTGTTGACCTGCCAAGCATAAACCTAAATTGATTCTCTGACACCTCTGTTATATCTCGCAATCGGCGTTCTATCACCCTCTCTCACACTTTCATTGTATGACACATTAGCTTGATTCCTCTATAATTGTTGCAATTCTGAACATCTCCTTTATTCTTATAGAGTGGCACTAAAATACTCTTTCTCCACTCATCTGGCATGTTCCTAGTCAATAAAATTTTGCTAAACAACCTGGTCAACCAAGCAACCCCCTTTTTACTCAAACACTTCCAAACTTCAATAGGGATATCATCTGGTCCTAAAGCCTTATTTGATTTCATCTTCTTAAGTGCAATCTTCACTTCAAAGTTCTTAATCCTGCGATAGAACCTATAGTTTTGGTTTATCGTATTACTGTCTATTTCTTCCCCTATCGCCGTACCTCCATATTCCTCATTCAATAGTTTCTCAAAATAGTTCTTCCATCTTTCCTTAATCTCTTCATTCCTCACCAATACCTAAGAATCTTCAGTCTTGATGCACTTAACTTGATTAAAATCCCTTGTTTTTTTCTCCTGTATCTTAGCAAGTTTGTATACCCTCTTCTCTCCATCCTTACTATCTAATTTAGTGTATAGGTTATCATAAGCTTTCAAATTAACCTCTCTCACTACTTTCTTGACCTCCTTATTAGTCAATCTATAGCTCTGAAGGTTTTCCTTAGTTCTATTCTTTTGCCACTTTTTAAAGCACTCTTTTTTTGTCTTAACTACCGCTTGAACCTCTTCCCTCCACCACCAAGTTTCCCTAGAACTGGGTCCCGTTCCTTTCAACTCTCCAAGCACTTCCCTTGAGATTCTCCTCATACAATTGACCATCGAGTTCCACATAGTGTTAGCATCATCTTCCAAGTCCTAAATGCCTTCCTTATCCATTCTATTCTTAAATATTTCTAATTTATCCTCTTTTAGGTCCCGCCATCTGGTCCTACAATGTCCACCATCCTTCCTAATTTGGTATTGCCTTCTAAAACATAAATCTAGTACCAAAATTCTATGTTGAGAGGTTAGGCTCTTTCCAATAATCACCTTACAATCAATGCATTTTAGGCAGTCCACTTTTCTTACCAAGAAGTAATCTATTTGGCTCTTAACTAACCCACTCTTAAAGGTTATTAAATGCTCCTCCCTCTTCTTATACATAGTATTGGCCACCACCTAGTCAAAAGCCAACGCAAAATCTAAGATACTCTCTCCAATCTCATTTCTGTCACCAAAACCGTATCCACAATGCACCCTTTCATAGCCTAGTTTATCTATGCCTGCATGGCCATTAAAATCTCCACCTATAACTAGGTTCTCTCCTACTAGTATCTCCTGTAAGATCTCATCCATTTGCTCCCAAAAATCCCTCTTAGTCTAATCATCTAATCCTACTTGAGGGGCGTATGCACTAATAACGTTCACTATATTTCCTCCAATGATTAGTATGTAATCATATCTCCTTTCCTAATGACCGCCACTACATTCTCCACAAGACCCTTCGCAATTAAGATTCCTACATCATTCCTGTGTCTATCTTTACCACTATAATACAGTTTAAAACCAGTATCCTCAATTTCCCTAACTTTCTCACCCGTCCACTTAGTTTTTTGTACGCAAGCTATACTAACTTTCCTCCTAATCATAACATCTACTAATTCCATCGTTTTACCAGTTAAGATTCCTATATTCCAAGTGGCTACCCTAAACCTATAGTCTTGGACTAACTTCTTTACCCGCGCTCGTCGAGAGAAACGCGGCAACCTTTGCCCATTTTTCACCGCACCCTTGCTCACTTTTCGAAACACCCAAAGGCAGGCGCAACGCGTCAGTTGAGGGGAACGACCTAGTATTTAAACATTTCAAAGTAAGATTCATTGTTATAAGGGATCCGAGCGGCTTTTTTACGTGTTGGCTGTCGGCTACCTAACACACAACCCTCCTCCTTAACTCGAGTTTGGGACCGGCGGAGTTATGTACCACAACAAGTAAATAAATAAATAAAAATATGAAAGGAAATGGCACGATATTAGAAATTTGAAACAATTTACCAAACTCTACACAAAAAATTACAGTCCAAAATATATCCTTTCACATCAAATCCATTAGAATAACTTCAGCAATTTAAAATCACGTGCACCATACATGATGCATGATATACTTGACAACTACCATTTGTAACCAAAATGTATTTTCAATTGTACATAGCTTAACTGTAAGACAAACAGAAATAGTAATTACATAAAAGTATTTGAAAAAATGCATATCTAACAAATAATACGGCAACATGCAGCCACAAAAGTTGATCAATAGAGCATACTTTCAAATATACGAGAAAAATAGAGCATACTTTCAAACATACGAGAAATCGAAAAACTCACTTGAATTGCTTATGTATCAATAGTAGTGGTAATATCCAGAAACTTTGCAATCTCTGCTAAATCTGCAAAACAGCAGGCTTTCCTTTGTTTAAAAGAAATGGAAGGACACAAAACCATAAATGCATGACCCTAAAAAAGAATAAAATCAGCAGATCCATTTGCATACCCAATTGAACTTTCAAAGGGAATTAAAGTCTAAAAATTAATAACTCACAAGCACAACCTAAACTTTTCGACTTCAAGCACAGAGAAATGCATTCTATCCACCACATCTATTCTATAATATAAAGCATACATCACATTTGGTATGAACAGTCACTTCCCCTCAATCATAACTGCAAAATCCTGCTGAATGGTTTTCCTGATTCATTAAACTGTCCAAAATTTCTAAACATTTTTCTCATTTATCAAACCGCCCCTCAATCATCAAACCATCAAAAATTTAAATGTAAAATTACAAGTTTACACTAAACTTGGTATGAACACTTTTTTCATAACTTTTCTTATTCCTAAACTACCCTTTTGTAACTGCCACTTTCAAACACAGCCATACACCCATGGATCCTATACTGCTAATTTCAAGCACCCCCATGTGGGCGTGCGCACACCTTATAGTGTTTTATATATATATACTATTATAAAAAGAAGACTTCTCTTGGTGTTTATGTCTCATATTTTGGATTTTTCAAAATACCCTTATATCAGTTATATGGGTAGCTATGCCCTAAATTCCTTTTTTTTTTCCAAATTTATTTTCAATTTTCAGATTTTCAATTCAATCATATAATTTACAATCTTATTTTCTAAAACAAAATGATCATGCATGTGACACCGCTTCTAGTGTATATATATACAGTAAGGCAATTTTGTTTTTGAAAATGTCTTAAAGACACATTTGGTTGGAATGGCTGAGATTAATTTTGGGTTTGATCCAACGGGTGACAGGAATTTTTTGAACCTTTGTCCTATGTGGCATCATTGCATCAAGGGCTGGGAGATGATACCAACATTCAATGGTTGAGATCAAGCCTTCCTTTCTCTTTCTTTTTCTTTGCTTTTCTTTTCTTTTCTCTCTCAACCTTGCTTCTCACATTTCAAATTTCAAACTTCTTCAGAGAGACCACGCTACCACTCTCTCTCTTCATGTCTCCACTATGGGTTTGTGAGTTGCGAAGGGCCAATTGAGACTTGAAGGGCTTGATCTACAAAGTGCTAATGGACAACTATAGCTTGAAGGGAATGATCTACGAGTAGTTGATTTCGACGACTGAAGCTCTTCAAGCGAGCATGGCAGGCCAAGAAGAGATTGAGGCCACTTTGGTTCAGAGATCTGACAACAAATCCAGTGGGTATCCCCATCACAAACCTCTAATATCACTCTCTTTATATTTGTGTGAACAATTGTCAATTTCCAAAAATATTGAACTAAAATATGTGTTTTTATTTCATTGCATTTATTAAATCTTCTATTTGTATTCCTATCATTAGTTAGAATAACACCCAACATGCTTGGAGGTGTCTTTAGAGGCTTCCTCATGAAATCGAGTCCAAAATTTTCAACTGTGAATAAGGCTCTTCTCGAAGCAGCAGCTTTTTGCTTGGCCACCAATTGCAGTGCATTTGGCTGGGTTTATGTGGGAGTGAATCTTGATTCTAGAGAGCTTCTCGCCATTAAGCAAGTTCATTTTTATGTATGTCTTTTTTTCTTTTCTTTTTTATATATAGTTAAATTTGGTATTAGTTTCTTCAATTGTTTTGGTATTGATTTTTATGTGTATCTAAGAAGGTTTCAATTGCAAAAAGAGTGCTTCAAAAGAGAAAATCATATCCAATTAATTGCTTTATTTACAGTAACGTTGTTGATTCTTACAATTTGTATATGAAGCATTGTATACATTTGATTTTATTTGTGAAGTGATGATTGGTTGGGTCCTTTATATCAGAGTAAAAAACTGATTTTTGCTGGCGAGATTAGTGTTCAGATTCATTGTTGCTTCCAATCTAGTTTTAGTGTTTATTGTGGCCAATACAAGCCATGCATTTCATATCATCTCTGTTTCTTTTTCTCAATTAATTTGTTATACGTTGCTTCATGCATTGCTGGGAATGTAAAATTTTGGCCTCTTCATGTCTTTCAATGATTAAAAATATTATCTTTTGGACTTATCTAATAGTCATGACAAAAAAAATTTATTTTTTCTTGAATTTTGCAAAGAATAGTTTGTGTTTTTTTTAAGGTTTTTTAATTATAATTTTAATTTTAATTATTTGATCCATTTACAAAGCTTAGATAATTGGAAAAATAGCAAGTTCATCAATGTGTGTTCTATGTTTACTTCACTGTGGTAATTTACTATCTAGATCAAAGTGTTTGGAGAGGTTTGCCTAATTCGTATTTTGCTGGTGTTGAAATTTGCCCCCCGATTCAACTAGGGAGACTTCTTTACAAGACTTATCATTTTATTGTTAGGTTTCACTATGTAAAACCTGTGTAATCTTCTCTCTCATATTCATAGTTGGAATTTTGGCTCAATGCTATTTTTCATGTGTTTGAGCCAATGATGGGGTCAAAATTATGCTTACCAATGGTATATTCAGAGCTATTAGAGAAGTACATGAATTTTGCGCTGGAAAAAGGAGATTAGTTACAAAACAAATTGGAAGAAGATTATTTGTTACTATGACAATGTCATTGCAGAAAACTGTGAAACATGCAATTATCACTTTTAAACATGGGTTTGCTGCGTTTTTTTGGTATTGTTCAGATTCAAACCATAAAATCATCTAATTCAATGATATTATAGTAAGCTATTCATGCATATTTTATTGTTCTTCTGATTGTTTTTATCACTGAGATGAGGATAAGGCTCAACAGTAAAGCTTGCCAGGTGGCATAAGTTCGAGTCACGTAAACATCCTCCCTAGAAATGGGGACAAGGCTCCCTAGACAGTCTTCTCATGAACTGGGTCACCCCATTATTTATTATACATAGATACATACATTCATTATGTATAGCATTTAAAAAGGAAGTTTTGTTATTACATTGGATGCAGGCGTTCTCTTCGCGATTCGTTGCATCCCCTTGTAGATTTTGTTGAGAGAATGGGGATTTGTCACCTAACAACCTGCAATTCAGTTGATCAAAATTAAACTAAACAAGAAATTATTAGAGAGAGTGAAAGTTCTAGAGAGAGAAAGAGAGAAGGGGGATGGATACTTGAAGAAGAGCCATTCGAGAAGGGCGTAACGCTCCATGCCGGCAAAGAGGAGAGACTGAGCAGGTGCGGTGGCTCTTGGGTAATTCAACATCCCCAATTTCTTCTGTATCTCTTCCATTTGCTTTGCCGCCATTCGATTCGATCTTCCCTGTCTATTATTCTACCCAGATCGCCCCAACTGTCGCCACTGAAGACACAAAGAGGACTCAGTTTGAATGTTTTGACCTGACCTATGATTCTCTATACTATCCCGGGAGCCTCTATTTGCGCACACCAATTCCACTCTTTGCACACACTAAAAAAAAATATAAATTACAAATGCATTTGATAATTAATAAAATATTTTTAAAATTTTAAAAATATAAAAAAAAAGTGAGAAATAACAAGTGGTGTCATGGGTGGTGGGTGGGTGGTGGTGGTACAAGTGGTGGTGGCAAGTGGCGTGGTGAAAATGGTGGTGGTGGGTGGTGGTGGTGGTGGGTGGTGGTGGCAAAGTGGTGGTGGTGGTGGGTGGTAGATGGTGGTAGTGGGTGGGTGGTGGTGAAGTGGTGCGGTGATGGTGGTGGTGGTGGGTGGTGGCAGAGTAGGTGGTGGTGGTGGTAGTGGTGGTGGTGGTGGCGGTAAGTGGGTGGTGGTGGGTGGTGGTGGTGTGGTGGTGGCAGGTGGGTGGTGAGTAGTGGTGGTGGGTGGTGGTGGCAGGTAGGTGGTGAGTGGTGGTGGCAGGTGGTGGTGGGGTTGGGTGGTGGAAAATGGTGGCGGGTGGTGGCTAGTATTGGGTGGTATAAAAAAAACTGAAAACTCAAAACAGAAACACATTTTTTGTGTTTTCATTTTTTGGCCAAATTTATAAACTGAGACCACTGATTTATAAATCAAAAATTTTATTAAACAAGTTTTTATTTGAGTTTTTAAAATTTTTGTAAATATAAACAAAAAACTGAAAACGTAAGTGTTACCAAACGGCACCTTAATGAATTTTATTTTTATTACAATTTTGTCCCTAAATAAAATTACCATTATAGACATCCCACACAATTCAAATAACCACACATCCTCTAAATACACACACGTTGCAAAGCCCATGCTTCCTCATTTTGCTAAATGATCCACACACACACACACGTTACTCCATACCAGAGCTCCAAGCTGTCTTCCTTATTTTGCACAAGCTCCACACTCCTTCCACAAGCTGTTGGACTTTATTTCATTTTTCATTCCTCAATTCTTAATTGCCACCAGCAGAAGAACAAATAGGCTTTGGACTAAAGTCCAACACTAATACCCGAAGGAAGATATGCAGTGCGAAGTCAGTTTGTTCCACAAGCTTGTGCACTGTATGTCTTCCTCAATTCTTCCTTCCTCATTCTTCATTTCATTTTTCATTAGTTTACACAGTAAATCCCAAGGAAAAGTGAGTTTTGCTCCATTTTGATTTTCTAGCGTCGTTCGAAAAACTAGGGTCGAATTATATGAAATTTTTCGATAGTTGAAAATCGAAAATTAAACTTAATTTTGGAAGTTATCCTGTCACGACCCAAACCCGGCCCTATGGGTTTAGCATCAGAATCGCCAAGAATCCGAGATTATCAAGGCTCTTTAACAAGAATACGATTAAGCAGATCTGAGGCTGGCGGAAGCCAATACAAGAAATAACTAGTGTCCATTGAGTCATGAAAATCAGATGCCAAAAACATTTTTATGCATTCATACACCAAAACAAGAAAATCTATACAATCATTTACAAACATTCAAGACGGGACCTAATCCTCGATAGCGAAGACAAGAAAGCGATGAGCAGTCTATACAATAGTACAAAACGGTGAGGAGACAAGTGGGGACAATAAAAACACCCCAAGCCATAGCATGGCGACTCGGAACCTCACAGTGAGGCACATAGGCTAGCTTGACAAAACTGGGGACCAACCCACGCTCCTAGCTCCGGTCTGGCTGCTGAAAATCTACATATATATATAAACAGTGAGCTAAAACCCAGTAAATAACACAGTGCGTAAAGAGGTTATGAATGAAATGTCCTTACAGTAATGAAATCAGTTCATTAAACAGTAATTCAGTCTTTCAGTATTTCAATCAATCAGTCATATGTGGTACATCCATTAGCCTATAAACAGTAGGTCCAAAAGGACCGGGTCTTAACAGACCCATCAGTAATGATGGCCATCGATCAGTAAACAGTATGGTTCCACAAGGAAACCGACAGAGCTCTGTAACAGTAACAGTAATTGCTAAGGATGCCACAATACAGTTCAGAATACAGGACATACATTCATTCAGTAAACAATAGCAGTTCAATAAATAGTTCAGTTCAGTATTCAAAAGATAACCATTTTGAACATATCTTTACACAATTGTTACTCACAGAGATTGGGCTAATAGCAGCTAGAGCGCGTCCCCGAGAGCCAACCCTAAACAGTTAACAAATAGAACACACACTAAGTTTAACAGTCGGGAAGGATGATAATTAAATCCCTAAATTTCCTCGGTGTGGTTCTATGTCTAAATCCTCATTAAGATGTCTAAAACTAGGCCTAAGAATGCCTAGGATGGGATGAGGATGCAAAAATACAGTTGGAATGCATTTTTCAAAAGTTGCTGAAAATAGAGGTCTCACTCGAGCGAGCCTTCCTTCGCTCGAGCGAGGTTGCAAAATCAAAGGCTTCGCTCGAGCGAACAATCCTTCGCTCGAGCGGTCTGATGAAACAGTAAAAGTACTGGATGCTCGATTTTTACGCTTGAGCCACCAATCCTTCGCTCGAGCGTGGAATCCTTCGCTCGAGCGAAGAAGCCAAATCTGGAATTTCCAGATTTGCCTTCCAAGCTCAAACCAAGCATTCTCAACTCAATTCTCGACCTCTTGGGCCCAAATTCTAGAAAATACATCCCAAAACAATGTATAACAAGTTTCAAGAGCCAATTTATGAATTCAAGCCCCAAAGGTGAGTCAATTAAATCCAAAATTCAAACCCATTTCAAGAACAATTTCAAAACATGCAATGCATGAACTTTAAACCAAATTCAAGGTTCAAATCTTGCTCTAATGAGCTCAATAGTTGGAAAACAAAATGAAAACATGGACTTTGTTGGAAACATGAGCATGCATGTACAATTCAACATGAAATCAACTCCAAAATACACCAAAATGGCCATGCATGCATGAATTCTAGCATGAATCAACCTATTTGCACTCAAACATGGCTTAATTCTACAATTGAGCATGAACCATGCAAGATGAAGCTTAAGGACAACAAGAGGATGGTGAATTTCCTTACCTAAGTCTCAATTTCTTGTCTAGGAGTTCAATTATGCAATCTATGCCCCAAGTCTTCAATTTCTTCAAGCAATTCTTATGAACACAAGATGAAAACACTCTCACTCCCTAATCTCTCTCTCTATATTCGGTGGTGGACTCAAATGTGCTAAAGGAGTGTTGTATAATGCAAGACCAAGTCTTGGGCAAGGTGTGGTGTAGTGGCCCACTAGGTGGCTTAAGTGTAATTAAGTCAAACTTGCCAATTAAATCAATATTTAATCTAATTTAATCATTCCTAATCACATTTTAAATAAATATACCATTAAATCACAAATATTCTACTGATCTCAAAACACGAAACGATTTCTAATTCGGCCGCCGATAAGGCCTTCAATTAACAATTTAAACATATGAATTCAAACAGATAATCAATCAATCAAACAGATGCAATATGCAATTCAATAGATAAACTTATTCAATTTCAGTTTCGATTTCAATCAGTCCATTCAAGATTTGATTAATCCAATTATCGGTCATTATCGATTCATAACAAAGAATGTGAGCTAATTCAAATTTATCGATAATCAGTACGAGGGTTGTTACATATCCTCCGAATGATGTAAAAAGTTTCGGAAATCAACATCCGAATGAAATGAAAATTTTCGGAAATCAACTTTCGAATGAAATGAAAAACTTCGGACACCAACAGTTGAACAGTAGCAGTAATTTCGGTCTGTTACTTCCGAATGAAGGCACATTTTTTTCTTTTCATTTTATCTTCCAAATGTGTAACTTTCAGACTAAATTTGCAGTTTCAAATAGCCATTCACATGTTTAATATTAGTAAATGTTTAAAAATTTTTAATGTCAATTCACATGTTTAAAAATGTTTAAAAACTTGTAATATCAATTCCGCCATTACAATACCATTCTAAAAATTTGTAATAAGACAATATTACTTACAAAATCAACAACCACTATTACCATTCCATTCTAAAAATAAAATGTCATTACAATACCATTGTTGCCATTCCATTGTAATAAGAAAAATGTTAACCACTGTTACCATTACAACAATATCATCTTACAAAAATCACCAAAACAAATTCATCAACAAGCCGAGGTAAACAACGGGAACCCTGCCGCCACTCTTGTCACTGAAGAGTGTACATCCCAACAAAAACAACAAATAAGCTCTTGCAGCGCACTGTATAGCCTCCTCGGGGTCTGAATCTGTGACACCAGCGAACTGACTTCGCAACCATTCAAGCCTGACTGAATTGCCACCAGCAGAAGAAACCTCTTCGTATGCTACACGTTCAGTAACCCCCAAGCCATAAACGAGTAATGTAACTCCATGATGATCTGTCACATCTAGTATGCTGACTGATTTGCCTACAATGGGAAGGCCAAGAATAGTGCCAACATCATCCAGGGTCAAGGTCATCTCACCAACTGTCATGTGAAATGTGTTCGTCTTAGGTTGCCATCTCTCAACAAAACTGGAGATTAGAAGCTTGTTGACGAACCGATAAGTGCAACGAGCTAACTGTGACAGTCCAGACTGCTCAATAATGGCTTTGAATCTGGTGTTGTTCTCTACTAACCACCATGGCCATGCAAGGATCTTGGAAGAGTGGTTATGACACTTTAGGGGCCCTCGTTCCTACAACACAAATGATATCTCATTACAAACAACCATACAACACACAAAAAAAAAAAAAAAAACCTCATATACAAATGAATTTCAGTTTTACTGAGGAATGTTTACCTCCCCGTGCCAAATAGCTGCAGCCATATGACTATTGAAACTCCGTAGTATTGACGGATCAGTCGGTTCACCTGGAAAAGCATGAGTAAGGTACTCTTCCTGGACAGGAGGAGAATCAGGTGAAGAGGTATCCTCCACAGCAATATCAGGCATATCATAATCTTCAACTCGTCTTTGGCTTCGGCCACCACTTTGACTGGCACTGGGAATATCATATTCTACCGAAACTGGATCACGACCTCGACCACGACCTTGACCTCGTCCTCGCCCACGCCCTCGTCCCCGTTCATGGTCTACATCCAATTGACGACGTCGTCTATTTGAAGCAGTAGGTGGGACACGTTGTTGATATTCAGAATCCATATTATCTGCAAAAAATACTAAGTGTGTGTAATGAGTGTATATGTAAATAAACAGAGTGTGTGTAAAATTAATGAGAGTGTTTTAAATTATAAGTGTGTGTGTAAAATTAATAAGAGTGTGTAATGCGTGTGTGTGTAAATAATAAGTGTTTTAAATTATAATGAGAGAGTGTGTGTAAAATTAATGAGGGTGTGTGTAATGAGTGTGTGTGTAAATAATAAGTGTTTTAAATTATAATGAGAAAGTGTGTGTAAATAATAAGTGTTTTAAATTATAATAAGTGTTTTAATTAAGAAGGAAAAAAAAAAAACAGTTCGGAAGTTGTTGTCCGAAAATACCTATTCTGTTTGGAAGTTGTTGTCCGAAATTAAGGCTAGTATTCGGAAGTTGAAAACCGAAAAAAAAAATATTTTCGGCAGTTGAAAGCCGAACCAAGTAAACATTTTCGGAACTAGATTGCTGAACAAAACCAAAAATTTCGGATAACCAGTTCCGAATGAGGAAACACGACAATCCCTTACAATGGTGGACGGAAAATTTCGAAAATGATAAAAATTACCCATACATTACAAATAAAATATGAATGAGAAGATTTTAATCTGTGTAAACTAACCTAAAATGTGAAGATTTCAATGCTCTTCAATGCCCTTCAATGCCAATACTTCAATGACAGATGGATGAATAAAGCTTTTGGGAGGAACGGTGGAGAGTGTGAGAGATGGGTGTGTGTGTGTGAGGGGTCACGGGTGTGTGTGTGTCTGATTTACATTTGGGGGTATATGTGGAATGATAGGTGTGTGTAGTGAGTCAAATATATTAGGATTTTTTTTTTTAGTGTGTGTATTGAGAAGGATTTGTATAGAGAGGAAAGGGTGTGTGTATATAGAAGCTCCCTACTATCCCTCAAGAAAATTTTGGACATTTACTAATAAGTCCTGGACCATTTAATCCCATAAATAATCTTATCAATTTGTATGCCATGTCTAAGGCTGAGAAAGAAATTGAAAAATACACAATATGAATCCGTCCACTTTAATTTGGTAGGTTTGGATGGATTTTTTGAATTCATAATTCGATTCTGATTTTAAAAATTTGGAAATCGATTTCCACGGATTGGTTTCGAATTTAAATTCACGGTTATGAATGAATCAGACCTTATGTAACTTAAAACTACATACTTACCATATACCCTGATGCATATAATCTTAAATATTATGTTTATTTAAATTATGTTTTGAAAAATCATGGCTAAATTAATGAATTGGTGGACTTCACCGTAGGTCATGCATTGCTCTTCTTCATGAATTGATTTTCTGGGTATAACCAGATTTTGATGGCGTCCGAAGACAGAGAGAAAACTGCATTCACTACGCCGTGGGAAACCTACTGCTATTGGGTGATGCCGTTTGGGCTAAAGAATGCTATGTCTACCTATCAAAGGGCTGCAACCACTATTCTACATGATATGATCCATAAAGAGGTCGAGGTGTATGTGGACGACATGAGTGTCAAGTCCAAAGAAAGAGAGGGCCACTACACTGCCTTGAAGAAATTCTTTCAACGGATCAGAGAATACAGACTAAGGTTGAATCCGCAGAAGTGTACTTTCGGCGTAACAACAAGGACAGTGATGGGCTTCTTGATCACACAGAGGGGTATCGACGTAGATCCTTCCAAAATCAAGGCCATCCTAGAAATGCCACCATCAAGGACTGAAACGGTGGTGCGAGGCTTTCTGGGTAAAGTGCAATTCATAAGACAGTTTATTTCAAAATTAACCTTGACTTGTGAACCACTATTTGGTCTCCTGAAGAAACAAAATAAGTTCCAATGAGATGATCGATGTCAATTTGCTTTTGAGCAGATCAAGCAATATCTTCAAAATCCACCTGTGTTGTCGCCGCCAGAGCCAGGGAAGCCGTTGATTTTGTATCTGTCAGTAACAAACACCATGATCTGATGCATGCTTGCTCAGGAATCTGAGGATAGGATGGAAAAAGCCATCTACTACTTGAGAAAGAAAATGCTGGATTATGAGACCTGCTACACTCATTTGGAGAAAGCTTGCTTAGCCTTGGTATGAGCTACCAGGAAGTTGAGGCATTACTTGTTGGCACACTCCGTAATTCTGGTTTTGAGATTAGATCCCATCAAATATCTCTTTGAGAAACCAGCATTTATAGGTAGGCTGGCTCGTTGGTTACTCCTTCTTTCCAAATTTGATCTAAAGTATGTCACTCGCAAGTCGATCAAGGAGAGAGCAGTTGCGGAGTTTCTAGCAGATCACCCAATAAAAGGGGATGAAACGGTAGAATACATGTTCCCAGATGAAGCCATTCTGCAAGTTGAGGAAGAGATTTGGACAATATAGTTTGACGGGGCGTCTAATCAATATGGTTATGGGATAGGTGTATTGTTGATAGCACCCGACAACTCTCATATATCTTTAGCCTTCAAACTCCGGTTCAAAGTATCCAACAACGAAGTAGAATACGAGGCGTGTATCGTTGGTTTGGAAGCCGCCCTGGAACTAGGGGCAAAAAGGTTAGACGTCATTGGGGGCTCAAACCTAGTTGTGTCTCAAGCAAAAAGAGATTGGAAGGTCAAAGAAGAAAAGATAAAGATCTATCACCAAACCCTAGACGTTCTGATTCCTATGTTTGAAAAACAGACTTTCATGCATCTATTGAGAGAGAACAACAGGTTCGCTAACACTTTATCAACTCTATCATCCATATAGACATCCCGTTTAGAGTTCGAATGCGTCTGATCATCATTGAGCAGAGATATATGCCCGCGTACGAGACTATTGCTGCAATAGATGAAGCACAAGATCAAAACCCTTGGTACTATGACAGTTGGAACTTCTTGGAAAAGAAAGTTTATCCACCAGGGACAAATGCCAAAGATAAGAGGGCAATATAGCGGATGGCCGTTCAATTTATCATCTATGGAGGTAAATTGTACAAGAGAGGTCATTTGGGAAAGCACAAGTTGTGTGTCGAAGCAGAGGAATCAAAGCGCCTGATGGAGGCCATCCATGGGAGAGAGTGCAGAGCATATATGAACGAAGTAATGTTAGCCCAGAAGATTCTCAGGCAAGGTTATTACTGGTCCACTATGGAGGATGACTGTATTGGTTTTGTTTGACGATGCTACAAATGCCAAATTCATGCTAATCACATAAATATCCTACCGTCGAATCTGTACAACATGACTTCACCATGGCCTTTCTCAGTCTAGGGAATCGACGTCATCGGCACAGTCACACTGAAAAGGGTTAAATGGGCATGAATACATTCTAGTGGCAATTAATTACTTCACGAAGTGGGTGGAAGCTCAGTCCTACGCAGTGTTAAAAGTAGCGCACGTGGCTAAGTTCATCCGAAACAATATCATTTATCGATATGGAGTCCCGAACGAGATCATTTCAGATAATGGCTCCCATTTCAAGAAAGAAGTGATTGACTTGTTGGAGAAATACAATGTGGCTTGCCATAAGTCATCTACATACCGGCCACAAACCAACGGAGTTGTTGAGGCTGCCAATCAGAACATCAAGCATATTCTGCAGAAGATGGTTGAGACCTACAAAGACTGGCCAGACAAACTGCCATTTGCACTCTAGGGCTACATAACTTCAATCTGGACGTCTACAGAGGCAATTCCTTATTCGCTTGTCTATGGGATGGAAGTTGTTCTGCCAATTGAAATAGAAGTCCCATCACTGCAAGTTATGACTAAGTGTCAAATAGCAGAGGTAGACTGGCAGCAGAGCAGGTTTGAAGAACTAATGTTGTTTGATGAAAGAAAGCTGAAAGCATTGTACCATGTTCAAGGTTATCAACGCAAGATTGCCAGGGCTTTTACCAAGAAAGTTAAGTCTTGGAATCTCAAAGAAGGGGATTTAGTGCTGAAAGACAACTGAGCTCCCATCCATGACCCTAGGGACAAGTTCAGACCCAATTAGACTGATCCTCACATCATCAAAACTATCTGGTCGGATGGAGTTGTTATTCTCATGGACTTGGATGGCCTAGAATTGTCCCAACCGATCAATACGGACAAGTTGAAGAAATACTATCCCTGAGAGGCTCACTAGGCCGAAATCCCAGAAGGGTGATCTAGGCAAAAATTAGAGCATAAAAAATTAGAAATAAAGAAAAATTGAGCTCGCAAGGTTGAAAATCCAAAGGGGTGGCCTTGGCAAAAGTTAGAGTGCAAAAGGAGAGTGTTAATACTTGAGTGAACCTGAACCAAACTATGTAAGGCTTGATTTCCATCTTCAAGATACATAAGCAACTTCATCCTGAAGTTCGGCCGTAAGCATCTCCAAATCAACTGTTATGTCCATATGTCTGATCAGGTCATCTTTGTCTGTTCTTTACCTGAAAGTTCGATTGTGATCTCTACTCTGAGAAAAGAGCTGGTTACAGTGCTGAGTGGTGTTATTC
The DNA here is from genome assembly GCA_025200525.1 of Camellia lanceoleosa. Classification (NCBI taxonomy): domain Eukaryota; kingdom Viridiplantae; phylum Streptophyta; class Magnoliopsida; order Ericales; family Theaceae; genus Camellia; species Camellia lanceoleosa. The sequence goes on from CM045763.1 coordinate 139,341,689, forward strand.
AGTCAAGAGGCAATTTGTGATCTTTGGATTCGGGGTTGTACATCTCGATGATTGATTCTGTGTGTTTCAAGTGGTGATCCTTATCGAAAATGGTTTTGAAAAGTTTTGATAAAAGTTGATTTCGCTCAAATTTTACCTTTTACAACTTAGACCATGTTTAGACCAAAAGGAAAATTTTCAATGTTTACAACTTTAATTTCATCGATTTCAATACAAAGTTCTCTAACTCTCAATACAAATCAAAGTTCTTTTATTACATTCATAAAACTTGAAAAATAAAGATCAAAGCAATAAACTAGGGGCATAGACGAGTCAGGTGCTCTTACATCCCCCGCTCGTGCTCGTGGAAGCATCTGATGCCAAAGTTGGCCCGGTTTATGCCTCATCCTCGAGCCAAGCCAAGCCAAGCACTTGCCAGAAAGGGCGCAGCTGAAACTAGGGGCAGGGGCTAGAAGCTCTCTTGTCCTCCAAGTAGTGAGGTACCTAGCCAAATGTGAACCTCGGACAGGGAACGAAACTGGATACTTTACCCCCTCTTCTAGGCAAGTCTAGTCATGACTAAACTGAGTCTGAACCTAAACGGGAAGTAGAATACACAGTGTGTAAGGCCGATCAGTTGAATGCCAGGTTGCCAAGTCATGCTCTAGCTCATTTCGATTAGGTTAACCTAGGAGCAACGCCAAGCAATGTCAGCAGCAAACCTGTTGCACATCCAGTGGCACCACCACCTTTTATTCGGGCAATCCACAAGCTATTGGCGAAAGAAATAGCCTCGAGTTGAGTACTCAGGGCAAGAATCCACTACCTTCAGCTTATCCATAAGCCACACTTGGAGAGGGATGAAAGAAAAGAGAGATTAAAGAATAGAGAGATGTATGTTGGGAGAAAAGCGAGAGAAGGGCTTTGAGAGAAAAACAGAGCATAAGTGCCGAGTGATATGAGAAACACATATGAGAAAGGGTGGGAACATTACCTAAAGAAGTAGTAGACTCCTTGCGAATTTGGTAGTCTCTCGCCGATGGAAGGCGTCTAAACCCATCAAAGTCTCGGCCAGCGCCAAGCCAATGCAACTCTTGCCTTCTTTCAAACCTTGGGCCACTTCGACCAATCGAATGTTGGATCCACCAAAACTAGGGGCAAAAAGGAAATGAGCCAACATACACAAGCAGAGGGCATGTTACCGAAAGCCTTGCCAGAGAAGGTCGCCTCAGTCACCAACATCAGAAATTGATGAATCAGATTGGAAATATCCAATTCTCCATTGTGGACCAAAGATCGAACCTCGTGTAGAGTGAGCCCACACATTCGTCCCAAAGCTTGGACATGGCCAAAAAAGGGTTGAGGTATGATTTCTTCATCATGCCGGGATTCCATTAATGCCTGAAATTCTTCAATTGTCGGGTATATTTCTTGTCCCCAGAAGCTAAAGACATGTGTGATTGGGTTCCAACATCAAACCACGGCATGGAGGAATGGAAAGTCTGAGAAGGAGCTGAGTATAACAGCTGGACAACACTAACCAACATCATACTGATGGCCGGCCGTGCATCAATGAATGATAGATTCGTGCATCGATGAAGCCCGAGAGTCTTGGTCTTTGCCGCCCGATTACAAGTCTGTTGCGGTAAAGCTGACCTTTATTCAAATGGACTTTGATTGTACTTTTGAGTTTTGTTTTGTTTGTACCAAGTGTTTGTTAGCTTTTTCGAGTTGTTTTCATTTCGTTTTTTTATTGTTGAGTTGTATTTTATGTTTTGACTAGTTGTAAGTCATTATTCGATTCATGAATCAATTCAAGAGTAAAGCATTCACAATTTCGATGGTTACAACTGCAAGGGTAATGCAGTTCATCATATTGTGCAAAGAGATCATTCAACAAAACTTATCTTTCATAACTGGCGGGCCCAACCCCGATCATCGTTTTACACAACCAAAACAAAAGAAAGTTTTTGAAAAACAAAAGGTCTATCCGAAGATAGTTTTATAACTACATAACAAAACGAAAACTAAAGCAAAATAAAAGCAAAATCATCATCGTCATCAATAGCCCATCCTCACCCTCTTCCTCCTTGGCTGTGGAGGAGGTGCATTGTTGTCATCACTAGGACTGCTCAACTGCAAGTCAATCTCCTCTCCCTCATCCTCAGGGGTCGTGGATCCATCAAAAGACTCCTCGAAAGGCCAGCACTGCCTCACTCGACTTCTCCCCCAATCAGCGCCTCCTCGGCCTCTCACTGGGCCATCAACCCCAACTCGCAAACTAGTCAACATCGAGAAGTTATATGGAGTCAGTGTCATCTCCCTGGTAGAAAAGAAGTGAAATGAGTTAGTGGTGTCCTACCATCTCTCTACTAGGGCCCCATAAAGCCAAGACTCGACCCTCATCTGTATGAGCTCGGAGCAAAAGGGCCTAAAGCCAGCAACATCTACTAAAGGACGGACCTCTGCGGGAAACCGCTTGTACCAACATCAGGGGCCAGATATAGAGCTGTAGCCGCCTATCCTCCAAGAGATCACCTATCAATTGGAAGTTTTATCAGTATATGTACAGCAGAGATAAGTGTTTTGTTCATTAAGCTCAACTTTCAACATGTATGCTAAGTAAGATAGGGAAAAAGTTGTATACCATGGAAGTGTTGGCAGATATATGCTCCACGGGCTCTCGCAATAGAGTGTCCTCATCTAACCCTGGAATGAAGCCCTCGAATCTTAAGATACTGCCTAGAGGTGGCACATGTGTACGCGGTTGGTATGTAGCCACATCAAAAGGCCTCTCGGCAAAGGAAAGCAATGCAGCAGCTTCCTCCGCCTCCATGTCTACACTAAGGGCAATACCAATACCTACGGCGGGGTTGGGAATAGGTGTTTCGTCGTTAGCCATAGAGAGGTGAAAAGTGAAGAAAAAGAGAGTGGCTAGATGTTTTTCAAAACTAACACCCTAGGAGAGAGAAAATAAAGAGGGAATGAAAAATCAAGGGAGAAAAGTTTGGGTAAAAGTGTGAGGATCTATGAAAAATCACAAGAAAACTCAAAGCTTTACCAAATCAAAATCCAATCGATTCAAAAGATGGAGGATCAAAAGGGTTTTAAGGAAAAATTTTGCAAAAGTTGTTGGGTAACTTAAGAGGAATGGAAATCTAGAGAGAAGGGGGAGAGAATTTCGACCTAGGGTGTGATTCAAATGAAGCTTGAAATGTGTTTTAAGCAAGCACGGGCATGGCTTTTATATCGAAGGCTGGCCGTGCGTCGCTAATGCTCGGCCGACCTTTGGTGATTTCAATTCTGTTTTTCTTTTGTTTGTTCTCTTCTTTTTTGTTTTGTTTTGTTTAAGTGTGTTGCTGGTTATTTTATTTTATTTTATTTTTTTTCATTATTATTTTAATTTTGGGTTTTAACTTTGATTTTTTTTTTAATTTTTGAATTTTAATTATGGGTTTTAATTTGGGTGTAATAATGAGTTGTATGATAACGCAAAACAATGAGTGAAAAAAGAAAAATATGAGAAAACAAAGAATGAAGGCAAAATAGCAAAGAGATCAAAGGAAATGAAGAGACGGAGCAAGATATCCATTTCGTTTTATTTCGTTGCGTGAGTGCATAATTTGATTTATTTTTGATTGATTTTATTTCATTAGCTTAAATTCGTGATTTATCTTATTTAAACTGTTTTGTTCATTGATGACTTGTCTTGTTTAGTTCATAATTCATTCCATCATTTCTTATTATACGATATTGTATGTATGGTTCATTCGAAGAAGTGCACGATATTATATGTAAGGTTCATTCAGAGGAGTTTCGGATAAGTCATTCATGTCTCGGTAGGAGAATCTGCATAGCTTTATAGTGAAAATCACGAGTGCATATATCGCACACATTTACTTGTTTAGTACATCTATCGCACATATTCATTTATATACTTTGTGCATCTATCGCACATATACACTTGTTCTATTCAGTGCATCTATTGCACACCTCTCTTTTACCTCGGGACATATGAAGCAAGTGCTCGAGCCTTTTTTTCTCAAGACGTGTGATACGCGGCCTTGGGCGAGTTCTACCTCGGGATGTACGAAGTACGCGCCTGAGCTTTTTTTCTCAGGACACGTGAAACGCGGCCCTGGGCGGGTTCTACCTCACGACGTACGAAGTACGTGCTCAAGCTTTTTTCTCAAGACGCGTGAAACGCGGCCCTAGGTGGGTTTTACCTCGAGACGTACGAAGTACGCGCCCGAGCGTTTTTTCTCAGGACACTTGAATCGCTGCCCTGGGCGGGTTTTACCTTGGGACGTACGAAGTACGTGCCCGAGTGTTTTTTTGTGCAAAAGTAAATTTTAGAAATTCAAAAATAACATTTTAGTGTTTCCAAAAAAAAAAAAAAATTTAATTGTTTCATAAAGGAGAAGGATCCTCTCTCGTTATCCTCTCTTATTTCGTTTTTAGTTTATATTTTTAAAAATTTTAAAAATTATTTAAAAAAACTTGTTTGATAATTTTCTTAATTTATAAATGGTTTCTCAGTTTATAAATTTGAAGAAAAAATGTAAAATCAAAAAATGAGTTTTCGTTAGTTTTTAAACAGAAATTTAAAATTTTGACTAATAATTTTTTTTTTTCAAATAATTTTTTTTTTTTCAATTAATTGTTTTTCAATTAATTTTTTTTTCAAATAATTGTTTTTTCAATTAATTTTTTCAATTAATTTTTATTTTAATTATAATGTGTATGATCTCATTGTCATAAATAATAAAAAATAAATATAAATATTTTAGGCCTAAACAAACATATTTTTTAGTTTATGTTTTTAAAAATTTTCAAACATTTTTTTCAAACCAAACACGTTTATAGTTTATATTTTTCTAAAAATAAATAAAAACAAGTTTATAAAATTTTTGTAAACATAAACAAAAAAACATAAACGTTACCAAACGCTGCTTTAGTGTACACACAAAAGAGATCACAATTACTTTATGGGATTTTTTTTACCATAACTCTTTCTTAGAGCCCGTTTTTCTTGAAAATGACAAGCTCTAATTTTTTGGCTCATAAACTCCTCCAAAATAAAGAAATCTTGTAAGAAAGACAAAAATTTTCTGATTTATATTTTATGTGACAAATTTACCTCTTCACACACACACTCTCTATCTTTCTCCTCTTTCTCTCCATCAGTTTGTCATCTCTCTCTCAACTCTTTCTTTCTCTATCTCTTTCTAAGAGCTCTCTCAACCACCACCACCACCACCACCGTCTACACCTTCGCCACCATCACCATTACCATCACCATCACCATCTCCATTACCGCGACTACCGCGACTACTATTGTTTCCATTACCTCCACCGTTTACACCAACACAATGTTAACCACCTGCGCCATTCGTCACCGCCACTACCGTTTCACTATCACCATCTCAACCACTAGCGCCATTCAATACACTATACCACAGGCAGCCGCCATCGTCATCATTTGCCTCCAAGACCTCATATTCGAGATTAACGACCTCAGATTTGAGATCTATCATCTCAAATCTATATTCTCTTCCTCTTTTTCTCTTTGTCTCCTCATCATGCTCTATGTTTCAAATAGCAAAATTTTACTTTGGTTTCAACCAGATCTAAGGCAATATATTTGCTCTTTCTATCTCTCTATTTTCTCTCTCTCTCTCTATATATATTTATGTATATATTTTTATTTTAATGCATTTTTTTTTTGTCAACATCAGTTTGAATATTGATTTTGAGATCCCAAATGAAAATGTTATTTTAGTACGTTCAATAGTGAAATTTGTGTAAGAGTAAAATTTTACTGTTAACTTTATTAATTCAATTTCTCATTTAATAGCTATATGAATAATGGTAATAATTATAGTAGTGTGGTGGTTGGTGACAACAATGGCAAAAATTCAATATTTATATGTTTAAAGTAAATAGTAAAATTTTATTGACCAAAATTAACATAGTAAAATTTTACTGAAAATTTTCGACGATGACAAATTGATCGAAATCGTCGGGGTGATCAACAAAGGGTCGGCAAAGGGTCAGTGATGACAAACAATGGTCGGTGGTGGTTGTGCTAATTTAAGAAAATGATAGAAGTTGAGGGCATTATTGTCATATTTTTAAAATATTTTAAACTTTATCCTTAATGAATTAAATGTTTTTATCTTGTCCTTTTGGCGATAAAGTCTGAAATCGAGGGACTTATTACCAAAAATCCCTTAGTTTAGTACCTAAAATTCTATAAATTTTCAATTTATTATTTTTTTTATTTTTACTGATTTATTATTATTATTTTTTATTTTTTATTTTTTTTTTGCATTTTATTGGAATGAAAACATTTTTTTGAACACATTTTGTTTACGATTTACAATTTTTATTTTGAAAATATAAACAATGAACATAAATGTTATCAAACATACCAATTTAGTTGTGTTCAAAGAAAGAAAAAAAAAAAATTTGAAAACGCTCATGGATTTCATATTGTTTGTATTTTTGTTGCGAAAGAAAGAAAGAAAGAAAGAAAGAAATTTCAAAAATTCAAAAATAGCTTTTGGATGTTTTTCAATAGATGGGGCTTGCCTCCAGTGCACCATTTGGACTAGAGGGTTTAGTTTGGTCCATTGGGCCCACTTTTGGATTCATTTTTGATAAATCAAAGCGTTCACATTTTAGAGTTTATTGAGTACATTATCCTTGTAAAAAATCACATCGATTAGATAACAGATACTATATATTCGGATCAATTTTTTATGAACTGCTAATTTTCTAACGTTCATTTTTTTTTCAAAAAAAAGTGATCCGAATACAAAATATCCGTTATCCAATCAATGTGATTTTTTATAGGAATAATGTACTAAATAAATCTTAAAATATGAACGGTTCTGATTATTGAAAAAGGGCCAAAAAATAAACCCAATGAGCCGAACTGGATCGGACTGTCACTGGATATAATCCAGACCCTTTTCAAAAAGTGGATTGTTTCACAAAATAAATAAATAAAGGAAAATACAATACGACCAAGTATATATATTTCTTACTTCTCTTTCTTGTTTTGCTTTTCCAAACAATTACATTTGTTTATCGTGCACTGAGTCACAATTTTATTTATTTATTTATTTGTTTTTATTTTTTTGTGTCTTAGCTTTGGCCATCAGTGTGGAAAGCTTTTCTTAAGCCAGAGAAGGAGCAAGAGAAGATTATGGCTCCAGCCAAAGAGAACTTGAAATTCATAGAAGAAGAGCTAAAAGTAAAGAAATTCTTTCGAGGAGAGACAATAGGACTTGTAGATATTGCATTTGGTTGGATTATTAATTTGGTGAGTGTATTAGAAGAACAAACTGGTATGAAGTTGATAGATGCTGAGAAATTACCATTATTGGTAGAGTGGATGCACAACTTTGCAGAAGTTCCAGCGATCAAAGAAAGCTGGCCGTCTCGTGAGAAGCTAGTCGCCACCTTCCTAGCCCTTCGTCAACATAAATGGCGAGAAAACAGTTGATTGTAATGGTGATCGGTGGTGTTACATATACCAATTAATATAAACACTAGTGTATCAACTAGTGTTATGTCATTATTACTGACCCCATCTATTATTTAAATTATAAGTACTTAAAACTTCTAAAATTATGCTACATTATTTATTAATATACCAGTTAATATATTAATTGGTACATATAACATTACTACATCATAATCAATATCACCATCAAATAACTTCTTGTCATTTACCCTATTATGTATATGCGGTAAGCAAGTTACTCATTGAAAGTAGGGTTTACTCAGTCATGTGTAGTTTGTTGTTAGTTTTTTTTTTTTTTTTTTTGATCAGCAAAATAAAGTTTTATTAATGAAGAACCAAAAACAAGAGGAACTTATATCAATAAAACAAGGCTGTACAAAACGAGCATCATAGATAAAGCTTTACAATCCCAACTAGGTTGGCACCAGAGAGATAGCACAATCATATGCTAGCATAAACCTGAGATTGGTGAGAGACCAATCAACAACAACCCAAAAAACAAAAAGAAACAGAGAAAAACAAAAAAACCCCAAGCCTAATTACATCGAACAACTATTTTTGCACATCCAATGTAAAAAACAAAGAATATGCATCAACCATTAATAAAACCAGCAACAACAAACCAATAAGTAACACCCTTTGAGTAAGCTTTGACCCAGAGTGCCACCCACGCCTTAATTAAATCACCAAATTCAATGAACCAAAATTGCCTTCCATAAAAGATTACTTCACACCAGCAGTAGATTACCAAATAGCAGTAGAGAAAAATCAGCAATCTAGCATCAGCAGAGTAACAATTAGCAGTATAGCAAAATTAGCAAACCAGCAAAACCAATACCAATTAACAGAACACCAGCTATTCAGCAATTCAGCAAAATTAGCACTTTTGCAATTCAACATTTCAGCAACAAAACCAGTAACAATCAACAGAAACATCAGCAAATCAGCTTCCTTGAGCCACAAATATGTAACACCCTCAAAATAAACCCACAAATCTTACAATCTTGACATGCTTAGACATAAGAGAATAAAGCATAATTTCATTTCATCAGAGTATTCATTACAAAAGTATTACATGTTGACATCAAAAGTAAATACCCCACGGGCTTACAACTTTCCAAGCCAACACTTGGTTACAAAAAAAGAGTACTAACTCAAAATACAAAATAAGCCCTTGGCTTGATTTACATGTAATACACAAAATAATCACAAAAGTAAACAAGAGAGTCTTTAACTCCTACAACCATCCAAGCTAAGACCTCGGAGGCGGCATAATACCTGAACCTGAAAATGATGTCCCATATAGGGTGAGCCAACGCCTAGTAGAGATATGCTAAATATAATATGAGCAATAACTAAAACATTAGCATTCGATAAATGTTTAACTCAAATATGCCAACTTATAACACATTTCAATTTCATGACCAATATGTCCAAGTTTCATTTCATTTTCCATTTCTTATCCAATTCTCAATTCATAACTGTGGCGCAAAACCTAGCTGTAGCACGTCCGCGAGGGACCTCGGCTACAGTTCGGACTCCCTTTTTGTGTCGCGGTTCTAAATCTGAACCAAAGAGTCCGAATCCGGCAAATCGTTTGAGAAAACAGATTTTTGAAAAGTAGTGCCAAACATGGACTGCTTTGCGGTTCTGAGTCGCCACCTAAATATTTTTAATTGGGAAATTTAGAAACCACGACTCGGTGCGAAAATACATGTCCGTCATCACCAAAGTGGTCTTGGCTCGGGAGCTTGGGTACGATCGGGAAGGTCACTATGAGCACCCCTTTCGCCGGTCCGAAGACCGCCTCTACTAACCGTGATATCCAATTTTGAAAACTTTATGCGTTCTTATTAGGTTATTAGCCTAGAATTACTATGTTATGCGCACAGCAAACAAGTATAGACTAGATCGCCTAATTTGGGAATAAACATTGCATATCCGTTTTGTCTCGAAAAATGTGTTAGATTTTGCTACTCGCAAGTAGGCTAAAATACGGATTTCAATGAGTTGTCCCAACTCAAGCAATCCAACCTCCACCCACAGGCATTCAAACAGTTTATCATGTAAGCACTTAGCCGCATGGCAAACATATTGTCATGGTAAACATTCACACGCGTGCGATATGCTAAAGCCATAAAAACTTACATCGTACTCCGTGCCAAAACAGTAAACTAGTTAGCAAACATGCATGACCTAGTTCATGTTAAGTGGCTAATGCATCACACGCAGAGATGTAATCTAGAGTAGGCTCGGCTAACCCTAAACATGGCATGTGAAATGCGATCAGATAGCATATATTCAATTTGGAATTGAAAATACAATGCAATTTGTATGATGTACCGAGCCCGGTGCATGTAAACAAATGCATGTGTGCACGCATGCATTGCATAAGGTATGCTAATTTAAATGTGCCCTAATCTACCAATATAAGCGGGTAAATAAAAGGGAGAAAGAAATGGGGATTGGAAGACATACACCCACTCACACACACTTATTACAATTGCGCCCTCACTCGGAGGGACCAAAATAATAATACAGTCCAAAAATAAATGAATAAATATTACAAATTCCAATTACTGAATAAATAAATGTGAAATAAAAGGGGGGTCACCCTACGCCTTGGGATCTTGTGAATGATGCATGCTCGTCGGCTTGCGGGAACCCGCGCCATGCCATCGCCTCTGTTTCAACATCTGCCTCCTCGAAAATTGCTAAAGTCTGGGACACCTTCCACATACCCCGAGGATCACCACCATTTGAAGGGTTTGGCCACCACTGAGGTTTGGCCACCGATCGCAATGAAAGCTAATCGGCACAAAGATTGCCGGTCGGCACTAAAGAGTGCCGGTCGGCACTAAATTCTGCGAGAGCAGTTTGTGACAACAAACAGCTATGAGTGCATGATATGGAATTTTGGGACAAATGTTTGCACCAACCATACTTCTTATCATATTTGTGACTCAAGGGAGTATAGTCCTTGGTTCTCGGACCTGTCGCATTTCGATGCGTGATGGCCCAAGAACCAAGTGTGCAAATTTGATTTCAAATGTATGTAATGCAAACAAGCACATAAGGGTGCTAAGCCTCTATCACACTCACTTCAAGAGGCCTAGCATGCATGTCAATACAATGAAGCCCTAAACATGTCATCTAGCATGCCATGTGAACAATGTAATGCACTCATGCAACACATACAAGTAAACATGCAAAGCGAGCATGCAAACCAAATGAAGGATGGACTTAAACATGGATTAGGCAGCCCTAAATAGGCCTAAAAGCAGTGGCCATAGTGTCATGGGAATGAGGGCTAGTGTACACACAAACATGCATGCATACAAGGTCCAACACTTATGCATCAAAGAGCAACTTTTAAGCACACTTAAAAGAGGGTAAACATGGATACATGGCATGCTTAGAAAGCTCTGAAATCATGCTACAAAATGATGCCAAATCAAGCAACAAAGTAGGCTAAGCATGCATACAAATGGTCCAAGCATTAAGGCAAGCCAATGAGGCTTTGAACCACACTTAGTACAACCACACATGGCAATACTTAAACAATTAAAATCAGAGTTTTAACACATAAAACTAAGCCCAAAGGACCCCTAGATGGCATCTAGATGGTTCAAATTCAAAGGTATGCATTAAGGCCAAAACATGGAGTACACAACACATACTTTTAGAGCACTAAAGAGACAACTAAGGTAAGCATACAAGCACACAAAGGGACTGAAATATCATGCTAGATGGTTCCAAACCACTAAAATGATGCAAGCAACACATGCTATATACTCATGCACTTAAGGCTAGCAAGCCAAAATGCAAAGTGGCTATACAAGGCATGTCATGGATGACCTAAAAAACCAAAAAAAGATCTTATACATGACAAAATAAGCACATTTTCAGTGTATGACCAGCCACAAAAACAGAAGCAAGATAGGCTAAGAAAGCATGCAAGATTACGGTAAATCACATGGATTTCAAAGCAAGTGGCACATGGAATATGCAAACAATGTTGAGCCCTTCAACAATGTTGAAGAAGGGCTCAAAATAAGCCTATTCTTAGCTTACATCATGCTCTGAAACAGATCATACACAAGCCAAATATTCTATGCAAGAAACATGGCATACAAGAGGATATTGAGATAGGTGCTAGATGCAGCCACCAAACGGCAAGGGTCCTCAATCAAACATGAAGAGGACCCCAAAATAAGACTATTTGAAGTTTGGGTCGGAGCCCAAAAGTGCTTGCAACTAGGGCTTAGATGTGAAGCATGAAAAGCTAGAAAGGGAAGATGAAGACTTACCCTTGAAGACCGACAAACCAGCACCTCTTGGACCAAGTTTAGGTGCTCCTAAGCTCTGAAGAACAGCCCAGTCGTTGGAAATGGAAGTGGTGGTGTTGTGCTATGGGTTGGTGAAGGAATGGCCCAAGAACTATGGAGTTTGGAGGTTGAATGAGATAGATATAGGGTTGTAGATATATATGTTAGATATATATATCTATTCTCTAGTTTTTTTGTTTAGAATCACCAACCCTTGAGCAATGGAGAGGGGGCATGCTTATATAGGCAAGCAAAACAAGACTTAGAGGCTAAGTTTCAAAGGGTCAAAGGGTGCAAGGCTTGTAAGGGAAGCTTGACGGTGGTAAGGCTTCTTGAGGAAGCCAAGACAAAGGGTCAAGGCTTCCTCAAGAAGCCATGAGCAAAGGGTGCAAAATAAAGGCCAAAAGAGTGTAAAATAGGCACATGGATGCACGTGGATCTGATTCTATGCATCCCAGCTGGCACAGCTGGTATGCAGCAGGCTTGGGGGGTTCAAAGAGTTCAGGTCGGCTAGAAGATTCGATCATTGTCCAAAATAAAGTGCCGGTCGGCTAAATAGAGTGCCGATGGATGATTCCTTGGTCAAATCATGGCCGGTGGGTATGCAAATCGAAGCCCCGGAAGTTAGCTTTCCAATGGCGCAAACCTTGCATCAAAATTCCTCCTGTGCAAAAAGTTATGCCCTTTTCCGTGAAGTCGCGCAGACTCGATCCAACCGGAATGATCCCCTGCTTCAACCAATCATATCTCCTCCACCCGGACTTGGCTCTAGGAGATTCTTGAGTGCAAAGTGAAGCCCCGGAAGTCTTCTTTCCAATGATGGTGGCCTCATAGCTTAAATCCAAGTATTGAATTGAATAAGGCCGATTTAGCGAGGGCTGCTCGATTCCCTTTACCCGGATCTATGCCGAACTTGTCCCAAACCAGTTTTCTCCTCTCCTTTCTTCTTTTCTTCAACTCCAAACCCCTAGACAAAGTGTTTTGAAGGGTTTGCCTCTCTCCTTGCCGGAAGAATTGAATCCTTGCCTGCACATCTCTCAACACCGAGCAAACCATCGATGCCCAAGTCTTGAGGGCGGTCAAAAATGGGGTGTCTACAGTTGCCCCTCTTTGACAGAACTCGAAAGTCATAACAATGACGGGAGTGAATGTCAAAGCCCCGTGACGACCCATTTTTGACAGGGCTGAAGACTTGGACAAACAAACAAAACATAGATGCAAAAATGGTTGTGCCCGCAGGCTGCCTACGTATCCCTTTGCAAGGAATCAAACCAGCGTAGTTCAGGGGCAGGATGCAAATGACATGCAGGAAGACTTTGATAATTGGACTTCTACGCTACGCGAAGCCGGTTTGAAATTTGGACTTAAAGTGCACTAAAGCGGTCGGCGCAAAATAAGCGAGTGAAGTGTAGCGCACAAAATAAGCGCGATAAAATGGATGCAAAATGCGGTAAGGTGCACAAAAGCGGTCGATGCAGAGTGAATGCACAAAAGCGATTGCTAAGCAGATGCACAAAATAGTGCGATGCTAAAGGTGCACAAAATAGCATGAGCGGGGTGAATGCACAAGGCGGCGATCTGAGATAAGGTCGCATAAGATAGCGCGATCGCCAAAATAACGCGAACAATGAATGCATGCAAAATGCAACCAGTAAAGTCGCCAAAATAGCGCGAATGATACAATGCACAAAATAGTGCGATCGCTAAATAGCGATGCGTTAGATAACGCGAGTGCACAAGGCGTGCAAATGTACAAGATAGTGCGATCGCTAAGCAGTAGCGATCGTTAGACAACGCGAGTGTAGTGGAATGCACAAGATAGTGCGATCGCGCAAAATAAGCGCGATCGAAAGGTATGCAAAATGCAATGAGATGCGTAAAATAAGCGCGAACGAGATGTGATGCACAAGGCGGTCGATCGCAAAATAAGCGCGATTTGATTTGAAATGCACTAAGCGGCGATCGCTAAACAATGAATGATTTGAAATGCACAAGATAAAGGCGATCGCTAAACAGCATGAGTGTTTTGAAATGCACTAGACGGTGCGATATGCTAAGCAATGGCGAGTGTTTTGAAATGCACAAAATAGTGCGACACGCTAAACAACATGAGTGTTTTGAAATGCACTAGAAGCGGTGACGTCGCTAAACAAATGAGTGATTTGAAATGCACTAAGCGGTAGCGATCACGCTAAGCGCGAATGAGATAAAATGCACAAGAAAGTGCGATGAAATGCATCTTCTATGCAAGTATGGGGGCATTTTCCGTGCGATTTTGAAGGCAAGCATATTTTATGCATGAATCATAACGATGTGCGGCACACATGCAATCAACAGTGTATATGAAAGTTCATATTCTATGCAATAGAGGAGCATCAAATGTGTACTCTAGTGTCTCCGATTTACCTCTCAGAGGGCTTTGCGACACACTCAGCTCGAAAAGGGTACACCCTGTTCACATCGGCAAGAGATAACATCTGCTGCTGCTTTAATTGCCGTTCCGACTTGAAGCAGGCTTACACTTGAGATAGAGGCGCACTCATACTTCGGTAGCATTGACAAGCTTGAAGGGGTACATCCGGAGTACAATCACGGAATTTGCTGAAGGTGAAACACACTCAGATGCTTCGATTTTCCCTCTTTTCTTTTGCTTTGCAGTCTGGAACCTATATAGCTTCAGATAGGTCCTTGTTCTACTGTTCACACTTATCGGGGGCGGACTCTGCAGTTTTATGAAAGAACAAATCTTGTTTTGCACAACTGTGGAGAATGGCACGGCACTCTGAGCACAAGATGATTTGGTTTCCTTTTTTGAAATTAAGAAATGAATTCTTAACCAGGTATTGAGCCTACGACTGAACACAGCAAAGACGACCCAACAACGGAAAATAAAGGTAAACAACCTAAACACATCTATTGACACTTGAAACGACTCAAAACAAGACTCGAGACAAACAAAATACAACGAAAGACTCAAATGCGCCTGAGAACTGTTTCACCGGGTATTATTTCCCACCCTTTCTCATTTGTGATTCTCACATCACTCGGCCCTCAAGCTCTGTTTTTCTGAAAAAGCCCTTTTCTCACTTTTTCTCTCAACGCACATCTCTCTATTCTTCAATCTCTCAATTTTTTATCCCTTCCCAGAGCGGTTGATGGATAAACAGGAAATTACGGGTTCTTGCCCCTAGCATTCTGCTAGATTCTCTTCTTCTTCTTACAACAGTGAACTTTCCCACAGAGGGTTGTGCCTGGCGGGTGTGTAGCAAATCATGATTAACATCGGTTGATGATGCCCTTTGGAGTTTTGACGTGGTTAGATCTGTCCAGATGAGGAAGTGGAACATCTTGATCCATTCCAATTCGTGCTTCGCACTTGACTTAATACCTCGCTGCTTGGAGGGTGAGAGAGCTTTCAGCCCTTTGTTGTTGACTTCAGTTGTGCCCTCTTCTGGCAGGTAGAGTGCCTTTCTTGGCAAGTATGTTGAAAATGGGGAAAAGACAGGAAGCCTGACTCAACTGTGCCCCTAGTTCATCATTTCGACCATTTTTTTGTTTTGGTTTTAAAACAAGTTTGACCAACATGAAAGTTAGATTAACATGCTTATTCAACTTTTTGATTTAAAATCATGCAAGTCAGGCTATGAGCACTGAAAATTTTCCTTTTTTGGGTCCAAGAAAATGGTCGATTTTTGAAAAGATGGAATAATTTTAGAGAATTAGTCAACCTCGGTAAAATTCTCAAAAACTATTTTTTTGCAAACGGCCAATGCTCAACAAGCACGGAACCTACTCTTGAGATGCGCAACCTCGGATCCATAAGCGATGGAAAATTGCCCCTTGTCTGAAGAACACTGCATGGCAACGGAAAGTTGCCCTTTGTTTGGATAGCATCGCAGTGTACTTGTAGTCAGTCCTCAGAGCGACGAACACAACCAGACTCTTAGATACAGAGAAGACAAAGATGGCCAGAACCATCGCATGGACACAATCGAATTTGAATTGTTTTACGGCTGGACTTCAAAATGAAGTTGCCTACGTATCCCAAAGATGGGAATCAAGCCTTACGTAGTTCGGGGGTTAAGGTACACTCGGGTATTTAACCTCTCCTTTTTATGCTCTAACTTTTGCCAAGGTGCCTGTTGCAGGTTTTCGACCTTGCGAGCTTCTTTTTCTTTTCTTTTCAATTCTTTTTCATTTTTTCATCATTTTTTTTCTTTTTCTTTTAGGCTCTAACTTTTGCCAAGGCGCCCGATGCGGGTTTTCGACCTTGCGAGCTTCTTTTTCTTTTTCTTTTTTCTTTTTTGTATATATATATTTTTTTTCTTTTGTATGTATTTTTTGCTTGCTCTAACTTTTGCCTGGGTAGCCCTTCCGGGTTTTCAGAGCCTCTCAAAGGGTAAAAGTGTAATAAGTCCATGCCAAATGGTTTTTGAGATTGAAGCCCTCTGTATCCAGGAGAGTGGCTGTTGATTCGCAAGAGAACTCATCTTCGGCTCTTCGGGCGCATCTGACATCTTTGCCCCTAGTTTGAGGGGGGACTTCTGATCTAGCTTCCCAAGCCTCTCTTGACAACATCTGATCTTCTTGATTTTGACTTTCTTGCCTCTTGTTCGAGGGCTGCTTTGAATCTGGCCTCACAGGCCTCACGTTGAAGTTAACTGCTGAACATTCGAGTTTGAGTCCAAGGTTTGAAAATGAGGTCGAGTCTCAAGGTGAGGCGATCCTAGGCTACATAATCTCAAGAGCGATTCCACACATGTCTTCGCAGGACCGCGCAAAACATTTTTTGAAAGTTTTTAAGAAAGCGACAAATCGCTCATGCTGAAGACAGTGTAGGACCAATCTGGATCAAAGCTAGGGTCCTTCTCAGTACTCACACTAACAAGCATGATTTCATTCATTAAGGGCTTAGCACGCCTCTCTTTCTCTCAATTGATCAAATTTTTGCAAATCCCAAGGAATTCCTTCCTCTTCGTTTTCATCACAGTGTTTGAAAAAGTTTTGAAAAACTTAGGTCAATGCAATGATTCAAGGCACAGAAAAGTCACAGCTTCTTATCAAATACTGCCATCTCACTTGGAATTTCTCGGTACAAGCGGCTAAGAAGCAAACACGAGTGTGAAAATCACTTCTTTGTTTCATTCAAGATCTGTTGGCTGCTGGCTCCTGGCGAAACAATCTCAAAAAGCAAAAGATAAACACAAAACAAGATAGTGATGTCCGAGGTAACATTCCGGAATCACGACTTCAACAAAGCAGGGACTCGATACAACAAGGCGGACGAAATAAAAAGATGACTCAAAATATGGAGCAGACTCGAAGCAACACAACAAACCGACCCAATACCCAAGTCGAAAGCAAAATTATGACATTTGCACATCGCTCAAAAGCGATTGCATGCCCACCACGTTTGAAGTAAAGCGAACGCCGCCCGCAGTGGTTCACCTCGATCACATTCACATTATCCCCAAGTTCACCGATCCGGTTTGGATAGACTTTCTTTGAGTTGGTGCGGCGATGACCTTGTTGTCAATCGGATCTTGTATTTAAATGGCGAAGGCGATAACAAGCTATCGATGACATGGCCGACTTGTTGATGGAAGGCGCGATGCATTTGGATCATGAGAGGGAAGTTTATTTGGCAAAGTATG
This sequence comes from Camellia lanceoleosa, assembly GCA_025200525.1. Lineage (NCBI taxonomy): Eukaryota > Viridiplantae > Streptophyta > Magnoliopsida > Ericales > Theaceae > Camellia > Camellia lanceoleosa. The sequence continues at coordinate 139,359,184 of CM045763.1, forward strand.
ACTCTAGGGGTTTGGTGCCCTTTCTAATCAAGACCCTCAAGGCGTGATAGAGACATGTACAATGGGGCGAACACTCTGGCCCCGAGGTGGGTATTTGTCCGTTTGTGGCTTTTCTTTGGATCTGTGGCGGAAGGGATTAACAGTGTTGGCCGAGTTCTTGATCTCTTCCGAGCACGAGACCAGAAAGGAACATTCTGGTACAAAAGCGTTTTCATGACTTGCCCTTGATTGACGGCTCTCATTTTGAGTAGCAAAAGTGTCATCCACGTTTTGCAACAAATCTGAGTACTTGCATTTGTTCACCCTTCGACTTTCAAAGCCTCAATATCCCGCGAAGATGTTCATGGGGACCAATGCTTGCCCTGCCTTGTTCTTATCATCGGCCTCCATTTTGCTAAAAGATTGGCCTTCTCCCAATGCGATCGTCCGAGATTAGGAGCCTTTTGACATGAACTCCCCGGTATGTGATGCGGTTGATGACGAGCCAAAACTCCAAAGGCTAGATCGCCATAGTTCTCTGAAGATCTTGATCATCATATCATTTCGAAGTAGTGGGTTCATGGGTTTGAGATGATTGGGGTTGAATGCACCCATCATGCATAAGTCGATGCTTTCGGGATAAACACCTTCGGTTTGGGCAAATGAAATTTGGGGTGATGTATATCTTTGGGGTAAGGGATGGCCAATGTGTGGATTAGATTGAGATGTGGATGAGGTATTTGGTCATTGGGGTGCGAAGGTGGAGCTATCGTTTGGTTGTCAATGAGGTTTTGGATCTCATAATGACGGTAGCTGTGATGGTGCCATGACATGGCCGATGGTACATCTGATGACTTGGAAGGGTTATGTCTGGTGGAGTGGGTTTGAAAGGGGATGGGGTCCTCGGAGTTCTAGGTGCCCTTCTTCCATGACTTTTCAAAGCTTGAGAGAGACTCATATAAAGAGGGTGGAATTTTCGGGCTTGGGGCTGAGTTGAAGTGGTTGGTTTTTGGCCATTGAGGGAGGTGATGATAGTGCCTACTTCTGAGCATTTCGCAGCTGTGCTACCATCAATAGTAGCATTGGGACTGCGAGCAACAGTCGTTTTCAAAGGCTCATTATCTTCTGCAAAGATCCCTTGTTTGATGGCATCCTCGATTTGAACCCCCATTTCATGAAGAAATTTGGAAAGGTAAACAGAGGTAGAATGACCATCTTTTGCAGCAACTTGCCATGTAGATTCCGAACGATCATCCTGATCTGATCTTTGTCGGAAGGTTTTGTAGTCATCATTGAGGCCTTTGCCCTCCATCTCGTCATGAACTCTGAGAAACCCTCCTTTGGCCCTTGGCGGGTGACTTCAAGATCACGAGTGGTGACCTCAATCTGTGTGTTGTAGGAGTATTGATCACTGAAGGCCTCAGCCATCTCTTCCCAATTCTGTTTCACAGAGTTCTCCAATTTCGCATACCAGGTTGTGGCTATCCCAGACAGGGTTCGGCCGAATAGTGACAATTTCTGGGCTGTGGTCAAACCCATTGGTCTCAGAATATCAGAAAACAGGTGGAGGTGCACCATTGGGTCTCCAGAGCCATCGAATCGATCGATATGTGGCATCTTGAACTGATCTGGTAATGTCACCATTGAGTCGGTATAGCCATCCTCTATATCAGGAATAGAGTGGGCCCCCTGAGACTTCTTAAACAATTTCTCAAGCTTGCTCACTTTCAATGCTGTGGGGTCCGGCCCTATCGGAATGTCCGTATCTTCCTGGACATTGGGTGCCTCCCCAGGTGCTAGAGCTCCTGGTGGGGGAGGAGCTTGATGTGAAGTAGATACTCGGTTCTTTGTTCTAACACGCAATTGTCTCTGCTGTTGGGCTATGACCACTGACTTGTTGCTTAGCGAATTCGCTTGATGAGCGTCTTCTTTGCATGGCTTTCATACTATCACAGGTTGGCGCACCATCTCTTCCAGACTTGACATATTGTCTGATTCGACCGAGCAACCGGTATATATGTGTCTGCGATGGGCTTGGGACTCTCAACTTTGCCGCTTAAAGATCATCGATCTGGTATTTGTTGTCTTGGTGGTCTATGCCCGACTAGCCTTCTCTACTGATTACTCTTGAATGAGTCTCGACTTGACAAAGTCTATCTGCAAATCAATGTACAGGGATAGTGGAGCCTTCGAAGCTATGATTCCAAGACTACCTAGCAAAGAGAAAAGCAGACATCTCGGCTCAACTTCACTGGAGCGGATATGAACAAAGCCGGCTGTATTCTATTCGATCCTTTGTTCCCGAAATCATCGCCTCAAATCTGAATCGATGCATGAGATATAAGCGATTTTCAAAAACACGATACTAGTGCCCTCGGTAGGATACCCAGATTTATGGACTGGTATATGCATTCCTGTGAGATACACTCTAAAAGCACATAGCAAGTAAATGAGAGCCAATACACCCCTATGTTGGGGTAGGGTTTCTGTCCTATTTTTTGTCGAGAGCTAGGGTTTCACTACGCACGCACGGTTTCAAACAACCTAATATCGGGTGAGCAACTTTGTCCTAGTTTGGAATGGTCACTATGGATCGAATATGCACTAGGTCGAATGGTCAAAAAGGGTGCCGGTAAAACGGGGTTTGTGTTCCCATCTTGGCGAGCATGCAAGTCGACCTTATGGTCATGCCTTGACAAGACAAGCCTCCAACAAACCGCTCGGGGAATAACAGATGGCCAACACGGTGTCCTAGGCGCACCAATGCACATGCAATGCAAAGAAACACATAAGTGTAGTCAAAACAGGATATCACGAGTTCGAGTCAAGCTCTCTAAATCCCAGTGAGTCGCGAAGCGTAGCACGTCATGCGAGGACCTCGTCTGATTCGGACTCCTTTTTGTGTCGCGGTTCTAAATCTGAACCAAAGAGTCGAATCCGCAAATCGTTTGAAAAGCAGATTTTGAAAAGTAGTGCCAAACATGGACTGCTTTGCGGTTCTGATCGCCACCTAAATATTTTTAATTGGGAAATTTAGGAAACCACGACTCGGTGCGAAGGCCACATAAAATCATCACCAAAGTGGTCTTGGCTCGAGCTTAGTACGATCGGGAAGGTCACTATGAGCACCTTTCGCCGGTCAAGACCGGCCTCTCCTAACCATGATATCCAATTTTACAAACTTTATATGTTCTTATTTAGGTTATTAGCCAAGAATTACTATGTTATGCGCACTGCAAACAAGTATAGTCTAGATCGCCTAATTTGGGAATAAACATGGCAACTCCGTTTTGTCTCGAAAAATGTGTTAGATTTTGCTACTGCAAGTAGGCTAAAAATCGGATTTCAATGAGTTGTCCCAACTCAAGCAATCCAACCTCCACCCACAGGCATTCAAACAGTTTATCATGTATGCACTTAGCCGCATGGGAAACATTTTGTTATGGTTAACATTCACACGGGTGCGATATGCTTAAGCCATAAAACTTACATCGTACTCGTGCCAAAACAGTAAACTAGTTAGCAAACATGCATGACCTAGTTCATGTTAAGTGGCTAATGCATCACACGCAGAGATGTAATCTAGAGTAGGCTCGGCTAACCCTAAACATGGCATGTGAAATGCGATCAGATAGCATATATTCAATTTGGAATTGAAAATACAATGCAATTTGTATGATGTACCGAGCCAGTGCATGTAAACAAATGCATGTGTGCACGCATGCATTGCATAAGGTATGCTAATTTAAATGTGCCCTAATCTACCAATATAAGCGGGTAAATAAAATGGAGAAAGAAATGGGGATTGGAAGACATACACCCACTCACACACACTTATTACAATTGCGCCCTCACTCGGAGGGACCAAAATAATAATACAGTCCAAAAATAAATGGATAAATATTACAAATTCCAATTCTTGAATAAATAAATGTGAGATAAAAGGGGTCCTGACCCTACGCCTTGGGATCTTGTGAATGATGCATGCTCGTCTTGGCTTGCAGGAACCCGCCATGCCACTTCTTTGCCTCTGTTTCCATCTGCCTCCCTGGAAAATTGCTAAAGTCCTGGGACACCTTCCACATACCCTGAGGATCACCACCGGCTGAAGGGTTTGGCCACCGGCTGCGGGGTTTGGCCACCGACTGCAATGAAAGCTAATCGGCACAAAAAGATTGCCGGTCGGCACTAAAGAGTGCCGGTCGGCACTAAATTCCTGCAGGAGACAGTTTTGACAGCAACAAACAGCAGCAGTGCATGATATGGAATTTTGGGACAAATGTTTGCACCAACCATACTTCTTATCATATTTGTGACTCAAGGGAGTATAGTCCTTGGTTCTCGGACCACCAATCGCGCATTTCGATGCGTGATGGCCCAAGAACCAAGTGTGCAAATTTGATTTCAAATGTATGTAATGCAAACAAGCACATAAGGGTGCTAAGCCTCTATCACACTCACTTCAAGAGGCCTAGCATGCATGTCAATACAATGAAGCCCTAAACATGTCATCTAGCATGCAATGTGAACAATGTAATGCACTCATGCAAAACATACAAGTAAACATGCAAGGCGAGCATGCAAACCAAATGAAGGATGGACTTAAACATGGATTAGGCAGCCCTAAATAGGCCTAAAACAGTGGCCATAGTGTCATGGGAATGAGGGCTAGTGTACACACAAACATGCATGCATACAAGGTCCAACACTTATGCATCAAGAGCAACTTTTAAGCACACTTAAAAGAGGGTAAACATGGATACATGGCATGCTTAGAAAGCTCTGAAATCATGCTACAAAATGATGCCAAATCAAGCAACAAAGTAGGCTAAGCATGCATACAAATGGTCCAAGCATTAAGGCAAGCCAATGAGGCTTTGAACCACACTTAGTACAACCACACATGGCAATACTTAAACAATTAAAATCAGAGTTTTAACACATAAAACTAAGCCCAAAGGACCCCCTAGATGGCATCTAGATGGTTCAAATTCAAAGGTATGCATTAAGGCCAAAACATGGAGTACACAACACATACTTTTAGAGCACTAAAGAGACAACTAAGGTAAGCATACAAGCACACAAAAGGGACTGAAATATCATGCTAGATGGTTCCAAACCACTAAAATGATGCAAGCAACACATGCTATATACTCATGCACTTAAGGCTAGCAAGCCAAAATGCAAAGTGGCTATACAAGGCATGTCATGGATGACCTAAAAAACCAAAAAAAGATCTTATACATGACAAAATAAGCACATTTTCAGTGTATGACCAGCCACAAAAACAGAAGCAAGATAGGCTAAGAAAGCATGCAAGATTACGGTAAATCACATGGATTTCAAAGCAAGTGGCACATGGAATATGCAAACAATGTTGAGCCCTTCAACAATGTTGAAGAAGGGCTCAAAATAAGCCTATTCTTAGCTTACATCATGCTCTGAAACAGATCATACACAAGCCAAATATTCTATGCAAGAAACATGGCATACAAGAGGATATTGAGATAGGTGCTAGATGCAGCCACCAAACGGCAAGGGGTCCTCAATCAAACATGAAGAGGACCCCAAAATAAGACTATTTGAAGTTTGGGTCGGAGCCCAAAAGTGCTTGCAACTAGGGCTTAGATGTGAAGCATGAAAAAGCTAGAAAGGGGAAGATGAAGACTTACCCTTGAAGACCAAAGAACCAAAGACCTCTTGGACCAAGTTTAGGTGCTCCTAAGCTCTGAAGAACAGCCCTGTGTCGTTGGAAATGGAAGTGGTGGTGTTGTGCTATGGGTTGGTGAAGGAATGGCCCAAGAACTATGGAGTTTGGAGGTTGAATGAGATAGATATAGGGTTGTAGATATATATGTTAGATATATATATCTATTCTCTGGTTTTTTTGTTTAGAATCACCAACCCTTGAGCAATGGAGAGGGGGCATGCTTATATAGGCAAGCAAAACAAGACTTAGAGGCTAAGTTTCAAAGGGTCAAACGGTGCAAGGCTTGTAAGGAAGCTTGGATACCGGTAAGGCTTCTTGAGGAAGCCAAGAAATGGTCAAGGTTTCCTCAAAAAGCCATGAGCAAAGGGTGCAAAATAAAGGCCAAAAGAGTGCAAAATAGGCACATGGATGCACGTGGATCTGATTCGTGCATCCCCTGGCACAGTGGTATGCAGCAGTTTGGGGGTTCAAAGAGTTCAGGTCGGCTAGAAGATTCGATCATTGTCCAAAATAAAGTGCCGGTCGGCTAAATAGAGTGCCGATGGATGATTCCTTGGTCAAATCATGGCCGGTGGGTATGCAAATCGAAGCCCCGGAAGTTAGCTTTCCAATGGCGCAAACCTTGCATCAAAACTCCTCCTATGCAAAAAGTTATGCCCTTTTCCGTGAAGTCGCGCAGACTCGATCCAACCTAATGATCCCCGCTTCAACCAATCATATCTCCTCCACCCGGACTTGGCTCTAGGAGATTCTTGAGTGCAAAGTGAAGCCCCGGAAGTCTTCTTTCCAATGATGGTGGCCTCATAGCTTAACTCCAAGTATTGAATTGAATAAGCCCGATTTAGCGAGGGCTGCTCGATTCCCTTCTACCCGGATCTATGCCGAACTTGTCCCAAACCAGTTTTCTCCTCTCCTTTCTTCTTTTCTTCAACTCCAAACCCCTAGACAAAGTGTTTTGAAGGGTTTGCCTCTCTCCTTGCCGAAGGAATTAAATCCTTGCCCTGCACATCTCTCAACACCGAGCAAACCATCAGTAATGCCCAAGTCTTGAGGGCGGTCAAAAATGGGGTGTCTACACTAGCCAAACAATTTAGATGAGATTATATCTCATATCAACAATACTTCCATTTCAAATGAGATAATAACTCATATTAAACACTTCCATACTTCATATATGATACACAGATTTGCTGTATCAATGTCAAATAAAACACTGTCATACTTCATATATGATACACAGATTTGCTGTATCAATGTCAAATAAAACACTTCCATACTTTATATATGATACACAGATTTCCTGTATCAATGTCAAATAAAACACTTCCATACTTTATATATGATACACAGATTTGCTGTATCAATGGAGTCTATCCCCTATCTCCTCCCAAACCGTGGAGTACATCCCGTATGTCCTCCCACACAACACAATGTATATAAACATCTATTATATACATGTTCAATCAATACACAAATTTCATGTATAATTCCATTCATCATATTCAATGACATTCAAACGATTAGTTTTAATTCGCCTAATCATCATGCAATGTCTACAACAATCAAGACTATCCTCCACCGATAGCCCAAAGCAATTATTTCTAAACAGGTAATAATTATATCAACAGATAACTTATCAACATTTTCAAAGATGAGTGATTGATGAATCCAACTCTACCATTCTGCCTCATAATGAGCCAATTTCATTATTTCCACTCAATTTCACATTTTCATAATAAATGTCATTAATTACTCTAATGACCCAGATATACCCAAACATGGCATTTTTCCCCTTTTCTCAACATTGACCCAAAGGTCCAAATATTATCAACAACATCAATAATCCCCTTTTTAGACCCAAAACACATATGTTTGAATCAAAAGAACAAAACCCCTCTTTCCAATATAACACATCTCAAACCCTAAGTTTCCAAATCAAACCATCTATACAAAAAACTCAACATTTATGTCAAAGCTCATAAAAATGAGTAGTTATCCCTACCTCAAATTCGGAGCTCAAAGGAGAAGATGAAGAAATTTGAAAGTGCTCCAAACCCTAATATTTTCGGATCAAAATGTAGCCCTCAACAAGCTCCATACTTTTTACAAAGGCACTAAGGGAGTAGATCACCCGAACTAGATCAAACCCTAGAGAGAAGTTGAAGTTTTAGAGTGAGGTGCTCTCCAATGGAGGTTTTGAAAAGTAAGAGAGAGAAAGAAAGTGTGAAAAGTGATTTAAAATTGCCTAGTTGCCATTTGATATACGACTAGTCCCCTCGAGCAGAGAATAGGACGCTCGAGTGCCAAGCACAAAAATTGGACCCGCTCAAGCGCAAGAATACCTGCTCGAGCGCCAAGACACAACTGCAAAACACACCCGCTCGAGCGCAAAGGGAAACTCGCTCGAGCGTAGATTACCCTTTCCTAGTATTTTTTTATAGACATTGAACACCCGCTTGAGCGCAAAAGGCCTGCTCGAGCGCGACCCACTAGAGCGTGAGGAACTCCGCTCGAGCGTAAAAAACAAACCTACAATACTTTTGCAGAGGCACAAAATGCTGGAAGTGTGCAAACTCCACTCGAGTGTGAAGGGATCCGCTCGAGCGGACCATCCAAAAACTGGGTGACAAGAAATGGAACCAAGGCTCAACCAACGTGTTCGAAACAAGCCCAACACATCCTAAAACCCAAATATATGGAATTAAGAGATGACAACAAGACATATACAACAACCAACTCCACGGAACCTAAGTCCGGATACAACAATCAAAGGAGGAAGAACCAGGATCGCTATAACCTCCCTCCCTTAAGGAATTTCGTCCCCCAAATTAAGTACAAGTTTTCAAAAACAAGTTTTCCTCAATTCTCAATAACATTACCAACCACTATTCCATAACCTGACCCCACCCATTACCGGTCATCCCATCTCTATTCATGAGGCAATTTACAACATACAACTCAATATGCATCACTAGCATGATTCCCTTTGAAATTTATCAATTTCAACACATTTTCCACAACTCAATTATATATTCAATGCCAACGATATATTTGCATCTCTAAAACATCATTAACATATACAATGTTAAAATAAACTTCCATTTCAAGGCAAGTTCCACAATACTTCCATAAACCAAAACATTCACAATGTTTTACAACTTAAGACATATTTAATGCTCTTAAAGTTTATCAATATTACAAAACTCTCAATACATGATCATGCATCAACAAACAAATCCGGATATTTCTCGCGGACCTCCAACTCACGTTCCCAAGTGGCTTTCTCCACTCCGTGATGTTTCCATAAAACCTTTACCAAGGGAATGGTCTTGTCTTGCAAGACTTGATCCTGCCTATCCAAGACCCGAACTGGTCTCTCCTCATACGAGGCATCCTCGTTAACCTCTAAGTCAGTCTAATCCAACACATGAGACGGATTTGGCTCGTACTTCCAAAGCATACTATATGAAACATGTCATGCACCCCGGATAACTGTGGTGGTAAAGCTAGACGGTACGCAACCTCCCCAATCCTCTCAAGGATCTCAAAGGGACCAATAAACTGAGGGGACAACTTCACACTCTTCCCAAACCTCATCAAACCCCGCCTAGGTGATATTTTCAGAAAAACATGATCACCCGTCTCAAACGCCAAAGGCCTCCTCCTACGGTCGGCATAACTCTTTTGGCGACTCTAGGCTGTCACAAGCCTCTTACGGATAAGTTCAACCTTCTCCGTCGTTTCTCTCACCAACTTCGGGCCCAACAAAGGTGCATCACCCACCTCGGCCCAATAAACTGGAGACTTACATGGTCGGCCATACAAGGCCTCAAACGATGCCATACCGATACTCAACTGAAAACTGTTGTTGTAGGCAAATTCCACCAAGGACAAGTGCCTCTCCCACGAGACACTAAAGTCAAGGACACAACCTCGAAGCATATCCTCAAGAATCTGAATAGTATGCTCGGACTGTCCGTCAGTCTGAGGATGATAAGCTGTGCTAAAGGTCAATCTAGTGCCTAAGGCACTTTGCCAACTCTGCCACAACCTAGCAGTAAAATGTGGATCTCTATCTGAGACGATCGACACTGGGATCCCGTGCAACCTCACTATGTCCCAAATATACAAGTCGGCAAGATGATCTACCGAATCTCTCACGCACATAGGAATAAAGTGCGCTGACTTAGTCAACCGGTCTACAACCACCCAAATAGCATCACTACCCCGTTGAGTCCTCGGAAGACTACAACGAAGTCCATAGTGACATGCTCCCACTTCCACTCGGCAATAGGCAAAGGTTGTAACAAACCCGTTGGCCTTTGATGCTCAGCCTTCACTTGCTAACAAGTAAGGCACTTCGATACGAAGACTGCCACATCCTTCTTCATATCCCGCCACCAAAACTGGCGACCCAAATCACGATACATCTTGGTGCTTCCTGGATGCACTGCAAGGCGTGAATGGTGAAACTCTCGGAGTACCTCCTCTCAGCAAGACTCCGGCACAAACAAACGGTCTCGGTATCTCACACTCAGGTCGGGATACACCGTTAAACCCTTCTCAGCCTTCCCACTGGAGATCTTCTCTCGGAGGGATTCTACCTCAAGGTTACATCCCTGTACCTCTAACACTCGAGTCACAAGTGTAGGCTGCACAACAACAGAAAACAAGGCCGCAGCCTCAACAGATTCGCCCAGAAGCAAATCAAACTCGCCAAGTGCACCCAACATCTCCCACTCCCGAATGGCTATACAAGCTACATCACTAATGGATTTCCTACTAAGGGCATCGGCCACAACATTGGCCTTTCCCAGGTGATAGTGCAACTCGAAATCGTAGTCCTCAATGAACTCCATCCACCTCCTCTGCCTCAAATTCAAGTCTCTCTGTGTAAACAGGTACTTCAAACTCTTATGATCCGAGAATGCCTCGAATTTCTCACCATAAAGATAGTGCCTCCAAATCTTCAAGGCAAAAATTACTGCTGCTAACTCTAGGTCATGTGTAGGGTAATTCCTCTTGTGTATTTTTAACTGACGTGAGCCATAGGCAACCACTTTCCCTTCTTGCATCAACACACAACCCAAACCCTCTCGTGAGGCATCACAATAAACGGCATAACCCGAAGCTCTCTCCGGAATAATCAACACAGGAGCGGTGGTAAGTCTAACTTTCAACTCTTGGAATGACTTTTCACAAGTCTCACTCCATACAAACTTGACCCCTTTTCGCGTCAATCTAGTCAACGGCGAAGCTAGCGTGGAGAAGTCCTTCACAAACTGACAGTAATACCCAGCTAATCCCAGAAAACTGCGGATCTCAAAAACACTCTTAGGCTGTGCCCAATCCTGCACTGCCTCTATCTTAGATGTATCAATAGACACCCCTTCCCCGGAAACCACATGGCCTAAGAATTTAACCTCTCTTGGCCAGAACTCACACTTCCCAAACATGGCATACAACTTATGGGCTCTAAGCAACTCAAGCACCACTCTCAAGTGTTCCTCGTGCTCCTCCTCCGAAGGTGAATAAATCAAGATGTCGTCTACGAAAACGACTACAAAACGATCTAAGAATTCCTGGAAGATCCGGTTCATCAAGTCCATAAACACTGCCGGTGCATTGGTGAGCCCGAAAGGCATCACCAGAAACTCATAGTGGCCATACCGCGTACAGAATGCCGTCATCGGGATATCCTTCTCACTGACCCTTAACTGGTGGTAACCCGATCTCAAGTCTATCTTAGAGAAACAACGGGACCCCTTCAACTGGTCAAACAGATCATCAATACGGGGCATAGGGTACTTATTCTTAACCGTAGCCTGATTCAATTTCCCGTAATCAATACAAAGTCTCAAGGCACCATCTTTCTTTTTAGCAAAGAGGGCCGGTGCTCCCCATGGCGAAGTACTAGGGCGAATAATGCCCTTATCTAGCAATTCCTGGAGCTGAATCTTCAAGTCACTCAACTCGGCTGGGTCAAAATGATAAGGTGCCAAAGAAATCGGTGCTGTGCCGGGCACTAAATCAATGGAAAACTCAACCTCCTGATGTGGTGGCAAACTAACAAGGTCCTCGGGAAAAACATCCGAATACTCGCAAACCACCCTCGGCAACTCAATCTGGATCTCATCACACTCACTACTCATACAGCTAGCGAGAAGACAACTAAGCTCACTTCGCCCTCGCAGATCATACACCGGTGGCAACATACTACCAACCCAATCCCCTAAGAAATGGAAACAATCCCCATTCAAGGTACATACTGTGACCCTCTGGTGGTAACAATCAATAATAGCTCGGTATGACGATAATCAGTCCATACCCAAAATCATATCAAAACCCAACATAACCATAATTACAAAAGAAAATGGAAGTCGGCAGTCGGCGACCTCTATATCACAGCCCCGACATCCTTGTTTCAAAATTAACTCATCCCCAACAGGTGATACAACACAAATAGGAGATGCTAACTACGCCAACTCCAACCCCAAAACAGATGCAAATGCAGTAGATATAAAGGAATGTGATGCACCCATATCAATCAACACATTAGCAACCGAGTTGCAAAACAAAAAGGTACCTCTCACAACAGATGGAGCCGGTACTAAATCTTGCGCGGTAACAGCATACACACGCCCTGTAGGCCCCTGATCTACCTGCTCACCTCTAGAAGCAAAAGACTGCTGCACAGACTGGGACGATGAAGCCCCCTGATTGGCCCTCGAGGCCTGAACTGACTGAGCTGGCTGAAAACTCTGCCTCGACCCAGATGCACCAGATGTGCCACTCAACTGCGGGCAATACCTCTTCAGGTGCCCCGCATGACCACACTGGTAACAAGAGAGTGGCTGGCCTCTGCCTTGACTCTGGCTCTGAGGTCGAGCCGAAAATAAAGCTGCTCTCTGACCTCCTCCCCTCTGCGGGCAGGCTGAAGACTTGTGGCCCAACTGACCACATTTGTAACAGGTGATGTCTCCCTGACTGCCTCTCCCAGAGCCTGCACTCAGCACTGGAAAGGTCGATCTAGCAAAAGCACCCTGGGACTGCTGAGGGTTAGGACCCCTCTGCCTCCTACTTTCCCTCTGACCATCCTGACACCTCTTGGAGCCCCTCTGTCTCTCCTTCTCCTTTTGCATCATAATCTTCATATGGGCCGCAGCATCCAAAAGGCACCCATAATCCCGGGTCATAGACCCTTCAACTCTCATCTTGAGCCCGTGTCTCAACTTCTTCTCGAATTCCAGACAACGACGTTCTTCAGACGCCACAAGATCAGGTGCAAACCTGGATAAACTAGTAAATGTGGCCTCAAACTCGGCCACTGATGAACACAGCTACTTAAGCTGGCAGAACTGATCCCTCAACTTCTCCCTGACAACTGAAGACAGGAACTTCTTCTGGAAAGCATCTACAAAGGCCTCCCAAGTCCCCCTTATACGACCTCTCATGAACTTCCACCACTGATTCGTATCTCCCTTCAACTAGAAAGATGCCAAGGTCACCTTCAAAGCCCCGTCCTCGATGCCAAGCATCTCAAACATCTTTCGTCATCTGTTCGAGCCATTCATCTGCCTTAAGTGGCTCTTTTGGATCACCCACAAACTCATCCGGGTTAGATCGGAAGAACTCCCTCTTCAGAAAGGAAGGCCCTGCCTCAGCAACATGGGCCTAGACCTAATTCTCAGCTCTGAGAATGCCCAAGGATTCCCTCAAAGCTCTTGCCATCTCGCGGGTTAAGGCGCCCACGAGCTACTGACCTACTGGCTCGGCCACATTGGCCTGACCAACACCCTCCTGCTGCACCAGAACCTCATCCGGTATAGGCATCTCCTGCCTACCATGCCTACCACGTCTACCACCTCGTCCTCGTCCTGACATCCTAATAAAGGTAACGAAGAACATTAGCACATTCACAAATGTGCCGAAGCTATAACACTCGCGTCCTAATGCATGGACAACAGTAATTCACTCCACGTAAGCACATAATCACATAAGCACTTACGAATTTCATTTCAGGATAATGATAGTCCCATGGCATTACTAGAGTTCCAGTTAGAAACAGCATTGATCAAGTGCTTTTCCAACAAGACTCACAGAAACCCAAGGATCCAATCAACATCCTAGAAACTAAATCCCATACCCATATAGTCACATAAAACATGTTATCACATAAGCATATAACATTACGTCTAAGTCTCTAACAAGCGAGACAAACCCATTGTGATACTAATCACTTCCCACGTACCCAAAGTATTCAAACCCAGTACGCTTTGATACCAAGTTGTAACGCCCTCAAAATAAACCCACAAATCTTATAATCTTGACATGCTTAGACACAAGAGAATAAAGCATAATTTCATTTCATCAGAGTATTCATTACAAAAGTATTACATGTTGACATCAAAAGTAAATGCCCTACTGTAGATGTCCCCGAACGTCCCGGGAGAGAAATCCCGTTTTGTTCGTTTGGGCTCACTACAGTTCAGGACTCAAAGTCACGGTGCTGTATCTAATTTTGCAGAGTGCAATGCAAGACCGATGAATCATCAAAGAGTCCAAACCTGGCAAATCGTTTTGGAAAATAGATTTTTTGAAAGAAGTGTCAAACATGGACTGCTTTGCCAGATACAGAGTTGCCACATAAATATTTTTTTTTGGGGAATTTAGGAAACCCTGACTCGTTGCCTAAGGCCACGTGTCCGTCATCACCAAAGTTGCCTCGGCTCGGGAACTTGGATACGATTGGGGAAAGTCACTTCGTGAGCACCCCCGCTCGCCAGATCAAAGATCGGCCTCTACTAACCATGATATCGAGTTTTGAAAACATTATGTGTTCTTATTCCGGTTATTAGCCTAGATTTACTACGTGATGCGTGCAGCATACAAGTATAGACTGGATCGTTTGAGTTGGAACAAAACATTTCATGTTTGTTTTTGAAAGCGGTTTGCTACTCGCAAGTAGGCTAAAATGTGGATTTGCCACTCTCAGGTGGGCTTAGAAAAGATGGTTTACCACTATCTAGTAGGCTTAAAACTCGCAATCAATGAATTGTTCCAATTCAGATAATCCAACCTTCACCCACAAGCATTCAAGCAGTTATATCACATAAGCATATAGCCTCATGGTAAGCATGCTATCATAGCAATCACTCACACGCATGCAAGGATGCTAAAGCATAAGTACTTACCGAGTACTCCAAGCCAAAACAGAAACTAGTTAGCAATCAATACATGATCCTAGCTATGCTGAAATGCCTAATGCAACGCATACAGGTATGCAACTAAGATAGGCTCGGCTATTCTAAGATGGCATATGATGATGCTACAGCTAACACGTATTCAACTCGGAATTGAAATACAATGCAGTTAGTATGATGCGCTGAGCCCGGTGCATGCAAGACAGATGAATGATGCAAACATGCAAGCATAAGTATGCTAATTGAAACGTGCCCTAAACTAACCATCATAAGTTGGTAAATAAAAGGGAGAAAGACGTGGGGTTGGAAGACATACATCACACACACGCACACTTATTACAATTGTGCCCTCGCTTGGAGGGTCCGAATAAATAATTCAAACCGCCTAATTAACTAACTCACGAGCTAATTAATGATTACAAAACCGAATTAATAACTAGCTGCAACTAATTATTACACAACTACTAACTAACAAGTAAGCAGTAAATGAATGCCCTTCGGTTTTTCGCCTCGAAACACCTTCCGGTTGCTCTTTAGAGGCTCTATTTGCAGGGTGTCTTCCAATGTTTGTTGTTGGAACTTACCAAAACACTGCTGGGGGATTCACTAGTGGCCTGCCGGCCATGAAAGGAGAGATGCCGGCCAACAACAGGGCACTGCCGGCCAAGGGTGTGACACTGTCGGCCATCAGTGGTGCATCTTGAAGCCATCGTGTCTTTGTGACACCAAGCTGCAACAAAGCACAAAATAGAGAGAAGGGAGGGTCTCCCAAGGACATGTATGCACTATGCCACCCCATATCGCCTCAAAACATCAAGGGAGAGGCCCAGTCGGATCCACGACCATCAATCACACATCCCGATGCATGATGGCTAAAGATCCAACTTGTGCAAATCAATATGAAAATGAATGCAGAAATAGAGCACGTAAAGCCTAGAACTCTATCATAAATCATCAAGAGCTTCGACGATCGAGAATTAGGACACGTTCCATCACTTAGAGTATGAAACGCCCCTCATTCCTCGTGCTCGAATTAACACTTAATCCAAACAATGCAACACATAAGGATGGCAAATGTGCAATATGAATAACCTAACGAGGCTAATGACATGCAACAAGCACATAGGCATGATGTGAGGTGACGACCTTGGACAACATGACAAAATGCAACATGAACATGCAACAACATGTAATGGGGTTAGCATGCGACAACATGCAAAGATGGAGCAAGCATACAACAATATGCAAGACATGCATGTGACAACATGCAAAGGGATGGACTTAAACTAATGTGGGCAGCTCTCAACTAAGCCCAAATCAGTGGCCAAAAGTGATGAATTGATGGCATGAAAAGCATGAAATGGCAAGGCAAACATGTATGCCAAGTGGCTCAAGTATTAAGGCACAAAGAGGACAACTCTTAAGCACACTTAAGGAGCAACAAACATGGATGTATGACAATGAGGTAAGCTCTAAAATCTCATGTGAAGTGATGCCAAATCAAATCAACAATGCTAGCATAGCATATTATGATGCTCAAAGCTCAAAGTGAGCAAAGGGACTTAAGCCATGGCCATGCAAGGCAAACCCCAAGGGGTCGAGGGGACCTAAAACAATCCTAGGGTAGGTCCAAACAAGACCAAAACTAAGCTCAAAGCTAGCCAACATAGGCTAGAACACAAAGCCAAAAACATGGAGCATGCAAGGCTTTAAAGAGGCAATGCACTACACCTATTGAAACCAATCGTGACAAGACTTGGACAACATAAAATAGAGTTACATCATGGTATAATAAGACCCAAAATGCACTGAAATGATGAGCCAAAGGCTTAGGCTTAATGGCATGTACAAAAGTCAATTCTTGAGGCATAAAGCACAAGCTCTATAAAGCATTCAAGGCATGTCAAATGCAAGTGTATGAAAACATTTCATGGACTGAAATAGCATATGGAATGAGGGCAAAGCATGCAAACATCACAGGTATGGCATGGTAGGGGCCTCAAAACTCAAGACTAGCCTAAGCATTTATACTATAGCTATACAGAGCACGAGTGATATGGCCATGGCAGCCTAAAAAAGTCCTAGGACAGCCCAAAATAGGCATAAAATCATGTTAGAGCAAAGCCAAAATATGCTAGTATGATGAGTCAAAACATCATGCACAAAGCGCTAGTAAACAAGATTTGTTCTACACCTATATGGAGCATGCAAAGGATGATCAAACCAACTATGGATAGGGTCATGACATGCCAAATGATGACCAAATACATGCTGAAATGTAAACTAAACAAGCTAACATGACATGGCAAAGCATGGAGCATATGAAGCTAGTTAGGAGATTTGCACTACAACTGTATCATGCAAGCATGGAGTGACAAAACCAACCCAAAACAAATTCATGGCATGGTAAAACATCACCAAAAACCCACTGAAATTGACAACACAAGCTAAGCACACATGCTACTTCGATGAGCTATGAATGGAGTTACACTACACATACTAGATGCATGCAAAATATGACCAAACCAGCCATGGACAGGGCCAAGGCAAGTCCTAAAAGTCACAAAAATAGGCCCGAACCAAGCCTCAAAGATACATAGAGGGATGGTCCTTTGGAAGGCCAAAAATGCAAGAAAAGAGGAACTAAAAGAGAGGGGGGCCACCCCCTCTGATTAAGGACTTCAAAACCACACCTTTACCACTGAAAATCCACTGGATTTCAGTGGTAAGGAGGCCAAACCAAGGCTAGCTCGGAGGACTCAAGGAATGGCTTAAAACAAAGCCAAACAAAGCATGCAAGGGGGTTACACACCCCTAGCAGCAAAAAGACCTTAAACAAACTTCAAAAGCACTTAAATACAAGACTTTTTTCAGTTATAAGCAAAGCCCAAATCAATATGCAAGGAGGGCTAAAGTGAGGTACAAAAAAGTGCAAAAATGGGAAAAATACTCACCCTTGAAAACCCTCTTCGAAACCAGCAACTTCAGGGGGTGGAAACCAGTTTTTAGACCTCAAGAAGACCTCCCAAGAAGCTTGGTCCAATGGTGGTGGTGTATCTCTATGTGTTGTAGTGCAAAAGTGCGAGGAAATCCAACTTCTAAGCACAAAATACAAACAATATAGAGAGAAAGAGAGCTTTTTCTCTTCAAAATAGCTGAACCCTTTTTAAGGAGAGAGGCTCTCTCCTTATATAGAGGAATGCAAAGCTAAAGCTTCTTCAAGAAGCTTTACAAGGGTTCCATCCCTCCATACACGTGGAGGAGAGCAAACAAAAATCCAACTGGCTCAAAAGATCTGGAGGAAAACCAGCTGAGATAGGGGGGTGCCAGCCATCATCAATGGCCGGTAGTGGCTCACTGATGGCCGGTAAGGCATCACCAAGGGCCAGCAGGAACAAAGACATGGCCGACAGTGCCATTCCATGGCCCGCAGTGCACCAAAAGGTCCACTATGAAAGGACCTAGCCAAGGTCCAAAAAAGGGGCAGGAAGGATACAAGGTCCGGGAAGCTCGAACCGGTGACGTTCCGCCACGACAGTCGAGTACTCAGCGAGCAATTGAACTAGTTGTTGGGTGAACCTACAAGCACAACCAAGTCTTGAGGACGGTCAAAAATGAGGTGTCTACACCTACGGGCTTATAACTTTCCAAGCCAACACTTGGTTACAAAAAAAGAGTACTAACTCAAAATACAAAATAAGCCCATGGCTTGATTTACATGTAATACACAAAATAATCACAAAAGTAAATAAGAGAGTCTTCAACTCCCACAACCATCCAAGCTAAGACCTCGGAAGCGGCATAATACCTGAACCTGAAAATGATGTCCCATATAGGGTGAGCCAATGCCCAGTAGAGATATGCTAAACATAATATGAGCAATAACTAAAACATTAGCATTCGATAAATGTTTAACTCAAATATGCCAACTTATAACACATTTCAATTCCATGACCAATATGTCCAAGTTTCATTTCATTTTCCATTTCTTATCCAATTCTCAATTCATTACCGTGGCTCAGAACCTGGCCAAACAATTTAGATGAGATTATATCTCATATCAACAATACTTCCATTTCAAATGAGATAACAACTCATATTAAACACTTCCATACTTCATATATGATACACAGATTTACTGTATCAATGTCAAATAAAACACTTCCATACTTCATACATGATACACAGATTTGCTGTATCAATGGAGTCCATCCCCTATCTCCTCCCAAATATCTGATTTAGGAGTCCATCTCCTATCTCCTCCCAAACCGTGGAGTACATCCCGTATCTCCTCCCACACAACACAATGTATATAAACATCTATCATATACATGTTCAATCAATACACAAATTTGATGTATAATTCCATTCCTTATATTCAATGACATGCAACTGATTAGTTTTAATTTGCCTAATCATCATGCAATGTCTACAACAATCAAGACTATCCTCCACCGATAGCCCAAAGCAATTATTTCTAAACAGATAATAATTATATCAACAAATAACTTATCAACATTTTCAAATGTGAGTGATTGATGAATCCAACTCTACCATTCTGCCTCATAATGAGCCAATTTCATTATTTCCACTCAATTTCACATTTCCATAATAAATGTCATTAATTACTCTAATGACCCAAATATACCCAAACATGGCATTTTTTTCCCTTTTCTCAATGTTGACCCAAAGGTCCAAATATTATCAACAACATCAATAATCCCTTTTTTAGACCCAAAACACATATGTTTGAATCAAAAGAACAAAACCCCTCTTTCCAATATAATACATCTCAAACCCTAAGTTCCCAAATCAAACCATCTATACAAAAAGCTCAACATTTATGTCAAAGCTCATAAAAATGAGTAGTTATCCCTACCTCAAATTCAGAGCTCAAAGGAGAAGATAAAGAAATTTGAAAGTGCTCCAAACCCCAATATTTTTCGGATCAAAATGTAGCCCTCAACAAGCTCCACACTTTTTACAAAGACACTAAGGGGGTGGATCACTCGAACTAGATCAAACCCTAGAGAGAAGTTGAAGTTTTAGAGTGAAGTGCTCTCCAATGAAGGTTTTGAAAAGTAAGAGAGAGAAAGAAAGTGTGAAAAGTGATTTAAAATCACCCAGCTGCCATCTGATATACGACTAGTCCGCTCGAGCGGAGAATAGGTTGCTCGAGCGTCAAGCACAAAAACTGGACCCGCTCGAGCGCAAGAATACCCACTTGCGCGCCAAGACACAACTGCAAAACACACCTGCTCGAGCACAAAGGAAAACCCGCTCGAGCGTAGATTACCCTCTCCCAGTATTTTTTTACAAACATTGAACACCTCATCGAGTGCAAAAGGCCCGCTTGAGTGCGACCTGCTAGAGCGTAAGGAACTCCGCTCGAGCGTGAAAAACAAACCTGCAGTACTTTTGCAGAGGCACAAAATGCTGGAAGTGTGCAAACTCCGCTCGAGCGCAAAGGGATCCGCTCCCAAAAACTGGGCGACAAGAAATGAAACCAAGGCTCAACCAACCTGTTCGAAACACGTCCAACATATCCTAAAACCCAAATATATGGAATTAAGAGATGACAACAAGACACATACAACAACCAACTCCACGGAACCTAAATCCGGATACAACAATCAAAGGAGGAAGAACCAGGATCACTATAAATAATCACACACAGTGGCAAACTTGATTCAGGTTATAAATAACATCTTGCACTGAAAACTTAAACTCTTTCAAAGATGAAGAAGCCCACATAGCAACTCTGACTTTTATCAGTTCTTCCAAAGCAGTCCAATCCGGTTGTGCCTTATTAAATAAACACTCATTTATGCTTTTCCACACTGACCACATTACTGCTAGTGGAATTGTCTTCCAAATTGTCTGCACCTTTTTCTTCATTTTTGTACCTGACCACCAATGTAGTAGTGCCTTCACTGTTCCAGGAATAACCCATTTGTAATTCCACCAATTCACTATAGTGGCCCATAATCTCCGAGTCATAGGACAGTGAAGTAAAATGTGGTTTAAAGACTCTATCTTAGATCTACCGAACACACAGAGTGCACTGGCATTTGAACTCAATACTCCAATTCTTTGCAAAAACTCAGAGCATTTAATCTTGCCTCTCCACGCTAACCAGCTCAGGAATTGAACTTTGGGAGGGCTAAATTGTTCCAAATACGTCTAGTGACTGTAAAATCTGGCCCTTGACTTGCTTCTACCTACTTCCAAGTTGATGCCATAGTAAAAACTCCAGAAGGATGAGCTAACCAAGAGCAAGAGTCTAACACCCCGTCATTGAGCCTAGGCGCATTCTGCAATATGTCATTAAGTTTCAACACTTCCTCCTCTTCCCCATGCTAAAAGAGGTCTTCTAAATACCAGTTTCCAGTCTGAATCCGCTCCCCATTCTATGGAAAAAATCGAACAAATTACCATCTTTGTCAACTGACAAAGTGAATAATCTGGGAAATGTTGCACTCAGATTTTGGTTGTTGCACCACCTATCAGTCCAGAATTGCAATCGTCTACCATTTCCAACAACTAACTTGATGTTTTGCAAAAAGAAATCATGCAGAGCAGTATTTGCTGTAGCCACTGATAGTATATCTTGCCACATATTCGACATCCACACTAATCTTATAAATAAGGGGCACTATTTGCCACGTAAACCTCCATACTTACTACATACAACTTGCTTCCACAAAGCTGCCTCCTCTTTGCCATACTTCCACCACCATTTAATTAATAGGCACTCATTAACCTGGCTTAGATTTCTCACTCCTAGCCCACCTTTAGTTTTGCTTAGACATATCTCATTCATATTAACTACGTGCATTTTTTTCCTGATTTCAGGTCCTCTTCAAAGAAAATTAGCTTGAATTCTGTGTAGTGATTTTGCAATACCCACTGGCAGCTTGAAGATAGATATGAAATAGACTGGCAAGCTTGACAGAACGAACTTAATCAGAGTTAATCTTCCAGCAAAAGATAAATACCTTCTCTTCCATGAAGCTAACTTACTCTTAAACTTGTCTACCACAGGTTTCCATGAACTCTTTTTCCTTGGATTTGCTCCTAGTGGGAGCCCCACATAGCTCATTGGCAACTTTTGACTAAGGCAATTTAGTTTTTTGTAAAAACCTTCACTAGATCATCCTGCAAACCTACTCCACACACCTTACTTTTATGAAAATTTATTTTGAGTCAAGACATCAACTCAAAGCACCTTAAAATTCTTTTCATAGCAACAACTTCCTCCCACTCAGCTTCACAAAAAATAATAGTTTCATTGGCAAACTGCAAGTGTGATAGTTTCAACTCATTTGGTCTTACAAATACTCCTCTAATCAAGCCCTGTTCCTTTGCTCTTTCCATTAGAATATTAAGGCCCGCTACTACAATGTTAAAGAGGAAAGGTGAAAGTGAATCACTTTGCCGAAGGCCTTTCATGGGAGAAAACTCTGAAGTTGGTGATCCATTTACTAACACTGATATTCGAGCTGTGGATATGCAAGTCTTCATCCACCCCACCTATTTCTCATCGAAACCAAAATTAGTCATCATCGAATACAAGAACTCCTAATTTACGGAGTCATATGCCTTTTCAAAGTCTAGCTTTAGGATGAGTCCTTTCTTTTTTGACCTTTTCCACCAATCCACCACTTCGTTGGCAATTAGTACCCCATCTAGAATATGCCTTCCACTTAGAAATGCTACTTGTACTTCACTAATGATCTTGGGCAAAACTTTCCTAAGCCTTCTTGATAAGACTTTAGCTATTATTTTGTATACTGAGCTAATCAAACTGATTGGCCTATAATCACCCAACCCCACAGGATTTTCCTTCTTAGAAATTAAGGTAATGAATGAACTATTTATTCCTTTGGCTAGCTTACCATTAGAATGAAACTCATTCATCATCTGCACAATCTCTCCTTTGATGATGGCCCAGCACTTGTGAATACATTTTAGACTTAAACCATCCAGCCCTGGAGCTTTATTCCTTCTTAGTTGGTAATATCACATCAATAACATCACCAACAGGTGCACCAAAATAAAAGAGTTCGTGAAGCCATTGCATAAAGATCAAAAGTTGTGTGAATAAAGATCAAACCAACTCTTCCCATCTCAATACATGTTTGTTTGTTTATCAATAAATAAAAAATGTAAAAATAAATCATCAATGATGATGCAAAGATGATTGACAAAAAGTTCATGGAGCAGCTTGACCGTTTGTTGATTTTGATAAATTTTCAAGTCTATTAGATCAGGTTAAAACACTCATATTCAATCTAAAACAGTCCAAAAAGTTCAACTTACTCCACTTGCACTAAATTTTGGTTAAATTTTTATCAATTAGGCCTTTAATGGCACTTGATAGCGTCAAAAAAATCATATCGTGGCATTTTTTAGATTGCAAGTCTTCTTTAATGGCACTTGATAACATCACAAATAGTGCCTACCATGACATTAAAGTGTCACTGAAAGGTTTTAGTCCTGATGGTGTAATGGCACTTATAAGTGTCACTAAAGTGTCGCTAACTCTTTTTTTAATGGCGCTTGATAAGTGCCACAAATAATATCTACCATGACATCAAAATGTCATTGAAAGTTTTTACCTATGATGGTGTAGTGGCACTTGCAAATACCTACCGTGGCACGGATACAAATGGCACTTGTTCAAAATGCCGCAAGACTAAAAAATGTCATTAAACCAATAGCTTTGTGGCACTTTCAAATGTCACTAAACTAAGGAAATGTTGTAGTGCTTGAATTAGGAAATTTATTATATTTTGCAAAAATTATGGATACTAAATTTTAGGGTCTAAAGAAATTTGGTTTGAATCACGTTTAAAAACTTCTTTTATATTTTACATTCCAAATTTGGACTCACAATTTTGCTATTTTTGATCATATATATATATATATATATTTTAACTTTATGTAATCTTAGCATGATTGGGGTTTGTTTACTAGGAGGAGCTTCCTTCTAGGCATAATGGTTCTTAATATGGTTTGGAAATCATCAATAGATGAATGAGAAATTGACTCCAAATACACGATTTGAATAGGGTTTTAAGAAAAAATTTATTTAATTTAAAATTAATTTTTATTTAAATAAACTTTTTATTTATTTGAGTCAAAATCAAAATTGAATCGAATTCTATACAGGATCAAACCCATTTGAGAGAATAGTCATGTATGTTCTATTGTACCTATTCTATGGAAGAGTCGTATCTTTTTTTTTTTTTTTTTAAAGTTACCATAACTATTCGAAAAGTCACCAATTTTTCTATATAAGCAGGCACTTTGTTGCATTAATAATCATCAAATTTATCTAGTGTTCCTTTCCTTTAGCACTTTGTTTGTTTGTTTGTTTTTTTTTTAATTTTGCAAAGTAAGGATTGCCAGACTAGCAATAGTAGTGCTGCTTCTGCAAGATTTTGATTGTTCAATAAAACGAATGTTCAATAAAACTCATTTGAGCACTGTAACAGGAACGAATTTGTATTAAGGACATTGTGTCTATACAAACGTGATCAATTTGTTTTCGTTTTCAAATTTTCTGGTTCTCTGTATATGATTTTGCTTGGTTTTACCCAAACAATTTTTGTTGTCTAACATTATAATTTTATGTGGGAGCCGAATAAATAGAAGAGTCGGCAGGGATGTATCCCAGAAGTCAGAGACTGTTCGGCTCCGTACTAATCAACTAAGATACCGAATATATAGAAATTGCCGAATAGATGGGGAGATGTATGTTGGAATAAACAAAAGGATAATAAGTAGAAAGTGGGCTCTGGACCCGAGGTCCAGAGAATGAGTATAAATACAAGAGCTTCAGATCTAGAAAGGTATGTAAAAATCACTTCACTAAACTTAGTAAAACAAGCTTTCTTGAGTATAAGAACTGACTTGCCCGTCGGAGTGCTAACCCCGGCACCCCCGACCGGAGTGTTCGTCTTTGCAGGTGGCTAAGCTGAGGATCAGGAGCGTCTCCCAGGATCTGAAGAGTATTTCCAAAACCACTTCCCCACAATTGGCGCCGTCTGTGGGAATACTCAAGTACATCCATGGAAGGCGTGACGCAAGATCCTCCGATAGCCACTGATGCGATCACACAGAGAGTCGACCTCACTCCAGCAAATATGCTCGAGAAGGAAATCATCGCTGCAAGACGTGCCTTGAATATCAATTCACAAACGACTTCAACGCAGGAGACGATGCTAGCCATTATGGAACGAGCCAAAAAGACCAAACACAGTTTAGACAACACCATTGCTGAGAACAAGCACCTTCACCGCGATCTGGCCTTGGAAATAGTAAAGTCCAAACAAACAGTGCGCCAGGTTTCTGAGCGACCCCCAAAGGCAAGCGATCTACGGTCTCGGGCCAGACAGCAAAACGCCGACGCTAGCTGCGCTTCAGCCTATTACTTTGAGGAGCTGACAAAAGACGAACATCTCCGGCGAAGTGTTCTGCATGATAACATCCATATGATATACAGCCTGTCGAAAGCCCTGGCCGTTCATGCAATCCAGTCCCTCCCAGGCCCTCAGTAGCAACTCACGCTAGCAAAGCGACCCCGAGAATCGCCAAGCATCACCTTCGATGACTTTGACTTGATCGGCATAACACTCCCTCACATCGATCCATTAGTTGTCGCGCTACGCGTAAACCGGTTCACCGTCGAACGCGTTCTTATAGACCAAGGCAGCACTTCGGAGGTCATGTATTATAAAACCTTCATCAAACTCGGGTTCACCGAATCGGACCTGACTCCGGCCCCTTATCCACTATTCGGCTTCAATGCCAATCCTGAATACCCACTGGGAAAGATCAACCTACCCGTTCGAGTAGGTTCCAGAATGGTGGATGTAGAATTTCTAGTCGTCCGGCTGCCATCGCCGTACAATCTCATCATGGGGCGATCGTGGTTGCATACCTTACAGGCCGTCTTGAGCACCTACCATCAATTGTTACGTTTCCCAACAGAACACGGCATTGAGCAGATTCGCGACTCCCAAAAATCGGCACAAGCATGTTACCTCCTGGCCGCCAAAATGCCAAAGGAATTGCAGGTAAACTCCATTGAGGTACCCAATCGGGAAATCCTGGACGACGTCGGGCAGCAACCAAGCGAAAAGGCCACGGAAGGTTTAGACCGAGTTGACATCAATGGAAGCCCGGAGAAGTTCTTCATGATCGGCAGCTCTTTAAACCAAGCCGATAGACAGCAGCTGATCTCCTTTCTACTCGCCAATCTCGACGTCTTTGCGTGGACTCCGTACGAGATGCCGGGTATAGACCCATGAGTTTCACAGCACCACCTGAACGTCGACCCCACATGCAAGCCCATCATTCAGAAAGGCCGTCGGTCTGTCGCAGAGCACACTGCTGCCGTCATAGAAGAGGTCGACAGACTGCTTGATGCCGGGGCAATTAGAGAAGTCACCTACCCCACGTGGCTCTCTAACACAGTGGTGGCGAAGAAGAAAAATGGAACTTGGCGAGTGTGCGTCGACTTCACGGATTTGAACAAAGCTTGCCCCAAGGACTGCTTTCCCTTACCTAGAATCGACCAACTCGTCGATGCAACGGCGCGCCACCAACGCATGAGTTTCCTCGACGCTTACAGAGGCTATCATCAGATCGCCATGCATCCGGATGACTAGGACAAAACTGCATTCCTCACCCCAAGAGGAACCTACTGTTACAAAGTTATACCTTTTGGGCTGAAGAATGCAGGGACAACTTACCAAAGGCTGGTCACCGCTATGTTCAAAGAACAACTCGGCCACACTATGGAAGTCTACATCGATGATATGGTGGTAAAGTTCAAAGAAGAACAGGATCACATAGCCGATCTAGAGAAGACATTCGGCATCTTGCACAAATACAGAATGAAACTGAACGCCTCCAAATGCGCGCTTGGAATCGGCTCCGGCAAATTCCTGGGTTATATCGTCAACCACCGTGGAATCGAAGCCAACCTGAGGCAAGTCACAGCAATCTTGGAACTCGGTTCCCCCCGATCAGTGAAAGAAGTCCAAAAGTTGATGGGGATGGTCACGACTCAATAGATTCATCGATCGGTCAACAGATCACCGCAGATAATTCTTCCAGACGCTATGTCAAGGCAAAGCTTTTGAATGGTCCGCCGAAAGCGGCTTTTCATCGGGCTCAAGACTTACCTCGGCCAAGACTCTCTTGACAACACCACCGCGGTGATCCTCATTCTCAGATCTGGCAGTCTCCGATAGGGCCGTCAGTGCCGTACTATTAAAAGAAGAGGAAGGGCAGCAATGGCCAGTGTATTATGTGAGCAAGGCAATGGTCGATGCCGAGACACGTTATCTTCCGCTGGAAAAACTCATCCTAGCCTTGATCATGGCAGCAAGAAAACTGATGCATTACTTCCAGGGGCATAGCATTGGAGTGATAACATATTATCCCCTCCGATCAGTATTACGGAGTGTAGAAGCATCAGGACGTGTTTCAAAATGGGCTCTTGAACTCGGCCAATATGACATTCAGTTTTTACCTAAAACCGCAATCAAGGGACAGGTGCTGGCCGACTTTGTTGCCGAATTCACAGGCGGGCTTTCTGACCTTAAACCCGCCGACGTTCTTCCAAAGGCTGAAGTTCGATCAAAGCCGAATTGGAGAATTTATGTCGGGGATATTTGGCAGCTATACTATGATGGATCGTCTAACCAACGGGGCTGCAGCGCCGGCATAGTAATCATGTCTCCCGACGGCGCAGTAATAAAGCAGGCCATCAAGCTTGGCTTCTAAGCATCAAATAACGAAGCCAAGTATGAAGCCCTCTTAGCCAGTTTACGGAATGCACATATTCTCGGCGCTCGGCGTTTGCTAGTGTTTTGTGACTCAAAATTGGTCATCAACTAGCTAAAGAGGGAGTACGTTGCAAAAGACGACCGTATGGTGGCCTATATGAAAACAGCCAACTCTTTGCTAATGAAGTTTGACCATCACGAATTAAACCAAATAACACGTGATCAGAACACACACGCAGATGCCCTGGCATGCCTAGCCTCTGCCATCAATTCTGAGCTCAAATGGACCATTGAAGTAGGTTTCATCCCGGAGCCGAGTATTGGCCCTTCGGAGAAAACCCACGTCAACGTTATAGAACCCGCATCAAGCTAGATGGACCCCATTACTGGATTCCTCTCTTCTGAACAACTCCCAGAAGACAAAAAAGAAGCACACAAGCTACGCAATAAGGCCCTGCGATACTATCTGGATCCACAAGGAGGGCTTTATAAAAAGTCTCTCTCCGGTCCCTATTTGGAATGCGTACACTCGGATAAAGTGGAAGAGCTTCTAACTGAGATACATGAGGGCAGCTGTGGTGCCTACTCTGGCGGACGCTCCTTGGCTCATTGAGCTATAACGCAGGGGTATTATTGGCCGACAATGAAAGCCGACGCAGAAAACTATGTTAAAAGATGCGAACAATGCCAAAAGTTTTCCCCACTAACTCATTTGCCCGCCGAAGGGTTGAACTCTATCACTAGTCCCTGGCCGTTTGCTCAATGGGGGCTTGATATCGTAGGACCGTTGCTGAGGGCCCCAGGAAACAAGCGATTCTTAATCGTAGCAACAGATTACTTTACAAAATGGGTCGAAGCGGAGGCTCTAACACATACACGAGATGCCGACATAAAGCGATTTGTATGGAGAAACATCATTACGCGATTCGGCATCCCAAGAGCTCTCATCTCAGACAATGGCACCCAGTTCGATTGTGGCGTGTACCGAGAGCTATGCAGCAAATACGGTATCATGCCTTACTTCTCTACGCCCGCGTACCCCCAGAGTAACGGTCAAGCTGAGGCCTCTAACAAAACCGTCTTGGACGGCATCAAAAAGAGGCTGGAAAAAGCTAAAGGCAAATGGGTCAAAGAGTTGCCGAGTGTATTGTGGGCGCATCGCACAACGCCGAGGAGGTCCACCGGAGAAACGCTGTTCGCTCTGTGCTTCGGAACCCAAGCAATCTTACCCCTGGAAATCGGCCTCCCGACTCTGAAATCTCATGCCTTTGATATGGGCTGAAATGACATGATGCTCGCCCTGGATCTGGATCTAATCGAGGAACGAAGAGACCGCACCCCGGCCTCCATGGCACGGTATCAGCAGTAGCTCGCTAAGTCGTACAATCAACGAGTTCAGTTGCGCCGTTACGCCCCAGGAGAGTTGGTCCTGAAAAAAGTACTTCCAGCCGACTGGAGACCGGCCGATGGAAAGCTGGGTCCGAACTGGGATGGCCCTTATCAAGTAGACTCCATTGCAGGAACAGGAGCATATCGGCTCTCGGACATGTCAGGAAGAAGCCTGCCACGGCCTTGGAATTCAACGCATCTACGAAAATTTTACCAATGACCCGATCTGTGGACTTGGTCCCTGTACATACTCTGCTGTAATACAAAAGTTTCTCGTTTTTATTCCCCAGCTCATACGCTTCTTGTTGGTCGAGTAAGTCTCCAGATTCGGAGCGCCTTTCATGGATACCACGATTGGCCAAATAAGTCTCCGAATTCGGAGCGCCCTTCGTGGATACCACGATTGGCCAAACAAGTCTCCGGATTCGGAGCCCCTTTGGGTGCATGACATCTGAGGGCCGAATAAGTCTCCGGATTCGGAGCGCCCTTCGTGGATACCACGATTGGCCAAACAAGTCTCCGGATTCGGAGCCCCTTTGGGTGCATGACATCTGAGGGCCGAATAAGTCTCCGGATTTGGAGTGCCCTTCGTGGATACCACGATTGGCCAATCAAGTCTCCGGATTCGGAGCCTTTTTAGGTGCATGACATGTGAGGGCCGAATATGTCTCCGGATTCGGAGCGCCCTTCGTGGATACCACGATTGGCCAAAAAAGTCTCCGGATTCGGAGCCCCTTTGGGTGCATACCACGACACAATAAGTCTCCGGATTCGGAGTGCTCTTCGTGGATACCACGATTGGCCGAATAAGTCTCCGGGTTTGGAGCGCCCTTCGTGGATACCACGATTGGCCAAACAAGTCTCCGGATTCGGAGCCCCTTTGGGTGCATGACATCTGAGGGCCGAATAAGTCTCCGGATTCGGAGCACCCTTCATGGATACCACGATTGGCCAAATAAGTCTCCGGATTCGGAGCGCCCTTCGTGGATACCACGATTGGCCAAACAAGTCTCCGGATTCGGAGCCCCTTTGGGTGCATGACATCTGAGGGCCGAATAAGTCTTCGGATTCGGAGCGCCTTTCGTGGATACCATGATTGGCCAAACAAGTCTCCGGATTCGGAGCCCCTTTGGGTGCATGACATCTGAGGGCTGAATAAGTCTCCGGATTCGGAGTGCCCTTCGTGGATACCATGATTGGCCAAACAAGTCTCCGGATTCGGAGCCCCTTTGGATGCATGACATCTGAGGGCCGAATAAGTCTCCGGATTCGGAGCGCCCTTCGTGGATACCATGATTGGCCAAACAAGTCTCTGGATTCAAAGCGCCCTTCGTGGGGGTCACGATTTAACTAACCGACTACATGGTTCTTAATTGGAGCCGATCGATGCATGTTTTAACGTTTACATTACGCAACACAAAAGCTGACAATAAATTGAGATAGGGCGTTTAATTACGCGCAAAACATTTCAAAAACTGCTAATAAAGAAATTCTATTTATTATAAAGCCGCCAAACATTTCAAGCATTTGATAAAGAAATTCTATTTATTTAACATTATGGCCCACTAAGTCGGCATCTTCGTCGTCGTTTTTCTCAATTTCGAACTTGGGATACGGAAGGTAATGTCGATGATATAGGGGCGAAGCCGAATTTATGCCCATGGACCCAAGAGCTTCCACGGTTTGAAGGGCCTTGATCCAGTCGTGCTTGAAACCACGATTTTCGCATCGGCAGACTTCCTCAGCTAGGCCTGTTTTGGTCTTCTTGATCCTGGCCTTCAAGCCGTCCCGATATCCTCTCTCATAACCCGAGGCCTCTCGGTTCGCCCTCTCCCCGATGCTCTTCGCTTGACTATCCACCACCGACTCGGCCGCTCGAACACCCTTCAGCTCCCGAAGCTCATTCTTAGCCTTTTTCGCGCGGGCCTCCAGACTATGATTCCTTTCGTTGTTTTTCTCACTCTCGCGTCGGGCTTCGCGCAGACGCATCCCGACTTCATAGGTGCTATACAGTCCCTTGACAGCCCCATGTATACCATCCCGAAATACTTCGAAATCTCCACGTTCGACCATCGACTGTTGGACCTCCGGCGGAAAAATCTGCTGAGCGAACTCGACTGCCACATCTGGGTCTTTAATTATAGAATCCGCCTCCGTTACGGTCTATTCTTCACGAGAACTGCAAAACTCAACGGTCGTGGCGCCGCATTAGGCTCAACTTGCGGTCGTGGGTGCGGGGAACCTCCCCGTTGTCCGAATCTTTCGGTGATCCGCCGACGACTAGGGGCCTCTTTTCTCGATCCATGGATGCTCTTCTTCTCGTGTGAATAGGCTCGCTTCGCGATTCATTTTGACCGCTAAACCCAGCCAATGTTATTCTCGCCGGTTTGGATCGAGCTCGAATAGAAATGAGTCAAGTTCTCGGCATGAACTCGCCCATTTATTTTGGGGTACATGCAGCCCCCGAGAAAAAGATCGAAAGCGTAAACGTCAGATGCCCTCACCAAATTTGATGATTCAGAGCCATCGGCTCATTCGGTTTCTCAGGCTCGTGCCCTAGCTAAGGCAATGGCAGATTCATTAATCTAGTCAGCTATATTTCAAGTGCTGTCGCCGGTTAGCCTTAGATCGCTGGGGTAAGATCGGATTGATTGATCTAGTCGGCTGTATTTTTAAATGATAACGCCGAGTAATTTATGCCTCAGCTAGCCCACAATTCAGAGCCATCGGCTCATTCGGTTTCTCAGGCTCGCGCCTTGGCTAAGGCAAGGGCAGATTCATTAATCTAGTCAGCTATATTTCAAGTGCTGTCGCCGGTTAGCCTTAGATCGCTGGGGCAAGATCGGATTCACTGATCTAGCCGGCTATATTTTCAAATGATAACGCCGAGTAATTTATGCCTCAGCCAGCCCACGATTCAGAGCCATCAGCTCATTTGGTTTCTCAGGCTCGCGCCCTGGCTAAGGCAAGGGCAGATTCATTAATCTAGTTGGCTATATTTCAAGTGCTGTTGCCGGTTAACCTTAGATCGCTGGGGCAAGATCGGATTCACTGATCTAGCCGACTGTATTTTCAAATGATAACGCCGAGTAATTTATGCCTCAGCCAGCCCTTGATTCAGAGCCATCGGCTCATTCGGTTCTTCACCCACGCCCTGGCTAAGGCAAGGGCAGATTCCTTAGTCCGATCGTCCGCGCTCAAAATTAAGTAATATCATTCTTCATTAGCAAAATTGAGCACAACTCATGACATTTTATATATGCAAAATAAATAAGCTATAAGCCTGCACAAAAATGTCTGACAAAACAATTGTAACAATACATCAGTAAAATCCTAATACATTTGTGAAATCCTAACAGTCAATTGCCTAGCTCAGCCTTCGGAATCAGTCTCCAACGGCTCGACATCCACCTGCTCATATGGCACTGGCGTAGTCAGTGAAACTCCAGCGGCAGCAACGGCTTTGTGCCAGCCATACTTGAACCCCCTGTTTTCGAACTGCGGGACCTGGTCCATATATTTGGCGAGCCCAACATCTTTCCCGACTATGAATACTTTGGAAGCAACCGCCTTCATGTCAGCCAACTCAACCTGCAGGCTGGCAACCGCCTGCTGGGACAATCTCAGCGCCGCTTCACTTGCATCCGCCTTCTTCTCGGCATCTGCTCGAGATTGATCTGCAATGCGAGCCTTCTCTACTTTGGCCTCGGCCCGAGAAGCTTCCTTGTTCGCTCTCAAAATTGCATCTTCGGCCCTTTTCCTCTGGCCCTCCACTTGTTTTCGTAAGCGGTCAATCTGTTTGACGGCGTCGAGATGCCGACGTCCCATGTCGGCTATCCTTCTACGGTCTGCAAAAGGAAGAGCCCAAAAACATTACCTCAATGGTACTTGGATAAAGTGAAGAAAAGTCAGAATACGTACCAGAAGTGCCGATTGCGCGGTAAGTGCTATCGCATTCAGATCTGATTCCACCCGGAAAGCCTCCATATCAGACGGCAACGACACGGACGTAGCCACACCGAATGCGACTTCTGGATCTTTAAGCGCCGAAGCATTAGAGGGAACCGGCATGTCCTTTACCATTGGACGAATGACAAACGGAACAACCTCATTAGATCCCTCCAATCGAGGACGCTTACCACCTTGTTCGTCTGAGTCGGCCTTGAGGTCAGCAGAACGTTTCCCTGCCTTTTCCTCAAATTTTTGGCTGACTTCCCCGACCAACGGAGATTCGGCATTCTGACCTTTTTCCGTCTCCTCTACAACCCCCAAGGACGTTGATTCGGCAACAGGGAGGGGGAGTCGAGATTCGGTGGCGGGCGGCATTCCAGACGAAAGGCCCTCTGCTCTTCGCCATGCGGCTAACCTCTCCGCATTCGCCTTTTTAGCAAGCTTTGTTAGACTCAATCCGGCCATATCCGCAGAGTCTATGACGGGAAGATCCTCTAAGTGTTGAAAAACGTCGGCAGAAGGAAGATCCCCTGGTCCCGATGTAAATGGAGGATTGGCGGAATCCAATACCTTCTCAGACTCGGTCTCGGATTGATCTGAGTCGGCGATATTAGCTACCTCATTTCGCTCCGAATCGGACCCTTCAAAGCCTACTTGCCTCAAGTTTTTGAAGTCAGACAGAACAAGAGCAGTAAGTGAATCTTCACCCTTAGGAATTGGTATGTTTTCCGCCGCCGAGAAGGTTGTGTATGTCGGCTCGTAACAAAGCAGAATGTGAGCCGCCTTCCCCTATTTCTGAAGACTTCGACAGCCGAAATACCCGAGAGCAACCCTAATATCTGAAAGAACGGCGTCGTGGGTTGAAGATAGTACATTTTTCAAACCCCTCCCTGCACAAGACGAAGCCGTAAGATTTCAACGGAATAGGTTTTACAATAAAAATGAACACATGACAAAAACAAGGAGATACTCGGCGACCTAGCTCACCCCTCCGTCTAGGAATAGGGTCAACACGATCCTCCCTTTCGCCAAATTCGCAGTTGCCCTGGACAACGACCATAACATCATCAACTTGTTTCCCAGAGCTGGAAAGCATAGTGATTAGTTGATGGTCGGTATCCTTAGCTCTGAGGAAATAACGCCCTTGCCGACCGGAGGACTTAGCCAAGGCATAGCAGTGCCGGATAGCCGGAATGCCAAGGTTAATTCCAAGGTGACGATTCAACGCTACAATCCCCATTATAATTCTAAAGAAATTTATGTTAGGTTGAGAAGGGATTAAATCCCAATGGCGAAGCACAGCCCTCAGAAATGGGTGTAGAAGGAAGCGGACTCCACCCTCAGCGATTGATAAGAGAGAAAAGACGATTGTGGTTTCGTCCTCCCTCTCCATGTCAAGGGTGCCGTCTGCCAAAAGTGACAGACGGACGTCATCAGGAACAGAGAAATGGCGTCTAAAACCAGCAATTCGATCTGATGAGAGGAGGTCTTTCAAATGCTTCGCCATACTCTATAGTTGGCACAGATATGCCAAAGAATAAAATGAGAGTAGTTCTCGAAGCAAAAAAGTGGAAAACTTACGGAGGGTGAAGATATTTGAGGAGACAAAATTGCAAGAACGATCCAAAGGGCAACCCAACGACCAGTATCATGGAATGCGAATCCGAAGGGATGCCAATCTTTAAAAATGCAATGAATAGATATGTATGAAGCGGCGGGAAGTCGGTACGACAACCAAAAGGGGGTGTACTTAGACGTATGCTTTGTAGGCCCGATCCCCAAAATTTTGGTTGGGTATTCAAAATTCGGAACCAAGCACTCCAGCCAACAAATGTTGGGAGAATGCTTGGGGGGCAATTGTGGGAGCTGAATAAATAGAAGAGTCGGCAGGGATGTATCCTAAGTCGAGAGCTCAAAGCATTAACTAATCAACTAAGATACTGAATATATAGAAATTGCCGAATAGATGGGGAGATGTATGTTGGAATAAACAAAAGGATAATAAGTAGAAAGTGGGCTCTGGACCCGAGGTCTAGAGAATGAGTATAAATACAAGAGCTTCAAATCTAGAAAGGTATGTAAGAATCACTTCACCAAACTTAGTAAAACAAGCTTTCTTGAGTATAAGAACTGACTTGCCGTCAGTGCTAACGGCACCCCAAGCGGAGTGTTCGTCTTTGCAGGTGGCTAAGCTGAGGATCAGGAGTGTCTCCCAGGATCTGAAGAGTATTTCCAAAACCACTTCCCCACATTTTATATATAATTTGGGAACATATTTGGGAACATATTTGGTTCAATTATTTACATGTTTACAGAGTACACATTTGTTATGATAATATTAAGACAATTCAAGGTCTATTATATACAGAACTGTTATTCATCCTTGTTTTTTTGTTTTATTAAAATATAGATTGATATTCTGTATTTTTTTATTCTATTTGTTTAAAATTATTTTATCTAGAATTTATTCTGATTCTGTATAATCTAAGTAGTTTATTTTTATTTTTATTTTTTAGTGTTAATTTGTTTGTATAAGTAAATTATAATTGAAGAGTTCACCCTGCTGCATCGGTACGAACTCCTACAAAAATAAATTATGGCTATATCTATATAGATTATTACTTTTGCTCGGTTAAATACATATATTTGTATTCTTTATTTTGGTTGAATTGATGTCTACTTGGAGTTTTTACTCAAATTTGTGTTTGAGTCCAATTATGTTTCTTGTTATATTGTTATTAATTACAGTGTTGTTTGTGTTGTATTTGAATATGTAATATTATTTTTTAATTTTTTATTCTAATATATTACATAATTTTATTGTGCATTTTTTTTTTTTGGTTTGTTTAAATAGAGAATTTTTATTTTATATTTTGGGTTATCTATTGTGTATTGTTACTTTTAAATATATTCTTGTACAAAAAGTGTTCAAGTTAGATACTATTTCTAGTTGTTCTATTATTTTTTTTTTATTAGCAAAAAGAAAATTTATTAATGAGGATCAAGGTACAAAGTACAAAGATAAACATTAATAAAGACAGGTGGGTGCAAAATAGCATCAAAGAGAGCAAAACCTATAAGAATTTTTCCTAAATATGGCTTAATGGGGCTTATATATGATTATATTAGATTCATCTCATTAAGCATGATTATACATTATTGTACATCAATTAGATGGTGACTAATCATTGATGAATGCACCTATATATACATAATGTATAGAAGATTAATGGAGATAGTGTCAATGCATTGAATGTAATAAATTTATTATGACTGAATCTTAGAGGTGCATTATGTATCTATTATGAGTGTAGAAGATACATTAATCTATCTAATGAGTTCCTTAATATAAAAAATGCATTATGTATCATGAACGTAAAAGATACATTAATCTATTTAATGAAATTCCTTGAATGAATGGATTATTTGATGGGAAGAATACTAGTATAAATAGTGTAAGGTCCCAAACCACACTCTCCATCACAAAACTCAAGTTGTCACCACAAGAAGGCTCATATCACCTAGAGAGAGAGAAATGGTTTGAAGATGTTAGACAAATAAAGAACTTGAAAATCAAGGTCTTTTATTCAAGATTTCTCTTTCTCAAAAGAGATTTTCATACTATCATGGATCAAGGTATGTATACACTTATTTTGTATAGTAGAAATTCATATAGTTTTCATGAATAGAATTGAATCCTTAATGATTTTTAGTTTATGTTCCACAAAGTTTTCTATCAAAATCATTCCAATTATATTGACACTGAGATGTACGTCCCAATCATTTGCTAAGCATTGCACCAGTTTGGTGAGTAACTAACCGAAACAATCCAAACAGAGCAACAAACTCACAGCGGCAATTTGCACACCCAAACGATCAAAACAGAGCATCAAACCTACAGTAGCACGTTGGACAAGCTAATCCCAAAAAGTCACAAAAACCTCCCCCCGAAAGGTCTCCAAACTCTTACTATCCCTTGATTTTTAAGTACTTCATTTTGAAAGTCCTCACACTTCCAATATTAGTCATGAAATCGTTCACTGAAAAACAACCAGCTTCTATCTTAGATTTAATCCGTATCGCCACATTGAACTTGATTTGTTATTACAAAAGTTTTAGTTATTAATGATTTTGTGTATCAAAAACCATTAATAAACAAAATCCAGTTATTATTGAAACAGTTTAAAACGGTTTGGTGAACATTAAAAAGTCTTGTTGTTTATATATCATGTTGGATTGTGTTTCTTTCTCTCTCTCTCTCTCTCTCTATATATATATATATATTGTTGGAAATTGGGCCAGGTATTGAACCTAGATTTGGGCGCCCATATGGCATGACCCATGACCAATATTAGATCATCTAAATAATTTAATTTTTGAATTTAAATTATTATCTATCCTTAGTTTTGGATAACCCACTATCTTATATCTTACATCTTATATCTATCATATCTTATCAACAGATATGGATAGATGGTTAGATAGCCTTTATATCATATACGTTATAAATGGGATATGAGATGTGGGATGATTAAGAATAACGATTGATATTTTTCTCATACTCTTTCTCTAACTCTCTCCCATTTGGAAAACAATCAAGCCTTTGTACTGTGACTGGTGTGGGTGATACTCATACTGTGGTATCACTCCATTGTTGGGTGTTCATAGTTTGTGGTCTGTGAAGCACGTGATTTACCCACAAGGTTCATCGTTTCGGATTCCATCGTCTAAGGTATGGCTTGAATCTTTTTACCCGCTACGTTTGATATATCTTACATTGGTATCAGAGCCATAAATAGGTATTTTCGTGCTCGTTTTTTGTGCATTAAAATATGTATATATATACACACATGATATATGCATGAAAAATTAATATTTTTCTGAACTTTCTCCGATCAACTTGAAATTTACATATGTTGTAGTATATTTCATGTAGAATATATCTGCCAAGTTTTATAAAAATTCAACAGTCGAATTTTGAGAAAAATGGAGATTCATATTTAATTTTTCATTTACATGCTTTGTTTTTATGTTATAAAAATTATATATTTGGATTCCTTATTTTGATACCTTCGAAACGGTATATTGTAGGCCTGATTCTGACTTACGGTTGATGAGAAAAAGAAAACACTAATTTGGGTTCATTTTATGTTTTTGGTAGCTTAAGGAAGAAGATGAAGTGCAAAGTTTATGTACTTCCACTCTCATTAGGGAGAGAGTGTGATACGCCCTATTATTTGGGTTTGTTAAATGTCATTTTTGATACCACCATTGTTTTTATTTTGGAAAATGGAGTGGCAGTACCAAAATTGGACCAAAAAACACCCCAGAAGTCGGCGTGTGTACCTCACGCGCCAGTTGACGCCATCAACGGTGACACGCATTGCCATGCGTCATCACGCACCAGGCGCGCTTCCTACACTGTAGACGCGACCGTGGGCCTCATGCTACAGTTCAGACTCAAATAGTCACGGTTCTGAATCTAGTCTGGCAAAGTGCAATACAAGACCGATAAATCACCAAAGAGTCCAAATTCGGCAAATTGTTTTGGAAAACAGATTTTTTGAAAGAAGTGCCAAACATGGACTGCTTTGCCAGATACAGAGTTGCCACCTAAATATTTTTTATGGGGGAATTTAGGAAACCCTGACTCGTTTGCCTAAGGCCACGTGTCCATCATTACCAAAGTTGCCTCGGCTCGGGAACTTGGGTATGATTGGAGAAGGTCAGCTATGAGCACCCCCGCTTGCCCGATCAAAGATCGGTCTCTACTAACCATGATATCTAGTTTTGAAAATGTTATGTGTTCTTATTTCGATTAATTAGCTAATCTTACTGTGTTGCGCACAACAAAAAAAGTATAGACTAGATCGCCTAATTTGGAACAAAGCATCGCATATCTGTTTATTTGGAAAATGGTTTGAAATTTGCTACTCGGGAGTAGGCTGAAACACGGATTTCAATGAATCGTTCCAACTCGAACAATCCAACCTTCACCCACAGGCATTCAGGCAGTTTACATCACATAAGCATATAGCCACATAGTAAGCATGCTGTCATGTTAACATTTACACTCATGCAAGATGCTAAAGCATAAAAAGCTTACCGAGTACTCCGAGCCAAAACAAAGAACTTGTTAGCAATCAATGTATGATCCAAGTCCATGTTAAGTGGCTAATGCATCGCATACAAAATGCAACTAGAATGGGCTCGGCTAATCCTAGGATGGCATGTGGAATGCAACAAATAACACGTATTCAAGTTAGATTTGAAATACTATGCAGTTAGCATGATGCGCCAAGCTCGGTGCATGCATTACAAATGAATGAATACACGCATGCATAGCATAAGGATGCTATATTAAATATGCCCTAATACTAACCATCAAAAGCAGGTAAGTAAAAGGGAGAAAGAAGTGGGGGTTGGAAGACATGCATCACACGTACGCACACTTATTACAAATTCGCCCTCGCTCGGAGGGACCAAAAGAATAATATAATTTAATCAACTGACAAGCTAATTAAATAGTTACAAACCAATTAACTAGTTAAGCAAATTAACTAAGATAATAAAGCGATAAAACAGCCTCGGGAAGAGGGTCCAATGCATGCGTGCTCGAATCCGCTCGGAAATCCACCACCATGAACAAGCTGCCTCTGTTTTCACTATTTTATGCCTTTAAAAATTGCACAAATCCCAAGGAGCACTCTTTGGACACT
This sequence comes from Camellia lanceoleosa, assembly GCA_025200525.1. Lineage (NCBI taxonomy): Eukaryota > Viridiplantae > Streptophyta > Magnoliopsida > Ericales > Theaceae > Camellia > Camellia lanceoleosa. The sequence continues at coordinate 139,398,938 of CM045763.1, forward strand.
GTGGGGTGCCACCGGCCATGAGGAATGGTCACCGGCCATGGGAAAGTGGTCATCGACCATCTATTGAGCTCTCGATAACCAATTCATGGCCTGCCGGCACTAAGTGTAGTTAGTCGGCCATCTATGTAGAATCCTATTTTGACAGCAGCAGAGGGCAAACATGGCATGGCAATGCATTTCAAGAAAATGTGTGCACCAACACCCTCCTTATCATGCTCATGATTCAAAGGAGGATGGTCCTCAATTCTCGGACCACCAATCGCGCATTTCAATGCGTGATGGCCCAAGAAACCAAGTGTGCCATTTCAATGTGGAATGAAATGCACACAAAATAATCAAAGGGGCCCAACCTCTATCATTTGATCAAGAGACAAGGCATGCATGCCCATGACATGTGAACAAATATACAAGCTAACAAACATGCAAAGTGTAACTGAACCATGCAAGCATGCAAGATGCAACATGGACAACATGTTAAGTACAATGCATGCAAAATGCATTACAACCTAAGTATACAACAACATGTCATATACCTCAAGCAATGCAACTAAATGCAATATGGTTAAGCATGTGTCAACAATGCAAGTAATGAGCATGCAAAACACTATGCAACCAAAGCATGCAAACATGAAGCAATGTAACAATCTTTGAGCAACATGCAAAGGGCGGACTTAGACTAATATGGACAAGTCTCAAACATGTCCAAATCAGTAGCCAAATGCTATATGGAAATGAGGGCCAAAACACATACAAACATGCGTGCACACATGGTCCAGCACTTGAGCATCAAAGAGAAACTTTTAAGCACACTTAAAAGGGACAAACATGGGCATATAGCAAGCATACTAAGCTCTGAAAATCATGTTAAGGATGGTGCCAAACCAACTAAACAAGACAAGCAAAGCATGCAATTATGTCCAAAACCTAAGGCTCACCAAAGAGGTATTGAACTACACTTAGCAAAACCAAACATGGCATGATTTGAACAACCAAAATCAGAGTTTTAGCATGTTAAAACAAAGCCAAAAACACGTTGACATGGTATCCTAGAGGCTTAAACATGACGGCATACGCAATGACATTTTCATGGAGCATGAAACACAAACTCTTAACGCCTTAAAGTAACATCAAATGCAAGCATACAAGCATGCTAAATGGACTGAAATGACATGGTAAGTGGTGTCAAACCACTGAAACAAGCCAAATAATGCATGCTCAACACTCACACACCCAAGGCTAACAAGCCAAAATGCAAGGTGGCTATACAAAGCATGTCATGGGTGGCCCAAATGACCAAAATCAGACCTCAAGCACATCAAAATATGCATAAAAGCTTCACAAAGCTAGGCCAAAACAAGCAAGTATAATGGTCTAGATGCTAAGTACATGTTAAGGAAAATAATGGCATTACAAGACAAGTATGCAAGGCAAGCATGGTGTGTCTAAACTAATTAAAAATAGTGCTATATTATGAAAAAATAAGTACAAATACTAGCTAAGACATGGCCAACATGATCTCAACAACGGTGCTCACATATGAGGCTAAAATGGCACATATTGAAGGCAACAAGGAGAGGGGATGGCCCTCTCCTTCTTAGGGCCTTAAAGAACCATCCCCACCACTGAAATCCCTTTGGATTTCAGTGGTGAGGAGGCCAAAACAAGGTGGTCCCGGAGCTCACCAAAAATAGCACAAAATGGGGCCAAACAAGGCCTAAGAGGGGTCAAACAACCCCAAACACCAAAGCAACCTTAAACAACTATTTTAAGAACTTAAAATCAGAACTTTTATATGTTATAGACTAAGCTTAAAAACAGGTGCAAGGATGGCTAAGAGCCTATGCAAAAAGGGGGTATTTAAAGGGAAAGTTCTTACCCTTGTAGACCTCTTCAAGAACAATGCTCCAACAGCCTTCCTTAGGTCTAAACCACCTCAAAACCTTCAAGAATAACCATTTGGCTCCTTAGCAACCAAGGTATGGTGTAATGGTAGGTGCCTTAGTGCAAAACTAAGAACAAACACACACAAAGGCAAAAAGAGAGGGAGATATAGAGATAGATAGATACACTATGCAAACCCTAATCTCAGAGCTCTCTTGAACTTTTTTGTAACCCTTAAGGAGGGAGGAGAAGGCCTCCCTTTATAGAGATTCACTCTTGCAAAGCTTACAAAACAAGCTAAGCAAGAGTGAAATCCCTCCATACACATGTATGGAGGGGGTGCAAAGTGGGTGCCAGCTATCACAGTTGGCACAAAACATCTGCCAAAAGCAGATGCACAGTGGTCGGCTAGCCAAAAATGACAAATTGACCAAAACAATGGTCAGCCGACCAAAAAGGGTGCCGGCCGGCCAAACATTTTGCCGATGGCAACAAAACAATGGCCGGTGGCCTCAAGCCATGGCCGGTGAGGTGTGAGGATGACCAACAAGCCATTCCCTACCCCTCAAAAGCAAAACACAAGTGTTTGGTGAAAACTAAACACAAAACAGTCGAGTCGAGAGGTCTTGAGGCAAGACGCGTGGCCGAGACCTCCAGGAACTCAAGACGAACATAAACAAGGATGATCACCGAGTGTTCAAACGGTGACATCCAAGTCTCAAGGACGGTCAAAAATGGGGTGTCTACATATGAAAATAAAAAATATTTTCCTGAAATTTCATAAAAGAGGCGCAAAAATAATATAATTTTGCCGCAAAAATCTAAATTAAATAGTGACAATATTGTACAAGTCACAAGATCAAAAATCCTCTATGCTCGTAATCATCTCTTGTGCCACAGGTGACAATTATCCAAAATTTAATTTAATTCATGTGCAAAATATTAGTTTTCGGGAGTAAACCTACAAAGATTTCTCTCAACCGAATAACCTCTCACTGACTATGACATGTCTAAGGCATGATAAAATATTATAATTGCATATAATAGCATCATAATGTAGATTCACAATCAACTCATGCTATGTTACAATTAATAATGGAATTTAAATAAATAAAAAAAAATTAATCATCCTATTCTAATAACAACATATTAGAAACTCTAGACAAAAAACAACAATATGCTATATTTAATATTCAGATTATGCCATAACAGAAAGTATATCACTTCTGAATTTTTTCTGGAATTTTCTAGTACTTTCTGGAATTTCAAATAATTAATAAATAAACATAAAATCAGAAATAAATATTTCAGAATCTGGGAAAATGCAACAATCATACTAGCAAATAGTAAACCATTACAGTAGTCTACAGTAAAAATTTCAACCCCAGAAACTTAGTCATTCAACACCAGAAGCATTTTAAAGCATAAATAATGAATTATTATTTCAGGAAAAATACTTTTTATTTTCATAAAATTTTGGGAGCGGCTCTTTATCAGATAATGATGTCAACAGGCAAGATTGGCTCACTCCCTATTTTCATAAAAAATATTTTTCCTGAAATTTCATAAAAAATAGGCACCCTATTTTCATAAAATTAGCAGATAATGATGTCAACAGGCAAGATTGGCTCACTCACGTGAGCAATCACGCTTGGCGCTTGGGAGCGAGCAAAGATATAACTAGTGGTTTATTTTTATTTAGAGCCAAGAGAGGCTTAAATTATCCACTATGTATGTCGCCTTAGTTACAACCAAGATGAGGTAGTGTTAAAAACCAAACATGGATGTTAGTACCCACTTTCTATGTTGTGCTTGTTATGATTAACCAGATGCGAGATCTCATTTGGCGCCTGGAAAGCGAGCAAATAAAGAATTCGGGTTAGGCGCTAGCAAGCGACAAGACTAAGATCTGTACGGTGTATCAACTATGACGTCACTCTTTGGAAGAGTTACTCCACCGTAGCATGTATTCATACTACATGTGCTTGGTGACCGAGTAATGAGGTGAGAGAATGGATCCCTGTTTCCTCACCGTGTGAGTCTTACGTGTCATTATTGATATGACTTTCATTTATGTACCCTTTTGTGACCTTTGACTATGTTAGAAGGTAAGGGGTTGATGTTTTGCTTCTTTGGTATGTTACCTGCGGTCGTGTATGATTCGGCCTTAAGGGACATCACTAGGAAAGCGGTCAATCCTAAACTAAATGGCATGAGGGCAAAGGGAAGATCATCTAGTATTACATCACTGTTGTATATTCACTGCTGATAACTTACATCGCTCTATATGAGACGCAGATTGAGTGTGAATATATTGCAAGAATTGAGAGGGTCAAACATGCTCCTTTTTTAGGGATTAGAGATGTTTTTTTTTTTGGGGACCGGTGTAATTAGATGGGTCTAGGGTATATAAGACACTATTTCTATTCTTTTTGGGTTAATGTCTCTATGTTGGCTCATTTTGAGTTTCTAGTATAGAGCTCCCACATGCAAGTGTTTCTCAGCGATCGCACGGTTCATTGGCTAGTATGTGATTATTAAATATTTGGGGAGATTGAGATAGAGATATGGCAGTGTCATGCCAACTCATGTGCGAGTGGGAGATGTTAGAAATTGGGCCGGGTATTGGACTCGGATTTTGGCGCCCATATGGCATGACTCATGACCAATATCAGATCATCTAAATAATTTGATTTTTGAATTTAAATTATTATCTATCCTTAGTTTTGGATAACCCACCATCTTGTATCTTATGTCTATCATATCTTATCAACATATATGGATAGATGGTTAGATAGCCTTTATATCATATACGTTATATATGGGATATGGGATGTGAGATGGTTAAGAATAACGATTGATATTTTTCTCATACTCTTTCTCTAACTCTTTCCCATTTGTAAAACAATCAAGCCTTTGCACTGTGACTGGTGTGGGTGATACTCATACTGTGGTATCACTCCATTGTTGGGTGTTCGTAGTTTGTGGTTTGTGAAGCATGTGATTTACCCACAAGGTTCATCGTTTCGAATTCCATCATCTAAAGTATGGCTTGAATCTTTTTACTCGCTGCGTTTGATATATCTTACATATATATATATTTATTTATGAAATTCATGATTATTCTCTCCATATATATTTAGAGTTTATAGTAGTTTGGTGGATCACAAAATTTGTTGTTTACGGAAAATAAAATTGATTTTATTTCCAATTTGATTAATCTGTTATGATTTTAACATATATTTGAAATGTGTTGATTAAGATAAACTTGTTATGATATATATTGAAAGACTTTAGAATGTCAATCACCATGAAGAGTGACAAAAATACAAGGTATTGTCATACCAAACCATCAAGTAGGTAGTGTAGAAATTTTTTGAGCTCATTGTCAGTTGAAGGGTTGCTGTATGAGGAACCAAACATGGTGAAATGATAGACCACAGCTGAGAGGACACTTTAGATCTATTGGCTAGGACCATCTGGTAGAAGGGCTAGAAGCTGAATTTTCAGAAGAGAAAGTTTGGGCTGTTATTAAAAGTTGTGATGGAAATAAAGACCTTGGGCATGATGGGTTTAACTTGGTTTGTTTCCAAAAATGTTGATGCAATTTTTTTAAAGAATTCCATGACAATGGGAAATTGGCTTCTAGGGTGAAAAACTCTTTTGTTACTATGATTCTCAAAATTGACTGTCCGGTTAGCATCTCAAATTGCAGGCATATTAGCTTAATTAGGTCCCTTTATAAGATTATTGCCAAGGTGTTGTCTAATAGGTTGAAGAAGGTGGTGTCGAGGGTCATTGGTGAGGCACAATCAACCATTTTGGGTGGGAGGAATATTCTGGATGGGGTTCTAATTGCTAATGAAATTGTTCACTGGTGGAAGGTTCATACGGTAAATCATGTGGTCTAATTTTGATGATATCTAAAATATTTTATGATAAATTATGATTTTTTAATATACATATTTTATATTATTTGACACAAAATATTATCTGTTTAAAATATATGTTGTATGATATATTTGTTACAAATATTATTTAATTGAAAATATTTTGAAAATTTTACTATTCACGATTTTGAAAAATCCGGCTGACTACTATTCATCTTTTAACAAATTTGATTTTGATGAGTTGTTATCTTTTGACAAAAGTTGATATACCCACATGGGATGGTAGGTTATTTTTATTAGAGTGTATTCAAAATCTCTACAACATATACAAAAATTATAAAAAGGGTATATATTTTCAGATGTATTATAAATGTTATTTAAAGAGATTTTACTATGCAATCAAATATTTTAATAGAATAGTTACTATACTAGTTACTGTGCAACATTTGAAAATCGTAAAAATTGGAAGAAAATTAGCAGATCACTATTCATCAAAGGCGACTTGGCAAATATTTTCAAATAGAACGATGCTCTGCATGCCATAAAGTCAAGACAAGGAGAGTCTGCCTCAACAGATATAATTTTGTGTGTATATAGTGTTTTGGTAAGAGAAAAATAAGAAATGAAGAAGCGAAAAATCTGTGATATTGAAATATTCTCAAATATTGTATTATGTTCCATTGAGTTATATTTTATGTGAGAAAATTTATTGAGAGTTTGAGCAAAATTTTAAAAGAGTTTTATATCCCTTATTCATATTTTTCTTGTAAAAGAGAGTTTTTGTGAGTGATTTTTTTGAGATAAAATCACTTAGGTTATGTGTGACAAGGCACTGAATTCTAAACTAGCCGAAATGTTCAAGATTGGTTACTTGTTGTAAAGGTTCATTAGCATCTGTGAAACTAGTGGTGTAATTACTATTTGAAAACTAGTGGAGAAATTTTTGAGGAGGATATTTGGGAAGTGGACGTAGGCCCGGCGTGCCAAACCGTTATAAATCGCTGTGTTTGATTTCTCTTCCCTTTGTTCATTTTATTTCATTACTTTATTTTATATTGTTGAGCATATTTATTTATTTATTATTTGGGTTAATTTTTAATTTGACAATTTATTTAGAAACTCAATTTACCCCCTCTTGGGTTGCCTACCTGGGATAACGATTGGTATTAGAGTAAGGGCTCTCATTTATCTTTTGACTTAACCATCTAAGAGTAGATTATGGCAACCAATTTATTTAGAAACTCAATTTACCCCCTCTTGGGTTCCCTTTGTTCATTTTGATGTTTATTTTTTCCATCATAGTCAACTTCCTCTACTTGCATATACCTTTGAGCAACTAACCTCACCTTATTCCTAGTGACTGTACCATTTTCATCATATTTATTTTTAAAGATCCATTTGGTGCCTATAGCATTTACATTTCTAGGTCTAAGGATGAGAGTCCAAACTTTGTTACGTTCGAATTGACCTAATTCATCGTGCATAGCATTGACCCAAATATCATCATGCAAGGCCTCTTTAACATTTTTAAGTTCAATTAAAGAAACATAACACATATGGGATATCTCCTCTCGAAGTTGCTTTCGGGTTTTCATTCAATCTGTGACATTACCTATCACCTGTTGAATCAAATGATTTAGTTTTACCCTTAACGATGGCTCCAAGACAAGAAGAGGAGCGAATGGAGTTGTTATGTGTCCATCTTCTTGTGCACCTCTTGAGATTGGACTTTTCATGTGAATTGGTGCCTTGTTACTTCCTTAAGCTTTGCCTTGAGCTTTTCCTTGGATTGATGGATCCACATTTGATGCTTGAGGCTCACCTTCTTCCTTCTCATGTAAAGCTGCTACTAGAGAACCTATGTAATCTACAACCACATTAATAGATTCTATTATAGATAAAGTACGAAGATTACAGACATGAAAGGCTCTATTAGTGGTTGAATACCCTTAGAAAAATACCTTCATCACTTTAGGAGTCAAATTTGCCCAAAGGCTCTATATTTAAAAGTGTAACATTTACTCCCGAAAGTTTTGAAGTATTTCACATTAAGTTTCAACCCTTTCCACAACTCATAAGGACTTTGTAAAGTACCAGGCCTTAAATACACATGATTTATAACATAAACAGTCGTATTTAAGGCTTCGACCTAGAACCTGGGAGGAACTTTCTTGCAAGGAGCATGACCCTAGCCATTTCTCAAACCACTCAATTTTTCCTCTCAACAACTCCATTGTGTTGTGGGTTAATTGGAGCAGAAAATTCATGCTTGATACCATGCGTATCACAAAAATATGAAAACGAGCTATTTTCAAATTTATGACCATGATCGGTTTGATTTCTTATGATACGCCCAATGGTAACACCTTGTTCATTCTAGATTTTTAGGTCTAAGGACTTGAAAACATTGAAAATATCAGATTTTTCATGTAAAAAATTTTCCCATGTGAAATGAGTGTAATCATCAACAGTCGAAAATATATATATCTTTTACCTTCAATGTTTTTTGTGTGAGTAGGTGCCATAAGATCCATATAAACTAGCTCTAGAGGATGCTTGGTTGTTAAACTATTCACCTTCTTATAAAGGGCTCAAGTTTGCTTCCCCAATTGACATGACCTGCAAACTTCGTTCAATGACTTACCCAATTTTGGCACTTCTCTCATAAGTTCCTTATTGGCTATCTAAGCTGGATCTTTGAAATTGATGTGACCTAGCCGTTGATGTCATAAGTCTATATTACCTATAATGGCCAAATGATATGTGAGATCATTGGTAGTAATAATCTTATAGCAATTATTAGATGTGCAAACCTATGCATAACGGTATTTCCTTTTTCGTCCAAAATTTCACATTTATCTTTAGAAAACAATACCTCATGATGTGAATTACGCATTTGACTAATGCTTAGTATATTAGCTTTAAGACCATCAACAAGCAAATTTAGGAAAATCAAGGGCACTTATAGATCCCTTACCAATGACTCTACAGGTTCTACCGCCTTCAAATGTGACAATTCCTCCTTTATATCTTTCGAGAGATTCTCACCCACACTTTTCTAGTCTTAATTAGAGAGAGATTATCATGATTGATTATCACGATTCTTGGGTGATGTCGTTGTGAACACCATTTTAACTCATGGTATTCTGCCTTGACATTTAGGGTTGTCTCCTGACCCACGAGGTATTAGAGTTTCTTTTACTTCTTTAAGACACCCTACCAAACAACTCAAAGAAATAAGGATGCATGTGAGCATACTTACAATAAGGATAACAAATAAAAATAGGTTTTACCTCCCTTGCATTAGTGATACCACCTTTAGGTTACTAGAGAGACTTATCATCTTGTTGCTTCTTTAGCTTTCGCTTACATTGAGTTCTTTTGTCGTGAGATGTGGAAGCATTCCCTTTTTGTGGTATGTCCTCCCCATAGCCAATTTCACTCTTGTCATAACCCATTTTTAAGATCCATGAATATCTTCCAAAGTCCTTGACCCTTTGTTCCAAAGATCAATTGTAGCCATAGCACTGTTGAGATCTTCCTCTTTCTTGATGACTAGCTCTTCCAAGGAAACTGGAGACATCTCAAGAGTTTCAATCTTTTCTTCATATATTGCATAGATTCTTTGTAGCTCATTCCTCTCTGTCTCATAAGCCAAGAGTTTTGCACAAATAGCTTGTTGATCATGGCTATCTTGATGGCATCATTCCTAGCTGTGGAAATCTCCTCCTTGAATTTGACATTCTCACCTTCACACACTTTGAGTTTGATAGGGAGTTTGTGTGACAACCAAACCCATTCATTCATCATGTCTACTTTATTGTCTATGCATTCAAGTCATTCATTCTATACTTGCAAATTGTTAGGCTTGTTGGTGTTGAGAAGGAGAAGGGATTGGAAGTTATGAATAAAACTTGTATATTTTGAGCCTCGAGTTAGAGGATAGTTTAAAGCTTGATTTGGAAACCTTAGGATGAGCCTATGCCTTAAGTGAGAAGCTTAACAACCATGACCATTTCATGCTATTTGCTATTTTGTTAATTAGGAATAGTAATAATTAAGCATGCTTAGGGGAGAATTAATTAGATTAAAGCATATTAAAATAAGATTAAGTTAGTTGAACTTAAACTTGATTAATTAAACCTAAGCAAGGAGGTTAAGTTAGTTAAGGAAGTTGTACCTTTGCCCTAGCCACGCCAAATAAAACCTTGAGTTCCAAATCAAACAAAAGAGGAAGAAGCTGGAGAAAACAAGAACTAACAAGAGAAAGAAGGAAAAGAGAAGAAGAAAAAAGGATAAAATGGAGAACTCAAAGAGATTCAACCAAAAATACATCCTAAAAGTGTTCTAGAGTGAGATTTCTATCCTAAAACTTGTAGTAGACCTCTTGAATGTCATGAATCATGAAAAGTTAGGATGGATAGAGAACTTAGTGAAAAAAAGAAAAGAAGCTAATTAGGATGTTAAACTAGGGAGAAAGCTTAGGATTCTCAATCTTTTGAGTTGGTTTTTAAGATTTTGGATGTCCTTGCACTCTTCTTTTCACATGTTTTCTTGATTTCCTATGATTTCACAAATTGATTTTGAGTTTTGAAAGCAAAAGATGAAAAACCATGAAATTTCTTATCTAAGCTTGAAATATGTTTCAAACCTTGAAAACAAATAAAGATTTAATGCATTTGATTTATAAAACAATCCTATTACCATGTTTAGTATCATATATTCATGTTTGGGAGTTGAAAATTGCTAGAAACCAGCTATAGCAGCCTTGGAACAACCTGCAAAATAAAGCAAAAATTCGAATAATAGGTTTTTTCAAATCACCGCTCGACCGGTGAAATGACTGGTAAAGAGAACGTCATGATCATCTAGTATTTTGACCTTTTGCAGGCGCGTTTATCTATTAAAAGTCAGTTAATCGCTCGAACGGTAATGACACTGCTCGAGTGCACTTCAGCAACTTCCAGAATCTGATTTTGTACTGCTGAACTTCTAGGAGGTAGTCGTTCACCGCTCGAGCAGTGAAATGACCGCTTGAACGGACTAGCCAATAACAGTTCATTTCTACATTTTGTTCCACTTGTTTTCATTCTTTTCTTAGAGTGCTTTTAGGCATGTTTTGACACCTAGACACAAGGGCAACATAATTAGAAACACACTTGAGATATGTTTGAATAGAAAAGAGAATTACAGACTAATTGTATGATCAATTAATATAGGACCTCAAACTTTATTCAAATGCTTCGAAATTGTTGAAAGGGTTCAATGTTTTGTTCTTGTCTTGTATATGTCAAGCTTGAGGACGTTTAAATCCATATTTGCAAAGCCAATTGTGAGTAGTAGTGTAGTAAAGTTATTTTCTTAAAGCTATGATTTGAAATGTAAACATATGATATGTTTAAAAAGTTATACTATTGCTTTATCGTGAATGAACTTCCTCTACTTTTCTGCCATATATTAAGATGACATCTTTGAACATTTTTGTTATTGGGAATCATGCCAATAACTTTGTACTAACTGAGCTCTTTGCCACCTATTGTGGACAAGTTATTTGCTAAGCCCTGGGAATGTTCATTGTGATGTATATGCTTACAAGTTAAGGTTTGTTACTAGATGCAAATTATATTATGTTCAAAATGAGCTTGTGATTGGTTTCAATAAAACTTATTGGTGTTCTTTCATTTACCACTTTATTATATTCATATTCACTGGGCTTTAACTTACCCAGTTTTCCTCTATGTATGTAGGTGATACCAAAGATCCAGTTATGGCTAAGAGGTCATGTCAGAAGTTTTTTCTTTTCTTTTTCTACTTTCGGGAGCTAGAGTTTTTGGATGAAGATCTCGTGTTTGAATTTTTGTTTTTGTTAGCAGTGTATTTGTAAATGTTGTACTTTTCCTTTTGATGTTGAACTTGTAAAAGTCAAAGATAAATAAATAAAGTTGCTTGTTTGTATCATATGATCTATGCACAGGCTCTGGATGGACTCTTGGTAATTGATGGACAAATGTATTTCCGCATAAGCCCCAATATGTTAGTCCAACCTTGTCTTGTCTTGTTAGGTCTTTGGTAGTCAGATACTACTGCCTGGCCATAACTATTATCCTGCTTGGGGCGGGATGGGGTTGTGACAGTTTGTCATTCAACATAGATAGGTTGAGAGATTTCTTGTACAACTTCTCATAGGCTTGTTGAAGCTCTTCACCGGCTATTTCATTTTCACTCTCAAAAGATTCATTATCAGTTCCATTATCAATTAACAATCCATCTTCTTCTTGTTTCTCTTTCTCTTTGAGAGCATCCAATGGAGCAACTAAAGTAGTAAAGTGAGGAAGATCAAAACCTTGTGAATGCGACTAGGTGCTTTCACGGAACTGTATTAGAACATTCCATGCATCTTTAGCATTCATGCAATGAAAGATGCGTTGTCGTTCTCCTTCAGATAGAGCCTCTCGAATAGTGTTTAGAACTTGCTCGCTACTCTCCATGTTAGCCTTTTCATTAACACTCCACTCCTCAAAAGGTTTGGTGACCTTTTTATTTGTAATAGGGTCAATCACAAAAGGTGCTTCTAGTGATCTCGGTTTTTCTCGTCATTTATTTTGTTCCGGACTTGGGCTCCGTCATGGTTGTTGTTGTCTATATTGTGTTTCTGTCCTTTAAATCCTTTGTATTTGAGTTTTGGGATGTGTTGGGTAAAATTAGAACAGATTGGTTGTGAGTTAGAACAAATGGTTGTTGTCCAGAATTTGGCATCTTCACTCGAGCGAGGCTTTTTGTACTCGAGCGAGCCTTGGGTTTTTGTTTCTTCGCTCGAGCGAAGGTTCTTGCGCCTGAGCGAGCTTCATTGATGTGTCTCTTGGCTCGAGCGAGAACTCTTGCGCTCGAGCGTGTATCTGCGTTTAGATTGGACCTGGAGGTTAGTATTCTTCGCTCTAGTGAGGCTTTTGTCGCTCGAGCGAGCGAGCTCTATATTTTGTGTTTCTTCGCTCGAGCGAGAACTCTTGTGCTCGAGCATGCTTTTGGGTTACAGACCTGAAGCTTTGCATTGTTCGCTCAAGCGACGCTTCTTGCACTCGAGTGAGGTGTTTGTTGTGTCTGGTCGCTCGAGCGACCACTTCTTCACTCGAGCGAGCCTCGCATATAATAGTTCGCAGTAAAGATGAAATATACAATTTTTTATCCTCTTCTTCCTCACAAACTCTAGATCGGCTGCCTCTCTCTCTAAAATATCCCTTCTCTCTACAAATACTCTTAATCTAGAGTCCTTTTACCCTACTTCCTTTGTAAAAAGGGTGGAGTATTGTGTGGGCTACATTTTGATCCGAAAATTTGTGGTTTTGGAGCATCTTGAGTTTTTGTCATCATCTCCCTTGAGTCTCTTCATTTGAGGTAGGGATGAACTACTCCTTCTTATGAGTTTTAACATAAATTTTAGTCATTTTGTATAAATGGTGGGATATGGAAATTTTGGGGAGTTAGGGTTTTGAAATTGAAATTATAAAAGGGGGTTTGTTAATGTAGAGTTCCATGAGTATATGAGACCTTGGAAAATGGGGTTATTGGTGTAGAATTGATGAAATTAAGCCTTAGGGTTGATGTTTGAGAAAAGGGGGAAAATGCCCTAATTAAGTTTGAATAATTAATTTGTATAATTAATGTGGTAAATTGTGGGAATATGAAATTGTTTTGGAAATCATGAAATTAGATGGAATTGTGGTTGAATGGTGTAGTTGGATCAATGAATCACTCACCGATGGAAAATAAAATAAATTATCTGTTTGATAGATTTATTTATCTGTTTAGAAATAAATATTTTGGGCTATTGGTGGAGGATAGTCATGAGTGTTATAGAATTGCATGATGATTAGGTAAATTGAAACTAATTGATTGAAATATGTCATCGAATATGACGAATGGGTTATAACATTGAATATGTTCATGAATTGGTCATTGTATATGACAACTTGTTTAAATACATTGTATATGTATATTGTTTGGGATGAGATAGGGGATGTACTCCATTGTTTGGGAGGAGATAGGGGATGGACTCTATTGATAATTAAGTTGGCTGGAGTGTCCAGGGTGAAAGTCTCGAACCTTATGTACATTTGAATGATGCTAATAATTGAAGTGTTGAATATATGAAGTGTTGATTATATGAGTTGTAGTCTCATTTTGAATTGTTGATAATTGAAGTGTCAAAAATATGAGTTGTAGTCTCATTTTGAATTGTGGATAATGGAAGTGATACTAAGATGAGTTGTAGTCTCATTTAAATTGTTTGGTTAGATAATGAACCACGTCTATGAGTTGAATTGGATAAATAAGGGAAGTGGATTGGAACATAACTACACTTATTGGTGGCCTTGTAAAGAATGTAAATTGGTTTATAAGTGTTAACCATCCATCGAATGCTAATGTTTTAGTTATTTCTCATATCTGGTTTAGCATATCTCTACTGGGCTTTGACTCACCCTATATGGGACATCATTTTTAGGTACATGTGATATGTCGCCTCCAAGGATGTAGCTTGGGAGGTTTAGAAGTCGAAGGCTTATTTTTGTGGTTATCTTTTGTATTACATGTAATTCAAGCCAAGGGATTAATCTGTTAAGAGTTAGAACTCTCTTTTGTTGAAACTAAGTGTTGACTTGGAAAGTTTGTAAGCCCGCAAGGCATTTATTTTTGTTGTCAACATGTAATACTTTTTGTAAAGAATACTCTGAAGAATGAATATATTCTATGTTCCTATATCTATGGATATTATGAATGACTGATTTATGCATTTATTTTAAGGGCGTTACATTCTCCTTAATTGTATGTCAACCTTTTGAATCCCATGCTCTGAGGTACTCCCTTATCCTACACTTCCAATATAGATAGTTACTTCCATCAAAAATAGGAGCACAATTGGGACTAACCCCATGAGCAAACTCAACTGGTTGGGGAGCTGGTTGTGTGAAACAAGAATAAAATGCCATAAAGGAACCATTTCTATCTTCACCAGCTTCAGGTTCATCAATTTCTTGTTCTGATCCACTCTCATCATCCCATGTCACAGTATACACTTTCTTTTTGTTCTTCTTGGCAGGACACTCGAGAGCAATATGCCCAAACCCTTGTCATTCATAGCACTGGACTCCCTAGCCTTTCATTATCTTCTTCTCAATTTTTGGAATAACTTTAAGTTTACCATTACCCCTCTTCTTAGAACTAGTATCCTTGAAATTAGGCTTCTTTTTCTTTAAATTTTTTTTTGAATTGTTTGGCAAATAAAGTTGTCATTTTGGATTCTAGATGAATCTCAACATCAGGATTCTTGAAAATCTCATAAGTACTAGTAAAAGCCACACATTTTTTTACTTTTTCTTTGAAATCAAATGTGCCTCGTAAGTTTGCAAGTTTCTAACCAACTGATCGGGCTTGATGTTCTCAACATCTTGAGCCTCCTCTGTAGCTTTTTTTTATTTATTGAAACCTATCAATTTTTCCAACGACTAGAGATTCTAGGATTTTTTCATTGAGTGTGAAATAGGAATTCACAATATCACTAAGTTTAACATAAAAATCATCAAATGTTTCATCCTCACACAAAAAGGATTTCAAAAGCAAAGGTGAGAGGTTGAAGTTTTGATCTCTTGACAGAAGTAGTACCCTCGTAAATTGTTTCAAGAATGTCCCAAGCCTCTTTTGCAATCTAGTACAAATACGACAAAATTCTTTAAAAGTGACGGAGCAAAAGAGGGAATTGAGCGCTTTACTGTTCCAACTCAATTTTTGATAATCATTCATATCCCATTTATCAATTGGTTTAGGAACATCAAGACTATCAATGGTTATCACCAGTTCACTTCACTCATAGATAACGGAATGCCAAACTTTCTCATTAATCGGTTTTAAAAATGCTCTCATACAAGTTTTCCAATATGAGTAGTTTGTTCTGTCAAGTAATCGTGTTCTATGAGTCGAGTTAGCCTCATGAATCGAATCCATTAACACAAATCACACAAAATCACACTCTTATGGCCTTGAAAACACAAATAGTCAAAGAAAAATTGGCCCGCTCTAATACCAATTAAAGAACCTTTGTGATTCGAGATTTGAAATAGATTCAGTTACTTTAGTTCCCAAACACATAAAACAAACAATCTAAATCTTCTAACTCATATGAAAGTGATTTAGCTTGTTGTTTTCACAATTGATAAACCAAGCACAAACTTTTTAATGTGGAAAAAAAAAAAATCACAATTAGAGCACCTCTAATTGCGATTAAATAACCATGGGCTAAAAGCCACTAAATAATCCACTATGAAGATAATGAAATTACACAAGAGTATAGACAATTACCCAACACTCACTCAAAATTGACTTTCACTCCTTATGTCTCTTCTATGAACTTCTTTGTCTCGAGATTGCTTAGCCAAGTGTTGAATCTACAATACCCAAGTCAAATCCACAACACTGAGCAGCTTTGAAATCCTTCAAAGCTTCCAAGCCCAAAACTTTGAAATCCACAGATGAAACGCTCTATTGAAGTTGAATGGACAAACCTTTTGATATATGTAGTTTAATCCATGTAAGGCGATGAACTCACAAAGTTATCAAGGGAAAAAAAAAACACTAGACTCTTCAGATGAATACTCAAACACCTACAAGTCTCTGGTTTTAGATCTGGAAGTTGTAATCCTAACCATTGCATCTGTTATAGTTTTATATGTAGTAAATTGCGAAGACTGCTCAAGTGGTGTCTCCAAAAGGCGGTGGGACAATAAGTATCTTCACTCGAGCGATGGAATGGTCGCTTGAGCTAAAAATGAAACCTTCTAGAATTTTTAGACCAAGTCTGAATTATTGGAAGAGAGCTTTCTTCACTCAAGCCACAACTTCACTACTTGAGCGGTCCATGGACAAACACAAGATTTTCAGAGCAAGTCTGAACAACTAGACGATGCATAATCCCATTTATAATTAAGAGTATTTTCTTGGTACAATGTAAAAGATAAAAAAAATGCAACGTACCATGAATTTTTATCCCAAAACTTATCTTTAAAGTGAAATGTATATTGTAGATTTAAAGTTAATAAGATGTTGACTACACCCACAATAAATGTGATCTATAAACTTACTTTTCAGGGCAATTTTCTATATATGTAGCATTGGTAATAAAAGATCTGATATCTAAATTAAAGATGTTAAATTTAGCCAAAACCCCCTAGGTCCAACATATTAGCGTATAAAGGACAATCCAAAATATTTTGCTTCCTAAACCTCCTGAGCAACAAGCGTGTCCTCCATTAAGGACAAACTAATAATTTTTCTTTTGATTCTAGGCAATCATGCCCTCGTATATATATATATATATACATATATCTTAGAAGATGGACGAGGAGAATTCCTTGTTGAATATAGAGAGAAGACCAAAAGGATTCAAGTAGAGAGATAAAGAGAGATGAAGTGCTTGGAGCAAGGAACCCAGTAAGTGAGTTATTCAGCTAATGATGGAAGCTAAGCCAAAGTCTTCCTTTGATAGTCGAAAGGGTACTCTTTGTTACTTCTTCTGGTTCTCCAAGTTGCTCTTATTCATCATATCATATCATTGTACTCAAGAACCATTCTTTTGTCTTTTTCCCCTCCCTAGCAAACTAGTAAAATTATATTGCCCACTCATAGAAATTCTATGATACACATGCGTTATGAAAATTGAACTCATTCGTTATGATTTATTGGTTTGAATTGTTGTTGGTTTAAATTGTTATTTGTTAATTGTTGTTGATTTGTTTGTGAACATGCAAGGAAAGAACTCGTAAAGCTTTTTTCGTCCATACTCTATTTTTTTTTTGGTTACTGATGTCTGTTCAAAAAGACAATAAAGTGTTACTCTAGTAGTCAGTAACATTTTACTGTGAATCAGAGTAAAATATTACTATGAAACAGAGTAAGATTTTACTATTAAATAGAGCAAAATGTTACTTTTATGCCAATTTTGACATTAATTTTTTTTATTATAAAATAAATCATAATCAACCTAGATCTTGTTTGATAGATATTGATGAGAAGATTCTAAAAATATTGTTTTTCTTAAAAGCTGATATCTAGATCAAAAGTTGTATCATTTTAAAGTTTAAAATATTAAATTACTCATTAATGATATTTTGGTAATAATAGTGTATGCTGGACTTTTCAATGAAATTTTTTTGTGGTTGTCCTTAAAGCATTAAAGTTTTATTATGATGTGACTTTGACCAAATTTCCCGTTAAAGAATACAAGAATAACCACTATATGCAAATAATACAAAAGCTTTATACCATAATAATCAATAATGGAAAATTTATCTATAATGGTGATCTATTTAATCCTAAGGATTTTTTTTTAGACTATTTAGTCTCATTCATTTTGGTAAGGTGGATTTGATATATTTATTGGCATGTGAGTTTACAGTTACATCCTTGGATGTGGGTTTCTTTTGTTTCTTTTATGCTAGAAATGTAGGATTCATAACACATTTTTTTGGGATGTTAGAACCCAGATGGTCCTCTATGCTATGTGTGTATAATTTAAACACATAAATAAAATAAACAAGAAGTAAATAATTCAAAAAATAATTATGAAAATTAAATTATGAATTTAATGCTTATAGCGCTTTAAAATGCAGAACATTAAGTCGATGCTTGTGTTGGACACAATATCCTTAAAGTAAATTCTGCCCTTGCTCTAGTGATTTGAGTTTTACATGCATCCACTCTTTAGGATGCAATGACTATATCTTGAATTTGCAACACTACAAATCCAAGCCTGGCAAAGAAAACTAGTGTTGTAACTCTCTTTCTTTCTCACATACTATTCCTAAAACTATTTACAGAAAAATGCAAGAAGTAATGGAAAGTGAAATCCAGAGAATGAAGAACGAGAAAGGAAATGAAAAATCCAATGCATTGAATTGAATAAATTGCTGGAATGGAGAGGCCATTTAGCCCCAAAGGTGCCTGTTTGGATACGCCTTCATCGCTGTTTGGAATGGCCAAAAAGGTACGACCAGAAAGGGAAATCGGTTAAAAGGAAGTGATTATTAAATTTGAATTCAAATTTAGAGTTTATATACTCATAAAAAACCTCAAGCCTTTCTTGTGTGGGACAAGCACATTTCACAAATGTGTAGGAAACCCACTTGCCATTTTCACAAAGCTCAAATGTGCATTGAATTCTTATTCATCCGGAAATGGTTTTGAGTAACCAAATACACGATATTATTCATTACGCAAAATTAAACATGAACCCACTTTAACCTGTCAAAATTAATGCATGGATCCCGCCTTAATTAATGCTTAAATTTAGCAAAAACTAAGGTTTGTAAAAACTATTTTCCAATAATCCTCCACATAAATGGAATTCACGATAAATGGATGTGCAACAAAATGTAGACAAAGAAAGAGTACAATAAGAATATCCACCGCATCAAGATAGTTAGCTTTAAGCTTTGAACCTCTTCTAGTGAAAGCCTGTCGGACTAACTATGTTTAGTTGTTTTGTAAGCCAAGACAATAGACTACACACAGTGTATTCCCAGACACAGTTTGGTTCTCACGGTTGTATTCATTTTGTTCATTAACAATGCCTAATAATTCATAAGTACTCTAGAGAATTTATCCTTCTCAATTCTCACAAAACCGGCCCAATTCACACTCATATAGGTGACTTCTTATTAAGAGTATTCCGCATACCCCACTTGGATGTCCAAGGTATAAGAATCATTAAAAGCAAAGCTTATCTTACTAACGCTACTGGCATCACTCTTTTTTATCATAAAAATTGATAGGAGTAAATCTCCTTATTGATACGTGAAGTCATCCATAATTTGGTTGTCCCTTTGAACCTAGATCTTGGGATCTCTAGACAACTAAGTTAGGTTGCCATTATGGTGACTTTTAGGAAATAGGCATTCTCCTTGATAAACGATACACCTACTCTCTGGCTAGCCCTTTGGTCAACGGATCCGCAATGTTCTCTCTTGACTTTACATACTCTATGGAAATTATTCCATATGAGAGCAAATGTCAAATAGTATTATGTATTCGACGAATGTATCAAGATTTATCGTTATACATATGACTTTGTGCCGGTCCTATTGTTGCTTCATTGTCATAGTGAATACATATAGCTGGTATAGGTTTAGGCTACATTGGAATGTCCTCTAGGAAATTATGAAGCCACTCTACTTCTTCCCTTATTTTATCTAATGCGATAAACTTAGATTCCACTGTCAACCTTGCTATACATGTCTACTTGGAGGATTTCCAAGAGACTGTAGCACCTTCTAGGGTAAAGACATATCCACTCATGGATTTTAAGTCTTAAGTATCCGATATCTAGTTAGTGTTGTTGTACCCCTCTAGTACTGCTAGATGTCTAGTATGTAAGCCATAATTCCGAGTATGTCTTAGATAGCTAATACCCTAATTATTGTTTTCCAATTATCTGCCCCTAGATTACTTGTATACCTATTCAATTTGCTCACATCATAGGCTATATCTGGCCTAGTGCAATTCATTAAGTACATCAACCTCCCAATAATCCAAGAATACTCTAATTATGATATGACTACACTTGTATTCTTTAACAAATTAATAAAAATGTCAACAGGTGTTTTTCCAGGACGTTCGTCATGCTTCCCAAATTTCTCCAGAATCTTCTCAACATAGTGAGATTGAGATAAAGCATATCCTTTAGATGTTTTTATGATTTTCATTTCTATAATTACATCTGGTACTCCCAGATCTTTCATTTCAAACCTTTTGTTCAACATCTTCTTGGTAGATTTTATCATTTCGATATTGCTACCAACGATGAGCATATCATCTACATAGAGACAAACAATGACATAACCTCTATCTGTGTTTTTGATAGACACATTTGTCACACTTATTTATCCTAAAACCATCCGAAATCATAGCACGATCAAACCTTTCATGCCATTGTTTCGGACCTTGTTTTAATCTATAAAGGGATTTGACAACTTTACAAACTTTTTTCTCTTGGCCTGAAACTTTAAACCCTTCCAGTTAGTCTATATAGATTTTCTCATCTAACTCACTATTCAAAGAGGTTGTTTTAACATTCATTTGATGTATCTCCATATCATACAATTTCACAATCACTATTAGCATGTGAATGGATGTTATTCTTGTCGCAGGTGGATAGGTGTCAAAATAACCAGGGCCTTCATTCTGCCTGTATCTCTTAACAACAAGCCTTATCTTGTATTTTTCTATTGAACCATCTGCTTTCATCTTTCTCTTAAATATCCACTTATATCTAGAAGGTTTACAACTTGGTGGAAGATCCACCAGTTCCCAAGTATGATTCTGTAGAATGGATTCAATTTGACTATTCACATCCTCGAGCTTCAGGACCTAACATTACTTCCTTGAAATTTTGAGACTCATTTTCTAACAAGTATGTTAGAAAAATCTGGACCAAATGATTTAGATGACCTAGCCCTCTAGCTACGTCTGGGTTCATCTTCTTTATTATCATTTTGGTCTTTACCGCTGCCCATAGCAATATCAAAAGTTATTTTACTTGAACTTGTCTCTTCAGCTTCGGGTGTTTTAAACTCTTCAACTTTCTTGCAAGGAAAGATGAGTTCGAATAACAATGCATTTCTTGACTCAATAATAGTATTCACATGCATATCAAGATTTTTAGATCTATGAACTAAGAATCTATATGCACTATTATTAACAGGTAAGCCTGAACTGACTAAGTTGAATGATGGGTCTGTGTCTGCCTCGAACCAGATATACCAAATCTGCCATTAGACTGAAGGAAAAACCTACTCAAATGCCCAAACTGCCCACACTAATAATAGGTAAGCATCTACCCTCTTCTTTGGCCCTGACTCTGAGAACAAGTCAAAGACGGTGCAAACTGTTGCCCTCGTCCTCTCTGCGGGCAAGCCAGAGACTTGTAGCCCAACCAATCACACTTGAAGCATATGAATCCACCTTGGTTAACTCTCCTTGAACTAGAACTCAGCACGAGAAAGGTGGATCTATACTTCATGGCCTTGGACTACTATGTGGTAGAACCTCTCTGCCTGGAACCTTTTACTCGTTCCTTATTCATCTGAATCACCACCTCCAAATGGACCACCGATTCGACAAGGTGTCCATAGTCCCAAATCATAGACCTGGCCACTTTGAAAAGGAGCTTGGTCCTTAATCTCTTCCCGAACTTGATACAACAACATTCGTTCATCGCACGAGTTCAAGTGCAAACCTCGAAAGGCTAGTGAAGGCCACCTCAAAATCGATCACTGGTGTACTCAACTGCTTGAGCTTCAAAAACTACTCTCTCAGCTTCTTTCTCGTTGTGGGTGGTAGAAACTTATCCTGTAAGGCATTAACAAAAGCCTCCCAGGTCACCCCGATACGACCCCTCAAAAACTTCTACCATTGACATGTATCACCCTTAAACTAGCAACTAAAGTCACCCTCAAACCATCATTGTTGATGTCAAGCATCTCATAAATCTTCACCATCTGGATTGCCCACAAACTCATTCAGATTTGACCAGAAGAATTTTCTCTTCAAAAAAGATGACCATGTCTCTACAATATGGGCTTAGACTCTGAGAATGTTCATGGTGTCCCGCAATGCTCCTGCTATTTTACGGGCTAAAGAGCCCATGGCCTGCTGGCCTGCTAGCTCGGCTACGTTTGTCTGACCAATAACCTTTTATTTGGAATCGGCACTTCCTGACATATAGGCCTACCACGCCAACCATCGCCACGTTCGCATCCTAACTTACTAATAAGGGTAACACAAAATTTAGCACATTCAAAATGTGTCATAACTAATTCACACATGTCCTAATACAATGGACAACACATAATTCACTTATGTAGGCACCCCATTTTTTACTGCGCTTAAAGACTTGGGCGCCACCGATTGATCACCCAATGATGAATGCACACGCTTGTCAAATGTTTGATTTCCTTAACAAAAAGCCTCGGATTTGAGCCTCGGAAACCTACAAGCCTTGCATCATTTTTGGACCACAACAGCTTTTTTTCAAGCCTGACCACCCAGGGGCCCACAGACCCCCTAGTGGCGGGTCGGCCACAAATTAGTAGTGGTCGGCCGGCCACTTGTGTCAAAAAACTAGATCTTTTTGCCAGCTGTGCCAGCTATCTCCACAGGTGCATACACTACACCAGTTGTTTCTGTATGGATATTTCTGAGAGCCTAACATGTTTTTCTATATGTATTTGACCCCCTCTCATAAAATTAGGTCAGAAAATTTTGGAAAAGGAAAATTCTTAGAAATCTCTACCTTGCAACTGCATACACCTTGCCTAGACTTCTTAAGCAAAATTTTGAGGTCTCCTTGCTAAGGTTCTTGAGCTTGCATCTTAGCTCT
This sequence comes from Camellia lanceoleosa, assembly GCA_025200525.1. NCBI lineage: Eukaryota > Viridiplantae > Streptophyta > Magnoliopsida > Ericales > Theaceae > Camellia > Camellia lanceoleosa. Next base: position 139,422,131 of record CM045763.1, read on the forward strand.
TGAATGTATGCAATTGGTGGCTTATAATTTAAAGGGTCACTCCTCTTCAAGAGGTACAACTCTAAGCTTCTTTTCCTTATTTATTTACCATCATTATTGCTGTTTTTGTACTGTTTTTCACCTGTGTTTATGGGGCTGAAACTTGTGGTTTAAGGCCATTAAAGGTAGAGGGGTTGGCCACCCTTCTTTGAACCTTGCTTCCTAGGCTTTTACCCTTGTGTTTCCCATCTTTTCATCAACTTTTTTTGAGCTTTTTACCACTGATTTTCAGAGGTTTTCAGAGGCTAAAAAAGTGGTTTTGAAGTCCTAAAAATGGAGGGCTAGCCACCCCTCCTTTGGCTTGTTTACTAGCTTAATTTCTCTATTATTTTAGCTTACTCTTTTAGCTTTTTGTATATTAATTTCAGTACTATTTTTAGGTGTTTTAGGACTATTTTTATGTGTTTACTTCATTTACGCTTTGTATAGCATGTTTATAGTGTAATAGTCCTCATAGGTTTGGTGTTTTAGGCATTAGACACCAACCTATTTGAGTTGATAGCATTTATTTTATGCTTTTCATACTTGTGTTCACCACTAATCACCTCTGTATCCCCCCCTATTTTCTTGGCATTTTATTTGTTTTGAGAGTTGCTTCAAAATGAGTATTGTTTAAGCTTGAGAGATGACCTTGTGCTTAATGGTTTAATCTCTTCAGAGGTTCATTACCAATGGCATGATCTCTCTCTCATTCCTAAAACAACTCTCGGTTTGACACTCCTCTCCATTAGTGGACTTAATCTTTATTTTTGGACTTAATCAGTTAATGAATGGAAAGGTAATTAAATAGAGTAATAAAATTGGGACTAAAATAAAGCAAGATAATAAAATCAACTTGGGTTCAATCGGATATTAATTAAACCCATGGAGTCTTGAGTCATTTCATACATGTTAGTGATGAAAATGGTTCAAGGTTCCAAGGTCAACCACTTCCCTTGATCAAAGCCATGATAGGGAGATGTTTTTGTGTGTCTTTATCATCATTTCTTAATATTGTATCCCTTGGTCCATAATTCATCACACAATGAGTTTGCATAGATTGATGGTTTGCGCATCAAGCCTACTCCTCCTTTGATCTGTTTAATGAGAAGGAGAGGCAGGGTGGACATATATCTATTGGAAACACTCTGTTTCTGCTCTGTTCCTTTTCTGCTGCAGCAGAGAAATACCAACAATAGTGGTTGGTCGGCCACCTCTTCTGTATGGCTATCCATTTTTACTGGTCGGCTAGCCACCTTTTTCAGCCAGCCAGTGTTAATTTTCCTACAAAACAGAGCAGATGCAGTAGCAAAACAGAGGCATTCTCTGCAGACAGAATAGTTTTAACAACAAAACAGAGGAGTTTCCATTGGCATGCATGGTTCTTTAACCACCGCTTGGGTTTAATTAGTGTTAAATTAATTAGTGAGTTACTTCACTAGAATTTGTAGTAGCTTAGTTAATTAATCTTGTGTTGTAATTAGTAAGTTAAATTTTAATCTGTAATAATTAGCTACTATAGTTAATTTATTTCATTTGGTTTGTAATAGTTAGTTAATTTGTAGTAATTAGCTAGGATATTTATTCAGACTCTCTTGCATGAGGGCAAACTTGTAATAATGTGTGTATGTCTTCCAACCCCCATTTATTTCTCCCTTTTATTTACTTGCTTATGATGGATAGTATAGAACATCATGTTTACTTAGCATTTTGCTATGATTTGCATCCATTTGTCTCACATGCATAAGGTTCGGTTCATCATTCTAACGGCATTGTCATTTATTACGTCCTTGAATACGTGCACCACTTCATGCTATCAAAGTGATTTACATGATATATTAGACAACCAAACCTATTAGTTGCATTTTTGCATGTTTTGCATTAGTCATTTCGCATCATTAGGAGCATGCATTTTTCTAATTGTTTTATTTTTTTTGGCTTGCCTTGGAGTACTAGGTGAGCATTTATTGCTTTAGCATATTGCATGTGTTTGATTGTTGCCATATCAAGAATGTTTTCTATGAGGCTAAGTGCTTAAGTGATATACATGTTTAGGTGCTTGTAGATAAAGGCCAATTGCTTAAATTAGGATAATTTGAGTAATGTGCATATGAGATCGCTTTTTCAAGTGGTATATATTCAAAACAATTTTCAAACAAACATAAAATCAAATTTTTCCAATTTTTGCAAATTAGTCTATACGTGTGTGCGTCACATAGATAAATTAGCCTATTAATCAAAACAGGAGCATATAATATAAACAAGAATCATATCATGATTCGTAGAGGCTGATCTTTGATTGGGCTAGTGGGGTGCTCAATTCATGACCTTTCCCTTTCGTACTTAAGTTCCCGAGCCGAGACACTTTGGTGATGACGGCTAAGTGGCCTTTGGCACGAGTCTCGGGTTTCCTAAATTTTCTAAAAATATTTAGGTGGCGACTCTGTAATCTGCCAAACCAGTCTATTTTTGGCATTTTTTATTCAAAATCAATTTTCCAAAAGATTTGCCCCATTTTGACTCATTTGTGTTTATTTATTTTACATTGCACTTGTGAAATCAGATTTAGAACCACGGAAGTTCGAACTGTAAGGTTGTCGTATTCGAAAGGAGCACGAAAAGAAAGCTACAACTTTACGTAAGCACCAAATCACGTTATTCACAAATGAATTTCCTTTTTAGAAAATAACCATTCCGCAACATTACTAAAGTTCCTGTTAGAATTAGCAGTGATCAAGTGCTCTTCTAAAGGGACTTGTAGGAATTCGTAACACAATCAATATCTTAGAAACTAAATCTCATACTCAGTTAATCACATAAGCATGTTATCACATAGTATATCAAGTATACATCTATTACCTATCTAGTAAGACAAACCCATTGTGGTAATAACCACGTCCCACGAGCCCAAAGTATTTAAACCCGGTATGCTCTGATATGTAAAGACCCAAATTATAACAATAGATATTCTCATAACCCTCAACGGATATACAAATGCTCATAAGATTCAATCATTCATTAAAGACAATATTACCAAAGCATTCTCTCTTTCATTAATTCCTTTAATGTAATACAAAGATGACATCACATGCATTAATACATTCATTAACCTTAAGCTTTGAATCTATAGCATGTGACGAATATACATAGAACAAAAGAAGAAAATGAAGTTCTTGCCCTAAGGGCTACATATTTTCAAGACGATACTTGGTTCCAACAAAAGTCGTTCAAGTCCAATACAAATAAAAGCCCAAGGCTTGTACAAAAGATATTTATAACACAAAAAGATAAATGAGCCTTCAGCTACAAGATCCTCTCAAGCTAAGCCCTTGGTGGAGGCATACCATCAGTACTTGAAAGTTTGTTTCCACATAGAGTGAACTAAAACCTAATTGAGATTACATTAATATACTATATGATACTTAACAAAGTCATATAGTGAATGCACATGAATGACATTTACCAAAAATGTTACATTTTTCTCTAAACAATGCAATACCATGTTTATAAATCAATTCATAAATCGATAATTTTTAAATAAAAAATAGGGTAGTGGATACACAATACTGGGAATCTCTAGGTAGATATCTGCCAGTACGCTATATAAGCATTAGCAAAGCCATTTTATAGGTACTAACTGGAAGGATCGGCATCTAACTGCACGGGTTTCTGGACTTTCACCAAGGACACACAGGCCAACTGTGATACCCCTATTCCGTAATTAGCTAATTGGTCCTTAATCTGAGTATGATTATGTGTTTAGCATGATTTTGTGTGCCATTGTGTGATATATGCGATTTTGAAATTTTATCTGTTCACCGTAGAAATATTTGTTTGAATAATCTACTTTGGAAATAAAATTGGAGGCCTTATTAGCCATAGAATCCGAAATTGATTACGCCATTGCGATTGGCATAATTTTTAGAGCCTACGGTGAAATTTAATTAAAAATTGATTTGGGTCAGATTAAATTGATTAAATTAATGAATTAGTGCCCAATTATTCTATATTATTATATTATGACTTAGTGGGGCACTATACACTAAAAAATACACCCTCCTTATTATTCCTCTTGGCTGAATTAAACTCAAGAGATAGAGAGGGGAGTTGGCTAGGGAGAGGGAAAGGAGGAGAGTTGGATGTTTGGCTCAAATTTGTGAAGAATTGGAGGATTAACCTCAAGAAATTACCATAGTTTGGAAGATTGAGCCTCTAGGTAAGCATTTGGTCTTGAATTCATGAGTTTAAGTTATAATTTTGTATGTCCAAAGCTAATTGATGGTCAAGAGCATGTTTTGAGTTTATTTTGTTGAATTGGAGGACCATATATGCATGCATGTGTGAAATTGTTTGGAACTTACATAATTGAGCTTGAAATCTATGTAAATTTGTAGTTAAAGCTCATGTATGATCACCATTGGTGTCATCTAAGTTGAGAATGGGAGCTAGACATCACATGCATGTACAATCCGTGAGGATAAGAGCTTTGAATGCATGAATGTGTATGATGGAAGGGAGCTTAGTGCTAATTTGAAACATGCATGTGTTTAATTCTTGAAATTGAGCTCCATGATGATATGTTTTGGCATTTGCACCATGTTAGTACATAAATATATGAAGTTTGAGCCAAAAATCATGAATAGAGACCTTTTAACATCAAAATTGAACTCCAAGAACAGTTCTGGAATTTCCAGAAAGTTTGAATGCCACTCGAGCGGGGAAACCGCCGCTCGAGCGTGAATTTCGTGCTCCCAGCACTTTTTGCAGACTTGATGTCCGTTCGACCGGAGCATTTCACGCTCGAGCGAGGGAGCTTTATTGATAGGCCTTCCGTTCGAGCGCCAGGATGCACGATCGAGCGTATTTTTCATGCAACCAGTGCTTTTGCAAGCCTTAAGGGTCCGCTCGAGCGGGGACCCTGTTTTCTGGAAATCTGAAAATGCATTGTGTTCTGTTTTCCGTTCCCTTTCACTTCTAAACACTCTTAGGCATGCATTGAGCATTGTAATTCAATTAAATGGATAAGAATGAAGCCTAAAGAGGAATATGTGAATTAAAGAACGGATTGAATTATTTGTGACCCATATGTGCTATGTGATGTGTATGGTCAAGCTCCAGGGCAATTCAACCAATCGATCATTGTGAGTAATATCTAAATTATGTTATTGTCCCATTTGCTTGCTCTTATGTAAGTTTTGTAAAGTTCATTAATTTGAATGGTGGACAAGTTTGATATAAAGGCCTATGTGCCAGTTTGATATAAAGGCCTATGTGCCAGTTTGATATAAAGGCCTAAGAGCTAGTTTGATATAAAGGCCTAAGAGCCAATCTGATATAAGGGCTAAAATGCCAGTTTGAAAGGCTTGAATGCCAGTTTGATATGACAAGCATGAATGGCTTAAATGCCAGTCTGATACGAAAGTATATGTGGGCCGAAGGCCGATTGATAAAATATGGGCCGAAGGCCGTTTGATATAGATGTGGGCCGAAGGCCGATTGATAAAATGTGGGCCGGAGGCCGATTGATAAAATATGGGCCGAAGGCCGTTTGATATAAATGTAGGCCGAAGGCCGATTGATAAAATGTGGGCCAAAGGCCGTTTTGGTACGAAAGTGTATGTGGGCCGAAGGCCGTTTTGACATGAATGAATTGGGCCCAAGACTGTTTGATGTATGTTGTTCCAATGTATATTCTTTATTTGGTATTATTCACTGGACTTTCGCTCATGCTCATTCATTTGTTTGTAGGTGAGCCCAGAGAAGTCCAAACCCAGCCTCAGTGAAGTCAGTGTGGAGCAACAAAGATTTTTGGGAAAGTCAGCCCTTGTGTCTCACTCACGAGACCCGCCTTCGCCTTTTGTCATTTGTTTCTGTTCTGTTATGTTGGCGAAGTTTTATGTACGTCTGTGTATAGTTTTGTTTGGCTGACTTAGATTTGAATGATCCTGTCTGTACAGAACCTTTTGTTACTGTATTTTCTGATGTGAGTTGTTAACATACTTGTGTTTGGAATGTAATGATGTGCATATAAGCACGACTCTATGGACAAAGTTTCAAATTGCTTCCGTTTGGCCCCCATGAACTTTGTTAAAATAGATTTGGTTTGGTTTGAGGCCGTAGGTAATCTCACGATTACTGGCCGGTTATGTCCTTAACCCACGGAGGCGGGTTCGAGTCATGACACCAACTTAGAAACAACAACCACAACCACACCTCCTAACCATATTCACCAAGGTATTCACCTATTTTTCTCAAAACAATACATTTTCAATGTACAAATATGAAACCATTTTCGAATGCAAGATGCATGAGTGAAAGGTTTTAATCAACCTAAGTCTCATGTCATTTCTACAACAATCAAAGTTATCTTCCACCGATAGCCTAAAATAGATATCTCTATACAAGAAATAAATTGCAACTAATAGATATAAATTTCAAAATCTCATTATAGGAATAATAATACATTTTTCATTCCACTTTCCAACTCAATAAGGGTCCAACATATCCCCATCATTCACCTTCTTATTGAAAACCAATGATTTCTAAGGTTTTCCAACAAAATATCTGTTTTCTTCAAAATTTGATTTAAAAGAGAAATTTTCAAGATTTCAACTCAACTCATCAATACAACCATTTCCACAACATTTCCCATAAACCAATTTGAAAACCCTACTTTTATACTCCCAAAATCAACAACAAACCATTCCAAGTCAAACCCTAAACATAAACCACAACTCTCAAAACATTACTCTTTTCAAGGAACATATAACAAGATTACCATACAAAACACTAATAAATCCCTACTTCAAGGTATGAAGAGAATAGAAATAAATCCCAAAATTTGACGGAGACCAAAACTTGAACTTTTCCAATTAAAACGTTCACCTCTACGAGCTCTACACTTTATCCTATAGCTCCAAGATGGCGAGATTAGTGGATTAGGGTGTATAGGAAGGTTTATGTGAGATTTTAGAGAGAAAAAGAAAAAAAAAAATTGGCTAAAGACCTTTTAGAGAGAGAGAGAAAGAAGGAAAGGGAGAGAGAGAAAGAGAGAGAGAGAGAAATCAAAAAGTGAAAGAAAAGATATTTTTTTCGTACCTTTATATACGTAGACGGCTTGAGTGACCAAAATATCGCTCGAGCGTTAGATACACTCGAGTGAAGAAACCAAACTCTTAGAATAACAATCCTACAGAATAGATTGCTCAAGTGAACTAACCATCGCTCGAGCAAAGAATCCCCTATCATAAGTTCAGACCTTGAAAGAGACCACTCGAGCGAAAAAACACTGCTCAAGCAAAGAACACCCTACTCCTAGAAGTTCAGACCTGTAAACACAAATTCTAGGATAAACGAAAGATCGCTCAAGTGAAGAAATTGCTGCTTAAGAGAACTTAACAACAAACAGACAGAAATTCCATTGAAATACTAACTTCCAACATTTTTAAAACAAAATCCAATAACTCCAAACAACCAATCCCAATCACTAACAAGACAAAAAGGAGTATAAACAACAACAATGAGTACCAGATACCGAATCAAAGAATATAAAAGGGTCAGGTCTTAACCCCTGCCACTATAAGTTCCAACGTAGGAAATCCCCATGTTTTCTATGCTTTTACTGTGACAGCAACTTGTCGATTGGTTCTCCCTTATTCAATACTGGAGCGATTTCATGGGTGAAGCGAGCCAAGTAAAAAGTGGTTAAATAAAACTCATCTTTTGTTGCCACCTTTTGGACTCAGCTCTATTGAACTTTTCCGATACTGACATTATGGATGTAATGAGTAGTCTCAGCACTATCCTTTTCTGTTGCCATTATTTCTGATAAAATAAAAATGCAACAATCACAAATTAAAATTTATACAAATAAATTGTACACACAAAACAAGCAGAATAAAATTCTGTAACAACACTCCAATGATAAACAATATATTACAACTACTTATCAAGGAAAAAATTAAACAGTCTATTAATACTAAAATAGAATATTACTTCTGTATGAAGAATAAAATAAAAATAAATAATAAAAAAATAAAGGAAATCTACTTTAAGATTGTTAGAACCCAAATGGTCCTCTGTGCAATGTGTGTGTAATTTAAATGTATAAATAAAATAAACAATAAGTAAATAATTTAGAAAATAATTATGAAAATTAAATTCTAAATTTAACGTTTACAATGCTTTAAAAATGAAAAATTTTAAGTTGACGCTTGTGTTGGACACAATCTCCTTAGAGTAGATTTCGCCCTCGCTCCAATGCTTCAAGTTTTACCGGTGTCTCCTTTCCAGAATGCAACGACTCTATCTTGAATTTGCATCAAACCAAACCAGTGTTGTAACTCTCTCTTTCTCACAAACTCTTCCTAAAACTATTTACAGAAAAATGCATGAAGTAATGGAAAGCAAAAACCAGAGAAGGAAGAACAAGAAAGAAAAGGAAAAACCAAATGAATTGAATTGAATGAATTGATGGAATGGAGAAGCTATTTATAGCTGATGTAGGTCGAATGGTACGACATTGAGGCCACTTAAGTTACATTTTTAGTCTTTCAATTTTGTTTATTTGGTGGAGATGATGTGTTTCGTGCACTTGTACAGATTTGGCAAGAAATATGAAAATTCAATCAAAAAGGGCGCGAAAGCAGATCCTCCGTGCGACAAGTGAAGAATTCAAGCCAACCTGACCACCGCACGTGCGACCAAGCTTCAATGCACGTGTGGCTCACCATCGCTCGAGCGGCCCACCTAGGGACGCGTGCATAGAATTTTTGGTCTGTTTTGCTGAGAATAAAAGAAAGAAAAATAGCCAAACCTAGGGTTCAAAAATTAATTCAGAGAAAAGGGAGGCTAGGGTTCTAAAGAGGTGATTTTCTATTAATGTGCTTGTCATGGAATTCTTTAGTCCGAGCTTTAAAAATTCTCGAACTCTCATATGCATCATTCCGGATTTCCTCCAACTCATTGAGTTGCAATTTTTGGTTGAACCCAGCCGCGGCCATATCGAAGTTAAACTTCCATAATGCTCGGTGCTCAAGTTCAACCGGGAGATAGCAAGCTTTGCCAAACACCGCCCTATATGGTGATATCCCAATGGGTGTCTTATAAGCAGTGCGGTAGTCCCATAATGCATCAATCAACTGTTGTGACCAATCTTTTCTATCTGGCCTCACCGTTTTCTCTATTATGTGCTTTACCTCCCTATTTGGGACTTCCACTTGGCCACTAGTTTGAGGGTGGTATGGAATGCCAACTTCATGAGTGATAGAATATTTCTTAACTACCAACTCAAAGAATTGGTTACAAAAATGTGTACCCTGATCACTTATTATGACTCTAGGAAACCCAAAACGACTAAAGATGTTTTTATGCAAAAATTTGATTACAACTCTATGATCGTTTGTTCGGGTAGCTATCGCCTCCACCCACTTAGACACATAATCTTCTGCCAAGAGAATATACTCAAACCCGAATGATGACTGGAAAGGTCCCATAAAATCAATCCCCCAAACATCAAATATCTCTACCACAAGAATAGGGGACATTGGCATCATTTCACGCTAAGATATTGAACCCATTTGTTGACAGCACAAAAAAGTTCTACAAAATTGATGGGCATCTTTAAAAATTATGGGCCAATAAAACCCGCTCTGTAAAATCTTGGCGGCTGTTTTATGCCCACTAAAATGACCGCCACATGCAGAAGAATGACAAAATGTAAGAGTGTTATGCACCTCACTCTTCGACACACACCGTCAGATCACTTGGTCGGAGCAATATTTAAACAACTTTGGATCCTCCCAAAAATAATACCTAACCTGTGAAAAGAATCGGTCTTTGCATGCTTAGACCAATTTTGCGGAATTTGCCTAATGGCCAAGTAATTCACAATATGTGCAAACCACGGGGGGCTCGCTCGTGACAACTCAAGGAGTTGTTCATCTGGAAATGAATCATGCAAAATAAGGGGGTCACTAGTATACTCAACAAGGATTCGGGAGAGGTGATCCACCACCACATTCTCAAATCCGTTCTTATCATGGATCTCTAAATCAAATTCCTGAAGCAATAATATCCATCTAATTAACCTAGGTTTGGTCTCTTTCTTTGATAGCAAATACCACAAAATGGCATGATCAATGAAGACTATGACCTTGGAACCTAGGAGATAAGACCAAAATTTATCTAAGGCAAAGACCACAGCTAGCAACTCTTTCTCAATAGTAGTGTAATTCAATTGTGCATCCGAGAGAGTGCGACTAGCATAGTATATAGCATATGGTGCCCTATTGACCTTTTGACCCAACAGTATAATCAGAGGCATCACACATGTTTTCAAAGGGAGGCGACCAATCTGGTAATTTTATGATTGGGGCGGTGGTCAGGGCCATTCTTAGTGTTTCAAATGCCTTCAAGCATGCCTCATCAAAGATAATAGGTGCATCCTTAACAAGTAAACTACACAAAGGACATGACATTTTACTAGAGTCTTTGATGAATCTATAGTAAAAACCTGTATGCCCTAAGAAAGACCTAATTTGATGCACAGAATTGGGTAGAGGAAGGCCTACAATAAGGTCAACCTTAGCCTTGTCTACCTCTATACCTCGAGGGGACACAATGTGTACCAACACTATGCCCTCATGAACCATAAAATGGCTCTTTTTCCAACTCAAGATTAGGTTTGCCTCAGTACATCGTTCCAACACTCTAGTCAGGTTCCTAAGGCATTCCTTAAAAGACAGCCCAAATACGGAGAAGTCATCCATGAAGACCTCTAAAAATTTTCTCTACCATGTCAAAGAAAATAGCCATCATACACCGTTGAAAAGTCGTTGGTGCATTACATAGCCCAAAAGGCATGCGCCTATAAGCAAAAGTGCCAAAAGGGCAAGTGAATGTGGTCTTTTCCTAGTCAGCGAGGTACACCGAGACTTGATTATAACTTGAGTAGCCATCAAGAAAACAATAGAAACTTTGCCCTACTAACCGCTCTAGGATCTGGTCAATAAAAGGTAAGGGGAAATGATCCTTCCTAGTTGAGGAATTCAGTCTCTTATAATCAATGCACACTCGCCACCTAGTAGTGGTTTGTGTGGGGACTAACTCTCCTCTCTCATTCTCAACAACAGTGATGCCCGATTTCTTGGGCACCACTTATGTGGGACTCACCCACTTGCTATTCGAGATGGGGTATATAATACCCGCATCCAACAATTTCGATACCTCCTTTTTCACTACCTCTTTCATATAGGATTAATTCTCTATTGCATTTCAAGAGAAGTTTGGGTGTCCTCTAGGTGTATATGTGGGAGCCGAATTTAATTCGATCAATAGGGACGAATGGACCTATCCGGTCTGGAACGTAACCTCTATTCGGCATTGATCCTAGTCAATCGAAGAGCCGAATAAAATAACTGGCACTCCAGCCAGTAGAACAAAGGTCGAGTAGAAGTACATGTAAAGGATCATGGATGGGCCCGGCTCTAAGGCCCAAAGAGAATACTATAAATACGGGATCATCAGTCAGAGAAAGGTATGTGAGAACTAGTATGCTTAACTTAAGTTACAAGCAATCAAGAGAGTATACATTGACTTATCCGTCGGAGTGCTAATTCTGGCACCCCCGACCGGAGTGTTCATTCCTTTTTAGGTGACTAGCTAAGGATCACGAGCGTCCTCCAGGATCTGAAGAGTATTTCCAAACCACTTTCCCACAACTGGCACCGTCTGTGGGAATACTCAAATACATCCATGGCGGGCGTAATAGAAGACCCTCTGATAGTCACTGACGAAACCACATAGAGAGAGGACCTCACTCTAACAAACATGCTTGGACCGGAGACTATCGCCGCAAGACGCACCTTGAACTTTACCTCACCCTCAACTTCGAAGCATGAGACAATGCAAGCGATCATGGAACAAGCAAAGCAAAACGAACAGAGGTTGGAGAACATGATCGCTGAGAACGAACATCTCCGTCAAGATTTGGCCTTGGAAGTGGCGAAGTCCAAACAAGCTGTACGCCCAGATTCGGAACGACCTCTGAGGGCAGGTGGTCAACGAAACTACAAGACGACACTGATAGCGACTCCGACTCATTATGCCCAGAGCCCAAGAAGAAGGGATGACCCGAAACTACCAGTTCTTCTGAAGAGAGTCCCTGTATAAGGCATAAGCGAAGAAGAAACAGTTCAGATGAATAAGACCAGCACGATCCCTTTGTACGACGGATTGCAAAGGTAGTGCTGCCCAAGAAATTCAAAGCACCGTCATTCACCTTGTACGGCAGTAAATCAGACCCCACAAATCACATTCGCCATTACAAGCAAGCCATGACGTTGCATGTAGACAACGAGGCTCTCATGTGCAGAATATTTCCGAGCAGTTTGGGACTACTAGCTGTCATGTGGTATTATAAACTGGAGTCGGCTTCGATTAAGAGCTTCCACCAACTCCAAAAATCCTTTAGGGCAAGGTTTATCACTAATGAGGTCCAGCCAAAGCAAGCTGATTCCCTCTGGGCAATGCAGATTCAACAGGAGAAAACCCTTCGTGCGTATTCGGCGCGGTATTAGGAATGTTTTAATCTGGTAGACGATGCTTGCAATGACTCCATGACCATCACTGCCTTCAAGATGGGGCTGCATCCCGACAGTGCCCTCCGTAGCTCTTTGACCAGACAGCCCCCCAAAACAGTCTGGTCGTTGATAAAGAAAGTTGAAGAATATTGTAAAGTGGAGGATGATGCCTTGCTGGTTAAAGCTGGAAATGTGACCAACAAGACGGCTCCTGCTGAAATTGCTAAGCCGTTAAATTCTGTAGCACCTCAGAGCCTTGAACCACGGCATCGGGCAAAACAAGATAAGAGACGGGATTCTCGCCGACCAAGCGACCAATGCTCCTACCGAGCAAATGAACAGCTGCAAGTCGATAGCAGGCGTACAAGGCGCGCCGACAAGAAATATACTGAGTTGTCCGAGCCGATCAGCACAGTCATGTCCAAAATCTAACATCTTCCGTTCTTCAAATAGCCGTCAAAAATGGTGAGATCTCCCGACACACGAAGATAGGATAAGCAATGCGAGTATCACAAGGATCATGGCCATGATACTGAAGTTGTTATGCACTGAAGGATCACCTGGAGGAATTGGTACAAGATGGTCGGCTACAACAATACATCCGAAAAGGTAGCTCGACCAAAGCAATAGCTTTAAGACAGGATTCCCCTCTACTCGGCGTGATCCACATGATATATAGCCTGCCAATTTCATCCGCGGTTTATACGATTCAGTCAAATCCCGATCCTCAAAATCAGCTCACTTTGGCAAAACGGCCCCATGAAGCTACGAGCATTGCTTTTGATGATTCAGATTTGGCCAAAGTGGCACTTCCCTACATCAACCCCTTGGTAATTGAGTTACGCGTAAACCGGTTCACCATCGAGCGCGTACTCATTGATCCAAGGAGCACATCGGAGATTATGTATTATAAGACATTCATCAAACTCGGCTTCTTCGAATCGGATCTCTCTTCGGCTCCTTATCCACTATTCAGCTTCAACGCCAATCCAGAATACCCGTTGGGAAAAATCACATTACCCGTTCGAGCGGGCTCCTGAACAGTGGATGTGGAATTCTTGGTCGTCAAGCTGCCATCGCCGTATAATCTCATCATGGGGCAAACTTGGTTGCATACTATGCAGGCTGTGCCAAGCACTTATCATCAACTATTTCGCTTCCTAACAGAATGTGGCATTGAGCAAATCTATGGTTCACAGAAGTCGGCACAAGCATGCTATCTCCTTGCTGGAAAGACGCAGAAGGAGTTGCAAGTGAATTCCATTGAGGTACCGAATCGGGAGAGCCTCGATGATGTTGGGCGGCTCCCGAGTGAAAAGGCCACGAAAGCCCTAGATCGAGTTGAAATCGACAGAAACCCAAACAGGTTCTTCATGGTCGGCGCCTCCCTAAATCAAGCCGACAGACAGCAGCTAATTTCCTTCCTACTCAGCAACCTCAATGTCTTTGCATGGACTCCATATGAGATACCGGGTATAGATCCGTCTGTTTCGCAACACCGTTTGAATGTCGACCCTAAATGCAAGCCGATCATTCAGAAAAGTCGGCGGTCAGCCACAGAGCACACTGGCCCCGTTGTTGAAGAGGTCGATAGGTTACTTGTAGCCGGGGCAATCAGGGAAGTGACCTACCCTACGTGGCTCTCTAATACTGTGGTTGTGAAGAAGAAAAATGGGACTTGGCGAGTGTGTGTTGATTTCACGGACCTAAACAAAGCCTACCCTAAGGATTGTTTTCCCCTACCCAGAATTAACAAACTTGTAGATGCGACAGCACGCCATCAACATATGAGCTTCCTCGATGCTTACAGAGGCTACCATCAAATCGCCATGCATCCGGAGGACCAAGACAAAACTGCGTTCCTCACCCTAAGAGGAACCTACTGTTATAAGGTTATGCCTTTTGGGCTGAAGAATGCAGGGGCAACTTACCAAAGACTGGTCACTGCCATGTTCAAGGAGCAACTCGGCCACACTATGGAAGTGTACATTGATGACATGGTGGTCAAGTCCAAAGAAGAGCAAACCCATCTAGCCGATCTGGAATAGACATTCGGCATCTTACGCAGATACAAAATGAAGCTGAATGCTTCCAAATGTGCGTTTGGGATCGGCTTTGCCAAGTTCTTGGGTTACATTGTCAACCACCGAGGAATCGAAGCCAACCCAAGGAAAATCATAGCAATCTTGGAATTCGGCTCCCCTCATTCAGTAAAAGAGGTTCAAAAGTTGATGGGAATGGCCGCCGCACTCAACAGGTTCATTAATCGGTCTATAGATCGCTGCCGATAATTCTTCCATATACTACGGCAGGGCAAGGCTTTTGAATGGTTCGCCGAGTGCGAAGCCGCGTTCAACGGTCTCAAAACCTACCTCTGATTAGTTCCACTCTTGACAACACCTTCAGCAGGCGACCCTCTCATTTTGTATCTGGCGCTCGACCAGCCGTCAAGATCAGATCGATAAAGGAAGAGCTGGGGGAGCAGCGGCCAGTGTATTATGTGAGCAAGGCAATGGTCGACGCCGAAACACGCTACCTACTGCTGGAGAAACTCATCCTAGCCCTAGTCATGGCAGTAAGAAAATTGATGCATTACTTCCAGGGGCATAGCATCAGGGTGCTAACAGATTACCCCCTCCGATCAGTACTACGTAGTGCAGAAGCAGCAGGACGTGTTTCAAAGTGGGCTCTCGAACTCGGCCAGTACGATATTTAGTTTCTACCTAGAACCTCAATCAAGGGATAGGTGCTTGCCGACTTTGTGGCCGAATTCACTGGGTGTCTTGCCGACTTCAAGGCTGATGAAATTCAACCTAAGCTGCACTAGAGAATTTATGTTGGGGACATTTGGCAGTTGTACTATGATGGATCATCCAATCAACGGGGCAATGGAGCCGGAGTAGTAATTATGGCTCCCGACGGCGCAATAATTGGGCAGGCCGTCAAACTCGGCTCTGAAGCGTCAAATAACGAAGCCGAATATGAAGCCCTTCTAACCGGTTTGAGGAATGCACATCTTCTGGGTGCTTGGCGTTTGCTTGTATTTTGTGATTCAAAACTGGTGATCAATCAGCTAAAATGGGAGTACGCAGCAAAAATGACCGTATGGCGGCTTACATGAAAACGGCTAACTCCTTGCTGGCAAAATTTGAACATCATGAATTGAATCAGATAACACGTGATCAAAACACACATGCAGATGTCCTGGCTTGCCTAGCCTCCGCCATTAACTCAGAGATTAAACGGACCATCGAGGTGGGTTTCATCCCGGAGCCAAGCATCGGTCCTTCAGAGGAAATCTAGGTCAACGTCATAGAATCTGGACTGAGTTGGATGGATCCCATTACTTCATTCCTGTCTTCCGAACAGCTCCCAGAGGACAAGAAAGAAGCGCACAAGCTACGAAACAAATCCCTGCGTTACTACCTGGATCCGCAAGGAAAGCTCTATAAAAAATCCCTTTCCGGTCCATACCTGGAATGCGTGCATCCAAACAAAATCGAAGAGCTTCTGACTAAAATACATGAAGGCAGTTGTGGTGCACATTCTGGCGGGTGCTCTTTGGCCCATCGACCTATAACACAGGGGTATTACTGGCCGACAAAGAGATTTGATGCCGAATGCTATGTGAAAAAAATGTAAACAGTGCTAGAAGTTCTCTCCGTTAACCCATCTGCCTGCTGAAGAGTTAAGCTCTATTACCAGTCCTTGGCCGTTTGCCCAGTGTGGACTTGATATCGGAGGACCATTTTCGAGGGCCCCAGGGAACAAGCGATACTTGATCGTCGCCACAGATTACTTCACAAAACGGGTCGAAGCGGAGGCATTAGCGCACATTCGAGATGCTGATGTTAAGCGCTTTGTATGGAGAAATATCATAACACGATTCGACATTCCAAGAGCTCTTATCTCAAACAACAACACCCAGTTTGATTGTGGCATCTACCAAGAGCTGTGCAGCAAGTATGGTATTCGGCCTTACTTTTCCACGCCGGCTTACCCCCAAAGCAATGGTCAAGTTGAAACCTCTAACAAATCTATCTTGGACGGCATCAAGAAGAGGCTGGAGAAAGCTAAAGGCAAATGGGTCGAAGAATTGCCGAGTGTATTGTGGGCTCATCAAACTACGCCGAGGCGATCCACAAGAGAAACGCCATTTGCTTTATGCTTTGGAACCCAGGCGATCATACCTCTAGAGATCAGTCACCCAACCCTGAAATCGTAAGTTTTTGATATGGGCCGAAACGACATGATGCTGGTTTTGGATTTGATTTTGATCAAAGAACGAAGAGACTGTGCCCTTGCATCCATGGCACGATACCAGCAACAGCTTGCTAAGTCGTACAATCAACGTGTTCAGCTGCGCCGCTACACACCAGGAGAGTTCGTTCTGAAGAAAGTACTTCCAGTTGCCAGGAAACCGGTTGATGGAAAGTTGGGTCCTAACTGGGACGGTCCTTATCAGGTCAATTCGATCGCAGGAGTAGGGGCATATCGGCTCAAAGACATGTCCAGAAGGAGTCTACCACGGCCTTGGAATTCAACGCACTTGAGTAAATTCTATCATTGAACCCAACTTGTGGGGAATGATACTAGGTTTGAATGGTTCACCATGTACACTCTCCATTTTTGTAAATGCAAAGATCCCTGTTTACTTACTGCAAAATCCAGTTCAAAAGTGTTCCGATAAAGCCTCTGGATTCGGAGCGCCCTTCGTGGATGTCATGATTGGCCTAATAGTCTCCGAATTTGGAGCCCCATTGGCGCATGACACCTTTGGGCCAATAAAGCCTCCAGATTCGGAGCGCCCTTCGTGGATATCATGATTGGCCAAATAAAGTCTCAGAATTCAGAGCTCCATCGGCGCATGACACCTTTGGGCCGATAAAGCCTCCGGATTCGGAGCGCCCCTCATGGATATCACGATTGGCCAAACAAAGTCTCCGAATTCAGAGCCCCATCGGCGCATGATGCCTTTGGGCCGATAAAGCCTCCGGATTTAGAGCGCCCTTCATGGATATCACGATTGGCCAAATAAAGTCTCCGAATTCGGAGCCCCATCAACGTATGACGCCTTTGGGCCGATAAAGCCTCCGGATTCGGAGCGCCCTTCGTGGATATCACGATTGGCCAAACAAAGTCTCCGAATTTGGAGCCCCATCGGCGCATGACGCCTTTGGGTTGATAAACAGAGGTTAAAATACGCAAATATACAAAATGAAATAGCTCAAACCATATAAACATAGGCTAAAACGTGCGAACTTTCACAATAAAATGTGTCCTTAGATAAATCTATTGGCATCAAGTAAACTAATATAAATAGCCAGTAAATACAAATTGAAAACGAAGGTCTGCTTCTATTCATATCGAAAGTACGCTACAAATTGAAAACAAAGCGTTTTATTAAAATTAGCCAATAAGGCCTCGTTTGGGAACAGGCTATTTTAGTAACTTTTTGGCTTTTTACGAAAAGATGTGCAGAAAAGTAGAGAGGTGATGTGGCTAGTTTTAGTTGGCTTTTTGGCTAAAATAGCCAGTCCCCAAACGAGGCCTAAATACATAATTTCGCTCTCAATCTACATGAGTATTACAAGGTCTGCTTCTATTCGGCGGCTCCCTCATCATCACACTTCTCAACTTCGAAAGCAGAAAAGGAGAAATCATTTTGTTGATACAATGGCAATGCATAATTCACACCTGCTGCCTGGAGAGCCTCAACTTGCTGAAGTGCCTTGATCTAGCCGTGCTTAAACCCACGATTTTCACATTGGTACACTTTTTCGGCGAGTTTCTCCATGGTCTTCTGTATTTCGACCTTTTGGCCGTCATGGAAGCCTTTTTCATAGGCAGCAGTCCTCGCTATCTCAATCGCAAACATGCTAGCCGTGTTCTGATCGGCAATAGCATTACTTATCAGCCTTTGAGTCACCCTCTCTTCCACAACTGGGTTGGGATGGCTGGCCGATTGAGACTTGACAGACTTGATTTTCTTTAGCTCACGCTCGGCCTTCTCTGTGTGAGCTTTTAACTTCTGAATGCATTCATCTCTCTGCTCTATATCGTGCCGAGCCGCACGAAGGCGCATGCTGATTTCATAAGCGGTATACAGCTCCTTCATCGCCCTATGAACGCCTTTACGAAACATTTCGAAATCCTACCGGCCTACCATCGACTGTTGGACTTTGGGTGAAAAAATCTGTCGAGCGAACTCAACTGCCACATTTGGATCCCAAACGATCGAATCCGTCTCTGTCATTAGTCTACTCCCCACGAAGACTGCAAAACTCAATGGGCGCAGAGTCGCATCGGATTCCCTTCCCGAACAAGGTTGAGGAGATCTGCCCTATGGTTGCTTGTCCCTCCTGGGGGACCTATTTCGACGATGAGGAGATTAGTGTGTCTCCCGATCACTCGAAGTCCTACCTCAAATGCGCGAAGGTTCACCACTTCGACTTATATCTATTCCTAGCTCAGCTAGCGTCCTCGCTTCTCCTCTGTTGTTGAAGAAAAGTCTATTTGACATTCACACTTGTTTAACCTTTCTCAAAGAATTGGATTGAGCTACTGACTCTGAGCATATAAATAGGACCTTCTTGCACGAAGTACACGCCCATTTATTCCCTACAGGGGCAGCACCTCCGAGGTTATCTCATTAATATTAAAACCTCAACAGCCCGGTGCCGATTGAGTCATATGCCCTAATCGCCCTACGAACGTCTGTTATTCGGCATTCTAGTTCATGAACCAGCTGGGGCAAGGCCAGATTCATCAATCTAGTCAGCTTGAGTGCCCCAACCGCTCCATGAATCATCAATACAACATTCCTGAGTTCGTTTTATTCAGCGTTCTAGTTCATGAACCGCTGGGGAAAGGACAGATTTATTAATCTGATCAGCCAAATACCTAAGCCCAATGCCGATCGATTTGTGCCGCAGCTACTCTAGGAACTAGTACTATTCGGCTTTCGGAGTTCATACACTAGCTAGGGCAAGGGCAGATTTATTAATCTGATCGGCCAAATACCTAAGCCCAATGCCGATCGATTTGTGCCGCAGCCACTTCATGAACTAGTGCTATTCGGCTTTCGGAGTTCATATATTGGTTAGGGCAGTGGTAGATTTATTAATTTGGTCGGCTATACGACGGGGCCCTGAGTCGATTTACTTGTTCGGCTAAATTAAGGTTAAATTAATTGCCAAATTACACTATTATCTAATCAGCAGCTATGCAGTGGGATATTTAATCTACTCATCTCATGATCCTACTTCCTATTGGATCGATAGTTAGCATGCACAACAAAAAGTAATCATTTTATCCAAAGTAGTGAAAAGCAAAACTCTTCATTAATATCAAAAATTGCGTACAACTAATAGTGAAATGAAAAGGAAATTTTCATTAATAAATTGAGCGCAGATAGTAACTAATTTATACATGAAAATTACCTTGAACTAACAGAACTCTACCAAACAGAAACATACATTGAAATTGAAAATACCTAATAAAACCAAAATGTCTCCCAAATCAAGCCTCGGGATCAGACTCAAGCGGCTCAACGTCTACTTGCTCATATGGAATTGGCATGGCACTGTAGACACCCCATTTTTGACCGTCCTCAAGACTTGGACGTCACCGTTTGAACACTCAGTGATCATCCATGTTTGTGTTCATCCTGAGTTCCCGGAGGTCTTGGCCACGCGCGCCTTGCCTCAAGATCTCTCGACTCGACTGTTTTGTGTCTGGTTTTGCATCAAACACTTGTGCTTTGCCTTTGAGGGGCAGGGAATGGCTTTTTGGCCATCCCTACACATCATTGGCCATGGCTTGAGGCCACCAGCCACTGGTTTGTTGCTACCGGCCAAATGTTTGGCCGACCAGCACTATTTTTGGCCGGCCGACCATCTATTTTGGTCAAATTGCATTTTTGGCTGGCCGACCACTGTTCATCTGCTTTTGCAGATATTTTTATGCCAGCTGTGCTAGCTGGCATACACTTTGCTCCCCTCCATACACGTGTATGGAGGGATCTCCCTCTTGACTAGCTTGTTTGGAAAGCTTTACAGGAGGGATTGTCTATAAGAGAGAGCCTCTTCTCCCTCCATTGAGGTTGAAAATTTTTTCAGAGTTTTGAGTTTTAGGGTTAGGGTTTGCATATCCCCCATCTCTATATCTCTCTCTTTTTTGTGTATAAGTGTGTGTTTGGTCTTATTATTGCACACAAACACCCACCATTACACCTTTCCTTGGCTACTGAGGTGCTAGGGAGCTGTTCTTGAAGTTCTTGACTGGTTTTGAGCTCAAAGAACCAGCTGGAGCATTGTATGTGAAGAGGGTCAACAAGGGTGAGAACTTACTCCTTTTTACCCCATTTTTGCATAGTCTTTTAGCCTGTCTTGCAACTATTTTTAGACTTTGTGTATAACTAATAAAAGTCTTGTTTTTTTCTACTCTAAATAGTTGTTTAAGAGTGTTTTGTGTTTTGAGGTTGTTTGATCCCTCTTAGGCCTTGTTTGGCCCTATTTTTGTCCTATTTTGGTGAGCTTCGGGACCACCTTGTTTGGGCCTCCTCACCACTAAAATCTTGAGGGATTTCAGTGGTGGGGATGGTGCCTTGAGGTCCCAAGAAGGAGAGGGCCACCCCCTCTCCTTGTTGTCCTTGAAAAGGGCCATTTTTGCCTCATGTGTGAGCACCATGTTTAAGTGTATGATGGCCATGCCTTAGCTATTTTTTGTGCTTATTATGTCATAATATAGCTCTTTTTTTACTTGGTTTAGACACACCATGCTTGCTTAGCATACTTGTCTTGTAATGCCTTAAATTTGCCTTAACATGCTTTAGGCTTTGACCCTTGTCCTCGCATGATTTAGGCCTAGCTTTGTGAAGCTTTCATGCTTGTTTTAGTATGCTTTAGCTCTATTTTCAGTTTCTTTGGTCATGCTCAACATACTTTGTGTAGTCTCTTTGCATTTTGGCTTGATTGGCCTCGGATGTGTGAGTCTTGGTTGCATGCTTTGCTTGTGTTGATTAATTGGTTTGGCACCTCTTTTCCATGCAATTTCAGAGCTTATAATGCATGCTATTAGCCCATGTTTATTCTCTTTTAAGTGTGCTTAAAAGTTGTCTCTATGTGCCTAAGTGTTGGACCTTGCATGCATGCCTATTTGTATGTGTTTTGGCTTCCATTGTTGAGCATATTGGCCACTGTTTTAGGCTTCTTTGAGGGCTGCCTAAATTAGTCTAAGTCCATTCTCGCATGTCGTGGCATGCTCACCTTGTGTGTTGGTGAATACTTGGCCCCTTTGGTATGTTGTTGCATGCTTAGGTGGTCGTGCATTTGGCATGCATCTCTTACTAAATTGTCTAACATGTTATATGCTTTGCATGTGTGCATGTTGACATTGTACTTTGCATGCCCGTTAGTTGCATGTTTGCATGTTTAGTTGCGTACTCATGTTGCATACTAGCTCCATGCCTAGGTCCCATTGCATCGAGCATGCATTCCTTGCCTCTTGATTGAGCATGATAGAGGTTAGGATTTATTGGGTGCTTTTGTGCGCATTCCATTTAAAATCAAAATGCACAACTTGGTTTCTTGGGCCATCATGCATGGAAATGCGTGATTGGTGGTCCGAGAACCAAGAACCATGTCCCTTTGAATCATAAACATGATAAGGGATGTGTTGGTGCACGCATATGCTAGAAATGCATTGCTATGCCTTGTTTTGCCCTCTGCTGCAGTCAAAACAGGATTCTGCAGGAAGACTTGGCCGGCCAGCCATCTTTAGTGCCAATCGACCAACAATTGGTGGCCGGTGATCATTTCCAGTGGTCGGTGACCATTTCCTTTGGCCGGTGGTGTCCCTCAGGGTTCATATAGTGCACCTTGGGAATCTTGCACTGATCAGAGAAGGAAAACAGTGTGGACAAAGGCAACTTGTGCATAGCAGTGGACTTCCGAGCGGAGCCAAGCACGCCTTGCATTGGGCCCTCTTCCCGAGGTTGTTTACTTTTTCATTAGATTAGTTAATTTGCTTAACTAGTTTAATTGGTCTGTAATATTTAATTAGTTTGTAGGCTAGTTAAATCTGTATTATTCTTTCGGTCCCTCCGAGCGAGGGCTAATGTGTAATAAGTATGGGTGCGTGTGTGCATGTCTTCCAACCCCCACTTCTTTCTCCCTTTTACTTACCTGCTTTGATGGTTAGTATTAGGGCATATTTAAATTAGCATACCTTATGCTATGCATGCGTGCATCCATACATTTGTCTTGCATGCACCGGGCTCGGCGCATCATGCTAACAGCATAGTATTCCAAATCTAACTTGAATACGTGCTACTTGTTGCATCCCACATGCCATCCTAGGATTAGTCGAGCCTATTCTAGTGACACTCTGTATGCGTTGCATTAGCCACTTGACATGGACTAGGATCATACATGATTACTAACATGTTTGTTGCTTTGGATTGGAGTACACTGTAAGTGTTTTATATTTTAGCATCTCACATGAATCTGAATGTTAACATGACAGCATGCTTACCATGTGGCTATGTGCTTATGTGATATAACTGCTTGAATGCCTGTGGGTGAAGGTTGGATTGTTTGAGTTGGGATAAGTCATTCAGATCCGTGTTTTAGCCTACTTGCTAGTAGCAAATCTCAAATCATTTTCCAAACAAACGGATATGCAATGCTTCGTTCCAAATTAGGCGATCTAGTCTATACTTTTGTGTTGTGCGCATCACATAGTAAGATTAGCTAATTAAATTGGAATAAGAATGCATGTGTTTTCAAAAACAAGATATCACGGTTAGTAGAGGCCGATCTTCGGATCGGGCGAGAGGGGGTGCTCATAGCTAACCTTCCCCAATCGTACCCAAGTTCCCGAGCCGAGGCAACTTTGGTGATGATGGACACGTGGCCTTAGGCAAACGAGTCAGGGTTTCCTAAATTCCCCCATTAAAAAATATTTAGGTGGTGACTCTGTATCTGGCAAAGCAGTCCATCTTTAGCACTTCTTTTCTAAAAATCTATTTTCTCAAAAACGATTTGCCAGATTTGGACTCTTTGGTTCAGATTAAGAACCGTGACAAATTGAGTCCGAACTGCGGGGTGAGGCCCTCATGCGGGGCTCGTCCACAGGCCAATGTAACTCCAGCAGTAGCAACAAGGGCTTTGAGCCACCCGTGTTTGAATCCCCGATTCTCGAATTTGGGGACTTCTTCTACGTAGTTTTCAAGGGCGGCACTCTTTCCAACCTCAAACGCCGCGGAAGCCTCAAAGTCGGCTTTTTTCTTAGCCTTCTTCAACCGCTCTAACTCTGCCTCCACCTTGGCAAGTGCCTCATTGGCTAACTTGAGCAATTCCTCACTCGCGTTTGCCCTCTCCTCGATGTCGGATCTGAGCTGGTTAGCAGTCCGAGCCCTCTCCTTCTCAGATTCAGCTAGAGCATTTTCCATCGTGGCTCTCGTTGCCTCGAACTTGGCCCTGCTCCACTCACCTTCAGCTTCTGACTTCAAGAGGCCAATTCTTTCAATGGCATCGTGCTGGCGGTGGCCTAGTTCGGCTATCCTTCCAATTGTCTGCAAAACAAGAAGTTGGGATCATCACATACCAAGAAATATCGTATGCAAACCAAACCAAACAAGGAGTTAAGATCAAGTCACATACCAAAAGGGTCGACTGGGCAACTAATGCTATTGCTACCAAATCCGGCTCGGCACGAAAGGTTGCCTTGTCAGTTGACAAGGAGACCGAGGCAGCCAAGCTCAGCGCCATAATTGGATCTTTCAAAGCCAACGCTTTAGAAGAGATATGCATGTTTTTTATTTTTGGTTCAACAACAAAAGGAGCAACCACACCCGACTCCTCTAAGCCTGGTCGTTTATCAATGGGGCCCTCCTCGAAGCCGGCCTCGCTCTCGGCGGTACGTTTTTCTCCCTAATCTTCTGAAATCTGCTGTTCTTCTGTAATCGGCCGCTCGGCATCCTTTTCCGTCTCGGCCACCTGAACTTGAGCCGTTTCCTCAACAATAATGGGTTCGGAAGGTTCAGTCGCGGCGGGTCCAGAATGGGTGGCCTCGGTTTTCCGTCAGGCGGCCATGCGTTCGGCATTTTTCTTTCGCGCCAACTGCGTGAGACTTTCCCTAGCCATACGCTCAAAATAAGCGCCGGGAAGGTCTCCCAAATTTGTAAAAATATCTTCGAAGGCATCCCCTTGGCCTGATGTGGATAGAGGGTCAGATGAGCTCAGTCCGGCTTCCTCAAAGGCCGAGTTAATAGCTTCTTCAACTTCCGCTGCCAACTGGTCCAGGTCTTCGGCGATTGGTTCAGCAGCTTGTTCTTCTATGTGTTCAGAACCGGATGTTTCTAAACCAATCTGTCTCAAGTTTTTGAAGCTGGGGAAGATAAGGGCTATAAGATGATTGTCGCCTTGTGGGATCATAATGTCGTCTGCCGCCGAGAATGTCGTGTAAGTCGGCTCGTACCGCAGTAGAATGTGGGCCGCCCTCCATTGTTTTTGAAGGTTTGGATGGCCGACGAACTGTAGCACGGTTTTGATTTCTGCAAGCACAACATCGTCATCTGAAACTAACACTCTCTTCAAGTCGCTGCTTGCACAAACAAAATGGTTAGATGTATGTAGTGCCGAATACAGATATGGAAATAACAGAAACAAAAGTGATCTAATCGGCCACCCGGTTCGCCTTTTCGCCTTGGCACCTGGTCTAGGCGATCTTCACCTTCGCCAAATTCCCATTTGCCGCGGACAACGACCATCACGTCATCAACATGCTTGCCAGAGCTGGCAAGCATGGTCACTAAGTGATGATCAGTATCCTTGGCTCTAAGAAAGTAGCGTCCTAGCCGGCCAGTAGGTTTGGCTAGGACATAACAGTGCCGAACGGCGGGTATAACTAAATTAATCCTAAGACGCCGATTTAGCTCTACAATTCCCATTGTGATACGAAAGAAATTCACGTTGGGCTGGGAAGGGATTAGACCCCAAAGATCGAGAGAATGACCCTAAAAATGGATGAAGGGAAAATGGACTCGCCTCGAGAATTGACAGGAGGGGAAAGACGATTGTGCTCTCGTCATCCCTCTCCATATCAATGGTGCTGTCTGCCAAAAGTGACAGATGGACATCATCGAGGATGGAAAAATGGCGACGAAAGCCGGAGATTCGGTCTGCTGAAAGGAGCTCCTTCAGATGTTTTGCCATCTTGACCAGCCCAAGGATTATGGAAAACTAAAAGCAAACAAGGAAGCAGGATCAAAAATGAAGGAGAAGAAAACTTACAGGAGGAGAAGAGGAAAAACGAGAAACAAGGAGTTGCAGAAGCTGCGAAGTGAAGGAGTTGCACTAAAAGGCGAACCAGATATCCTTGAGTATTCAGAACATACATTCGAAGAGACAATTTCAAATCACATTAAATGGAGGCAGTGTACGAAGGAGCGGGAAAGTGTTACAATGACCAAAAAGCGTATACGCGTTCTGACATGCATTGCGAAGAGGATTAACCGCTAAATTTTTGACTTCCTAGGCTAGAAGCCAAACACGCCGACTAACCGATGCTAGTGGGGACTTTGGGGGGCAATTGTGGGAGCCGAATTTCATTGGATCAATAGGGACGAATGGACCCGTCCAGTCCGGAACGTAACCTCTATTCGGCATTGATCCTAGTCAATCGAAGAGCCGAATAAAATAACCGGCACTCCAGCCAATAGAACAAAGGCCGAGTAGAAGTACATGTAAAGAATCATGGATGGGCCCGGCCCTAAGGCCCAAAGAGAATACTATAAATATGGGATCATTAATCAGAAAAAGGTATGTGACAACTAGTATGCTTAACTTAAGTTACAAGCAATCAAGAAAGTATACACTGACTTATCCGTCGGAGTGCTAATTCCGGCACCCCCGACCGAAGTGTTCATTCCTTTTTAGGTGACTAGCTAAGGATCACGAGTGTCCCCCAGGATCTGAAGAGTATTTCCAAACCACTTCCCCACAGTAGATAATGCATGCACACGGAGGGATCTATCCCTTTCAAATCAGCCACTAACCACCCTATAGCACTCCGACGTGCCACGAGAACACTCATTAACTGACTCTCCTGCTCTGCAGTTAAATCAGATCCAATGATGACTGGTAAAGTATCCTGAGGCCCTAAAAATGCATACTTCAGTGTGGCTGGGAGTGGCTTCAACTCAATGTAGGTGGTGTAACCAAAGATGGTATGGCGGGGTCTCTCAACAGAGAAGGAAGTGACTCAAACCAAGCTTTCCATGGAGGAAAATTTGGTGTAGAAGAAGCATTAAGAAAGACATTCACCTCCTCAACCGACTTGTCAATATCAAAATTTTCAAACCCAAAATAAGCTAGACAAGCCTCTAGAGGGTCCTCTACAAAAATAGAAGGCAAAGCTTTCTCCATAATCCCATCCAAAACATCCATAAATAAGCACTCCTCTCTCTCATGGGGTTGTTGGGATGCTTGGAAAACATTAAGTTTCACTTGCATGATACCAAATGAAACTTCCATAACCCCGGTACGACAATTAATGCACACATTGGCCGTAGCCAAGAAATGTTGACCTAAAATCACCGGGATTTGTTTCCTAGAATTGGTTATCGGCTTCATATCTAATACCAAAAAATCAACAAGAAAGTAAAACCTATCAACCTTTACTAGTACATCCTCAATCATGCCACATGGCACTTTGAGGGACCAGTCAGCCAATTGGAGAGTAATAGTAGTGGGCTTCAACTCGCCTAGCCCAAATTCTTCGTACACAGAGTACGGCAACAAATTGACACTAGCCCCTAAATCTAATAAGGCCCTATCAATGAAATTGTCTCCTATAATGCATGCAATGGTTGGGGCACCCGGGTCTTTAAGCTTAGGGGGTGTGTCATTCAACAAAATAGAGCTTACTTGCTCCATGAGTATGACCTTTTGGGACACATGTGTCCTAGATTTACACTTTTGCGTACAAAGGTCCGTTAGAAATTTAGCATAGGAGGGTACTTGCTTAATCGGCTCCAATAGGGGGAGGTTGATTTTTACTTGTTTAAAAACCGCCATCATTGCTTCTATGGATGTCCCTTTCTTATTAAAAGGGGACGGTATATCAAGGCATTGGGGAAAGGGTGCCTTAGGCACATATGGTGCCTTGGGCTCATGTGAAGTGCTAGGGACTAAGTCATCCCTCTTAAGTGTTTCCTCCTCACCCTTGCTCTCATTG
The DNA here is from genome assembly GCA_025200525.1 of Camellia lanceoleosa. Classification (NCBI taxonomy): domain Eukaryota; kingdom Viridiplantae; phylum Streptophyta; class Magnoliopsida; order Ericales; family Theaceae; genus Camellia; species Camellia lanceoleosa. The sequence continues at coordinate 139,449,973 of CM045763.1, forward strand.
GGTGTACCACTGTAGTCACCCTTCTTAGCTCTAGTTGCATCAGACGCAACTGACTGAGGCTCGAACTCCCTTCCACTTCTCAAAGTAATCACCGCTTGCACCTGCTCATGGTGCTTTCCATTCCCACCCGAACTTTCTACCCCGTATTGTCCCTTAGGATTGGCAACAGTCTAACTCGGTAATTTTCCCTCCTCTCTCCTATTCATGTTGTTAGCCATTTGACCAAATTGGTTCTCTAGCTTGGCAATGGAGTGAGTATGTGAGTGAACTACTGATGCTAACCCCTTAAGTTCTGAGAGAACTTCTAACACCTGAGTCGCAAAGGCTGAGTTGCCTTGAGGAACAAGTGGGGGTTGTGGTTTCCAATACAGTTGTGGGGGTCGATAAGGTTGCGGTAGTCGGTAGGATGATTGGTTGGCAAAATTATTAAAATTCTGCCTTGGTGGTGGAGGATTGTAAGAAGTGTCTTGTGAAGGAGGTCTCCATGAAAAATTGGGGTGATTCTTCTATCCCGGATTATATGTATTCGAATATAGGTCATTACCCGGGTTGGAGAATCCTTGAGCCAGATTCACATGCTCTCGGACTAACTCTGGAAATTGTGATGCTGAAGGGCACTCACTCAAGTCATGAGCAGGGCTCGCACAAATAACACATGCCTCGCGAAATTGAGGCTGATCTTGCTGGGTAGGGGCATGTCCTGCAGCTAATAATTGGTCCATTTTGTGGGACAGTGCCTCTACTTGTTGGGCTAACTCTAGGTTTTGTCTGACCTTATAAATGCCCCCTCTCTTCGGGGCTCCAACTACTAGTTGCCGGACTTGCCGAGTTGTGGAGTCATGGTGAAGGGAATTATCACTTGGGTTCTCACACAATTGCCATGCCTCAGCATCATTTTTGGACATGAATGTCCCACCACAAGATGAATCCACCATTTGCGGCTCAGTTAAGCCATAATAAAATGTTTGAACAAGTTGCCAATCAGGCACTTGGTGGTGGGGACATTGTTGGAGAAGGTCACAGAGTCTTTCCCACGTCTCATGGAATTGCTTGCCATCAATTTAAGCAAAATTGGTGATGGCTCGCCTAAGTTGGTTGGTCTTACCTATGGGAAAGTACTTCTCCAAAAAACGTTGCTGTAATTGGTCCCAAGTTGTGATTGAATTAGTAGGTAAGGAGTTCAGCCAGTGTTTGGCTTTTGTCCTTTAATGAGAATGGAAACAATCACAACATTAAGGTCTCATTTGTGAAATTCCGGATCCTCACTGTAGAGCAAATTTTCATAAATTCATTCAAATGTTTATAAGGATCATCATGAGCTAGTCTATGGAATGATGGGAGCATTTGTATGATCCTGGACTTAATCTCATAATGAGCAGCAGTGGTGTCGGGTAATTGGATGCATGATGGTGATGTATATGCAATGGATGTGAAATAATCCTTAAGGGTCCGGTTGGGCCCGTTCGGGACATTTGGATTTTCCATCTCCAATGGCTCAATGTATGGATATGAATATTCAAGCCTAGGAACACGGGCAGAGGCTCTAAGTCTCCTAAGAGTCTTTTCTAGTTCAAGGTCCAAACTCCACAATTCAGGGCAACAAGAACGGCGCCCGTGCATACACTACTCACACACACACACACACACACACAAAATTCCGACTTTGTGCACTAAGTTACGAAAGCAGAATACCAAAGGGAGAAATACTCACAGTGGTTTAACGATAACGCTTTACTCATCTTGGGGGTGCTTGACGTGTAGACGTTGTCTCCAACCTCTAATTGAGCTTTGTCTTTCTCTTTAGCAATTTGGTTCTTTGCTTGCGAGTGCTTGCTTTTGTTTAAGCACTTTAGTGTTGCGTTTTTTTTTTAAAGCTCGGTTGCGGTCCTGTAAACGTCCCCGAACGTCCTAAGAGGGAATCCCGTTTTGTTCATTAGGCTCACTACAGTTTAGGACTCAATGTCACGGTCCTGTATCTAATCTCGTAGAGTGCAATGCAAGACCGATGAATCATCAAAGAGTCCAAATCCGGCAAATCGTTTTTGAAAACATATTTTTTGAAAGAAGTGCCAAACATGGACTGCTTTTCTAGATACAGAGTCGCCACCTAAATATTTATTTTTTGGGGAATTTAGGAAACCCTGACTCGTTGCCTAAGGCCACGTGTCCGTCATCACCAAAGTTGCCTCGGCTCAGGAAGTTGGGTACGGTTGGGGAAGGTCACTTCGTGAGCACCCCCGCTTGCCCGATCAAAGATCGGCCTCTACTAACCATGATATCGAGTTTTGAAAACATTATGCGCTCTTATTCCGGTTTATTAGCCTAGAATTACTATGTGATGCGCGCAGCATACAAGTATAGACTGGATCACCTGAATTGGAACAAAACATCTCATGTTTGTTTTGAAAACGGTTTGCTACTCGCAAGTAGGCTAAATTTGGATTTGCCACCCTCAGGTGGGCTTAGAAAACACGATGATTTGCCATTATCTAGTGGGCTTAAAACTCACAGTCAATGCATTATTCCAATTCAGATAATCCAACCTTCACCCATAGGCATTCAGGCAGGTATATCACATAATCACATAGCCTCATGGTAAGCATGCTATCATGGTAGTCACTCACACACATGCAAAGATGCTAAAGCAGAAGCACTTACCGAGTACTCCAAGCCAAAACAGAAGCTATGTTAGAAATCCATGCATGATCCTAACTATGCTGAAATGCCTAATGCAACACATGCAGGAATACAACTACAATAGGCTCGGCTATTCTAAAGATGGCATGTGAAATGCTACAACTAACAAGTATTCAACTCGGAATTGAAATACAATGCAGTTAGTATGATGCGCCGAGCCCGGCGCATGAAATACAGATGAATGGATGCAAATATGCGAGCATAAGTATGCTAATTGAAACATGCCCTAAACTAACTACCATAAGCTGGTAAATAAAAGGGAGAAAGACGTGGATTGGAAGACATACATCACATACAAGCACACTTATTACAACATTGCCCTCTTGCAGAGGGTCCGAATAAATAATACAGTCCGAATAAATAATTAAATATTACAGAACCCTAATTAATCAACAAATTAACTAGGAAAGTAAGTAAATTAGCATGCAAGCTAAATGGACCGCCTCAGCTCTGTTCCGAATGATGAAAGATGCATGCATGCTCGAGCTGCCCCGTTGGGAAATTCCTCGTGATGCCCCGATTTGCCTCTGTTTACAATTAATCCAAGAATGTTGTGCAAGGCTTTGGAAAGTTACTGATTTCTGGTTTGCTGCAACAAAGAGCAAGAAAAGGGCATGGCAAAGTATTTTCACATATGTATGCACAACTCGATCCTCGTGCCACCAATCACGCATCTTGATGCATGATGGCCGAGGAGTCGAATTGCACGACTCGATGTGAAATGAATGCACATGACAACACAACAAGGCCTAGACTCCATCATGGGTAATCCAGTGTCACGATCGAATTGAGGCATCGTTCCGTCGCCGGTACAAAACGTCCCTCGTTTCCCGTGTTTGGGCTAACTCCTATCCCAAACACAATGCAATGAGATGGCATACATAATGCGACTAACATGCAACCTAACATATGTAATGCTATGGACTAAAATGGCATACACAATGCACGTGACACAATATGGCACGCATAATGCACTAACATGCAACCTAGCATACGCAATGCTATAGACTAAAATGGCATACACAATGCACATGACACGACATGGCATGCACATTGCACTAACATGCAACCTAGCATACGCAATGCTATGAACTAAAATGGCATACACAATGCACGTGACACAACATGGCATGCACAATGCACTTACGAAGACTATCATGCGCACATGAACTAAATGGCATATACAGATGCAAGATAGACTTACACCAATATGAGTGGACCTCAGCCACACTCACATCAGTGGCCATATGATGAAAATGAGACAACCGAAATACAAGCAAACATGCACGAATGCAAAGGATCGATCCTAAGGCACAACATGCAACTCTGGCAAGGCATGACAAGGAATGAAATATGGCATAGGATGGCACATGATATAGCCCTGATATGGCATAAAAGATGGTCCCGAAACATGCAAGTATGTCACACAGTGCATGCAAGATGGCTCGAATACCGAAACTAGTGAAGTGCGTTACACTAGAGGTACACAAAGCAATGCACGAATGGCAAAACCAATCCCAAATAGACAGACCCTAGGCAGGTTTGAAACAGTGGGGAAATGGCCTAAAATGATGGCTCGGAATGCAAAGAAATGGAGCTCATTCAATGGTCGGGAAACAAGGCATTCATGCACAACTCTCAAGCACACTTAAAGAGGAGAAAACATGGAAATATGGCATTCACATAAGCTCTGAAATATGATGCAAAATGACCCCAAAGCATGGAAACACCTCAGTATATGCATACAATGGACCTCAAAACTCAAGGCTAGGCAAGTGCATTGAACTACAAGCATGCAAAACAAGCGTCATTCGACCATGAGACCCAAAACAGAGCTAGGGAAGTCCAAAATATGCACAAAATCAGTTCAAGGCATAGTCAAAATGTGCTAGAATCAAGGGTCAAAAAAGCATGCAAAGAAAGCTAGTGAACCATGAGTTGTACTACAACTATATGAAGCATATGAGAGCTCACCAAACAAGCCAAAAATAGAAGTATGCCGTGCCAAAATATGCCCAAAAACCCACTGAAACTCAGTCAATGCATGCAAGAATGATAGGCTCCTTTGGAGGGCCATGCAAGGGGTTGTTCTACACATGCAAGATAGACATGCAAAATGGAAAAACCACCTCTGGACAGAGGTTATGAGGGCCCTAAAACCCACCAAAAATGACCTGAAATAAAGCTAGGAAGCATGCAAGTAAAAGCCCCTTTGAAAGGCCTTGAATAGGATTGCTCTACACATACATAATAGACACTTTATATGGAAAAATGGGCTCTAGACAGAGCTAATGAAGACCTTAAAACTCACCAAATAGGGTATGAAATATGGCTTTGAAACATGCAAATAGGGGCCCTTTTGGAAGACCAACAAAGCTAGTAAAGAGAACAAGGGGTGAGAGGGTCACCCCTCTCTGATTTTAGGGCTCAAAAATACATTTTAGCCACTGAAAATCCACTGGATTTCAGTGGCTAAAAGTTCAAACCAAGGCCAACTCAAATGCTCTAATGCATAGCTCAAAACATAAGGAAATGAAGCATACAAGGGGGTAGATGACCCCCAATAGAAAAATGACCTCAATCAAACTTGAAGAGGAGCTCAAAAAAAGATTTTTTTTTAGTTTATGACAGAGCTCGAAAATCCTTGTAAGTAAGTCTAAAATATGAAGCAAAATAAGGACCAAAAGAGGGAATAGGTGACTTATCCTTGTAGCCAATAACTCCAGCAACTTCTGGACCAAGAAAATGAACTCTCAACCTCTGAAAAACAGCTCCAAGGTACTTAGGATGGTAGTGGAGGTGTTGTGCTTGGAGGTGTAGTTCAATGGGTGCAAGAACAATGGAGTTTGAAGCTTCAAGGAGGAAGATATGGAGGGAGGTGTATGTATGCTTGAGGCTAATTGTTCAACCTTGGGAAATGAAGAGGAGGCCTCCCTTTATAGAGAAGAGAGGCTAAAGCTTCTCTTGGAAGCTTCAAATATCCTCCATACACGTGTATGGAGGATGCATCAAATGGTTCCCAGCTGGAACACATTCAATGAAAGCAAAAAACAAGAAGCAGGCTGACCAGGTAAGGTGGTCGGCCGGCCACTCCCCCTGGTCGGCCAACCAGGGGTCAAAAGGGTCAAGAAGAAAAGTTGGTCAGCCAGCCCAAAACGGTGGTCTCCTTGGTGAATGCAACACAATGGTGGTATGGGAGACCCGAAATTGTGGCTCAAAAGTGAGGGAGACCACCTACCTGCCAAGAAAAATCGGTCGACCGGGGAAAGATGGTCTCCAAGAAGAAAAGGTGGCCTCCCACCCCACTGCCACCTTCCTAACAATGAAAATAGGGTCCATGTCAAAAATGAACCCACACCGATGCAAAACGAAGGTTTGGGGACCAAAACGCACAGCCGGGGGCCCCGAAAACTGACTATCGAGCACCGAAGGTGGCGTATGACTACAAAGGTGGTCTTCCAGGCCACAGTGTCCCTCTAGGGAGAGGGAACAAGGTGTGTGCCAAAAACCAGAGCAAACGGAGAAAGTTAAGCGGTCTCGAACCGAGGCACATGGCTGACGGCTCTCAAAACTGAAAACTGGTCTCCAAACAGGAAAAATGGCCTACGACCACGAAACGTAGCCTACGGCCACTGAGAGATGGTCTTCGAGACCTCTCCCTCCCTTTGGGAAGAGAAAACAGAGAAAACAGGACCTGGTTTACAAATCGAGGCAAAGCACAAAAGAGTCCCGAAGTCCGGAGGCAAGGCTCTCAGTCGAGACTCTGTAACCTCAGAACAAGCACAATATGCATCATCACCGAGCGCTCAATCGGCGACGTCTGAGTCTTAAGGTCGGTCAAAAATGGGGTGTCTACAGCTCCGTTTGCACTTCGGTGATAGTTTCACTTTCAAACGCTCTACACACTTAGTAACATGAAAGCATAAAATCCTAAACTAAAAATTAAAATAAGAATGTAACTTTAAATTAACTAATTTTTCCAGAAGTCCTCGGCAATGGCACCAAAATTTGATGTAATTGTTCGTTTAATTGTTAAGTAGTTTAGTTTTTATTTTATTTTCTGAATTTTTATTTTATTTTATTTTATTCTCTTGTACTAACTTAGATTGTTTAATTTTATTTTATTTTCTTATTTATTTCATCTTTGTAGTTCCACTGTGTGTTTGTAAATAAATAAATAACAATAAATTCGGTGGTGTGAGAACGATGAGGTTTTGAGTGATTTATGCATACATGCTGTATTTGATGAGTGCTGCTATAATGGTTTCACATTTTTGGTTGTATTGGTTGAATTATTTTGTGCAGATATGTCTTCATCATCCCGCTGAGCACCCAAACGGCCTCGCAATGCCAACATTGCATTCAAGGATATGCCAACCGATGCTTGGGCCAACAAACCAGTTGCATGTGATACATCCTTTGATGTGGACTTCTTCCGTTGCCATCAAACCACTGCGTGGAGTATTCAACAACTTGAAGACCAGGGCCTCCGGGGCATCTACACTGTCACTGAATCGGCATATCCTCGCATTGGGCTAACAAACCAGTTGCATGTGATACATCCTTTGATATGGACTTCTTCCGTCGCCATCAAACCACTACGTGGAGTATTCAACAAATTGAAGACTAGGGCCTCCTGGGCATCTGCACCATCACTAAACTGGCAAATCCTCGCATTGTACGACTCTTTTATCAGCATATGTACATCAGCGACGAGGCCCAGGGAGCCCTTTGCTCCCTTGTTGACGGAGTGGAGTTAGTGGTCACTTTAGCTTCAATTGCCGAGGTCCTCCATTGTCCCATGGACCCTATCAATGCAGAATAGTTCTCGGTATTCACTCGGGAACTTACCATCCCGGCACTGGTAACTAAGTTTTATGAGGGGTGTCAGGATGATGACAACCGTACTAGCATCCGGCGGGCTAATTTACTATGCCGCCTTCTCTTCCTCGATGTGGTACTGAAAAAGAATGTCATTCCTCTTGGCCACAAGGAAGAGCGGCGAGGGGACTTCCTCCGTGCCTTGCATCGATTTGACTTCGGATTTTGGGTTGACATCCCTACTTTGATCTACAACCAGATGCACCGAATCTTTATTGAAGTCAAAATACACAATACCCAAGGCAGTTCTATATGGGCCCTCCCTTTTGCCAACCTCATTACTACACTCATAAAAGACCAAGAGACATACCCACTTTGGGCCAATGAGGTTCAGCTTCCACTGCCCACATTTTATGGTGAAACCCACTGGCGCCAAACCACTGCTTGCCTGCCGCCTTCACTACTCCTCTTTGAAGCCCCGGCCAACCGTAATGATTCCCCAATCAAGCCCACCACCGCACCAGCGCTAGCGCCAATGCCACTACCATTATGTATAACGAGTGTGCAATATCAGGCTCTTTTGGATAATCAAGCCGCCATTCAGTAATCTGTGGTTGATCTCCAGACCGACTACCAAGTTTATCGGGATTACTCACAGGCAGCATTTGATAGGTATCAACAGTCAGTTGCATCTCTGCAAACTGACTTCTATGCATATCGGGATTCGAGTGAGCAGCGGTTTGATCAGCTTAGTGCTAGGGTTCATGATGAGGCGTTTGAGACTCGGACATTGATACATGCCCTATTTGAGCAGCATTTCCTACCACTACCAGATCCACATCAGTGATTTCTATATATTTCCTTTGTTTTCTTTCCTTATTCATTTTGCTTTGTTTTATTTTCTTTTTCTTTTTCTTTTATACTGTACCGAAAAAAAAATTCAAAGTGTGTGTGTGTGTTTGGGTGTCCTTACCTCACTGGATGTGCGCCCACGCTGTCTGGTAAGATCCTCTCTCTCATTTTACTATCTAATGTACAATTGCTTACATTGAGGACAATGTTATATTCCAGTTGTGGGGTGAGGGTATTTGTAATAACCATTCATGTTTGTACTTGCTGCACTTGATTGTATCACTTCACTTAATGTTTACTTTGTGCTTGTAATAACCATCCATGTTTGTACCTGTTGCACTTGATTGCACCACTTCACTTAATGTTTACTTTGTGCTAGTATGGTAATGATATGAGCATATGTTAATTGGGGAACATAGTGGGCTTGTATGAAAAGGGTTTATTGGGTAAATACTCACATGTGATGTTTGCACTAGGATAGTTGCTTGTGTTTGTGGTATTAGTATACTTGTCATGAGTATGCCTTAATTCACATGAACACACTATCATAGCGGTGACCTCTTTATTATAATCCCCGGTGTACATCATTGATAATGGCTAAGGTTGCAGAAAAGAATAAATGAGTAGCCAAGATTCTTTAAAAAAAAAAAACACTTGACTTGTTTGGGTTCGTAGCCTCTTTAACTCGAGTTACTAAGCCTATAGGGGTGTCTCTACACCTAGTGCCCTAAAACCATCTGGTTTGGGAGTCATTGGCCCAATACTTGCCACATGGGTTAATTAGAAAGCTTAAGGGACCTAGACATTGCATAGTTAAGGAAAAATAAGGAGAATGACTTGTTCAGATTCGTAGCCTTTTCATCTCGAGTTATTAAGCCCGTAGGGGTGTCTCTACACCTAGTGCCCTAAAACCGTCTGGTTTGGGAGTCATTGGCCTAATGCTTGTTACATGGGTTGACTAGAAAGCTTAATGGATCAGGACATTGCACAGTCTTTCAAAAAAAAAATTGAGAATCTTGGTTGCAACAGTTTAGTTTTTCTGTATATGTTGAGTGTTATTATGAGTTACATTAGGCTATTATAGTGGACAATTAACTAATATGGAGATTGCACTTTACACCGAGAGTACTAATGATGTGTCTACTAGCATTCACAAATACAGGGGACTTTACTTTTGTATTAACTGAATTATGGTTTTGGCTCAATAGATTCCTTCATACTTGTCCACTATGCCTTCAATGACTCATCATGTTTTAATATCACACTGTAGTGGCACATAAGTTGGTTGTTGTGTGGAGTACTGTGGTTAATTGTTGTTAAGCGGATATGAATATGTTGATGTTTGTGGGTATCATTTCTAAAAACCCTCACGAGACTATACTCATCTCCTTGGAGTAACCTTGTGGTTTAAAGGCTTGTTGCATATGCTAAATGCAATCGTGATCCCTATGAAAGTGGCTGAGAGTATTTTACTTTTCTTATTTCTTTTGTTTTGCTTGAGGACTAGCAAAATGTAAGTTGGGGGGTGTGATGTAGGTTGAAAGGTACCACATTGAGGCTGCTTAAGTTACATTTTTAGTCTTTCAATTTTGTTTATTTGGTGGAGATGATGTGTTTCACACACTTGTACAGATTTGGCAGGAAATATGAAAATTCAATCAAAAAGGGCCTGATAGCAGATCCTCCATGCGAGAAGTGAAGAATCCGAGCTAGCCAAACCATTGCACGTGCGGCCCACCACCGCTTGAGCGGCCCACCTAAGGACGCGTGCACAGGATTTTTGGTCTGTTTTGCTGAGAATAAAATAAAGAAAAATAGCCAAACCTAGGGTTCGAAAAGTAATTCAGAGAAAAGGGAGGCTAGGGTTCTAAAGAGGTGATTTTCTCCTAAAGCTTGAAGGACACTTCCATGGGGGTTTCTTCCTCATCTTCTTCCTCTTCCCACTCCTCCATGAGTGGCTAGTCGTCTTTTCTAGGGTTTTGATGAAACCCTAGCCATGTAATAGGATTTTTCATAAGTTTTAATTGTGAATTGGTTTGAATGGATATATGGATGATTTACAAGTTTTTAATAATTGTTTCTTTTATCTCTTCAAGCATTTTACTCTCTGTGATTGTTTAATGCTTTCCATACATTAGTTTTCTTTGTGTTTGTATTCAAAGTACGAGACGAGTCATGCTATGAGAGACGGGTCATGTTGCTACCATAGTTTAGAGTAAAAGACTCGTACTACTCGGGATGATTCGAGCCTATACGTTGAATGCGACAACCTTCTTGATCAATATTTCAAACTTGTAGCTGTGAAATATTTGGTATTTCAAACCGGATTGCAATTGATGGCCGATGTTAAATCTTGTTCATGTGGTTAGTGGTGAATTCTTTACCCTAAGATTTTTTCAAAAAATTAATATCTCAAACCCTAATTTTAATATTCAATTTAATTATTCAAGTTCATTTAATTCTTGTTTAGTCATAGCATCCTCAAATCATTTTAACCAAAATTGATTTAGGAATTTAGTGATTAAATTAGTTTAATTTCACAATTGTCCCTATGGATCGATACCTAGACTTGCCATTATTCTAAAAGAATTTGGTATAGTTTAGTGATTTATATTTGGTGTGGTCAACGACCCATCAAATTTTGGAATGGAGAAGGAAGAACAAGAAAGAAAAGGAAAAACCAAATGAATTGATGGAATGGACAAGCTATTTATAGCCCCAAAGATGCATGTTCGGATACGCCTTCATGACTATTTAGAATGGCTGGAAAGGTACGATCGGAAAAGGTAACCAGTCAAATGGAGGTGACTATTAAATTTCAATTTGAAATTTCCCACAAGAAATTTTGGAAAAAATTCAAATGATTTTTGTCCAAAAAATATAGTATGGACTGACCTGACCCACAACTGGACGACGACAGCAGTGGCAGTGGCACGCGTGTGTGGTGAATTTGGGTCAAACTCATTATATCTATAACTCTCCTCCTTACAACACTTGGGTGTCCTTTGGGCCCCATCCCAAGTGTGCCAACGTAGAGTTTATATACGCATAAAAAACATCAAGGATTTCCTATGTGGGACAAGCACATTTCACAAATGTGTAGAAAACCTACTTGTCATTTTCACGAAGCCCAAATGCGCGTTGAATTCTCATTCATCCAGAAATGGTTTTGAGCAACCAAATGCACGATGTTATTCACTATGCGACATTAAACATGAACTCACTTGGACCCGTCAAAATTAACGCTTGGGTCCTCCTTTAATTAGTGCTCAAAGTTAGCAAAAATTAAGGTTTAGAAAAAACCATTTTCCAACAAATTCGGTTGACAAAATCTCGGATTGTGTGGGGTGGTTCCCTTACGAATTAAAAATTTAACCCCAGCACAAGAAACCTATTACGGAATTTTCAAAATTTGTAGTTTAGTTTTTGATTGTTGTCAAAACCTTCCTTGTTTTTCTTTGGAAAGCGTGAAATAAGTTTGGGGACTTTATCCCACATTGAAAAAAGAGCAAAAAATGGAGCACTTAATAAAGTGCTACATGGAATATTCCTTTGAATATGAAATTGTGGGGTGGAAGCTAGTTTGCATGCACTCACACGGCAAAGATGGTGTTTCGCACTATCCGCACACGCACACGTACGCATGCGTGGCGTGGGCAGTGGTATGTGTGGCGTTTGATAGCGTACTTTGCACTTAGCACGGACGCATCGACACAAGGTGCCATGAGGGTGCTTTCCTATTTGCATCGAATAGGTTGGAGCAATGACATGGATCCAACGTGGCATAAGTGATGTAGAATACAGTCAACTCCACGTGGTAGTGATATGGTGTCCGTTGGCGATAAGTCAACCAACCGATCGAACGGTTGCCTGTCTAATCTAGAGCGGTTTGATCATAGCCGTTGATTAGAGATGTGTACGATTGTACGGATAAGATGGCACCCAATCGTGATTAGGTATGATCAGTCAATGCATCTATTCGGTGTGAGAATGATTTGCACTATAGATCACCAATCCAATTATCAGATCTAATCAGATGTGATCAAAGAATATGACTATTTGATCATATGCATCAAAGCCTATAAATATGCTACGAAATCAGCCATTTCAATCCATCCAAAAATTAGAAATCATTCCTTGAATTCTTTTTCTCTCTCCTTCTTGATTTAGAGTCTTCGATCAAGAGTTTCTTAAGTAAGTTTCTGCTTTTCTTACAGGTAATCAAATTCTGTAGATTTGATTATCAGTGTCTTGGTTGTCTTGATTATATGAAGAGTATTTTGATCTGCTGTTGTCAGTGCAGACACTGGTAGACTTGATCTTTAGATCAGGCTTCATTATATTCTGGAGGCAAATTTATTGTTACCCTTTGCATACCTTTTAGTGGGTGCAAATATTGTCCTTAGGAAAACGACTAAGTAATGCGACTTGAAGCACCAAATTTATGTTCTACATAGACAAGATCTTCGCCATGTTTTGAAGAGCCAAAGACCACCAACTGAAGAATTGAAGACGAATTGTTCCAACAATCTAAAGACAATAATTTAGATATGGCAATGTCTATTCAGAAAATGACTTAAGATTTCATGAAGCTTGATCGATTTGATGGAGGAAATTTCCAACGCTGGCAAAAGAAAATGTACTTTTTGCTCACCACTCTCAAAGTGGTCTATGTGTTGACTACCCCCTATCTGGCGGAGCAAGAAGACGAGACTATGGAGTAAGCCTGTACCAGAACCAAATGGGAGAATGATGACTACATTTGCCGAGAACACATTCTGAATGTGTTGTCAGACTCTCTATTCGATGTGTATCAACATCTGGAAATGGAAAAGCAACTCTAGGACATATTACAGTCAAAGTACCTCACCGAGAATGCCACTAGTAAGAAATTTCTTCTTAGTAATTTTATGCATTTTACTATGATTGATACAAAGCCCATTATGGAACAATTCCATGAGATCCAACATATTCTAAGTTAGTTTCGACAAAAGAATATAAACATGGATGAATCTATTGTAGTTTCGTCTATAATTGAGGAATTGCCATCTTCTTGGAAGGATATTAAGAAAACTCTAAAACACAAAAAAGAAGATCTAACTTTAGAGGAATTGGCTCAACACCTCCAAGTTGAGGAAGAGTCAAGACTTCTTGAAAGTAAAGATAACCAATTGGCTTAGACTTCCAAGATTTACATAGTGGATAATGGCAAGAGGTTCAACAAAAAGAAGTGTAAGCACGACCCCCAACCTGAGAAAGATTCTAAGAAGTCAAAAGGTGTTTGTTGGCACTGTGGCAAGTCAAGGCACTTCATAAATGAATGTCGATCATACAAGAAGCCAGAAGCATCAAATGCCAAGAACAAGTTCATAGCTGTTGTATTCGAGGTAAACATGCTCGAAGATGCTGGTGACTGGTGGATTGACTCAGGAGCAACAAGGCATGTCTACAATGACAAAAGTCATTTCACTACTTATGAACAAGTGAGTGATGGAACAGTTCTCTACATGGGCACCTCTTCAACTACTGCTATCAAAGGCAAAGGGACGGTGGATCTAGAGCGCACATATGGAAAAGTCTTAAGTCTTAATGATGTTTATCATGTACTTGATGTCAGGAAAAACCTTTTATCTGGAAGCATGCTTAATAAGCATGGTTTCAAGTTAGTATTTTAGTTGAAAACATTTGTCCTGTCTACGAGTGGGATATTTACTAGGAATGGCTACATGTATTAGGGAATGTTCAAACTTAACATTATCAATAATACATCTGTTTCTGCTTATATTATTGATTCTCTTTCTATATGGCATGCTCGTTTAGGTCATGTTAATACTAGGAAATTGCATGATATGGTTAATTTAGATTTAATTCCTAAGTATGACATTGATATGTTTGAAAAATGCAAATTTTGTGTGCAATTTAAAATTACTCGCATTCCATTTCCTAAAGTAGATAAAATCACATCTTTGCTTGAACTTGTGCATAGTGATGTATGTGACATGCATAGTACCCCCACTAGAGATGGTAAGAAATATTTTGTAACATCCATTGATGATTTTTCTAAGTACTATCATATCTATCTTTTGCATTCAAAAGATGAGGTGCTTGATAAATTCAAGATTTTTAAGACAAAAGTACAAAATCAGTGTAATGTCAAAATAAAGAGACTTAGGTCTGATAGAGGCAGTGAATACCATTTTCCAGAACATTATGAAAATGTTGGTATTATTCATGAGAAGTCTGCACCCTACACACCACAACAAAATGGAGTAGCTGAAAGAAAGAATAGGACATTAACAGAAATGATTAATGCTATGCTTTCTTACTCCAGTTTAAGTTCTGATTTTTAGGGTGAAGCCTTGTTCATTGCCTGTCACATACTCAATAGAATTCCTCTCAAGGGAAGAAAAGTTACTCCTTATGAACTTTGGAAAAACAAGAAACCTAATCTAGGTTACTTGAAAACATGGGGCTGTAGAGCAATAGTCAGATTGCCTGAACCTAAAAAGAAGAAATTAGGTGAAAAAGGAATTGAATGCATATTCCTTGGCTATGCTATACATAGCAAAGTATATAGGTTTCTGTTAGTAGAGCCCAATGGTTCAGTGAATGAAATAAACCCATTGAGCCTAATGAACCTAATGAGTCTGTTGAGCTAAGAAGGAGTAAGAGAGCTAGGACTAAGAAGTCGTTTGGCCCTGATTTCATTGTTTACCTTGTAGAAGGAACTAGAAAAGCTTATCATAAGCAAATAATGATTTCTTTGAATATGGATTCAGATCCATCAACCTTTAAGGAGGCTATGAAGCCTCAAGATGTGCTTTCTAGAAAGAATCAATAAACGATGAGATGGATTCTATCATAAGTAACAATACCTGGATACTTGCTGATTTGCTACCTGGATCCAAACCCGTTACCCAGGTAGGCAACCCAAGAGGGGTGAATTGGGTAATTAAAAAATATGAGCAAAAAATTGATTGCAATTAATCAAGTAAATAAATTCAGTAAGCAATCAATTATATCGAAAATAAAGGAAAAGGGAAGAAGAGCTCAAACACAAAGATTTATAGTGGTTCGGCTCATCAGCCTACGTCCACTCCTCAAGGTACCTCCTTTAGAATTCTTCCACTATGAATTGAAACAATACACCAGCAAGTTTCACCTAGCTTGTGGATTTTTACACAGGACTTACTTTATCTGTTGAGGACCTCTCAACTAAATGCCTCACCTTACAAGTGTTTCACTCAGAAATAAAGGAATAAGAATAAGAGGTACAACTATCCTCTTTTACAAAATATTTCTCTCAAAAGATAAATATGAAAGTGAAAGAGCAGAGGGATTTTGGAATACACTCAGATATGAAAATGGAAGTACAATAGAGATAAATGAAAGTTACTGAATGCAAAGAGTTTCTATGTTGGAGTGAGTACTTTCAGTTATGGAGAGCTTTTTCATTTATAGCTTTAATGGTTTCTAGCTATTGGAGAGAAGCATGGGTGAGTCTTCTAGCTGTTGGAACATATCATGGGTGTGCACAGGCTGTCATCAAGTCTTTAGAAGTGAAGCCTTATTAAATGCATAAGCTCATAAGTCAAATCTTGGAAGCTAATAGTAGAAGATATTGTGTCATAACAGATCAGAAATGATGGCTATTCTGCACATAGATCAGAATAAGTGGCTAAGATTTGAGTTGTGTGAAAATAGATTTGAATGGGCAGCTATATTTTTTGAAACTCAGATTTAACGGTGTCGACCCCTGTAGATTGGGTGTCAACCATTTGCTTCTCTTTTCTTCTTTGTGTGATTTCCAGGTGTTCCTGGTGTCAACCTTTTCATAACTGGGTGTCGATCCTTTGTTTACTGGAAGTCTAAACTTTCTATATTGAAATTTAGTGTCGACCCTTGTTGTTGGATTCTCTGAGCTTTGTATACTGAAATTCAGTGTTAACCCTTGTTATTCTCGGTGTCGACCCTTAGTATACTGAAATTTGGTGTCGACCTTGGAAAGGCTTGGTATCAACCCTTGGTTGCTGCAACACTTAGGCATTGTGTACTTCATTCTGGTGTCGACCTTTGCTGTCTTGGTGTCGACCCATGGACCTGTTTGAAGCACAAATAGTGTTTTGCATACATGTGCTAATTCCATGTTTTTGAGGTACCAATATTCATGAGAAAATGACAAATTTGAAGCATTTATCTATTAGAAACAATGAAGAGCAATAATATAATATTATTTTGAAAACTTTGAATAGATAAATGAATTCAAAATATTTGTCAATAATCAAAATCAATAAGAATTTAAATTTGAATAACCTTAGGGCTAACAAAACCAATTGGTTGTAAATGGATTTTCAAAAAGAAAATGAAAGTTGATGGCACAATTGACAAGTTCAAAACAAGATTAGTTGCTAAAAGTTTTACTCAAAAGGAAGGTATTGATTATTTTGATACATATGCTTCGATGACCTGAATCACCACCATTCGAGTGTTGATTGCCTTAGCCTCAATGTAAAAGATAGAAATCCATTAAATGGATGTTAAGACCGCTTTCCTAAATAGAGAGTTAAAAGAGGAAATCTACATGTAACAACCAAAAAGATTTGTTGTACAGGGTCATGAACACAAAGTGTGTAAACTGGTGAAGTCACTATATGGACTGAAACAAGCTTCAAAATAGTGACATGAGAAATTTGACAAAGTAATAGTGTCAAATGGTTTTACGATACAAGAATCTGATAAGTGCGTGTATAGTAAGTTTACTGGCAATAGAGGTATAATCATATGTCTATATGTAGATGAAATGCTTATTTTTGGTACCGACAATGATGTCATTGAAAGTACTAAAAGTTTCTTGTCGTCTAGCTTTAGTATGAAAGACATGGGCTTGGCTGATATAATTTTGGGTATTAAGATCAAGCGAGAGGACAATAATTTGATTCTTACCCAGTCACATTATATTGAGAATTAAGAAATTTAATCTATATAATTGTACACCCATGTCTACATCTTTTGATTCAAATTTGAAATTGTATCCTAATACTAGAAGAGTTGTTGATCAACTAGAATACTCAAGAGTGATAAGTAGGCTGATGTATGCCATGACTTGCACTAGACCTGATATTGCATTTGCAGTGGGAAAACTTAGTAGATACACTAGTAATCCCAGTAATGTGCATTGGCATGCTGTTAACTGAATACTTATGTACTTGAGGAAAACGATAGACTATGGAATAGTTTATAATTGCTATACAACAGTGCTAGAAGGATTCACAGATGCTAGTTGAATAATTGACCATGAAGATCACTCGTCCACGAGTGGTTGGATTTTTACTCTTGGATAGGAGTTATCTCTTGCGGTTCTAAGAAGCAAACATGCATAACAGACTCAACCATGGTGTCAAAGTTTGTGGCATTGGTTTCTTGTAGCAAAAAGGCAAAGTGGCTAAGGAATCTCTCGTTAGAGATTAAGATATGGCCAAAACTGTGGTGATGTGGTTTGGAAATACCCTTTGGCCCAAGCAGACTTTCTTGATCCTCGAGTTGGTACCTAAAATAGGGATGAACACTCCAATCAGGGGTGCCAGAATTAGCATTCCGACGGGCAAGTTAGTATTCTCTCGGGTTTTTCTTATATCACAAGTTATCACTTTTTTCTTACATACATCTTCTTTGGCTGATGCTCCTCCTTTTTATATTGATCTCCAAGGGCCCACTTTCTATTATGGACACTTTGCCCTCACAGCTGGGCCCTCAATCGTTCCATAGGATCCGTGGCCTATTTGACTTGACAACTAGGTTCTAGTTGGCCACGACCCTACTCTTCACTGTCTTCTCGGCAATCTTGACGGTAAAGCCCAATATGAGTACTTATATATGACTCATTTTAAAGTTGGCCCCCACAATTACCCCTCAAACATCCAAGTAAGGTCATTCCGGTCAGCATGTTTAGTTAATTGATATCTCTCGGCTACCAGGTCAGATAGAAAAACCCTCAAAAGTTAGAAATATGGCGGTTGTACTCTTTTTAGAACTGATTCGTCAGAACAAGCGCGATATTTTAATCATTACAGCTTCCTGCCCCTTCATATTTTACAATTATTTAATGTTTGATTTGAAAACTGTCCCTCTGTATATTCTTGAATCGAAAGGCTCTCAACTTCCTTTAGCATCCTTCACACCAACCTCCTTCAAGACTTCTGTAATTTCGCTCCCCACTGTTCATCCTCTTCTTTGACTTGCAAGTTCCACTTTCTCTTCTCATTCCATTCTCCTTCCAATCCCCTACGTGTTTTGTTTTTAAGTACATATTTTGTTTGTATTCCATTTTAAATGGCGAGGCATTTGAAAGCCCTCCTCTCAGAGGAGTGAATCATAGCTTTCCGTTGTCATTTTTCAATTCCAGACGACGTCTACCTATCCCTTGTTATAGACAGTGTGGTGGACATGGAGAGGGCTAACACAAACACCATTAACTTCCCTCTTTTGTCAATCGCTACAGGTGGAGTCCCATACCCCCTCCATCCTCTTCTTAGGATAGTCCTACGCTATTGGGGACTAATTCCCTCCCAACCTAATGTGAACTTCTACCAAATAATCATGGGTATAGTAGAATTGAATCGCAAACTAGGTCTTGACCTAGGAATCCCAACTATTCGGCATTGCTACGTTATGGTGAAATCAACCGATCGGCAGGGCTGTGACTTTCTAAGAGCCAAAGACATTAATCATGACTTGGTAACCATGCTCGCCAGCTCTGGAAAAAGGGTTGACGATGTCATGGTCACCGTTTGAGGCAATTGGGAATTCGACAAAGGAGAAGATCGCCAAGACCTAGTACAGAGGCAAAAAGGCAAACCAAGTGGCCGACTAGAATTGTTAGCATGCTTTAAATAAACAATTTATTTGGCTCAAATACTGGAAGCTAATCATTATTTGTCATGCAGGCAACAACTTCAAAAGAGCATTGACCTCAGCAGACGAAGCCATTCTGGATCAAGTCAAGGCAGTCCTTAATTACAAAGGCTGTGCAAACCTTCAAGGACAAGGGCACGCAGCCCATGTTTTGTTGAGGTACGACCTAACCTACTCCACTTCCTCGGCCGTAGATAATATCCTTATGCCAAAAGGTGAATGACAGCTCACTACACTTATATTCCCTAGCTACAAAAGTCGAAGTGATATTGGTGTTGAGGGTTCTGACGCCGGCAAACAAGTCGGCAAAGACGCGCAATCAGAGGGCCGTACAGAGGACTAGGAACTTAATAGAGAAATTGAATTAGCATTTGAGCACATCAGCCCTGACCATTATACCGATCACCCCTCTACCTCTGGCCAAGTAGATTTATCTACTCTAGAGGACAACATTTTCACCGGTTTGGAGGATCTTCCTAGGGCCAAATCCGAAGCCAAGAAGATAGGCGGAGAATCTCTTGCCCAATTTTCCAAACGACAAAATGTAGAGAAGATGGCGACCAGAAGACAAGTCGGCAAGACTAGGGGAAGCCAAGTAACGCCAACACGTGAGGTTCCTCCAGAAGAAATGGCCCGTGAAGCGATCGTGGCTGAATTGGTTCCTGAAAAGTGCCAGACAAAAGTCTTGGGAGCCGATCTGATAGGGCAGAAATAACCTACCGAGATCATAACCGATTTGTCGAAGACGCCAATTGATAAATGACCAAGGATGGAGACGTCGTCCATCACAGATGATTTATCTGAGCCATTCGTCATCCAACCACGAATGAAGAGTACGCCAATTCTCACTAGTAGGTCAGCCATCAAAGATCCCGTTGTGGCCCTAAGTGTGGCTTTGACACTCTCTTTGCCAGCATACAAAGCAACTTTTCGTGCCGAACCGGATGTCATATCAATTGCTTTGGCAATGCAGTTGGCCATATTGGTAAGTTGTAAAAATAACTAAAATTTCCCTTATGACTCAGCCTAACATGTCTTGGTTTCATTGGTTTGTCAAGCGACGGGAAGGATTGTTGATTATGACGTCGTAGAACGACTCGGCATGCTTGAAGGCCAACTAGAAGAGGAAAAAGGCAAGGCCATAGCTACAATTGCCGATTTGGCTGTAGCGACAGTAAAGGCCGAATCCGAAGCCATAAAGGTGGAAGAAAAGCAAGCAAGGGCCGTTGCAACACAAGAGAAAGTACAACATGCCGACCTGCTTTCTAAGGCCACCGAAGAGAGAGAAAACTTGATAGACAGCTCCCTCAAGTTGGCACAAAAAGAAATCTCAAAACTGAAGGCCGATCTTGAAATGGAGAAGAAGACGAAGGAGCTCACAGAGGCAGATGCGGCCAAAGCTTTTGATGCCAGAGAGCTTAAGGCCAAAGAGTTGTATGCTGATGAAGCCTTGAAGTTTGAGAATTGAGGTTTCAAGCACGGATGGCTCAAAGCTTTGGCGGCCACCAAGGTGACTCTCGATCAGCTGATTCCCTATGAGCAGTAGGAAGTCGAATCGCTGGAATCGGATCTAGAGCATTTGGACTTTTGCTCGGCCATTTTTGTAATAGATATTTTCCTCTTTGTTTGTTAGCGCTTTATTTTGTTGATTCTGTTAAACAGTTTAGCTTTTGTACTAAGGGGAATAAAGTGATGAATGTACTCGTGCAGTTTATTAATGAAAATGCTTGTTTTGCTTATGAATGTATGAATGATTATGCATTGAAACCGAAATGTGCCATATCACCACACCAAGAATAAGAACATGAAAACAATAAAAAAAACATTGGTAAGTCGAATAGATTAATAAATCTGCCCTTGCCCTAATTGACCATTGAGCATAACCGCCGAATACAAGAACAAAGCATGTTCATAGGGTCAAGTGGGGCATTATCTTAATTCGGAAAAATGTTTGAAGAGCCGAATAGATTAATAAATCTGCCCTTGCCCCAGTTGACCACTGAGCATAACTGCTGAATACAAGAACGAAGCATGTTCATGGGGTCAAATGGGGCATTGTCTTAATTCGGGCAAAATGTTTGAAGAGCCGAATAGATTAATAAATCTGCCCTTGCCCTAGTTTACCACTAAGCATAACCACCGAATACATGAACGAAGCATGTTCATGGGGTTAAGTGGGGCATTGTCTTAATTCGGAAAAATGTTTGAAGAGATGAATAGATTAATAAATCTACCCTTGCCCCAATTGACCATTGAGCATAACCACCGAATACATAAGAAGATGGTGATGATCGCGGAAGCTTCATAATCGTTGCTCCACAATTAATAAGCAGGGTAGCCAGGCGTAATGGGGCCCGTGGCCTCTTTAAATAGACACTGCTCAGACCTAGCTAAGTGTGAAAGGGAAAAGAGCACTGCGTCAACCTGAGCAAATTCGTATGTTTAGCAGAGTATTCTTCAATAGTAGAGGGAAGGGAAAGACGTTAGCTGAATTGGACGTAGAAATGAACCACGGAGCTGGTAGTGAACCCTCTCGAACGGGTAATATGGCGTCAGAGGAGCGAGAGAGGAATCAATCCCTCCGTCATTGAAGCAGGTCCCCAAGAGGGGGCGAGGTAGAAAAATCACCAAGGAGGGGGATGCAACAACGAAGGAACTCAAGGACTGGGAGTGCACATGCCTCAACGTGAAACGAACAGAGCAGACCACC
The DNA here is from genome assembly GCA_025200525.1 of Camellia lanceoleosa. Lineage (NCBI taxonomy): Eukaryota > Viridiplantae > Streptophyta > Magnoliopsida > Ericales > Theaceae > Camellia > Camellia lanceoleosa. The sequence goes on from CM045763.1 coordinate 139,471,964, forward strand.
ACACCCGTTAAGTTTTTCGGTGTTTATTGGGAACAAACCAATGACCGAAGTGAACCTAATTATCTGTGATCCAAACGTGGTAGTAGAGTTTACTAGGCAAATGTTTCCACCCAAAGTGCAACAATCAATGATCGGATGGGGTGACTACAAAATTTTTCGAGATGGTGTCCATGGAGCGGTCAAGGGACTCTATGGTTCATATGAGATTGGCATGCGCCTTCAAGCCCTGCAAAGAGAAATTGAACAGAAAGACAGGCGTATTCGAAACTTGGAGCGTCGCGCAGAGAAGACCGAGAGTGAGCTGAGAAAAGCCAAGGCCATCGAGACTCAAATGGCAGGCGTAACGAACTCGGTTGTAATAGACAGAGTAAACCAATGCTTGCTAGATCATGCCATGGCCGATTAGGATACAGCAAACATGTTCGCAAAAGAAGCGATAAGAACACAGGCCTATGAAGAAGGCTTTTTCGATGGCCGAAAAATCGGCATTGAGAAGACTAAAGAAAAGTTGGCGCATGACGTTTGCCGATGCGAGAACCGTAGCTTTAAGCACGGATAGATCAAGGTTTTGCAAGCCACTGGTATTGACTCGGCATCTCCATTGTACCAAAGTTACAAATTTTCCTTCTAAGCTTATAACGCCGAAAAGATTGATGATGAAGAAGAAGGTCCCAATCCAGAGAAGCCCTAAATAACAAGAAAAACTTGTATTGTACTTTTTATTCTAGAAGGATCCATATATTTGTAGCAAGAAACCATGTATTGTTCGAAATAAATATTTGTTGTGCTTGTTTATTCGATATTTTGGTTAGCCTCGTCCAAACTGTGCCAATTGTGGCCCTATGCAACTCTATTGCTTTTAGCTTATTGATGTCTCTTTAGAATTGCTTGTTTATCGACCTTTGCAATTCGATTCTAAAATTGCCAATTTCGGCAATTCTGACCTTAAAAACCCTTGAAGCGGGCACTCCGAATTCGGAGGCTTATTTAGCCAATCATGCCGAGCACGAAGGTGCTCCGAATATGGAATCTTTGTAATGGCCAAACGTGATCAAACACGAAAGGCGCTCCGAATTCGAAGGCTTATTCGGCCAATCATGCTGAGCACGAAGGGAGCTCTGAATTCGGAGACTTTTATCAAGTGGACATTTTAAATAAGAAGGCAATGAGAAAGGCATACTGTATTGCTGAGTACATAAATGCATACATGCTTGCATAGCAGTAAAAACAAAAACGAACTAGCATATTGTACAATTTGGTTTAATGATAAAATTTAAACAAGTGGGTCGAATTCCAGGGTTGTGGTAAACTTCTGGTAGCCATTTCTGAAAGGCAATATGCTCTTGTGCCAACAATTGAATCAATCTATGTAATGGCCCTAAAATACAAGTCATGATTATATTAATTGAATTATGTGTTAATGAATGATTATATGTCTTAATTGTGCATATCTATCCAAATTGGAAAATTATCTATTGTGATTATGGCTAGATACTAAAATTGACGGCCTAAATGGATTCAAAAACTGAAATTGAATACATGGATATGCTAATTGGAATTTTTAAAGCCATTTAGGAAATTTAATTGAAAATTTATTCAGTTTACTGAAATTGCTTGTGATTGAATTGAAACCATTAATTATGTTCCTACATGCTAATTATGTGATTAAGTGTTATTGATTGTTATAAGATTTATTGACTTGTATTGTTTGAATAGATATGTTAGAATGAAAATTAAACCTGTCTGATTCGCTAATTTTGGCAAGTTAGAATTAAATAATTGGATAGAAATTAGCGCCTAATTGTCATGGCCCGAACCCGCCCCTATGGGTTAAGACATAACCGACCAGTAATCATGAGATTACCTACGGCCTCAGACCAAATAAAACGCATTTCAACAGAGTAAAGGGGCCAAAACGGAAGCAATTTAAAACTTTGTCCATACAACTGTGCTTACATGGCATAACAAAATCATTCCAAAAGCATTTTATAATAACTCATACAAGGGAAGTTAACATATGGGCTTTACACAACAGGGTCATTCAGGTCATGGTCAACCAAACCAAAAGCTTATATACAAAGGTTATCCAAAGTTCTCACCAACATAACAAAAATGTAACAAAACAACAAAAGGGCAAAAACATGTCTCATGCGCGAGACGTATGGGCTGACTCCTCAAAACTTGACTGTCTCTCACATACTTCACTGAGGCTGGGTTTGGACATCTCTTGGCTCACCTACAGACACATGAATGAGAGTGAACGAAAGCCCAGTGAATAATATCAAGTAAAGAAAATACATAACGAACTTTGAAACAGTTATATCAAACGGCCTTGGGCCCAACTCATGTTTCTATCTAATATATCAAACGACTAAAGTTCTAGACGTATCAAACGGCCTCGAGCCCAATTTACTCATATCCTACGGCCTTTGGCCCATTCATTAATATCAAATGGCCTTAGGCCCAATCATTCATGTCAAACGGCCTTTGGCCCAATTCATTCATGTCAGACGGCCTTAGGCCCAATTCATTCATGTCAAACAGCCTTTGGCCCAATCATTCATGTCAGACGGCCTTTGGCCCAATTCATTCATGTCAAACGGCCTTTGGCCCAATTCATTTGGCATAAGAGATATTCGTCCACAATTCAAATTAACAAGCTTACAAAACTTTTATAGGAATAAGCAATAGGACAAATAACATACTTCAAAATATCTCTACTAAAATATTACTCACAGTGATCTGCCATATGGTTTGCCCTTGTGCTTGACCCTACACATTTCATGAACATAATGGGTCACAAACGATTCAATCTGTTCTTAATTCATATATCCCTCTTAGGCTCCATTCTTATCTTTTTAATACATTTACAATATTCAATGCACACCTAAGAGTGCTTAGAAATAAAAGAGAACGCAAAATGAAACACAGAACATTTTTTACAAAAGTCCTGAAACAGGGCTCCCCGCTCGAGTGCAGGTTTCCTCGCTCAAGCAGACCCCTGTTGTCTGCAAAAGTGCTGGTTACCTCATTAATACGCTCGAGCGTGACTTCAAACGCTCGAGCTGAATGTCAAACTACATGGCTTGACGCTCGAGCGTGAATCTCCCCACTCGAGCGAACACCAATGTCTGCAAAAGTTCTGGGAACCACCATTCCACGCTCGAGTGGCCCTTTCCCCGCTCGAGCGGACACGCCAAATTTTGGAATTTCCAGAACTGGTTTTGAAGTTCAAATTCGACATTCAAAGGCCCAAAACTCATGTTCTTGGTTCAAAAATGTAGAAATGCATTATATGTCATGAGGATGTAAGCAATATGAGACCAATTGTTCAAAATCATGATCTAATTCTCAAATTAATCAACATTTCTCTTGCATGACCAAAATTCATGCATTCAAACTTCACACAAGCCTCATATCTCCATCAATCAAGCATGCATGTAAATTTTTGACTCCAATTCCATGTCAACTGGCACTAATGATGCTCATAATCATGAAACTCATGAGTATTATGCATGTATGTGAGATTTGGGGCCCAATTCATCATGTTCAACATGCTCAATGCTTGAATGTGTAAAATCATGGCAATTCTATGCATGCATGTGCATATAGGCTCCCAATTCATCATAACCAACACAACTCATGCTCTTGATTGCCATCTAACTTTGAATTCACAAAATTACAAACTTATACACATGAATTTATACTCAAATGCTTACCTAGGAGCTCTAATCACCCAAATTATGGCTAATTCTTTAATTGATCTTCAAGATCTTCAAGCTTCTTGATTAATTCTTCAACTTGAGCTCCCTCTCTCTCTCTAACCGGCACACACTCTCTCTCTAGAGTGTAATCTCAGCAAAATGAACTCAAAGGAGAGGAATTAGTGTATATAGAGGCCTATTTATAGGCTCTCTTAATCAAATTGAATAAGGCTAAGTAATTGTGCTTAATTAACCGTTCTGAATCTAATTATTCTGATCCAAATCAGTTTCTAATTAAATTTCACCATAGGCTCTAAAAATTATGCCAATCACAATGGCGTACCCAATTTCGGGTTTTGTGGCCGGTAAGGCCCCCAATTTTCAATTCGTAACAGTAAGTTAAATAGATTTTCCTACAGTGAACAAATATAAAATCAAAATCACATATAATCATATAAATGACACTCAAAATCATATTAAACACATAATCACAATCATAATTAAGATCAATTAGCATAATACGAAACAGGGTTATCACACTAATTTACATTAGTATAATTTAATATAGTGTGATTGAGATTATAAGATGATGAGAAGTAATTTAATTTGTGTGAATTTGATTTAAATTAATTTATTAGCCTATTAATTTAAGCCAAATATATGCGTAAGGCTATGAATAAAAGCTTAAATCAACAATAGAAAGAGAGAGTTGGTGGCCTTGGTGAGCTATACACGTAGAAAGAGAAAGGGAGGGGTTCTAAGAATTCAACAAAAGCAAGGAAAAGAAGAAAATAAAAGAGAGAGGAAGAACATTGAAGAAAACTATTTAACCCTTCACAATTCTTCAAGTTAAGGTAAGATTTTCATTCAATTTCTTGAAATTAAACTTCCCACACTCATCATCTTCTAAAACAAAGGGTCAATTAGGATGAATTCTTAATTAATTGGGAGCTTTGATGTTGGAATTGACAAAGTAGAACATGCAAGCTAAGTTAGGAAAGAATTGAAGGAAATTGGCCTTAGATTCAACATGCATGGCATGAATTCATATCACCTTGGGTTATATACATGTTTTCTTGCATAATCTTCATGAATCCTCCAAGTTTCATTGAGCTTGCCTTAGAAAGGTTGGAATTAGAATTATTGAAACACATGAATCATGTTTTTATAACTCCCTTGGAGCCTTTGACAACTAATTGGAAGAATTGACCAAATAAACTTCATATAGTTACATGCATGGCATAATTTCCATGGAATTCATGATTTTCTACTTGCATTTACATCTTACTTGAGTTTTCAAGTTAGGAGGAAACCTCCATGTAATTTTTAGTTTTGGAACTCAATTTGTTTACATTATGATACCTTGTATTTAAATTCAAAGATTGACTTTTCGCATGGCAATTGAACCTAGTTTTGATTTTGTGAGTTTTTGGTTGAAGTAAAAAATCATGAATTCAAAGTATATTTGATGAATATTTGGCCTTGGCTTGTAGGAAAATGAAAGTGGTTTTGAAAAGAAAAAAAAAAGTAAATTCCAAAAACTTAGCAGATTTTCGAACTCCATTTCAACCCAGACCGCTCGAGCGGATTAGGCCCCCGCACGAGTAGCCCAGGGGTGCACACTGTCTAACCACTGCACGTGCGGCCAAGCCACCACACGAACGACCAAGGCAACCACACGTGCAGTCATCAGGGCAGTCCCGGTTTATTTTTCGCTCCTCTTTTCTACCTTTTGGGCCTCCGTTTACATGGTTTTAAAGTTCATCTCATGTGTGAGCAAAGGAAAGTTGGAACTGAATAAGTGAATAATGAATAAGAAATTGACTGAATAATAACGAAGCGAATAGAAATTGAAGTGTTTGAAACCGGCATTGATGTAATTGAACTGTGGTGCTTGAATTTGTTTGTTAGGTCGAACGCCATAGCTTAGTGCTTTATCGTTCATGTATCGAGGAGCCCACTGTGAGTAACAATGTTGTAAAGATATGTTCAACTTGTATTTATTTTCTGAATGATAAATTATATTGTTTCTAAACAATTACTTTTTATCGATTGAATGATAATCCTCTTTTGAATTGTATTCGTGGCATCTATAGTGTATTGTTATTGTTATTGTTATTGTTATCGTAATTGTTACAGAGATCTCTGTTAGTTCCAAATCTTGGAACTATTGTTATTATATGATGGCCATCTATTGATTGTTCGGTCTTTTAAGACCAAGTGTATCGTTGCTATCGGATGTACCACGTATGACTTATATGATTATTGATTGATTGAATTGATTGAATCGAATGATTGATCGACAAATTATATTAATTGAAAATGTTCTAATGCTAACCGATTGTTTCAAGGATTGAAGGACATCATTCTTAACCTCTTTACGCATTTGTTATTCACTGGGCTCTAGCTCACTGTTTATTATATATATGTAGGTGATCAAGCACTGGATCAGAGTTAGTGGCGTCGACCCGAAACTTGTTTTTTTCAAGCCAACTATTGTGCCTCACTGCGATGTTCCGAACCATTGCATGTCAGGGCTTATTGGGTGATTCAAATTCACCCTTTTGACATTATGTTTATGTTTATGAGATAAAAATGTTTATTGGGCTTTGTTAATTGTTTTCGATAATGGGATTTAATTCCCTACATTGTGTGTTTTGTCTTGTATTTGTATTTGGGGTATAAGTGGTTATGAACATGGCTATGCGCATAAAAGTTTATTTCCATACAGGTCCTCACAGCTCATTGGACGATATATATTATTATTGCATGGCTTCCGCCAGCCCCTTTATATTGTAATATTGTCATTATTGTTAAACAGGCCTTCGGTAATCACAGATTACTGGCCGGTTACGATGCTAAACCCATAGAGGCGGGTTTGGGCCGTGACAATCTGGTAGCGGTCGTCCCAGTTAGAGCCTAGTTTTCCATCTGCTGGGTTTTTCGTAACAGGAAGCACTTTCTTGAGGACTAATTCTCCAGGAGTGTAACGGCATAGCTGCATACACTAGTTATATAATTTAGCAAACTGTTGCTTATATCATGCCATGCACACAAGAGCTCGATCTCGGCATTCCTCAAGCAAATTCAAATCCAAGGCCAACATCTTGTCGTTACGCCCTGTGTCAAAAGTCTTTGACTTCAGAGTGGGCAAGCCAATTTCAAGAAGGATGATAGCTTCTGCCCCAAAGCACAAGGCAAACGGTGTTTCTCCGGTGGACTGCCTCAGAGCAATACGATGAGCCCACGATACACTGGGCAGCTCTTCAACCCACTTTGCCCTTGGCCTTCTCCAATCGTTTATTGATTCCGTCTAAGATCACTTTATTAGAGGCCTCGACCTGACTGTTGCTTTGTGGGTACGCCTGTGAGGAAAAATAGGGCCGGATACCATATGTGTTACATAGTTTCCGATAGATGCCATAATCGAATTGAGTGCCATTGTCGGATACAACTGCTCTAGGTATGCCGAATCAGGTTATAATGCTTTTCCACACAAACCGTTTAACATCGACATCTCAGATATGTGCCAGTGATTCTGCTTCAACCCATTTCGTGAAATAGTATGTTGCAACGATCAAGAATCGTTTGTTTCCAGGAGCTCGCGGTAGTGGTCCGACGATGTTAAGGCCCCATTGAGCAAACGACCAAGAACTAGTAACAAAATTTAATTCTTTGGCAGGCAGATGAGTTAATGAGGAGAACTTCTAGCATTGTTCACACTTCTTTACGTAGTTGGCCAATAATATCCATGTGTCACGGTTTGGTGGGCCAATGAGCGCCCTCCAGAATGGGCACTGCAACTACCTTCCTATATTTTAGCCAAGAAGTCCTCAACTCTGTCTAGGTGAACACATTCCAAATATGGCCTTGAGAGAGATTTTTTATAAAGCTTTCCCTGGGGATCCAGGTAATATCGTAGGGCTTTATTCCACAACTTATGGGCTTCTTTCTTGTCTGTTGGCAATTGTTCTAAGGAAACAAATGCGGCAATGAGATCCATCCAACTCGATCCTGAGTCAATGGTGTTGACCCGAACAGGTTCGGGGGAGTTGATACTTGGCTCTGGGATGAATCCCACTTCAATGGTTCATTGATTTTCGAGTTAATGGCAGAAGCCAAGCAAGTAAGGGCATTCGCATGTACATTCTGATCTCGGATTATCTGATTCAGCTTGTGGTGGTTAAACTTCATGAGCAAGGAATTCGCCGTTTTCATATAGGCTGCCATTTGGTCATTCTTAGCTACATATTCCCCTTTCAACTGGTTGATGACTAATTTTGAGTCACAGAAAACCTGTAATCGTTTGGCACCTAGGTGAAGCATGTTACGGAGGCCAGTTAGCAGTGCTTCGTATTCGGCCTCGTTATTTGATGCATCGAAATCCAATTTGATTGCCTGCTCAATTATTACCCCTTCGGGGGTCATGATTACTACGCCTATCCTGGTACCACGTTGGTTGGATGATCCCTCACAATACATCTACCAAATGTCTCCAACATATATTCTCTAGTCTTGAAGTCGGCATGGCATCCTATGAACTCAACTATAAAGTCAGCCAACACTTGTCCCTTGATCGCCGTTCTGGGTAAAAATTGGATGTCATACTGGCCGAGTTCCAAAGCCCATTTAGAGACTTGCCCTGATGCTTCCGCGCTATGGATCGCTGCTCAGAGAGGATTGTCCATCAGTACCCCTATGGTATGTGCTTGAAAATAGTGCATCAGCTTTCTGGCAGCCACCATAAGAGCCAGGATGAGCTTTTCTATTGGTAGGTATCATGTTTCAACGTCGACCATTTCCTTGCTTACATAATAGATTGGTCGTTGCTTCCCAAGTTCCTTCTTTAATAACACGGCACTGACCACCCGATCGGATACCGCTAGATACAAGATGAGTGGATAGCCTAGAGATGGGGTTACCAAGAGTGGCACTGAACGGAGGTATGTTTTTAAGTCGTCTAGCGCGGCCTGGCTGTAACGCCCTCAAAATAATACATAAAACCCATCACTAAAGACATGAATTGATACAAGAGAAACCAATTATTTCTATTCATCAGAGTAGTTCTTACAAAAGTATTACATGTTAAAAACAAAAGCAAATGCCCTAAGGGCTTACAGCTTTCCAAGTTAACACTTGGTTACACACAAAAGGAGTACTAACTCTATACAAAAGAAGCCCTTGGCTTGATGTACATGTAATACAAACAAAAGAAACAAAAGAGTCCTCAACTCCCATCCTCATCATCCAAGCTATGTCCTTAGAGGTGGCATGCTACCAGTACCTGAAAATAATGTCCCGTATAGGGTAAGTCAATGCCCAGTAGAGATATGCTAAACACAGTATGAGCAATGACTAAGACATTAGCAATTGATAAATGTTCAACTCCCATAAATCAATTCATAACCCATTTCTTATCAACTTCACAATTTATATCAATGGCTCAGAACCTGGCCAACTACTTACATGAGACAGTGACTCATATTAAACGTTTTCCATTTACAATAGATAAACATAATAGTTGTATCAACATCACAATAGATAAGCATACGAGCTGTATCCACTTTTCAACAGATAAGCGTATTAGCTCTATCAACACTCCCAATGATAAACATATGAGTTGTATCAACACTTCCTTAGATAAGCATATTAGCTATATCAACACATTAACTAACAAGCATATAAGCTGTATCAGTGGAGTCCATCCCCTATCTCCTCCCCATCAACAACCGGTTTAGAGGTCCATCCCCTATCTTCCCCTAAACCGTGGAGTACATCTCCTATCTCCTCCCACACAACACAACATATATATATATACACAAAGGTCATATACATACTCAATCAACACATAACGTTAATGCATTCTTTCATCCGTCATACTCTATGACTTATCCACTTGATTAGTTCCAATTTGCCTAATCATCATGCTTTATCTACAACAATCAAAACTACCCTCCACCGGTAGCCCAAGCAAATATTTCTAAACAGGAAATAAAAGCTCCAACAGATAAAATAACAATGTTTTCCATAAATGAGCGATTAATAAATCCAACTCCACCATTTCATAATACAATGAATCAATTTCATTAATTCCAATTCGATTTCACAAAATCCATAACTATCCAAATTAATTATACCAATTAATTTATATACAAATTAGGGCTTTCTTCCCCAACCCTCAATATTAACCCATAGGTTTAAATATCAACAACCAACACCCAAATCATCATTTTGAGACCCAAAATAAAAGTTTAAGAATCCCAATAATAAACCCTCTATTACACCATTTTGAAACCCTAAGTCCCAAAATCAACCAACTTCAACACTTTACCAAAATAACCAAAAATCTAAGTCAAAGACCATAATAGTGAGTAGGAATCCCTACCTCCAAAGATGGAACCCAATGAAGAAGATGAAGAAAATGGAAATGCTCCAAATCACAAATTGCTCGGATCAAAAGATAGCCCTCAACGATCAACAACTTTTTTGTAAAGGCCAAAGATGAGCAAGTCACTCCTACTAGATCAATACCTAGAGAGAAGGTAGAGTTCTAGAGTAAGAAGCTCTACAATGGTGTTTTTGGAAAAGTAGGAGAGAGAAGAGAATGTGAAAAAGTGATTTAAAATGTCAAAACACGGAGCTTTAACCCAGTCGCCCCACTCGAGCGGCCAAACCCCCGCTCGAGCGGCACTCACAGACTCCCGCTCGAGCGTCGGATGCACACTCCCAGTACTTTCACAGACAGGTTCCCCCCTCGAGCGACCAACTCCCCGCTCGAGCGGTACACACAAACTCCCGCTCGAGCGGCCAATTCCCCGCTCGAGCATCCAACACTACACAGGAAATACTGGATGGGTGTATTCTCCGCTCGAGAGCCCAAATCCCCACTCGAGTGGGCAAGCAAAAATCTGGGCAACTAGATTTGGTTCCTAAGCTCAACCAACCTGTTCGAAACCTTCCCTACACAACCCAAGACTCAAATATAGAGAGAGAAAGGGTGTAAACAAGATATACACAACAACCAATTCCACGAAGTCTAAGTCCGGATACAACAATTAAAGTAAAGGGAAACCGGGACCGCTATAACCTCCCCCCCTTAAAGAATTTCGTCCCCGAAATTAAGGACAAGTTTTCGAAAGTAGGTTTTTCTCCATTTTAAACAATGTTACAATCCAACATTAAACAACTTGACCCATTACTGGCCATTTCATCTCTTATCAAGAGGCATTTCACAACAATTACATTTCAACATGTATTCCCTTTCCTTTTCAACCATTTTACACACACAAGGTTCGCAATTTTATATCATAATCAATTTTCATGATACATCTCCAGTTCTATAATATAGCCAATATATGCAATATTACAATCAACTCCCAAAACATTCACAATATTTTACAACTTAAGACATATTTAATGATCTTAAAGTTCAACAATACAACCATATATAACATATGTTCAAACATCCACAAATAGGTCCGGATATTTCTCTCGGACCTCCAACTCACGTTCCCAAGTGGCCTCCTCCACTCCGTGATGTTTCCACAAAACCTTTACCAAAGGAATGGTCTTGCCACGCAGGACTTGATCCCGCCTATCCAAGACCCGAACCGGTCTCTCCTCATACGAGGCATCCTCATCTACCTCTAAGTCGGTCCAATCCAATACATGTGATGGATCCGGCTCATACTTCCGAAGCATACTCACATGAAACACGTCATGAACTCCGGACAACTATGGCGGCAAAGCTAAACGGTAAGCGACCTCGCCAATCCTCTCAAGGATCTCAAAATGACCAATAAACCGAGGGAACAACTTTCCACTCTTCCCGAACCTCATCAATCCCCGCCTGGGTGATATCTTCAGAAAGACATGATCACCCATCTCAAACACCAACGGTCTCCTCCTACGGTCAGCATACGATTTCTGGCGACTCTGGGCTGTAACAAGCCTCCTACGGATAAGCTCAACTTTCTCCATTGTCTCCCTAACCAACTCCGGGCCCAACAAAGGTGCGTTACCCACCTCGGCCCAACAAACCGGAGACCTATAAGGTCGGCCATACAAGGCCTCAAACGGTGCCATACCGATACTAGACTGAAAGCTGTTGTTGTAGGCGAACTCCACCAATGGTAAGTGCCTCTCCCACGTTCCACTAAAGTCAAGGGCACAACCCCGAAGCATATCCTCAAGGATTTGAATAGTACGCTCGGACTGCCCGTCAGTCTGGGGATGATAAGCTGTACTAAAGGTCAACTTAGTGCCCAAGGCACTCTGCACACTCTGCCACAACCTGGCAGTAAAACGAGGATCTCTATTTGAGACGATCATCATTGGGATCCCGTGTAACCTTACTATGTCCCGAATATACAAGTCGGCAAGATGATCCACCGAATCCCTCACGCGCATAGGAATGAAGTGCGCCGCCTTAGTCAACCGGTCTACAACCACCCAAATTGCATCACTACCTCGCTGAGTCCTCGGAAGACCTACAACGAAGTCCATAGTGACATGCTCCCACTTCTACTCGGCAATAGGCAAGGGTTGTAACAAACCCGCTGGCCTCTGATGCTCGGCCTTCACTTGCTGACAAGTAAGGCATTTAGACACGAAAACTGCCACGTCTGTCTTCATACCCCGCCACCAAAACTGGCGACCCAAATCCCGATACATCTTAGTACCCCCCGGATGCACCGCAAGGCGCGAATAATGGAACTCTCGGAGTACTTCCTTTCGGCAAGACTCCGGCACAAACAAACGGTCTCGGTATCTCACACTCAGGTCGGGATACACCGTCAAACCCTTCTCAACTTTCCCACTGGAGATCTTCTCTCAGAGGGACTCTACCTTAAGGTCACCTCTCTGTGCCTCTAACACTCGAGTCATAAGTGTAGGCTGCGCAACGACAGAAAACAAGGCCGCAACCTCAACAGATTCATTCAGATGTAAATTGAACTCCCCAAGTGCCCCCAACATTCCCCACTCCCGGATGGCTATACAGGCTACATCACCTATGGATTTTCTGCTAAGGGCATCGGCCACAACATTGGCCTTCCCCGGATGATAATGCAACTCGAAGTCGTAATCCTCAATAAACTCCATCCACCTCCTTTGCTTCAAGTTCAAGTCCTTCTGTGAAAACAGATATTTCAGACTCTTATGATCCAAGAACACCTCGAATCTCTCACCATAAAGGTAGTGCCTCCAGATTTTCAAGGCAAAGATCACCGCTGCTAACTCTAGGTCATGGGTAGGGTAATTCTTCTCATGAATTTTCAACTGACGTGAGCCATAAGCTACCACTTTCCCTCCTTGCATCAACACACAACCCAAACCCTCCCGTGAGGCATCACAATAAACCATATAACCCAACCCTCTCTCCGGAATAATCAAGACTAGAGCGATGGTCAGTCTAACTTTGAATTCCTGGAACGACTTTTCACAAGTCTCATTCCATACAAATTTGACTCCCTTCCGAGTCAGTCTAGTCAACGGTGAAGCTAACCTGGAGAAATCCTTCACAAACCGACGGTAATACCTAGCTAATCCCAGAAAACTGCGGATCTCAAACACACTCTTAGGCTGTGCCCAATCTTGCACTGCCTCAGTCTTGGATGTATCAACAGACACCCCTTCCCCGGATACCACATGGCCTAAGAACTTGACTTCTTCTAGCCAGAACTCACATTTCCCAAACTTGGCGTATAGCCTATGGGCTCTAAGAAACTCAAGCACCACTCTCAAGTGTGCCTCGTGCTCCTCCTCTGAAGGTGAATAAATCAGGATGTTGTCCACGAAGACAACCACAAAATGATCCAAGAATTCCCGGAAGATCCGGTTCATCAAGTCCATAAAGCATGCCGGTGCGTTGGTAAGCCCAAATGGCATCACCAGAAACTCATAATGGCCATACTGCGTACAGAATGCCGTCTTCGGAATATCCTCCTCCCTGACCCTCAACTCGTGGTAACCCGATCTCAAGTCTATCTTAGAGAAACAACGAGAACCCTTCAACTGGTCAAACAAATCATCTATATGGGGCATAGGGTACTTATTCTTAACCGTAGCCCGATTCAACTTCCGGTAGTCGATACACAATCTCAAGGCACCATCTTTCTTCTTAGCAAAGAGGGCCGGTGCTCCCCATAGTGAAACACTAGGGCGAACAAATCCCTTATCTAACAATTCCTGGAGCTGAATCTTCAATTCACTCAACTCGGCTGGGGCAAAACGATAAGGTGCCATAGAAATCGACGCCGTGCCGGGCACCAAATCAATGGAGAATTCAATCTCACAATGAGGTGGCAAACCAACGAGATCCTCAGGAAAGACATCCGAATACTCACAAACCACCCTCGGTAAAACAATCTGGGTCTCATCACACTCACCACTCAAAAAGCTAGCAAGTAGACCACTAAGCTCACTCCGCCCTCGCAGATTATACCCCGATGGTACAACACTACCAACCCGGTCCCCCAAGAAATGGAAACACTCCCCGCTCACGGTACAGCAAGTGACCCTCTGGCGGTAGCAATCAATAACTGCCCGGTATGACGACAATCAGTCCATACCCAAAATAACATCAAAGCCCTTCATGGGCATAACTACAAAAGGAAACGGAAGCCTATAATCGTCAACCTCTATATCACAACCCCTACATCCATGTTTCAAAATCAACTCACCCCCAATGGGAGACACGACACAAATAGGAGACGCTAATAGTGCTAACTCCAACTCCAACACAGATGCAAATGCAGCAGATACAAAAGAATGAGATACACCCGTATCAATCAACACATTAGCAACCGAGTTGCAAAATAGAAAGGTGCCTCTCACTATTGATGGAGCCGGTACTAGGTCCTGCGCGGTAACAGCATACACGCGCCCTGTTGGCCCCTGATCCACCTGCTCACCTCTAGGAGCATACGATTGCTTTGCCCGATCGATGATAATGGCTCGGGTTGGCCCTCGAGGCTGCACTGATCGAGGCGGTTGATAACTCGCCTGCGCCTAGAACCAGACACTCCCGAAGTGGCACTCAACTGTGGGCAAAACCTCTTCAGGTGCCCAGGCTGTCCACACTGATAGCAAGACAAAGGCTGGCCCCTGCCCTGACTCTGGCCCTGAGGTCTAGCTGAAGAGGAAGCAGCTCGCTGACCCCCTCCCTTCTGCGGGCAAACCGAAGACTTGTGACCCAGCTGGCCACATGCAAAACAAGTCAAACCTCCCTGACTACCTCTCCCGGAGCCTGCACTCGGTACCGAAAAAGTCGATCTAGCCAAACCACCTTGAGACTGCTAGGGGTTAAAACCCTTCTGTCTCCTGCCATCACCCTGGCCCTCTTGGCTCCTCTTGGAACCTTGCTGCTTCTCATCATCCTCCTCCTGCATCATAATTTCCATATAAGCAGCCGCATCTACCAGATGTCTATACTCTCGAATGTAAGACCCACCAACTCTCAACTTGAGGCCCCGCCTCAACTTCCGCTCAAACTCATAGCAACGGCGTTCCTCGGACGCCACTAGCTCAGGTGCAAACCTGGACAAGCTAGTAAAAGTAGCCTCAAATTCGGCCACTGACAAACCCTGCTGCTTAAGCCGGCTAAACTGATCCCTCAGCTTCTCCCTAGCAGCTGCAGATAAAAACCTCCCCTAGAAAGCCTCTACAAAAGCCCCCCATGTACCACCAACACAGGCCTTCTCATACTTCCACCATTGACCTGCATCTCTCTTCAACTGGAAGGATGCCAAGGTCACCTTTAGAGTCCCATCCTCGATGCCAAGCATCTCGAATGTCTTCTCCATCTGTTCCAACCACTCGTCAGCCTTAAGTGGCTCTTTCGGATCTCCAACAAATTCGTCCGGATTAGACCGAAAAAATTCTCTCTTCAAGAAAGAAGGCCCTGCCTCTGCAACCTAATGCTCAGCTCTGAGAATACCCAAAGCTCCCGTTATCTCTCGGGCCAAGGCACCCATAGCCTGTTGACCCACTGGTTCGGCCACGTTGGCCTGACCAACTCCCTCCTGCACTGCCGGAATGTCATCCGGTAAAGGCACCTCCTGCCTCCTAGGCCTACCACGCCTACCACCTCGTCCTGACATCCTATTAAAGATAACAAAGACGTTAGCACATTCATAAATGTGCTGAAACTAAACACCCGCGTCCTAATGCATGGACAACTGTAATTCACTCCACGTAAGCACATAAACACATAAGCACTTACGAATTCCATTCCCGGATAATGACAGTCCCAAGGCGTTACTAGAGTTCCGGTTAGAAACAGCATTGATCAAGTGCTTTTCCAACAAGACTCACAGAAACCCAAGGATCCAATCAATATCCTAGAAATCAAATCCCATACCCAAATAATCACATAAACATGCTATCACAAAAACACATTACATTACACTTAAGTCTCTAACAAGCGAGACAAACCCATTGTGATACTAATCACTTCCCACGTACCCAAAGTATTCGAACCCGGTACGCTTTGATACCAAGTTGTAACGCCCTCAAAATAATACATAAAACCCATCACTAAAGACATGAATTGATACAAGAGAAACCAATTATTTCTATTCATCAGAGTAGTTCTTACAAAAGTATTACATGTTAAAAACAAAAGCAAATGCCCTAAGGGCTTACAGCTTTCCAAGTTAACACTTGGTTACACACAAAAGGAGTACTAACTCTATACAAAAGAAGCCCTTGGCTTGATGTACATGTAATACAAACAAAAGAAACAAAAGAGTCCTCAACTCTCATCCTTATCATCCAAGCTATGTCCTTGGAGGTAGCATGCTACCAGTACCTGAAAATGATGTCCCGTATAGGGTGAGCCAATGCCCAGTAGAGATATGCTAAACACAGTATGAGCAATGACTAAGACATTAGCAATTGATAAATGTTCAACTCCCATAAATCAATTCATAACCCATTTCTTATCAAATTCACAATTTATATCAATGGCTCAGAACCTGGCCAACTACTTACATGAGACAGTGACTCATATTAAACGTTTTCCATTTACAATAGATAAACATAATAGTTGTATCAACATCACAATAGATAGGCATACGAGCTATATCCACTTTTCAACAGATAAGCGTATTAGCTCTATCAAAACTTCCAATGATAAACATATGAGTTGTATCAACACTTCCTTAGATAAGCATATTGGCTATATCAACACATTAACTGACAAGCATATAAGCTGTATCAGTGGAGTCCATCCCCTATCTCCTCCCCATCAACAACCGGTTTAGAGGTCCATCCCCTATCTTCCCCTAAACCGTGGAGTACATCCCCTATCTCCTCCCACACAACACAACATATATATATACACAAAGGTCATATACATACTCAATCAACACAGAACGTTAATGCATTCTTTCATCCGTCATACTCTATGACTTATCCACTTGATTAGTTCCAATTTGCCTAATCATCATGCTTTATCTACAATCATCCAAAACTACCCTTCACCGATAGCCCAAGCAAATATTTCTAAACAGGAAATAAAAGCTCCAACAGATAAAATAACAATGTTTTCCATAAATGAGCGATTAATAAATCCAACTCCACCATTTCATAATACAATGAATCAATTTCATTAATTCCAATTCGATTTCACAAAATCCATAACTATCCAAATTAATTATACTAATTAATTTATATACAAATTAGGGCTTTCTTCCCCAACCCTTAATATTAACCCATAGGTTTAAATATCAACAACCAACACCCAAATCATCATTTTGAGACCCAAAATAAAAGTTTAAGAATCCCAATAATAAACCCTCTATTATACTATTTTGAAACCCTAAGTCCCAAAATCAACCAACTTCAACACTTTACCAAAATAACCAAAAATCTAAGTCAAAGACCATAATAGTGAGTAGGAATCCCTACCTCCAAAGATGGAACCCAATGAAGAAGATGAAGAAAATGGAAATGCTCCAAATCGCAAATTTCTCAGATCAAAAGATAGCCCTCGACGATCAACAACTGTTTTGTAAAGGCCAAAGATGAGCAAGTCACTCATACTAGATCAATACCTAGAGAGAAGGTAGAGTTCTAGAGTGAGAAGCTCTACAATGGTGTTTTTGGAAAAGTAGGAGAGAGAAGAGAATGTGAAAAAGTGATTTAAAATGTCAAAACACGGAGCTTTAACCTGCCGCCCTTTCGGCGGCACTCACAGACTCGCTTGCGGCCAATCCCCCGCTCGAGCGTCGGATGCACACTCCCAAGATTTATAAACAGGTTCCCGCCGGCGACCAACTCCCGCTCGGCGGCACACAAACTCCCGCTCGAGCGGCCAATTCCCCGCTCGAGCGTCCAACACTACACAGGAAATACTGGATGGGTGTATTCTCCGCTCGAGCGCCCAAATCCCCGCTCGAGCGGGCAAGCAAAAATTTGGGCAACTAGATTTGGTTCCTAAGCTCAACCAACCTGTTCCAAACCTTCCCTACACAACCCAAGACTCAAATATAGAGAGAGAAAGGGTGTAAACAAGATATACACAACAACCAATTCCACGGAGTCTAAGTCCGGATACAACAATTAAAGTAAAGGGAAACCGGGACCGCTATACTAGCACTCGGGGGTCCACTGAAATGCTTTGCCTTGCCGAAATGTGTGAAAAAATGGTCAACAGCGATTCGAGGAATGACTAATAAACCTATTAAGAATGGCGGCCATTCCCATCAACTTCTAAACTTCTTTGGCCGATTGAGGTAAACCGAGTTCTATAATGGCCATGATTTGCCTCGGGTTGACCTCTATTCCACGATGGTTCACGGTATAGCCAAAATCAGATGCCGAATGCACACTTCGAGGCATTGAGTTTTATTTTGTACTTTCAAAGAATGCCGAAGGTCACAGCTAAGACAGCTAGATGAGCATGCTTTTCATTGGATTTCACCACCATATCATAAATGTATACTTCCATGGTGTAGCCAAGTTGTTCTTTAACATAGTGGTGACCAGCCTCTGGTACATTGCCCTCGCATTCTTTAGTCCGAACAACATGACCTTGTAGCAATAGGTTTCCTATGGAGTGAGGAATGCGGTCTTTTCTTGGTCCTCCGGATGCATGGCAATTTGGTGGTAACCCCGGTAAGCATCCAAGAAACTCATGCATTGGTGGCGCACAATTGCGTCCACAAGTTAGTTGATTCAGAGAAGAGGAAAACAATCCTTGGGACAGGCCCTATTTAAGTCCGTGAAGTCCACACAAACAAGCCAGGATCCATTTTTCTTCTTGACAACCATGGTATTGGACAACCATATGGGATAAGTTACTTCACGAATTGCCTTGGCTTCCAACAGCCTGTCGATTTCGTCGACAACGGCCGAAGTATGCTCCGCGGCCAACCGCCAACTTTTCTAAATAATTGGTTTAACCTTTGGGTCAATGTTTAAACGGTGTTGGACTACGCCCAGATCCACCCTCGGCATCTCATATAATGTCCAGGCAAATACGTCGATGTTGTCGAGTAAGAAGGAAACTAACTCTTGTCATTCAGTTGCGTTCAGGGAGGTGCCAATCATGAAGAACTTGTCAGGTTCCCCTTTGATTCTGATCCGATCAAGGCCTTCGGTTGCCTTATCACTGGGGGTTTTTCCAACGTCCTCGAGGACTTCTTAACCTAAAACTTTAATCGAGTTCACTTCCAATTCCTTCATCTTCTTTGCCAAAGCAGTAAGGTAGCATGCCTTTGTCGATTTTTGAGAACCTCGAATTTGCTTAATACTATGTTACATTGGAAAGCGAAGTAACTGATGGTAGGCACTCGGTACAGCCTGCATTGCGTACAACTAAGATCTCCTCATGATGAGATTGTATGGTGATGGAAGTTTGACGACCCAAAACTCTACATCAACTGATTTGGTACCTGCACATACTGCAAGTGTGATCTTGCCCAAACGGTACTCAGGGTTGGCATTGAAGCCGAACAGGGAAATTCAACCAATAGCAAGTCAAAATCGGTGAAACTGAGTTTAATAAATGTCTTGTGATACATTATCTCCAAGGTGCTCCCCTGATCGATTAGAACGTGTTCAATGACGAATCTGTGTACATGCAGCTCGACGACAAGGGCATCATCGTGGAGGAGTGTTACCCTTTCAAGATCGGTATCGTTGAAGCTGATTCTGCCGATTTCATGAGGCCATTTGGCTGGTGTGAATGACTTGGATAGGCTGGGTTGTAGCTAGATCGTATATACCTGAGTTGGCTACGATAGACTATATATCATGTGAATCACACCAAGTGGAGGTGAATCCTGGCGTAAAGCTACCGTGTTTGGTGGATTTTCCTTACGGACATGTTATGCCAGTCAGCCGTCTTGCACCAACTCCTCTAGATAGTCCTTCAGTGCATAACAGCCATCAGTCTCATGGCCATGGTCCCTGTGATATTCACACTGCCTATCTCTCCATCTAGTGTCAGGGGGTCCAATCATCTTGGACGGCCACTTAAAGAATGGTAGATACTGGACTTTGGGTAGGATCTTACTGATCGGCTCTGCCAACTCCATATACTTTTTGTCCGATTATCTGGGGCGCCTGCTACCCACTTGATACTGCTCATTCGAACGACGTAAACACTGCTCGCTCTATCGGCGTGAATCCTGCCGGTTGTCTCGTTTTGCCCAACCCCAAGGTTCAAGGCTCCCTGGTGGTACGGCACTTATCAGCTGAACCAAACCAGATGGTGCCAACTTCACAACTTTATGTCCGGCCTTGACACGAAGGGCATTGTCTTCCACCTTGCAATACTCCTCAACTTTCTTCATTAGCACCCAGACTGTTTTGGGAGGCCGTCTGGTCAACGAGCTTCTAAGAGGACTATCGCAGTGTAATCCCATTATAAAGGCAGTGATGGCCATAGAGTCATTGCAGGCATCATCTACCAAGTTGAAACATTTCCAGTAGCGCGCCGAATATTCACGGAGGGTCTCTTTTGGTTTAATTTGCATTGTCCAAAGAAAGTCAGCTTGCTTTGGCTGGACCTCGTTGGTGATGAATCTTGCCCTAAAGGATTTTTGGAGCTGATAAAAACTTTTTACTAAGGCCGGCTCCATTTATAATACCATCTGACGGCCAATGATCCCAGGCTGCTTGGAAACATTCGGCACATGAGTGCTTCATCATCAGTATGCAATGTCATCACTTGTTTGTAATGACGAATGTGATCCGTAGGGTTTGACTACGTTGGTGCTTTAAACATTTTAGGCAGTACAGCCCTTGCAATGCATCATACAAAAGGATCATGTTTATCCTCTTTATCCAAACTATCATCTCCTTTTCCTTGCTTGTGCCGTACATACGATCTTCCCTCAGATGAGTTGGAGATGTCAACTTGCCCCTTCTTCCTAGGTTCCTAAGATGACAAGTCAGAAACACGGCTACTATCATGTTTCTGATGCTGACGCTGTCGATTATCCTTCTTCTTCTCTGGCAACCAACCCCGGTCATGACGTGGTGCGGTTTGTTGGGATTTGGCTAACTCAAGGGCTAACTCCTTACATAAACATTCGTTATCTGCTGCCATATCTTCCAGACATTGTTCGTTTCATTTTGCTTGATCCATGATCGTCTACAGGGTTTCCTGCATCGAGGTTGAAGGCGAAGTTTGAGCCACTGGGTCAAAGTTCAGGGCCCTTCACGTAGTAATATTCTCCAGACCAAGCATAGTTCTTGGTGTAACATCGTTAGCAACGAGCGAAGGATCATCTGTTACGTCTGCCATGAACACGCTTAAGTATTCCCAAGACGACACCAGTTGTGGTGATGTGGTTTGAAAATACCTTTTGGCCCAAGCAGACTTTCTTGATCCTCGAGTTGGTACCTGAAACAGGGATGAACACTCTAGTCAGGGGTGCCAGAATTAGCACTCTGACGGGTAAGTTAGTATTCTCTTAGGTTTTTCTTAAATCATAAGTTATCACTTTTTTCTTACATACCTCTTCTTTGGTTGATGCTCCTCCTTTCTATATTGCTCTCCAGGGGCCTGCTTTCTATTACGAGCACTCTGTTGTCACAACTGGACCCCTAATCATTTCATAGGATTCGTGGCCTATTCGGCCCGACAACTAGGTTCTAGTCGACCATGACCCTACTTTTCACCGTCTTCTTAGCAATCTTGAGGGTAAAGCCTAATGTGAGCCGACTTATATACGGCTCATATTAAACTCAGCCCCCATAAAAACCTATGCCACCAATATCTTTACATTGTGATAATGAAGCAACTCTATCACAGGCCTATAGCCATGTCTGTAATGGAAAATCCAGGCATATAGAACTGAGACATGGCAGTGTCAGGCAGTTAAACACATAAGGTGTGATTACCATTAGTTATGTAAAGTCAAGTGAAAAATTGGTTGATCCCTTAACAAAGGGACTTGCAAGGGATTTGGTGTGGAAAACATCAAAGGGGATGGGTCTTAAGCCCACTTAACATAATCACTCCTGGTAGAAACTCGTCTCAATGCTTGAAGAAACATCAAGTCTTGAGTTCAATGAGCCCAGGTACACCATATCTCGTGATTGCAAACACTTAGTTTTTATTTCATTTTCATTCCAAGGTTGAAGTGCTTGGTACCTATAATGTGAAAGAAGAAGATGAGTTAGCAAACTCTTAATAAGCTTGCAACTAGGTTGCTAGGGTACTATAAATTACAAGGGTACTCTCAGTAAGCTTACCTATGTGAGTGTAGAAGGTGGTGCCACTTCCTATGAGTCCAAGGGCTTGACTCTAGAGCGCTTGTAAAACAGGATATAGACATAAGGCCAATCCACATATCGGTTTGTTTGAATACTTGAGGTAACATGTACTGTGCATGAGACATGTCCGGTTAATCGTATAAGATCGCTAGTTCAAAGACAAGTCTACTATGCCATCTTGACTAACTTTGAGATATCTTCACTAAGTGAGTGATTCAAATCGCACGATATCTTCACCTGTGCATAAGGCTACCAAGTGAACCAACAGTCTTCATCTTATATTTTGAAATTGGTGGGGGAATGTTGGGGAATTTTCAAAATGATTTTCAAAATTTATAGTTTAGTTTTTGGGTGTTGTCAAAACCTTATTTTTCTTTGGAAAGCTTCAAATAAGCTTGGGGACTTTGTCCCACATTCGAAAGAGAGCAAAACATGGAACACTTAATAAAGTGCTACATAGAATATTCCTTTGAATATGGAATTGTGGGATGGAAGCTAGTATGCATGCACTCACAGCGCACGGATGGTGCCTCGCACCATCCGCACACGCACACGCACACGCACATGTGCGCTTAGCGTGTGCAGCGGGCTATGTGGCATTTGATAGCGCACTTTGCACATAGCATGAACGCATCGGTGCAAGGCACCATGAGGACGCTTTCCTATTTGCATGGAACAGGTTGGAGAGATGACGTAGATCCAACGTGGCATAGGTGACATGGAATACAGTCAGCTCCACATGGCAGTGATGTGGCGTCTGTTGGCAATGAGTCAACCAACCGATCGAACAATTACATGTTCGATCTAGAGTGGTTTGATCATAGCCGATGTGCGCGATCGTATGGATGAGATGGAACTCAATCGTGATCAGATGTGATCAGTTAATGCATCTGTTCAGTGTGAGAATGATCTACACCATAGATCGTCGATCCAACGTCAGATTTGATCAAATGCAATCAAGGGACATAACCATTCGATTAGATGCATCAAGGCCTATAAATAGGCTGCAAAATCAGCCATTTCAACTCATCCAAAAATTCAGAAAGCATTCTTGCTACTCTCTCTCTCTCTCTCTCTCTCTCTCTCTCTTGATTTAGAGTTTTCGATCAAGAGTTTCTTAAGCAAGTTTCTATTTTTCTTACTAGTAATCAAATTCTGCAGCCTTGATTATCAGTGCCTTGGTTTTCTTGATTATATCAAGAGTATTTTGATCTATTGTCGTCAGTGCAGACACCAGTAAACTTGATCTTTAGATCAGCCTCCATTGTATCCTGGAGGCAAATTTGTTGCAATCCCATGCACATCTTTTGGTGGATGCAAATATTATTTTTAGGAAAGAAACTAGGTAACGTAACTTGAAGCACCAAATTTCTACTCTACAAAGACAAGATCATCACTAACCTGAAGACCATCAACTGAAGAATTCAAGACGAATTGTTCCAACAAAACCCACAAAAAGTAAACGACCAGTATTGTAACAAAAACCACATCGCATATATATATAAATCGGAGATTTACAAAACCCACATTCAACAATCCTCATGTCTCATATTCAGCCAATTTTCACCCATAACCACATTCAACATATGTTACCAATATTCAGATTACCCAAACCCACCAACAATCCACAACCTAATTACTTACTTTAACATAAACAAATCAAAATCACATTATTCCCAAATACCCACATTTGCTCAACATTAACAATATCCCCCCAAAAAAAACATGCCAACACAACAGATCAATGTGGAATTATGTTACTCATTACGAATTAAAAAATCAATCCCAACACAACAAATCCACAAAAAATTAATAAAAAATATTTTAACAAAAAACACATCGCATACATGTATAAATCAAAAATTCAAAAAATCTACATTCACTATATTGTCAATTCACACACCTCCAGATTTGGGGTTCCAACTCGAAAGGATTTAGGTTGTTGAAGTTGGTGTGTTTCGCACATTAATATGGAACATGCAAATCCCAATATGAAATTCACACCAAGAACATACAAACCCTAGTACAAAATTCACACCAAAGTTTCACACAACTATTTGAACAAGAACTTACTTTTTCGTCCCATTGTCATCGTTTTCACTTCCAAATGTAACACGAAGTCTCCAAAAAGTAGCAACTCCAACTACAATCAACCACTGGAGATTGTATTTTTGCTACCGAAATCGGATGTATTAGAACGAAAATGTGGAATCATGATGTAGGGTTTAGGAACACAAATTTGAATATAAACACTTGCGTTTCCATTTTTTTGAGGGAACAATTTGAATTGGATTTCCAAATCACTCATGGTGTATCAAAGTGAATCTTTCTGTTTTAGGCTAATACTTGCTATGTGGGATTCAAAGAAACAGCTAAAAAACCTATAGTGTGTTTTGGAAAAATGTTTAATTTCATGGAATTGCCAAATCCCTAAGTAGGGTCTCTAACCCAGCCAAGAAAGCATGTTTGGTGGGGCTAAATGTGTAATTCACACACAAATGGGACTTTTGAGAGCATAAAAAAAAGACATAGGACTAGTTGTATAAGACTATAAAATAGGATTTATTGGTGTTTCACCCAATAGATAATATCCTTAGGATAAAGACACATTTTTAATTGCATTAGTTAATGTAAATATTTTGACAACATTATTATGGAATTTTTTTGTATTTTGTTTACCTTGATATCTAGCCCCTAAATTATGTAGGGAATCATTCAGATTTAGGTGTAGCTCAAAATTATACTTATTAGAAGGTAAATGGGTTGGAAAGCTATAACGAATGGTTGGGTTAGGACCATTGTTTCCTATGCAAAAGTATTAGTCTTTAAAATTGGGGAAATCGACAAATAGATTAGGTCATCCAATATGAAAAATCTAAAATCCCCGAGATATTAATTTGTGATTATTTATCAATTTAACCAGTAAATAACAATCACAATCAAAGACAAATTGACACAACAATTTTAACGTGGAAAAATCACAATTGGAGCGCCTCCAATTGTGATAAAAAAAAAAAAAAAAAACCATAGACCAAAGCCACAAAATAATCCACTAAGAAGATAAAAATGAATTACACAAGTATACTCTCAATTACTTAGCGAATCCACACCCAAATTGAACCGACCCCAATGTGCCTCTTCCATCACCGTTTTCACCTCGAAATTGTCTTGTCCAACATTGAATCCATAACGTTGATATCGAATCCACGACAATGAGCCACTCTGGAATCCACCAAAGCTTCAAGCCCAAATTCTACGGAATTCACCGAAAAACAACTCTCTCCATTTTGAATAAAACAAAATAAACAAACCCTTTGATATAATCCACTCAGTTCATGATATAAACTCTTACAAATATCAAAGGAAACAAGCAAAGAAGCTCTAAATGAAAACCCTAATACCTAAGAAGAAGATCAGGAAGTCGTACTCTAGAAACTGAATTAATCACAGATTTATAAAAAACAGAATCGCGATCTCCGCTCAAGCACAGGAATGGACACTCGAGCGGTCTAACTAAAATGCGTACTTTAGAATAAGGATCTGCGCTCAAGCATAGAAAAGGCCGCTATGCACTCGAGCATAAAAATACAATTCCCAATACTTTTACAAGTAAGTGAAACTTCTAAAAAGATTGCTTCTTCGCTCGAACGCACAATCGCGGTCAAACAACTTTGATTACAATTTTGATTTTTGCTTTGGGAGTGTTGCCCCGTGGACCCCCGCGAGCTGATTGGGCAGCTCGATCCCCGCCATAGATAACAAAGTGGCAAACATGATAGGATTAAGATCACAAACTCCTCTGCATAGGTATAATTCAGATTGGATTCGCATCTAAATACTCATAGTCTCACTGAAATAAAAGATCGAATAAAATTACAACTGAAAGGAGTTTTGTCAAACGGGATTATTAATTACAAAAACCGAACACAATAAATAGTCAGTTTGGGGTCATTTAGTAGGTAAATAGTGTCTAGTTGAAATTAAATTTTAAAAAAAAAACTCGAAAAAGAGCAGGTAAAAGCATCATTAAATCCCTATAAAAACAAGATAATAAAAAAAAAAATTTAAAAGTGTAAAGATTAAAATGAAAATACAAAAATAAATAAATAAATAATGAATTAAGGGCCAACTGTGTTATATATTGTAAAAGAGATGAGTTTGGGTTACAAAGTCTAATCCATATCGAGACTAGATCCGTTCAATTCTTACCAACAAATTAATTGGGCAGATTTAGACTCTCCTTTCAACCCATAACCCACATTGACCCATCCCAAAACCATTAGTTGACACACGTATAGACCTTACAACTAACAAGTACAAAGCCTAATAATTAAAAAACAAAGCCAAAAATAAAAAAAATAAAAACACGTATATATATATGTCTAAGATGCACATTACTCTATCGTTCAATCCGTTAGGCTTATAGGAAGAAATTCTCTTATATTGTGTTTGGTTAGAAAATTTTTATAAAAAAAAAAAATTTGAAAAAAAAAAAAGAGAAAATGTATGCGAAATTTAAATATATTTTATTTATATTTCACTTACATTTTCTATTTCTCTTTCTAAATCTCTACTCAAATTCTTCAACCAAACACAGCATTATTGACTACATAGCCAACCAAGAAGCTCATTTGTAGCACATTAAGCTTGCTTGGTTACATTTTTCAAAAAACACTTTTCAGAAAATTTTACTTTCTTATTTTCCGTGTTTTTTCATTTTTACTGAATTTTTTTAATATTTTAAGTTTTTTTTTTTTTTTTTACTTTTTAGACATACCTAACATAAATATACTTAGAAAATAAAAAATTTGGGAAAAAAAAACCTTTTAAAAATTCACTAAATACCCAAAATACAATATATATATATATATATGAGAATTCAGTACATTTTTTGTATTTTCATGTATTTATTAATTTTTTAAAATATTTTTTCACAAATTTTTTACTTTTTAAATACATCTAAGTAAGGTGCATTTAAAAAAGTAAAAAAAAAAATTGTTTAAAATTTAAAAAATATTCACTAAAAACAAAAACAAAAAAAACACAAAAATTAAAAAACTCAATTTTCAAAAAACTTAATCCAAAAAATTCAAACCAAACACACTGAATATTATTTGCTGGTGCAAAAGCAAAGCACACGTACCTCCGCCCCGTACTTTACTTCATATCAGAAGGTTAGCAAAGTGACAAATAAAGTGCCAATGGTTATTAAATTCTCCCATGGCATGGGATTTCCATGTTAATAATTACACAAATATATACCCATATTATCAATTACCAAAATATTATCAAAGTCAAATTAATAATATAAAATAATTTAATGGTAAGACAAGATATAATTCAACGCATATATATATATATCAAATTATGAACACCAATTGACTACCCATCATCCCCTCAAACTTCTAATCCATCATCTACTCGATCATCACTCTCTAGATCTCTATTTTTCCTTTCTTTCTTCTAGCTGACCCTTACTCTTCCACTCTTTATCTCTCACATGGTGTCATGAAGTTTCCTCTCCCCTTTTATCAAATGGATTTTATTTTTATCAAAAATAAAAAAATTAAATAATAAGGTAAATAAGAGTTGAACCTAAAATCATTGGTTTGATAAATAACAACTTGACCACATAACACTACATTTTTTTAATTTAAATTCAAATTTTATATTTAATAGCACACTCATATGATGACACACACTCACTAGTGTATATATATACACCTTCAAAAGATATGTATCATATGCACTTTATAACTAAAAGAGAAAATGACATAACTCTGGCTCCGTTTGGGAAGATGGTTTATGAGCTTTTTTGGCTATTTTAGCCACAACAAACAAACTATCACATCCAACCCATAATCATTACACTCTTCTCTCACAAAAAAACTTTAAAAAGCCAAAAATCCAACCCACTTCCCAAACGAAGTCTCTATATTTTTTGAGTCATAATTAAAATATATATATATATATATATAAAATCATAACTAAACACCACATGAGACATAACTAAAGATCTCATGAGTCATAACTAAAATATTATTATAATTAAAGAAGAAAATTGATCATAACTTAAAAAAAAATTAAAAAATGGCATAAGTAGGAGTGTATATGACATACTCCTTTCAAATGGTGTTACATTAAAATTTCCCTATATACACATCTAAGACTACACAAATATAGGAAAATGCTTCAGACACACAAAATATTTGCACAATTGTACACACAATGATATAGTACCATATATATCAACTTTTTATTTATTACACATACAATCATTTGCCACCTCATTGTAAGTGACTTTTGTTAGGAAAAAGCTATGCACTAATAAAATTTAATTAATAAAATGATTAAGAGATTTATGATAAATAAAATATGAAAGCAAGTAAATTCACAAAGAGTAAGAAAGAATTGGCCTCTGAGATTGAGAGGTGTGTAGTCACTGCCCTAAAGTCGTTGTTCCTCCCCACGTGAAGGTACAACCAGAGTGCAACGGCTCCAAGATACAACCCAAGTGATCACAACCTTCATCATCCGATGTTCACGTCCACTAGGAGGATATGAACGGGTCACGAACCACAGTTGCCCAGAAATACATAAAATAGATAAAGTACTCTTATTTTAAAACTCAATATCACATATACATATGTCTTCTTACGATTTTTATCCATCCTCCATCTTTAGAAAACACAAGAATATATATAAGTGAAAATCTCATAACATTTAATCATTACATAATTATAATAATAAAACTTAATAATATCTTTGTAATCGAAATATTTAAAACCAATATTAATGTTCATAACGGTCAAACAAATTAAATAGAAATAATTAATTTTATTTTTATTAAAATTCCAACGTTCCCTCACTTTTGATAAAAATAAAATTTTTAATACTACCATAATGTTTATATTATACCCCCACAATTTAAAACTTTATACTCAAAACAGTATAAATATATATAAGGGCAACTACATACTGCGCAATAGGTGTGGGAGCCTTCCGGGCTTGAACCACACTTAGTGTTGACAATTTTTATCTGAAGGATCATAGTAAAATATATCTTGAACTAGACCCTTTGAGTCAGAGTTCAACCTGTCACATACACAGTATTGGTATTAGATATCAATTCGCACTAGATCTTGATTTTCATGGAGTTACAAGAGACTTGCCCAAGTCTCCAAGTCGCGGCCTCATGACAACTCCCACTTATTAGAACCCTCCAAAGGTACAGTGACAAAATGCACCTTGCAGGGGATTGCCTGCCTTGGATTCATTCAAGGTAAAACCCTTTTTAACCAGCCACTTCTTCAGCACTACTGTCTTAGGGATGAGCAGAAGATCAACCTGGATATGGTGTCTCCTAAAAAATGAGTGTTGGAATCAAGTCACGCTATATGGATTGTTTTCACCCATTGAACTTTCTTCATGGGATCTCCAATCACAGAAGATGGGTTACTTCCTTGGATGACTTCCTCATAGGCTTACACTCATCCCTCTCGACAAATAATAGATCTAGCCTCCACGCTAGTCTACAGAAAAAATTCATCTTCTAGCTTCTCAAGCCTAACTGTTGATCAACAATGTACTTTTTCATCTCATAGAGTATATAATTATTAAGCCTTTTCCATTACAGCATTCCTCTACTTATCTTTATACACCTATAAAATTTTCAAACACACCTCTCCAATAAACAATGTTAATATAGCCTCTCAAATATCAATTATACTCATATACAACACATTGACAACATATATAATCGTCATGCCATTCAATTATCAAATCAAAACCTTATTAAGTTTTATGAATTTCTCTTCTAATTCATGATCTCTGAATAAAGAATTTATTTTCAAATTACACCGAATTAAATGGACACAACTTCTCACAATTATCAAATATAATTCAGCCACGACAAACATTCAAATTTGTTCTAACCAAAAAAAAAAAAAAATTAAATATAGGTCCTAAATTTTACATAATATACATAAAAGAATTCTTCAAAACACAGATATTAGTGTAACCTCACAACACTTCCCATTTCAATTTTTTGTTTCACACAACAAGAATATTATAGTGCTTTTAGATATAGCCACCTCATGTTCCTTTTCATTTTGCGTTTGGATAGAAATTTTGAAAAAAACTTCAATTATATAAGCAAACTAATTTCAGAATATTTCTTACCTTTAAAATTCTCCACACCATTTCCTCAACAGGAAATTTTTTAAAACCTCAAATTAAAAACTTCAATTATAGAAGCAAACTAATTTCAAAATATTTCTTACCTTTAAAATTCTCCACACCAGAACTAACTTCTTAACACCACAAAAGTTACATGTAACACGATACGACATAATTAAACGAAATTGTTTCATCTGAATATTGAACAAAATAATTTTTACCAATACATTCCAACCCAAAATATTTTCCACCAATAAGGCGGAGACAACTAATTCGAGCAATAGGTATATTAACCTGCTAACTATTATAAAGAATTAAAACCCATGAATACATATTCACACATCTAAATCATGTAATTTTATGGAATATAAAAACCCTCAAATATTTGTAGCTCATAAATTCAGTTTACCACCGCTAATAAGAATGATTTCAGAGTGAAACCTACAAACATTGATCAAGCTCCAAATTAACTGTTCAAAATAATTTTTTCCAACACATTGCAATCCTCATTATTTTTAACAAAATAAAATTATTAATTTACATGACAACAACTTTTTTCCTTTTCAAAACCAACAATCAATTATACTAAATAATGATGCAAGATTAACATTATGCTAGTACTTAGAATAAACCAACCTTAAACTAAGAATTTGTAAACATACAAATATTTTCATTCACCACATTCCAATTCTTTTTTTTTTTAAATAAATAATTTAAAGCGAAGAAGACAATGACTCTACTAGCAATTATATTTATGTAACTTGCTCAATTAACATAATTGAATTTATCTCATGTTTTTCAAACTTTTAAAACTCCCAAATCATCAATATTCAAATGATATATATCATAACCAATTAATTGTTTTAATATATAGGAGTTGTTGATACTGGGCTTGGGTTTAGAGAATCTAGTGTTTCTCAGTCAATAGGGGAACACACACAGCACAGAGCCGTAGCTGAGAAAAGAAAAGATAAGGCAAAAGCAAAAGGGAAAGAGAAGATAAGCTACCTTTGGCCGAAAAAGGGCTTCTTGGGTCTGGAAAAAAGGGTGGGTTCCAAGGGTGCATCGTCCAACAAATCAGTCCCAAAGAGTTCATTGCTTAGAGGATCTATAGCTCAAGCCTCACTGTTAGCATTCTATGGCAGTGGAGGAGATGGGGACAGAAGAATTTTGGATGAGGCACAAGCTTGCTTGTAGATGGGTAAAGTGTTGAGAGTAGAAATGAATGGTCAGGAAGCTGAAGTTCTGAAGAAGATTGTGGACCTTGAAGTTAAAGACATAGGTCGAATGGTCAGTGAGGAGGGTGCAGCAGCCGGATAGGCACGCATTCTAGGAGCTCAAAGGTGTTTTTTATATATTCCATGAAGATCCTATCTTGGAACATTAGAGGAATAGGCCGGCTGGAAAAGAAGGGGAAAATTCGAAAAATTCTTAAGGCTAGAAATGTTGATGTAGCTTTTCTTCAAGAAACCAAAAAATCTGCAGTAGTTGAAAAGGATGTGCGAGCAATGTGGGCAAGAAATAAGATGGAATTTTTGGCAGTGGATTCTGAAGGCCTTGCCGGGGGACTACTATGCATTTGGGATCCGAAGGTATTTCAACTTAAGGAATGTTGTGGTAATAGGAGATTTATTTTGCTCTCAGGTACTCTATTCTCTTCTTTCCATTGTGTTATTCTTAACATTTATGCACCTAATGAAGTCTGTATTAGGGGTAAGTTGTGGGATCACTTGATAAAGCTCAAGAGAGAGTTTCCTAACCCCTGGTGTTTGTGTGGTAACTTTAATGAAATTAGAAGCATTGGTGAAAGAAAAGGATGCATTAGAAGAGATAAAGGAATGAGAGAGATCATTGATTTTATTGACAAATGTGAAGTCCAGGATATGCCTTTACTTGGCAGAAAATATACTTGGTGTAACTCACTAGCAAGAGAAAAGTGGAGTAGAATAGACAGGGTGTTAGTTGATCCTCAATGGCTGGAGGTGTTCAATTTAAAACTGTGGGGTCTTCCAAGGCTCATTTCTGATCACTGTTCTTTGTTATTGATGGAAGATGATCGAGATTGGGGCCCTAAACCGTTTAGAGTAATTAATGCTTGGAGCCTTCACCCAAGTTTTCCAGCTTTTGTGGAGAAGGTATGGAAAGAGACTGAAGTTCTAGGATAGGCTGGGTTTGTACTTCAAAAGAAGCTTAAATTATTGAAGGTAGAATTAAAGAAATGGCATAAAGAGGTATTTGGGTGTGTAAATGAGCAGCTAAAGGAAGCTGAGGAGGAATTGCATCGCCTGGATTTATCTGCGGAGTCTAGAGATTTGGACAACTCAGAGAAACTTAGAAGAGGGGTAGTCAGAGATCAAGTATGGAGACTAAGCAGAATGGTCGAGTGGCTGTGGTTGCAAAAATCAAGGCTCAATTGGAATTTGAAAAGGGATAGAAATACCAGATTTTTTTCATGTGGTGACCAAGAGTAGGCAGAGTAGAAATGAGATTTCTTCAATTTCTGTAGGGAATGTGCTGTATGAAGACCCTGCTCAGGTTAGGCAACTGGCCTTTGACCACTTCAGTAATCAATTCAAAGAGGACTGGAGAAGTAGACCCAAGCTTGGTGGTCAATTTAAATCTATTCTAGATTGCCCTAGATTTGAAAGTTTGGAAGATGCTTTTTCAGAGGAAGAAATCAGAGCTGCTGTGAAGGACTGTGATGGCAATAAGGCCCCTGGGCCAGATGGCTTTAACTTGTCTTTCTTCCAGAAATCTTGGAAGTTTTTGAAATCTGACTTGTTGCAGTTTTTCAAGGACTTTCATAGGAATGGTAGGTTGGTCTTGGGGCTTAATAGCTCCTTTATCTCTCTAATTCCTAAGGTTGATAATCCAGTTGGGCTTGGTGACTATAGACCTATAAGCCTTGTTGGTTCGGTTTATAAAGTCTTAGCAAAAGTCCTGGCAAGAAGACTAAAAGGAGTGCTCCCTCACATCATCAGTGCTGCACAATCGGCTTTCATTGGTGGTAGAAACATCTTGGATGGTATTTTAATTGCTAATGAAATAGTGGATGGTTGGAGAAAAACCAAAATTAGGGGTGTGATTATCAAGCTGGATTTTGAAAAGGCCTTTGACTCTGTTAATTGGTGCTACTTATCATCTATGCTCTTGAATTTTGGGTTTGGAGCAAAATGGATTAGTTGGATTAAAGAATGTATCTCCACAGCCAAACTCTCTGTGTTAGTCAATGGGTCACCAACAGAGGAGTTTTCCCCTCAAAAGGGATTCAGGCAAGGTGACCCCCTATCTGCATTCTTGTTCAACATAGCCGCTGAGGGCCTCAATATCCTTATGTCTAGAGCTCAACAACATGGTCTGATTAAGGGGGTGAAGGTGGGTTCTAGTGAAGTGTTGTTAACACATCTACAATTTGCCGATGATTCTATTTTGTTGTGCGAAGCTGAGGAAATGGAGGTGTGCAATATTAAGAGGGTCTTGAGGTGTTTTGAAGTGATCTCTGGGTTGAGAATAAACTACCATAAGAGTATGGTGTGTGGGGTTAATGTCCCTAAGGAGTCTTTATCCACATTTGCAGCAAGACTACATTGTCAACCTAAGGCTCTCCCTTTGAAGCACTTGGGGCTGCCTTTGGGAGCTAACCCTAATAAGAAGTCTACTTGGAAGCCTGTCCTTGATAAAGTCAGAAGCAGACTTGCAGGTTCAAGATACAACCCAAGCGCTCACAGCCTTCCTCATCTGATGTTCACGTCCACCAGGAGGATATGAATGAGTCATGAATCATAGTTGTTCAGAAATACATAAAATAGATAAAATACTCTTATGTTAAAACTCAATATCACATATACATACGTCTTCTTGTAATTTGTATCCATCCTCCATCTTTAGAAAGCACAAGAATATATATAAGTGAAAATATCATAACATTTAATCATTACATAATTATAATAATAAAACTTAATAATATCTTTGTAACCGAAATATTTAAAACCAACATTATGTTCATAACGGTCAAACAAATTAAATAGAAATAATTAATTTTATTTTTATTAAAATTCCAACAACTTTATAAATCTAAAAATATGGATCTTTAACCTTACTCACAAATATATTACACCACACAGCACGACACACATGCACAACCTACACCACATGACCCACACTGCCACCAACACTACACGTAGAAATTAATTTCTACCACACAAATCAATTCTAAGCAAATTTGGTACTGTAAATCTGGCTCCAAGCTTTTTCCTCCATGGCACTTGCATACATTTGCCACATTGTTAGTGGCTCAACTCATAGGATAATAATTACTTTTTATTAATTACATTTTGGCCCTAAAAGATTATTATAATTATACTAATTACACTCTTTTACAAAATTATATATTTAATCCCAATTATAAAATCACATATATAATTATAAAATGGATTTTATTTTTTTCTCATTTATATTTAAATAATACTGATACAGAATTAAAAATAAATAAATTTTCAAATTGTTATAATAAGCCATCTAGTTGACACCATAGACCTTACAACTAACAAGTACAATAATTAAGAAACAATGAAGAGAAAAAAAAAAAAAAGAGGAGCGCACGCGCGCACACACATATATATACTAGCGGTTGACACACGCGATGAGTGTGCAATTCAAATAAATTATTATAAAATAGAATATTTATTATATGTTATGTTCTAATTAAATGATAAGAGTCTTGTTCATTTGACATATAAGTCCAAGATACAAATCTTCTCCTCTCATGTATCTAATTTTTTTATTATTATTATTTTAAATAAAAAAAATGGACAAGTAGCAACATAAGAAACCCAAGTTTCAAGACATCATAAGATGTGTTCACTTTAACAAGAACAATAATTAAGAAACGATGAAAAAATGCACATTACTCTCCCGCACAATCCATAGGCTTGAAGGACACAATTCTCTTACTGAGGTCATAGCCAACCAAGAAGTTCCATTGTGCGACATTACCAAAAACTCCACTCAATGCTGGTGCAAAAGCAAAGCACGTAACGTCACTGCTTGTTTCGATAAAAGTATTCAAATGACTCAATTTCACATCTGCACCGGTGAAGTGTGCTGTAAGAATGGGAAATGAGATTTCATCACTAACTTTGTAGCACAAATCCAAAATCTGTTGTGGGTCAGCGATTGGTTCCTCTTTAATTGCACTACGAACTGCTGATTCTAACCGGTTGTAAAAATTTGGTGGAAGTAATGTCAATGGTGTTGCCGAGCCCATGATCATGTTACCAGTTTCAAAGGAACCAGAAGCATTTGGTGATGATGAAGAGTTGTAAAATTCTAGCCTTTGACGTCCAACACTGATGCCTTCCAAAGTCAACAAATAAAAGGTGTTTAGAGTCAATGGAGTAGATACCACTCCATTTCCTGAAACTATAGCATTCTGACCGAAATTGATTCGGCTAGACTTTGTGTCGTGTGAAGACGATGGCACCAAGCAATAGGAAAATTTGTCACCAATTGAAGACCGGAATTGGGAAATAAGAGAAAATGGTCCACCCCCAAGGCCAATTATGCCTGATACATTCTCACTAAATGAACCTACATTTTCATAGCCACACCCAAAAATGATTTTAGGGAGGGACACTGGTCGCCCAGTGGTGGAACTTAAAGTGATCGTTTCTGTGGCAACAAAACCCTGGCTGTAGGAACCATCACCATATGTCGCCATGTACTCACAACCATTAGCGCAAAAGGTTCCTCCAAGAGTTTGGCATGCTCTTGATTCACAAGGAACTTCTTTGTATGTTGAGGAACTTCTGGGATTCAAGAAAGGAGCTTTTTGCTTGTAACAAGTAAAACAAGGCAAACATTGCGTCCATATAAGGTCGCTACCAGTGTCAGCAATGGCTACGATACTAACGGGTGGTGTTCCAATTGTTATTTTCATTAGATATTCTCCACCCTGAGAAATTACATCACTGTAGGCTGACTGTGGTGTTGTAGAAGCTCGTGTATAATACTTGACACGATTAGTTGAACGATGCAAAGCACTGCGCACGCGTTCAAAATGACTTAGAGAAGAATTGTAGAGGGGAGACGATGGTGAATCTCGATGGATGAGGTCCACACTAAATCCGACAGGATTAGCTTCAAGAAGGGAACATGGAGAGAGATAGATAATGGAGATGGTGATTGCAAATATGGTGGAGACAAGGGAATGAAATGGTTTTTTCATGACTCTTTGTGTGATGAATAATAGCTTTATGAGCTGATGGTATGAATGGAGAGAGATTTAGTCTACTTATAGAGAGCACAGGATGGCTATGGCTGATAAAGTGAATGTACCATCTACATGATAAAATGATTTCTTTCCTTTTGTTTTGGTGACTGAACAGGTAATTTCTCTTTTCTTTATATGGATTTTTATTTATTGTGAAATTAATGAAAATATTAACGAAACTAAGGCCAAGTTTGGGGTATGTAAAAAAAGTCAAAAAGTTACTCAAAAAGTTAAAAAATTAACACTATTCACCAAAAGTCAACAATTACGGCTGCACAACTCCCAATCCTAATTTTCCTCTACAAACTAATTTTTACAATTTTTTATTACACATTTTTTCATGAAAAGTCAAAAAATTAACCCAAACATCCATATTTTTTCTCTCAACTTTTTAGTCCAAAAAGACAAAAAGTATACTTATTTAGGACATCCCAAACAATCCCTTGTTAGATAATGTTAAGAATACCAAATTTTTTACTAAATAAATGATTAAATGTCTCACGTAGGTGTAAGGTCCACAATAATGTACCATCTTCATGTACCATCTTCATGATCCAAGTTTGTTTTGATAAAATAAATTATTTTCTTTTATTTTCTTTTGGTGACTGAACAAGTAACTTCTCTTTTCTTTATATGCACAGATTTTCATTTATTGTGAAATTAATGAAATATTGAGGAAACTAACATTAATTCTTGGGTAATGTTAAGAATATCAAATTTTTCAATAAAAAAATGATCAAATGTCTCACATGAATGTAGGGTCCGCAATAATATACCATCTTAATGATCTAAGTTTGTTTTGATAAAATGATTTCTTTTCTTTTCTTTTGGTGACTGAACAAGTAGCTTTTCTTTTCCTTATATGCATGAATTTTCATTTATTGTGAAGTTAATGAAAATATTGAGGAAACTAACATCAATTGTTGGGTAATGTTAGGAACACCAATTTTTTTATTAAATAAATAATCAAATGTCTTACATGGATATAGAGTCTGCAATAATGTACCATCTTGATGATCCAAGTTTGTTTAGATAAAATGATTTCTTTTCTTTTCTTTTCTTTTCTTTTGGTGACTGAACAAGTAACTTCTCTTTTCCTTATATGCATGGATTTTCATTTATGGTGAAGTTAATGAAAATATTGAGGAAACTAACATTAATTGTTGGGTAATGTTAGGAATATCAAATTTTCTACTAAACAAATAACCAAATGTCTCACATAAGTATAGAGTCCGCAATAGTATACCATCTTCATGATTCAAGTTTGTTTTGATAAAATAATTTCTTTTCTTTTCTTTTGGTAACTAAACAAGTAACTTATCTTTTCCTTATGGAAAAAATTAAGGATCGTGAAAAATTTTTCATAAAAATGATCATGAAAAATTTATGATCCTTAGATTACCTTGATTAGTGTGTGGTGCTTTATTCTAAGTGTAATTCAAGAGTCACAAAGTTTTCATGATTATTTTCATGAAAGGTTTTTCATGATACCTAACATTGTTGTTTCCTTAGATGCATGGATTTTCATTTATTATGAAGTTAATGAAAATATTGACGAAACTATATAAGGATTTTCATTTGTTGTGAAGTTAATGAAAACTATGAGGAAACTAACATTAATTGTTGGGTAATATTAGGAATATCATATTTTCTATTAAATAAATGACCAAATGTCTCATAGAGATGTAGAATCCACAATTTTATAGACCCTACGCTAATGTGAGATATTTAATCATTTATTTAGTAAAAAATTTGAGGTCTATAACATTTTTCTTAATTGTTTGAGGTGATGCAAATACTGGGTAATCTCTAGTACCCCTTAATTAGTAATGAATGTAGAGATACACTGCATTATAGCTGCTATAAATAAATAACATAGGTTTTTTCTCCTTTTTTTTTTCTAAAACGAAAGGTTTCTCTCTCGTCTATAATTGTATTAGACTGCATTATTATGGGTTGCGGAATCCCACATCGATAATCTATTTCATTTATTTTTTTAGCCTCTATGCGTAAAGAAAAATGATATACACATATTTTAGATCCAATGATATGTAAGTAACATAATTAATTAATAATTGAAAAAGATATAAGAGAGAAAAATAATACATTGAAAAGTGAGTCTAACTTTTAAGTTTGAATAATATACTCATATGTGAATTATCTATAATAAAAAAAATAAAAAATAAAAAAATTGATTCAATAATTGTAGGTTTGTGATTAAATTATATTTGTTCAAAAAAAGGGATATATTTTTGAAAATATAATTCATAAATATGATGATGAAATCATGAGGTTACAGGTATCAGATCCGTCTGATTTTTTTGTTAAGTAGATCATACTTACAAAATAAGTAAATTGGATATCAATAACCTTTTTATCCAATTATTTTTAGTTTTATACTTAAAATCACACTTATCATAAATTGTTTTTAATAATTTAGTTTTATATTTAAAACCAGACATATCATTCATTTTTTTAGATACAAATATGATTGAATGAAAAGATTACTGATGTATGATTAACTTGATTTTTTTTACACATTTAATCTACTCAATATATCTTAAAAACATGAGAAAAGTTAGGGATCATGAAATTTTTTTCATGAAAATGATCATGAAATATTTATGATTCTTGGATTACCTTGATTAGTGTGTGGTGCTTTATTTTAAGTGTAATCCAAGGGTCACAAAGCTTTCATGATTATTTTTATGAAAAAATTTTCATGATACCTAACATTACTGTAAAAATATAAACCATGCAGATTATCAAAATGAGACTTAAAATCGGCCTGATTGAGCACACAAACAGTCACCCCCCTTCCTAACTTACATGTAACATGCACCCAAAAAAAAAGTGTGTTGTACCAGTCTTGAATACCATTTAATGTGCTCTAATAAATGAATCTGATGTCACTAATGCTAATGCATTGAATTAACATAAGAAAATGCTATGAATCTCAAATAATTTATTAAATATTTTATCAAATTTTTTATATGGATATAGAATCCACACAAACTCACATGTGTATAGG
The DNA here is from genome assembly GCA_025200525.1 of Camellia lanceoleosa. Taxonomy (NCBI): domain Eukaryota; kingdom Viridiplantae; phylum Streptophyta; class Magnoliopsida; order Ericales; family Theaceae; genus Camellia; species Camellia lanceoleosa. The sequence continues at coordinate 139,511,880 of CM045763.1, forward strand.
TTCCACAACCATGTGAGAGATTTGGTCAAACATTTAATAGATTATTTAGGGTCTCTAACATTACTCATTAACATATATCCCACCTTTCATGTCTTATATTAGGAAAAGAAAAATGCTACGAATCTCAAATAAATTATTAAATTTTTTACCAAACATCTCACATGAATGTAGGACTCACACAAATCACATGTGTATTGATCTCACACCCATATAAAATGTTTGATAAAAAATTTGATAATTTATTTCAAATTCCTCACATAACTCTTTATATCAATTCACCTTTCATGTCTTATATTAATTCATGGAAAATTCTAAACATACATTAGCCACACATTATCTACAAAATTAAAGAGTTTACAATTAAATTTTTCGTTGTCTCAATACAATATATATACTCAAAAATCTTTTCAAAAGTCGATGAATTCAAATTCAGATGTAGGCAACGTACACACATTTTAGAAACGAGGATTAATGTGAAATTCAAATTCAAAGGGTATTTTGTTTGTCTAAATTTTAAATAATAGATAATAAGTGGCCATATTAAAACGTGGGTTAAAATTTGGAAAATCAATGAAATAGAATCATAAAAAGAAAATGAGTGGCAGTGAGCCCCACCATGAATGATTTGATATTTTAGCCTTGGTGTTGTATTTTTTTTCTTTTTTTATTGAGTGCCATGTCATTAGTGATTTTTTTAGAGCTCCAAAATTAGTAATCTCTATCATTGTTGATCATAAAATATGACAATAAATACTAAAATTCATTATTTAAATTGGGGGTGTTTCTAAATGCGGACTTCAAAAATTTCTACACCCACCACCACATGCACTACAAGCCTCGTACTTTAGGGGAAGAAAAAACTTTTACATACAATAATAGAGAACATGGGGTAAAGAGAAACATAATGGGTGTATTTAGAACCTCCCTTAAATTGGTTTCCCTTCAAGCAATGACAGGTGAGTACAAATATTCAGACAAACTTTTGAACAGACATACATTATATTCAAATGTTCATGTCCAAATAACTATTTTTTGTTCGCAAGTTTATGCAAAAACATTTGGCATCATAAATAGAGTGTACTGAGATTTTATATAACGTAGAATGAAGTATGAACAGACCACTATAAACAATCACCATATTGGTGCATCTGCGCTTCTGTTGATGTTAAATTTTAGTTCATTGCACACACACAGGCATCAGTTCCCATCCCACCTTTACATATTCTCTCTCTTGGAGACCCACAGAGAGAGAGAGAGACAGTGCATATGGTTTAATATTTTCACAGTTGGATCATTCCAGCATGCATAACACCAATCCATGTCAAACATAACCAATAGCATCTCATATTCTTAACCTAAAAATAGAAAGAAATGAAAATCTCAAGCAGTTCCTCACCAGCCAATTAGTTTTGGACCCAGATATCATATCATATTTTCTTAAAGGAAAAAAAAAATTAAAATAAAAAATGACTTGGTCTGTCAATTCATTCATTTAAGAAATTGTACAAATTGTGATTTCTGGTATATCCCCAAAATAAGAGAAATTTTCTTCGGTAGTTTCCCTCTGCTTGTATGATATGTCCAATCAGATATTCACCTTCCCAACTTGCTCTCGAGCAATAGATGCCGATAGAATTCCAAGATCACGATTCAAAAATGTTAATGCAGACTCACACTCCGAGATTATTCTTGTGACAGACGAGAGCTGACCAGCAAACGTTTCAGATGACCCAACAACCACTGCTGCATAAGCGTCTCGAAGATTCCTCAAGTTCCCTAGAAACTGTGACAGATACAAAATCAAAGATAATTTATTATTATTAAAAATAAAAATAAAAATAAAAAACATAATTATAAAATAATTTTTTTAAAAAAATAATACTAATTAAAATTTGAAAGTCATATTCCATAATTTAAATATCAAGATATCATCCATAACAATTGTATTTTAAAGAATATAAAACAATTGTAGAATACTGAACTACGCATGATATATTTATCTTATAAATATTTCAAAACATAATTAGAGCGCACAAGTTGCATTCCAAAAAATGCACAACTTTGTTACCATGAAAAGATGAATCATATAGGTAATGTTCAAAGGATTCAAGAAGTGTCGCCGAAGTAGCTAATATTACGAATTTAAAGTTTTAATTAAGACAAGTTAAAGAAGTATTGAACACAGTTTCAGAAGTAACCAAAGAATGTCCGCATCTGACATGACATGCTTCCTCCATAGAAGTATTTGGGCTTAGGAAGTTAACAACGGGCAACTCCATTGAGCTAGCCCTTCCTCCTAACCCTAACGAAGTCAAGATTTGAACCCAGCATAATAACATTGGAAACTAATACCAAAGGACTTGGAAAACATGTGTTCTAGAACAAATATCATAAAATGCATACGTGAAATGTAACATATATGAAGTTCATTCTTATCAACCTTACTGTATCATTGAGCATTATATAATGCAAGTTATAAATTGCAATGATTTAAGAGTCATGCGTATTGGAATTTTTTCGTGTAATATGGAAGTCAGGGTTAAGTTAATGGAGAGGGTGGTTCATTGCTTGTATCTCAAAGTTTTTGGTGTTTCTCAATAGTAGTCCCAAGGTTACCTTGGGAGTTCCAGAGTTCTGAGACAAGCATCTTTTGTACCCAACTGCTTTTTATTATCATTAATAGAAGCTTTGATTTTATGATAAACTAGCATAAAAATCGAATGTTGATGATGTTTATTAGAGTTGGAGTTTGTTAGAGTTGAAGTTTATTAGAGTTGGATCGTATGTATTTTATATATTTTTTATATTAAAAAAAAAAAATCAATGCTTGCCAATGGAGTTTTGATTTTTTTAGAGGTTAGATAGATTTGGATTGTACGTGTTTGAATTTTTTTTTTTTTTTTAAATGAATTGTACATGTTTGAAGGTTGCCCTTGCTGTGTGGTTGGGTGGGTTTTTTTTTTTTTTTTTTTCTGTTTTTCCTTTTGTTTCTCTGTTTTGGATTGGTTTCTCGCCAATCTATGGGTTTAATGCTAGTAGATGATTGTGCTTCCTCTTTGGTGCCAACCTAGTTGGGATTGTAAAGTGTTAGCTATGATGCTTTTTGCATTACCCTCCTTTCTTGATGTATATTGATGCTTGTTTTTGCTCATCTCATCAATAAAGTTTCCTTTTTTTTTGCTAATCAAAAAAAAAAAAAAAAAACAAATTCTTAACAACCAATGAATTTAGTTCAAGGCCGTGGAGTGATTTCCTATTAATTTATGCCTATTAAGAGTAAATTTATCCATATTAGTTTCTCTTCCATAAATGCTTCATTCTTTTTTTTTAGGGTTTAGGCAAGGTAAGGAGACTCGAACTTGAGTCTTATTACCGAGGAAATGCGGCCTAAGCCACTAGGATGTCCCCTAGGGGACTTCCTTAAGGCTTCAAATTTTGGAAATCCTAGTGTCTAAAACTTTCAATTTGTATGGGAAATAGAAGCTTAAAAGTAGATTTTTAAACTTTTTGTTATGACTTCTTTTCAACACATAGAATGTGAAAATTGATTACTAGTTTAATCTAATAAAATATAAATATATTTGTAACTTAAAGCATTAATAAATTGTTATTATTTTCATGAATATATATTAAAAAAAAATGTGTCTATTTGTTATCGTGTCCCAGATGTGTCCTGACTCTCAAGAAACTAACATGTCAGTATATCCCCATCACATCATATAGGCACTATATCCATGCTTCTTACAGTTGGGTCAAGCTCTACGAGATTACTAAAAAGTAAGTGAAATTTTTTTAAATGTTGGATTTTTTGATAGAAAAAGGTATTGATGCTAATTATATTAATACTTAATTAATAATACAATTATTTTTATAAATTTGAAATTATTTGAGACATTTTATAATTTAAAGCCACATGTTTAGGTCAAAAGAAGTTTTAAACTATAAAATACTATGAAATGGGTTAAGCAAGAGGATTGGGGTTTATATGATTCTAAATGAGTTTGGGTTTAGACTTTTGACCTGTATATTAAAACAGGTTGATTTTGAATCAAACAAACATTTGTTACCTAGAAAATCACCCAACCCAACCAATTACCACCCCACAAGGATGGAGTTAAGAGCAGTTAGATAACACATGAAGAACATAAAACAGACTACATAGAAAGAATTTGAATTAACAGTGAAACTATACATGATAACGTATTACTAAATCAGTGTTATTTTTGCCATCTTAATTGGGCACTTAGGCTACATGAATGCTAAGTCTAGTGCGAAAAAGTTTGAGCCATTGGTGATCCTATACATATAAGAATAAATAGAAAAAATATTTGAAACTGCCAATATGTACTGGGAAGTGTTTTCAAATGTCATGTCACACCAGAGAACTGGCTTCTAGCTTCCGAGGAGCTCAAACAAAATTTTCATCCATTAAGGCCTAACCACTGCCTAGCAGGTAATAGAATACATGAAAAGAATTTAGTACCAAGTTACCTTCAAAAGCGTCTTGCATGCCTCTAACAAGCGATTAGCAGCTGGCCCAAACCCATGAAGCTGTGGTACCTCCATCATGTGCATCCAAGGACGAATTTCCTACAGAAAACAAAACATAACAATTATCCAAAATATATTAGCAGTAAATACACATGCAAGAACAAGCCCACATGTCTGCAAACAAAGATGCCAGCATCCCAACATGCCCTGCACGCACACAAACAGACACATGCTCCACTTTAACAAAATTATTATGTCAACAAAGATTCTTGAGTATCAAGTACATGTTAAAATCAGCATAAGCTTGCAGAAATGTTGATTTGATAATTTGTCTCAAAAACTTGTAGTAAAGTTTGAGCTGTAACATAAATGGGCGTTCCTTCTATGTCACGAAAAAGCATTGGCTTGTCATTACATCACTACAAAAGTGTGCCGAGGATCATGTTCACAGCTATGAAACATAGAAGTATGCTCTGATTGATGGGGCTTCTAATAGAGTAGACAAATGAGACAACAAAGTTTTAAACAATCCGATGAAAGGAAGAGGCAAGTGCACACCTTGGTGTAAATCATGTTGAAGGATTTTGCAGTTTCTAAGAAAGATTCCAGATGCCCCCGCAGTTTTGCTTCCACTTCCACATAGTCCTCATCTGGATCATAAGCATGCTGCAAATCAAAAACAAAATAATAAAGGACAATTAAACAGATATTTTTCTTGTTTTACATACGTGGAACAAAACCAATAAACAAGTTGATGACAACAATTAATCATCTACAACAAGTATATTTTAAACAAAACTTTTCTCTTTTTCTCTTTTTGCATTTGTCACTATTCATGCATTCTGAATTTAAGTTTTTTGAAAAAAATAATTAAACATTCTTAACTAGTGCACAAACAAAATCAAATTCAGGCTTGCCCCAATCAATAGGGACTTGAAAGACTCCATTTGTTATCTAGGTTCAAATCCACCCCTCCTCCCCCTCACTGTAAGATAGAATCTATAATAAAATTGTTCAAAGTAAACCCTCCAAAAAAAAATTAATAAATATAAAAATAAATCATATAACATGTGGTACGCAGAAAAGTCGAGCACAATTCTGGAGATTTTCATTTTCTCAGTTTATTAATGTTCAGACACTTAAGGAAAATTTGATAGGTAACGATTACCAAAAAGTTACTTCGCTTGAACAAAGGAAATGGTTGCAATCACATTAACAATTTATGGTGCGTACTTCTAGATATCGAAGAGCTTTGAATTGAACAAATATAGACTCCAGAATATGGATGAAGCCCTTATATCTAGAATAGGAAAACGTAACCCATTTCTTGAGGTAAACACAATATAACAACATACAAACAAGGTCAATCTAGAAAGTGCACTTTTTGACTTATTGGTGGGTTTGAGTTGGGTTTGGGTTGGGTTTGATGTGATGTGTTAGAGAGGTGATGTGATTTAAATAAGATGATGTGACTTAAATAAGATAGTGACTTTTTGACTTTTTGGCTTATTTAGGTTATGCCAAACTAGCCCTTAATTAGGTGAACATGATCAAGATGCAAACAATCTCCACTATAAAGACAAATAAGAAATCCAAAAAAAGTATTATGAAAGGCAAACAAATTGTAGCCTGAGGATTGGGCTAAACCTTTGATGCCAAATCATTGACCATTTCTTGGAGATTCAACAGTTATTCGATTGATCTGCAACAAGGTTCTGAAAAGCGGTTGCGGTCGCTGTAACGGTGGCGGTGATGCGGTTGCGGGGTGTAAAGGCCGTAGTGTAACGGTTGCGGTAACCGGAACCGTGAATTTTTTTATTTTTCGCACAATTTGAAAAAAACTTACCGATACGCATATTTTTTTTCCACGATCATATTTATTGGGTTAAAAAATAAATAGTGATCTATTTTTATAAATTTTTAAGTATGATTCAATATATTTCATATTTTTAAATCACTATAAACTGAGTTTTTTACATTTTATTTTAATAATTAATGACTTTATATTATACAAAAAATCAATCACTAACTATTATTTATAAGATAAACAATGACAAAAGTAAGAGAATAATTAAGAGTCTAAATATATATATACATATTTTAACCAAACCAAATAGATAATGACCACACTTATTATTATTATTATTATTTTCAAACAATATATAGATAGACACACACAAACAAAATAGTTTAGTGATAGCAGCTGAATAAAATAGCATAGGTCTTACAGTTTCAATTCAACAAATCAATAACATGTTCTTCATCTTCCCTTTTCTCTCTCTCTATCTCTTGCTTCTCCATTTTCTCTCTTTATCTTCCCTCTTCTCTCCATCCCTCTTCCTCCATTTTCAACTTTTTTTTTGTGTGTTTTTCTTAAAGAAACAATTTGGAACCGTTACGTAACGGTGCGTAACAGGCCGTTACGGCTGTTACGGCACCATTACGACCGCTACGGCAGCCGCTACGACCGACACACCTGTGAATCTCATTCACACTGCAAAAGCGGCCGTAACGGGTGACGGTAACTGCCAAAACCGTTACGTAACAGCGTTACGTAACGGTTGCGGCCGCTTTTTAAAACCTTGATCTGCAAGCTGTTTTTCCAAATCAGAAATGTCCAGCTTGCAAATAAACTTCGATTAAAGGAATAGACGGTTATATATCTAGTGATAAACAATGTTTAAAAGTTATGATATGTTTTGCATGTAAAAACAAATTCTATCAACAACACCAACACCAACAAAATTCTGCACAACCATACTCCTTTTCAGAAGGCAGAGGGAAAAGAAAACCTATTTTATATCTATCATTTACAAATGACAGACCAAGTGTGCAATAAAAATTGGGCACTCTCAATAAGCCTTAGTCCCAAATACCAATTATAAGGGTATGTTTCTCCAGTTGGCTACAAATCAAGCATAATTATCAAATTTAAAACGATGAGCAAAAAATGTGGGAAGTAAGGGGTATGATCAAAGCTCTTGCTTAAACTGAGGACATTGATTTAACAGGCCAAATTGGCAGAGGCTGAGTTTTCTGTAAGATTGATTACAAAAATTTCCATCTGTTTCAAATCAGCAAAATGAAGAAATTGTTCTTTTTACATCCTCCAATCTAGGCTCTATCCAAGACTCAAGATGGAAGTTTCATTAAGATAAATAGCTTTACATCTCTTAAAAATGTTTATCTTTAGTTTTATATATAAATGAAACAACATCACCTGCATACTATGAGCAGAACATTCCAATATAAGGAAATTAAGTTTGGTTCAAATTAGTGACAAAATATGTCAACTCCAAATAGTATGTTGCACTGAAACTCTGACTTCTACTGCCATGTACATTTCTGCATTTGTGTGGCCTTATTAACTATGTGTGTTTCCATTACAAAAGGGTAAAGAGTTTTCTAGGTAAGATTCCAAGTAGCATTATGTGTGCATAGACAAAGTTTGACATTTGTCTAGACAATTACTTTTATATTTGACTTCTCAAACAAACAGATGTTTCAGAGTTCAAAAAAAAAAAAAGGATGTTCCCCTTTTTTTGATCAAACAGGTATGATGCATGCCCAAGCTTGCTAGCACATGAACTTATGGGCAAGCATGCACACACCCACAAACAAACATATAGGTACACAAGTGCATGCCATCACTGGCTCCCACACAAACTATGCACGCATCCCTATCCATGTATGCAGCCACACACGCTTACAGTATGACAATTATGTGCTTTTTTCCTATAATATTATGTAATATTTTAAGGCCCTAGAAGTACCAAAATGCCCACATAACCTATTTCCAAAAGAACCTTGCCACCTAGCAGAACATATATAACTTCCTTACAAACACAATACACCCAAATTCAAACTGAGACAATGATCAATACCAAAATGTGCGACATTGAGACCCCTTAATTTGTTGGAGATAAGATTATATGTCAATGATTTCAGAAGATATTAAAATATATGGAGATCCCATGCTCTGTGCTTATTATGATTTATTGTATCTTTGATTTATTTTAATTCCTTATCTGAAGGGATTTGATTGTATCTCCCATTCTATATATATAGTGTATCATGTTAACAAGAGTATCAAGTTGAGTGAATGAAAGATGTAGCCCATAGGGCTTTGAGTGTGTGGATGTAGACCAATATTGGCTGAACCACATTAAACATTTGTGTTCTTTCTTTTATCTTTTTTGTCTCTATTATCCCTCCATATTCAAACTTAATGCCTTATTACAAAATTCAACTTGGTATTAGAGCCCAAACCGTAGGCTTGTCTCTCTAGAGTGCTTTCTTACTCCACCTTTTTTGTTATCGAGGTGTTTTTCCCTTTTCCTTCTTGTGTTGATCAATGGTTTGCTGATGTGGTAAGCAAACTCGGTGGTTTTACTTGTTTCGGGGCAGCCGGTATGTTCAATAGCATTATTCTGTGATATGCCAAGTTTTCCAACTGCTTCTCTACCCTTTTAGGATCCCTGTGCTGATGTGGTAAGCACATATTTGGTTCTATACTCTTAGTCCACTATAGTTGTAACTTCGCATAAGTAATTGATATGTTCATTTTAATCAGGTTAAACTAGTCCTAAGAAGAAAATGAGACAAAAACAAGGAGAAAAGAGCATATGTCCCACATACACACCCAAGATTAAAACCAACTCTATAAGACAGCAAGAATCCGAACACGGAGTGGTCACTATCTGCACGTGCGATTAAGCATTGGGAACTATGCCTCAGAATTAAGTGACCTACTTTGAGTGCATGGGTATAAAAAGGAGCTTGGAAAACTGAAATAGGATCCTGAATTTTTCTAGGAAAGACAGGCTAGAGCTAAGAAGTGGTGATTCCACAAGCTCTTCCAGGATAGTGCTCTCTACATTTGTGGATTGACTTCTCTCCATGAGCGGTTAGGCACCATTCTCAAGGGTTTTTGTCACACCCTCAAAATAATAACATTAAACCCACATTATTGACATGCATTGATATATAAAAGATCAACATCCTTCTATTCATCAGAGTAGTTCATTACGAAAAGTATTACATGTTAACAACAAATAAATGCCCTACGGGCTTACAACTTTCCAAGTTAACACTTGGTTACAAAAAGAGAGTACTAACTCAATTACACATTAAGCCCATGGCTTGAATCCACATGTAATACATCAAAAGAAAGAAAGACAATAAAGTCTGCCCGCCTTAAGCCTCCCAAGCTATACCCTTGGAGGTGGCATGCTACCTGTACCTGAAAATGATATTCCCGTATAGGGTGAGCTAACAGCCCAGTAGAAATACACTAAACCAGCTATGAACAATGACTAAAAGATTAACAGTTTGATAGATGGTTAACACTTTTACATTCTTTCATAACACATTACAGTTTCATTTTTCATTCCTTTTCAATTCTCAATTCATAACCATGGTTCAGAACCTGACCAAATAACCGATATGAGACAGTAACTCATATTAAACATTTCCTCATTTCACAATAGATAGGCATACTAGCTATATCAACACATCAACAGATAAACATATGGGCTATATCAACACTTCCACTGATAAGTATAAGAACTATATCACACTTCCCAAGATAAGCATATGAGCTGTATCTACGAAGTCCATCCCCTATCTCCTCCCAAACAATATCCGGTTTAGAGGTCCATCCCCTATCTTCCCCTAAACCGCCGGTTTAGAGGTCCATCCCCTATCTTCCCCTAAACCGTGAAGTACATCCCCTATCTCCTCCAACACAACACAATACATATAAACAATTATTATACACATCATCAATCAATACATAAAGTTAATGTATTCTTTCAATCTTCATACTCAATGACACATTCCAATGATTAGTTTTAGTTTGCCTAATCATCATGCATTGTCTACAACAATCAAGACTATCCTCCACCAATAGCCTAAAGCAGTTATTTCTAAACAGAAAATAAATGCACAAAATGGATAATATATTAACATTTCAATTAGGTGAGCGATAAATAAATTCAACTACACCCTTTAATCCCATACATTCACAATCTCAACATTTCCAATTCAATTCCTCATTTCTCACAATTAATTATACAAATTAATTAACCAATGTAATTAGGGCATTTTCCATAATTAACATTATAACCCTAAGGTTCCATTTTCATCAATGTTTCAACATTAATTCCATTTCTTCATGCTAAACATGCATATAGGTTTTATATATTTAAAATCCCAACTTTTGTAAAATTACACAAAAGCCTAAACTTTTAAAATTACCCAACAACCCCCAACATATCAAAATGCTAAAATTTAAAGACAAAGCTCATAAAGAAGAGTAGGTTATCCCTACCTCGAAGCTCAAACAGAGAAGATGAAAAGAGTTGAAACTCGATCTCCACCACACACCACAAAGCCTTCGAGAAATAACATAACTTTGGCGAAGGAACTATGGCCGAAATCCCAATGGAATTATGGCCAAAATCCAACTCGGCGCAACTAAAATTTATAACTCAAGCTCGGTTCGTAATGGCTTATCAAACCAAGAAAGAACCATAGAAGTTGATAAGCTAACCCTATGCACTTGCACCTATATATAGGAGTTTGTCTACCTTAAAATGTGTCTTATAACCGATGTGGGACTTCCAACAAACACACCAAAGGTTCCCAACCGATGTGGGACTTCCAAATACATTTACCAAAAGTCTTAAAAATGCACAAGTGCTACAGTTTTAATGAAGCCCTAGCCAAGCAACTAAGTTATATTTTAAGGATTGATGATTGTAAAGTATTTTGAACTTGTAAAATGCTTTGGTTATCAATGTTTTAATGGTTCATCTACTCTATGCATTCGATTTCTAAAACTTGAGCATCGTAAAAATCAATCTTCTTGTACAACATAAAACAAGTATAGAAAGTAAGTGCGGGTATCGTATTGACAGGGACTTTTGGATTGTTCCATATGTTTTAAGTATCAATTCCTAAATTATTATTTTTTTCTTTTTTCTTTTTTTTTTTTTTTTTTGGATAGGATTCAAACAAATTTGAAACGATTTGATTGGGATAGATTTAATTATGAATTAAAATTCAGAATTATAAGTTAAAAGAAAGCAATATTAAAATGAGGAAATGAAATGGGAAAGAGGGCTCAAGGAATCAAATACTTCACTAGCTATGTGACTACGTTTTTAATTTTAGGTTTCACAAAAGCAATTGTTTGAAACAAACAACCTCACAACTACATGTTTGAAGTCGTTAACAACAAACAACAAACAACATTAAGGTATTCAAACCATTAGAATGGGCAATCTTCAACCGGCACAAGTTGTCCAAACTAAACGAGGGTTTGTGCCGCAACTCGTCTAGCCAAGGCATAGCCCATCTCATGTTTTCAATACACAAGCATAGAAGACTATTGCAAAACGTACATTCTCAATGACAAAAATTGAATGCATAGAGTAGATGAAGCATTAAAACAATGATAACCAAAACGTTTTACAACTTGTTTCAAAATACTTTACAATCATCAAATCCTAAAATATAACCCAGTTGCTTGGCTAAGGTTTCATTGAAACCCTTGAGCAAAGTTTTAAAAAACGGCCACAACCGTTACCTAACATCGTTACGTTACGATTGTGGTGGTTACCACCACCCGTTACAGCCGCTATAGCGGTGTGACGGAAATTCACATGTGTAACAGCTGTTTTGGTGTTATGTAACGGCTGTAGCAGTACCGTAACAGCTGTAACGGTTTGTTAGATACCGTTACACCCTTTTACAATATTCTGAATAGCTTCATTTTTCACCAAAAAAAAAAAAACAAAAGCTTACAAAAAAGGAACAAATACAAGCGATCTAAGCCCAAAGAAAAAATCTTATATGAATTTTTTTTCTTTATAATATTTTTTTTAATTTATGGCACAATTTTTATTTTATAATCATTTCATTTAATAATTGTGAATATTTTTTATTCAGTTAGTTAAGGTATTGGTAAAAAATAATTTGTAGGCATTTAAAATTAATTATTCTTAAAATCATTAACTATTAAAATAAAATGTGAAGAGCTCCTTTTATAGCGATTTCAAAATATGAAATATATTGGATCATACTTAAAAATTGATCAAAATTGATCAAAATTTATTTTAAACCCCAATAAATGTGATTATGAAAAAAAAATATGATTACTGCAACCATTACGCTACAGCCTTCACACCCCGCAAACACTGCCACGCCACCGCAATTGTTACGGCAACCGCAACCGCTTTTCAAATGCCACAACTCGTCTAGCCAAGGCATAGCCAATCTCATGCTTTCAATACACAAGCATAGAAGACTATTGCAAAACATACATTCTCAATGACAAAAATTGAATGAGTAGATGAAGCATTAAAACAATGATAACCAAAATGTTTTACAACTTGTTTCAAAATACTTAACAATCATCAAATCCTAAAATATAACCCAGCTGCTTGACTAAGGTTTCATCAAAACCCTTGGGTATGGTCTCTAGCCGCTCATGAAAAGAGGAAAAGCTACAATTCTAAAGAGAATCACCATGGAAAAGCTTGTTGAATCACCTCAACTTAGCCCTAGCCTCTCTTTTCCAACAAAATTCATAACCTTGTTTCAGACCTCCAAATCCTTTTTCTACCCATGCACTCAAAATAGGTCACTTAGTACTGAGGCGTGCTTCCCAATGCTTCCTCCAATCTTACAGAGTTGGTTTTGATCTTAGCAGCTCGTGCGGGACATATCCATCGCACGTGCGGGATACATCAACATGATCTTTTCTTGTTTTTGGCTCATTTTCTCCTTAGGACTGGCTTAATCTAATTCAAATGAACTAATCCACTATTTATGCCAAGTTACAACTATGATAGACTCAAAGTACAGATTAACAAGCCTCAATGTGGCACATTTTGGCATCGATCACAACCTAACTTACACTCTATTAGTCCTCGAGCAAAGCAACTAGAAACAAATAATAACAAAATAATCCTAATTACATCCACTTTCATGAGATGCACGATTGCATTTAACGTATGTAACAAGCCTTTACACTACAAAGTTATCCCAACAGGATGAGTGTAGTCTCGAGAAGGTGTTCAAAGATGGTACCCACAAACATTAAACATACCCATTGCTCATGAAATGCACCCAAATCTTTACAACATGACACACTCACAAACCACAAAACAAAGATTCCCACCCAACTCATAAACTTGTTCAACGCACGAAATATCCATGTATTTGCTAATGTGAGACCTCAAAAGACACTCAAAATGAAACCTCATGCAACCTTCACATGTAGTTCCAAATAAATATCCACCCCCAACTTAACCCCAATGGCATGCAAGCAAACAATAGTAATAAAGTAAAGATAGAAAGATACAAGTCACCAGATCATAAGATTTGTAGAAATCTAAGTCACAAGTCAGATAGCCTTCCAAAAGTTACACACGACAGTAGATGACCCACCACATAACCCTAGGACTAGCATGACAAGTCAAGAGACAGGAAGGCCCATCAAGAAGCAAAAGGTTCCGGCGGTGGAAGAAAGTGACCAAGTAATGCCTGGAGCATAGACTAAGACCCAAAGGTATCTTGTTGGGACTGAGTATGGGGGCATAGAAATCCAATTGGAATGCCTAGTGTAGCTTCATCCTTGTTGGTAAATAGCCTCACAAATAGATGTAGGCAACTTAGTGGTTTGCTTTGCATTACATAGGCTGGGATCACTGAAGTAACTGAGCTCATCTCAGGTAGGATTCTAACCTAGGGTCACTTCCATTTGTTTTCAAGGGCTAAGGAAGGGTAACACAACTCTGAAAACACCCAAAAATAGTATGAGAGATATAAAAGTATATCATGACATTCCAGGTTAGTGAAAGGAGAACAATGAAAGAAGCAAAGGACAGAGCACCAAAGAAAGGAAAAACATAATAAAACAATAGCCCCAATAGCATTTTATATTCATGATATAGCAATCATTACATAGGCCATTATAACTTTTTAAAAAAACAATAAGCAAGCAGGAACTGGGCAAAAATGCTTATATTCTCTTCACAAGAATTCACCTTATGTCGGTGCAAATACTCTTACGTCCATGCTCCATAGTTCATAGGCCATCTACCAAGATACCCCCAACAGGTCCAATTGATGCTGAGAACAATATTGGGAATTTATAACTAGCTTTTGAACTTTATTGGTCAAATTGTAGATCAACAAATACATGCAAGATGCATCCTATAGCCATATGCATAAACGAAATTACAAATTTTTTTCAGAGTGGATTTCTTATCATAATACAAGATCATGTTTTCTTCCTGTCCAACTGCAAATCTCCAATTCAGACAACATAAATAAACAATAAAAATCCAAACAGACAACAAGCCACACCATGTATTCTGTTTTTGTACATCATAACATAATCCTGCAGCAAGTATTTATCAAAAAAACATAATCCTGCAGTAAGTAACTAACTACTCTTTCACTCATGAGTCATGACCAAATTACTACCAAGTACATAAGTGAGTAACATACATCAACTACCAGATACCTAATTTTACGAAAACCTAAAACATTTCCAAAATAATACAACACAAACTACTTTAGAAACTTGAGTTAGAAGCTCACTATAAATAATACTGCAAGATTTAAATGCAATGATGGGCTTAGTTTCAAGACAAAGCCATGACAAAAATAAAGCTATAAAAATAAAAGGAAAGAATTCTTACAATGGATATATGGATTGAATCTGCACATCTGCAAGGAACAACTAGCACTCTTCAAAAAAAAATTTGAGCTTGTTTTTCAGCAATAGCATCTATTAGTTGTATGTCCCTTGCCACCTGCTCATCAACACTAGCAAGAAGAAATGCCAGATTTCATGTAAAATTTACTTTTGAGAAAACTAGATGAAAACTGAAAAATCAAAAGAAGGATGCAAAAGAAACTAGGATTAATGACTTAAATTATGAAAAGATCCCTTTGTAGTAGGCATCTATCCAAAAAAGGGGGGGAAATTATCTCAACCTCCATTTAGAGTTATAAGCGTATATGGTCGCCTCTACAAGATCAACGATCAGTCGAAGCATTTCAGTACGATCGTCATAGCTTCCTCGTCCCTGTAGCAGAGGCATAGCATTTAGCATGGTTAAGGAGTAGCATCATAAGCTCACATGCCAAAAAGTTTTTTGCTAGCTTAAAAGATAAGTAAAATCTACTATCAACAAAACAATCATGTGCTTTCAAACTCTAGAGCAACAAACAAACCCAACTACATAGCATGGTTAAGGAGTAGCATCATAATCTCACATGCCAAAAAGTGTTTTTGCTAGCTCAAAAGATAAGTAAAATTTACTATCAACAAAACAATCATGTGCTTTCAAACTAGAGCAACAAACAAACCCAGCTATTCATGAACTATGTCTAGTATTGGATTTGTTTCAACTCGCTTATTTCCCTACTAAACTGTACTTGAACCTTATTTGAATTCTTGTTTAGTAAATAAGATGAGCCTGAACAATTTCAAACCTACCTTTTTTGGTCTCGTGAACCCAAACTTACAATAAGATATGGAATTCTTGCTACTTCTACAACTTGGTATAGAAGAATAATATATGAAAGGTAAAATAGGGAAAAGTTATATAATACATCCATTGTTGTCAAATCATGAATCATTTTACTAAAATAGTGAATCATGAATTGCATCAATTGTGAATCATAAGATTCACTTTATTTAGTATAATATATACATATAAAAATACACTGGAGTGTTTAAAAATAGGGTAACTACCAATAGGTCCTAATAGTTGGACTTAATTCCCGTCAAGTCCCATTGAAAATAAGTCCTAGTAAAATCGTCACTAAAAATAATTTTTTGCGATGATTTTTTCCATGTGTTGCTAAAAATTGACAATTAGTGACTTTTTTGTCATGTTTTTTTATCAATTGTTGCTAGAACTTCCAATTAGTTACGTTTTCTGTAACGAATTTTTCAAACTGTTGCTGAAAGTTAAAAATTAGTGACTTTTTTTGTGACAATTTTTTTAAACTGTCGCTAAAACTTATAATTAGTGAGATTTTTTGTAACATTTTCAAAATGTTGTTGAAAATTAACAATTAGTTGCATTTTTTAATAGTATTTAATGAAAAACACCATTAATTATCATATGACCTATTGGACAATAAGTCCACCTATTAAGACCTGCACGTAAGTCCCCCTTAAAAATACACGTGTATTAATATAATTAATTGACCTCTTTTTGTATTTTGCATAAACGAGCCGTTTCATGCATTATGCAAACAAAATTGAATCACAGTGAATTGCAATAAATCGTAGTGAATCGTACAATTCACTCAATTTAACATTCAATAACACAAATCACATCATTTTGGTTGAAACTTTTATAGAGTATGAATCGAATCATGAAACATAAGATTCTAATAACCATGAATATATCCATCTTAGTATA
This sequence comes from Camellia lanceoleosa, assembly GCA_025200525.1. NCBI lineage: Eukaryota > Viridiplantae > Streptophyta > Magnoliopsida > Ericales > Theaceae > Camellia > Camellia lanceoleosa. The sequence goes on from CM045763.1 coordinate 139,528,826, forward strand.
TTAATGCCAATCAATCACTAAGCACGACCATCATGGGTTGCAATTGAACCAACCCACAATCACAACTTGAGACCATTGTGTCACCACCACACAACATTACCACTATCGAAAGCAAGGTTTCAAAAAGTTATTGTGGTCGTCATAACGGTTACGGTTGCGGTTGCGGGATGTAACGATTGTAGCGTAATGGTTGCAGTAACCAGAACCGTGAATTTTTTTATTTTTCACACAATTTGAAAAAACTTACATGATACGTATATTTTTTTTTTTAGAATCACATTTGTTGGGGTTTATAATAGATTTTGATCCATTTTTGTTAATTTTTAAGTATGATCCAATATATTTTATATTTTTAAATCACTATAAAATGAGTTTTTTACATTTTATTTCAATAGTTAATGACTTTATATGTCATAAATCCATATTGTACCTCTTACTTTTATTTATTTTTTAAGAATAATTGATTTTAAATATCTATAAAATTATTTTTAACCAATAAATAAAAAATGTTTACAATTATTAAATGAAATGATTATAAAGATAAAAATTGAGACATGAACAAAAAAGTTAGTTTTAAGCTACTAAATATTGTACAATGTGTATAATGTATATTTTGTACGCTTTTTTGTTTTTTTGGGAAGGAACCTGTTCAGAATATTGTAAATGTGTATAACAATGTGTGACGGGCCATTACGGCCATTACGATACCGCTATGTCCATTACATAACACCGAAACGGCCATTACACGTGTAAATTTCTGTCACACCACAAAAGCGGGTGTAATGGATAGTGCCTACCACCGCAACCGTTACATAACACCGCTTTTTGAAACATTTACCGAAAGTGAACTAGGAAGCACCTTCTTTAGGCCTGAGAAGACCATATTAGTCATAGATATATCAATTTCTCACCCCAAAAATTTCAAAAGGATGTGTATGAGACATCCACCCAATTTTCCTCCATATTTATTGCTTGATTACAATGTAACTGTTCATTCTAATATACTTCCTGCCTTTAAGCTTAGAACTCAAGAGTTATTACGGAGATCTAAGTATACATTTCTCATATTACATAGAAAGCTTTAGCCAAAATAAGCTTTTAATTAGATTTGATGTGCTTGTTGATTAGGTGAATGTGTATATGCATGTCTTTTTTGGGAAGGAGGGTTCACGTATTGACATAGAGAACAATCATTCAGTCATGCATCTTTTGCTCAACATGTCACCTCCATGTGCTTGGTTCCCATGTGTCACAAGTTGACCAAAGGAATGTCTCCATGTCGTCTAGCCATGTCAACCAAGGCTAACGTATGAGATGTCTTAGCCTTGAGCCTAGACGCTTAAAAATACTATTGACGCATCCCCAAGTATGCTCGCCCAGACACACTAGACACACACCAACTTAGACAAGCGAATCTTCGCTCTAGCAAGTTGATATTCTCATTCACGATAACATGCTCAACACCCTCAACTCATCACAGCAATCCTCCACCCCAAGTGTGTCTCTTCTATGCCTCAATCTCTTATCGCTGAGGCTATCTCCAATGGCACCCTACTTCTCTTATGCTGGCCTACGTCGAAGCATTGGGTGCCCGAGCGACCCCATGAACCTCGTGCAGGACCACTAAGCCTGTGTCACTCAGTGACTATTGTTTTGGGTATGTTAAGATACTCAAGGGGGCTTGCACCTTGTTCAATCTTAAAGAGAAAAGGAGATCTCCGCTATAAAAGAACTCTAGATCATGACCAAGACATGTGGCGCATTCCATACCTCTCAATAGTTATAGCCTTAGCCTTAGCCTAAATGGAGAGTTAAATGAGTTGATTGACTTAGCCTCAATCTAAAAGCTTGAAATCCATTAAATGGATGTTAAGATCGCTTTCCTAAATGGAGAGTTAAATGAGGAAATCTACATGCAACAACCGAAAAGATATGTTGTATAGGGTCAAGAACACGAACTGTGTGAACTAGTAAAGTCACTATATGGACTGAAACAAGCTCCAAACAGTGACATGAGAAATTTGACAAAGTAATAGTGTCAAATGGTTTTAGAATACATGAATCTGATTAAGTGTGTGTACAGTAAGTTTAATGGCAATAGAGATATAATCATATGTCTATATGTAGATGACATGCTTATTTTTGGTACTGACAATGATGTCATTGAAAGTACTAAAAGTTTCTTGTCGTCTAGCTTTAGTATGAAAGGCACGGGCTTGGCTAATATAATTTTGGGTATTAAGATCAAACAAAAGGACAATAATTTGATTCTTACCCAGTCGCACTATATTAAGAATTAAGAAATTTAATCTATATAATTGTATCCTAATACTAGAAGAGTTACTGATCAGCTAAAATACTCAAGAATGATAAATAGCCTGATGTATGCCATGACTTGCACTAGACCTGATATCGCATTTGCAGTGAGAAAACTTAGTAGATACACTAGTAATCCCAGTAATGTGCATTGGCATGCTATTAACCGAATACTTATGTACTTTAGGAAAACGATAGACTATGGAATAGTCTATAATGGCTATACAGCAGTGCTGGAAGGATTCACATATGCTAGTTGGATAAGTAACCATGAAGATCACTCGTCCACGAGTGGTTGGATTTTTACTCTTGAAGGAGGAGTTATCTCTTGAGGTTCTAAGAAGCAAACATACATAACAGACTCAACCATGGTGTCAGACTTTGTAGCATTGGTTTCTTGTAGCAAAATGGCAAAGTGGCTAAGGAATCCCTTGTTAGAGATTAAGATATGGCCAAAATTGTGGTGATGTGGTTTGGAAATACCCTTTGGCCCAAGCAGACTTTCTTGATCCTCGAGTTGGCACCTGAAATAGAGATGAACACTCCGATCTGGGGTGCCGGAATTAGCACTCCGACAGGCAAGTTAGTATTCTCTCAAGTTTTTCTTATATCACAAGTTATCACTTTTTTCTTACATACCTCTTCTTTGGCTGATGCTCCTTTTTATATTGCTCTCCAAGGGCCCACTTTTTATTATGGACACTCTGCCCTCACAGCTGGCCCCCAGTCATTCCATAGGATCCATGGCCTATTCGGTCCGACAGCTAGGTTCTAGTTGGCCACGGCCCTGCTCTTCACCGTCTTCTCAGCAATCTTGAGGGTAAAGCCCAATATGAGGCAACGTATATACAATTCATATTAAACTCGGCCCCCACAATTGCCCCCCAAACATCCGAGTAAGGTCATTTCGGTCGGCATGTTTGGTTAATTGATATCTCTCGACTACCAGGTCAGACAGGAAAACCCTCGAAAGTCAGAAATACGACGATTGCACTCTTTTTAGAACTGATTCGTCAAAACAGGCGAGATATTTTAATCATTACAACTTTCCACCCCTTCATATTTTACGATCATTTAATGTTCAATTTGAAAACTGTCCCTCCGTATATTCTTGAATCAAAAGGCTTGCAACTTCCTTTAGCATCCTTCACACCAACCTCCTTCAGGACTTCTGCAATTTTGCTCCCCACTGTTCATCCTCTTCTTTGACCTGTAAGTTCCACTTTCACTTCTCATTCTGTTCTTCTTCCAGTCCCCTGCGTGTTTTGTTTTTTAGTACACATTTTGTTTGTATTCCGTTTTAAATTGTGAGGCATTTGAAAGTCCTCTCAGAGGAGGAATCACAGCCTTCTGTTGTCATTTTTCAATCCCGGACGACGTCCACCTATCCCTTATTGCAGACAGTGTGGTGGGCATGGAGAGGGCTGACACAAACACCATTAACTTCCCTTTTTTGTCAATTGCTGAGGGTGGAGTTCAATTCCCCCTCTATCCTCTTCTTATGACAGTCTTGCGATATTAGGGACTAATTCCCTCCCAACCTAACGTGAACTTCTACCAAATAATCATGGGTATAGTAGAATTGAATAGTAGACTAGGTCTTAACCTAGGAATCCCAGCTCTTCGACACTACTACGTTATGGCGAAATCAACCGATTGGCAAGGCCGTTACTTTCTGAGAGCCAAAGAAGTTGATCACCACTTGGTGACCATGCTCGCCATCTCTAGCAAAAGGGTTGACGATGTCATGGTCACCATCCGAGGCAATTGGGAATTTGGCGAAGGAGAAGATCGCCAAGACCCAGTGCAGAGGCAAAAAGGCGAACCAAGTGGCCGACTAGAATTATTAGCATGCTTTAAACAAACAATTTATTCTGCTCAAATACTGTATGCTAATCATTATTTGTCATGCAAGAAACGACTTAAAAAGAGCATTGACATCGGCGGACGAAGCCATTCTGGATCAAGTCAAGGCGGTCCTTAATTACAAAGGCCGTGCAAACCTTCAAGGAAAAGGGCGCGCAGCCCATGTTTTGCTGAGGTACGACCCAACCTACTCTACTTTCTCAGCCGCAGATAATACCCCTGTGCCGAAAGGTGAACGGCAGCTCACTGCACTTATATTCCCTAACTACAAAATTCTAAGGGATATTGGTGTTAAGGGTTCTGAAGCCAGCAAACAAGTCGGCAAAGACGCGCAATCAGAGGGCCGTGCAGAGGACCAGGAACTTAACAGAGAAATTGAATTGGCATTTAAGCACATCAGCCCTAACCATTATACCGATCACCCCTCCACCTTTGGCCGAGTAGATTTATTTGCTCCAGAGGACGACATTTTCACCGGTTTGGAGGATCTTTCTAGGGCCGAATCCGAAGCCAAGGAGATAGGCGGAGAATCTCTTGCCCAATTTGCCGGACAACGAAATGCAAAGAAGATGGCAACCAGAAGACAAGTCGAAGGGACTGGAGGGAGCCAAGTAACGCCAACACGCAAGGTTCCTCCAGAAGAAATGGCCCGCGAAACGATCGTGGCCGAATTGGCTCCTAAAAAGCACCGGACAGAAGTCTTAGGAGCCGATCTGATAGGGCAAAAACCACCTACCGAGATCATAACCGATTTGTCAAAGATGCCAATTGATAAACGACCAAGAATGGAGATGCCGTTCATCGTAGATGATTTATCTAAGCCATTCGTCATCCAACCACAGATGAAGAGTAAGCCAGTTCTCACTAGTGGGTCAGCCATCAAAGATCCCATCATGGCCCTAAGTGTGGCTTTGGCTCTCTCTTTGCCATCAGACAAAGCAACTTTCTGTGCCGAACCGGATGTCATATCGATTGCTTTGGCGGCGCAGTTGGCCATATTGGTAAGTTGTAAAACCAACTAAAATTTCCCTTCTGACTCAGCCTAACATGTCTTAGCTTCATTGCTTTGTCAAGCAGCGGGAAGGATTGCCGAGATCAGCCGTGGTCATTATGACATCGTAGAGCAACTCGGCATCCTTGAAGGCCAACTAGAAAAGAAGAAAGGCAAGGCCATAGCTGCAATTGCCGATTTGGCTGTGGCGATGTCGATGGCGACGGCGACGGCCAAATCCGAAGCCACAAAGACGGAAGAAGAGCAAGGGCCGTTGCAGCACAAGAGAAAGTGCAACATACCGACCTACTCCGTAGGACCACCAAAGAGAGAGAAAACTTGATAAATGGCTCCCTCAAGTCGGCACAAGAAGAAATCTCAAAACTGAAGGCCGATCTTAAAGTGGAGAAGAAGGCGAGGGAGCTCGTTGAGGCAGATACAGCCAAAGCTTTTGATGTCGGAGAGCTTAAGGCCAAAGAGTTGTACGTTGATGAAACCTTGAAGTTCGAGATCAAGGTTTTAAGCACGAATGGCTCAAAGCTTTGGTGGCCGCCAAGGTGACTCTCGATCAACCAATTCCCTACGAGCAGTAGGAAGTCAAACCGCTGGAATCGGATCCAGAGCATTTGGACTTTTGATCGATCATTTTTGTCATAGATATTTTCCTCTTTGTTTGTTAGCGCTTTATTTTGTTGATTCCGTTAAACGGTTTAGTTTTTGTACTAAGGGGAATAAAATGATGAATGTACTCGTGCAATTTATTAATGAAAATGCCCGTTTTGCTTATGAATGTGTTGTGTGAATGATTATGAATAGAAACCGAATGTGCCATATCACCACACCAAGAATAAGAACATGAAAACAATAAAAACATTGGTAAGCCGAATAAATTAATAAATCTGCCCTTGTCCCAGTTGACCATTGAGCATAACCGCCGAATACAAGAACGAAACATGTTCATGGCGTCAAGTGGGGCATTGTCTTAATTCGGAAAAATGTTTGAAGAGCCAAATAGATTAATAAATCTGCCCTTGACCAAGTTGACCACTGAGTATAACCGCCGAATACAAGAACGAAGCATGTTCACAGGGTCAAGTGGTGCATTGTCTTAATTCAGCAAAATGTTTGAAGAGCCAAATAGATTAACAAATCTGCCCTTGCCCTAGTTGACCACTGAACATAACCGCCAAATACATGAACGAAGCATGTTCACGGGGGCATTATCTTAATTCAGCAAAATGTTTGAAGAGTCGAATAGATTAATAAATCTGCCCTTGCCCCAGTTGACCACTAAGCATAACCGTCGAATACATAAGGAGACGGCGACGACCGCGGGCGCTTCATAATCATCACATCCACAATTAATAAGCAGGGTAGCCAAGCGTGTGTGGGGCCTGTGGCCTCTTCAAATAGACACTGCTCAGACTTAGCTGAGTGTGAAAGGGAAAAGAGCACTGCATCAACCTAAGCAAATTCATGTCTAGCAAAGCATTCTTCAACAGTAAAGGGGAGGGAAATACGTTAGCTAAACTAGACGTAGAAATGAACTGCGGAGCTAGTGGCGAACCCTCCCAAAAGGGTAATATGGTGTCGAAGGAGCGAGAGAGGCGTTGATCCCCCCGTTGTCGAAGTAGGTCCCCAAGAGGGGGCAAGGTAGAAAAATCACCAATGAAAGGGATGCAACAACAAAGGAACTCAAGAATTGGGAGTGCACAAGCCTCAACGCGAAACAAGTTGAGCAGGCCACCACGCCCGTTAAGTTTTTCGATGTTTATTGGGAACAAACCAATGACCGAAGAGGACTTAATTATCTGTGATCCGAACGTGGCAATAGAGTTTACTCAGCAAATGTTTCCACCCGAAGTGCAACAATCAATGATCAAACAGAGTGACTATGAAATTTTCCAAGAGGGCATCCATGGAGTGGTCAAGGGACTCTATAGCTCATATGAGATTGGCATACGTCTTCGATCCACGCAAAGAGAAATTGAACAAAAAGACGGGCGTATTCGGAACTTGGAACGCCGCACGGAGAAGGCCAAGAGTGAGCTGAGAAAAGCCAAGGCCGCCGAGACTCAATCGGCGGGCACAACGAACTCGGTCGTAATAAACAGAGTAAACCAGTGCCTACTAGATCATGCCATAGCCGAACAAGATACGGCAAGCATGTTCGCAAAAGAAGCGATAAGAACACAGGCCTATGAAGAAGGCTTTTTTGACGACTGAAAAATCGACATTGAGAAGACTAAAGAAAAGTTGGCGGATGACATTTGCCAATGCAAGAACCATGGCTTTAAGCACAAATGGATCAAGGCTTTGCAAGCCACTGGTATCGACTCGACATCTCCATTGTGCCAAAGTTACAAGTTTCCCTTCGAAGCTTATGACGTCGAAAAGACTGATGATGAAGAAGAAGGTCCCAATCTGAAGAAGGCCTAAATAACAAGAAAAACTTGTATTGTACTTTTTATTCCAGCAGGATCCATGTATTTGTAGCAAGAAACCATGTAATGTTTGAAATAAATATTTGTTGTGCTTGTTTATTTGATATTTTGGTTAGCCTTGTCCAAACTGTGCCAATTGTGGCCGAATGCAACTCTATTGTTTTTAGCTTATTGATATATCTTTAGAACTGCTTGTTTATCGACCTTTGCAATTCAATTCCTAAAATTGCCAATTTCGGCAATTCTGACCTTAAAAACCCTTGTAGCGAGCGCTCCGAATTCGGAGGCTTATTTAGCCGATCGTAATCAAGCACGAAGGGCGCTCCGAATTCGGAGGCTTATCCGGCCGATCGTATCGAGCACGAAGGACGCTCCAAATTCAAAGTCTTTGTAATGGCCAAGCGTGATCAAGCACGAGAGGCGCTTCAAATTCGAAGGCTTATTCGGCCAATCGTGTCAAGCACGAAGGGCGCTCTGAATTCAGAGTCTTTGTAATGGCCAAATGTGATCAAGCACAAAGGATGCTCTGAATTTGAAGTCTTTGTAATGGCCAAACGTGATCAAGCACGAGAGGCACTCCAAATTCAGAGGCTTATTCGGCCAATAGTGGCAAGCACGAAGGGCGCTCCAAATTCAAAGTCTTTGTAATGGTCAAACATGATCAAGCATGAAGGGCGCTCCGAATTCGGAGTCTATGTAATGGCCAAACGTGATCAAGCACGAGGGGCGCTCCAAATTTGAAGACTTATTCGGCTAATTGTGCCAAGCACGAAAGGCGCTCCGAATTCGGAGGCTTTTATCAAGCGGCCATCTTAAATGAGAAGGCAATGAGTAAGGCATACTGTATTGCTGAGTACATAGATGCATACATGCTTGGATAGCAGCAAAAACAAAAACGAACTAGCATATTGTACAAGTTGGTTTAATGATAAAATTTACGCAAGTGGGTTGAATTCCAGGGTCGTGGTAAACTTCTGCTAGCCATGTCTGATAGGCAATATACTCCTGTGCCGGCAATCGAATCAATCTGGTAGGGCCCGTCCCAGATGGAGCCTAGTTTTCCGTCTGCCAGGTTTTTAGTAGCAAGAAGCACTTTCTTGAGGACCAATTCTCCAGGAGCATAACGGCGCAATTGCATACACTAGTTTTATGATTTAGCGAGCTGCTGCTTATATCGTGCCATGCACGCAAGAGCTCAATCTCAGCGTTCCTCAAGCAAATTCAAATCCAAGGCCAACATCATGTCGTTACACCCTGTGTCAAAAGCCTTTGACTTCAAAATGGGCAGGACGATTTCAAGAGGAATGATAGCCTCTGTCCCAAAGCACAAGGCAAACAGCGTTTCTCTGGTGGACCGCCTCTGAGTGGTACGATAAGCCTACAATACACTGGGCAGCTCTTCAACCCACTTGCCCTTGGCCTTCTCCAATCGTTTCTTGATTCCATCCAAGATCACTTTATTAGAGGCGTCGACCTGACCGTTGCTTTGCGCGTACGACTGTGAGGAAAAATAGGGCCAGATACCATATGTTTTACATAGTTCCCGATAGACGCCACAATCAAATTAGGTGCCATTGTCGAATATAAGTGCTCTAGGTATGTTGAATCGGGTTATAATGCTTTTCCACACAAAGCATTTAACATCAACATCTCGGATATGTGCCAGTGATTCTGCTTCAACCCATTTCGTGAAATAGTCTGTTGCAACGATCAAGAATCGTTTGTTTCCCGGAGCTCACGGTAGTGGTCCAACGATGTCAAGGCCCCATTGAGCAAACAGCCAAGGACTAGTAACGGAATTTAATTCTTCGGCAGGCAGATGAGTTAATGGGGAGAACTTCTAGTATTGTTCACACTTCTTTACGTAATTCTCAGCATCAGTACGCATGGTCGGGCAATAATATCCCTGTGTTATGGCTCTCCGGGCCAATGAGCGCCCTCCAAAATGGGCAACGTAACTACCTTCGTGTATTTCAGCCAAGAAGTCCTCAATTTTGTCTAGGTGAACACATTCCAAATATGGCCTTGAGAGAGATTTTTTTTAAAGCTTTCCCTAGGGATCCAGGTAATATCGTAGGGCTTTATTCCGCAACTTATGGGCTTCTTTCTTGTCTGTTGGCAACTGTTCTGAGGAAAGAAATGCAGCGATGGGATCCGTCCAACTCAGTCCTGAGTCAATGGTGTTGACCCGAACAAGTTAGGGGGAATTGATACTCAGCTCTGCGATGAATCCCACTTCGATGGTTCATTTGATTTCCGAGTTAATGACAGAAGCCAAGCAAGCAAGGGCATCTGCATGTGTATTCTGATCTCGGGTTATCTAATTCAGCTCGTGGTGGTCGAACTTCATGAGCAAGGAATTCACTGTTTTCATATAGGCTACCATTCGGTCGTTCTTAGTCACATATTCCCCTTTCAACTGGTTGATGACTAATTTTGAGTCACCAAAAACCTATAATCGTTTGGCACCTAGGTGAAGCGCATTACGGAGGCCGGTTAGTAATGCTTTGTATTTGGCCTCATTATTTGATGCATCGAAACCCAATTTGACTACCTGCGCGATTATTGGCCCTTCGGGGTCATGATTACTACACTTGCCCCACTGCCACGTTGGTTGGATGATCAATCACAATATATTTGCCAAATGTCTCCAACATACATTCTCCAATCTAGTTGAGGTTAAGGGGCGAGTTGGTCAGACTTGAAGTCGGTGTGGCATCCTTTGAACTCGGCTACAAAGTCGGCCAACACTTGCCCCTTGATGGCCGTTCTGGGCAAAAATTGGATGTCATACTGGCTGAGTTCCAAAGCCAATTTAGAGACTCGCCTTGATGCTTCCGTGCTACAGAGCGCTACTCAGAGAGGATAGTCTATTAGTACCCCTATGGTATGAGCCTGAAAATAGTGCATCAACTTTCTAGCAGCCACCAAAAGAGCCAGGATGAGCTTTTCTAATGGTAGGTATCATGTTTCGGCGTCGACATCGCCTTGTTTACATAGTAGATTGGTCACTGCTCCCTGAGTTCCTCCTTTAGTAACACGACGTTGACCGCCTAATCAGATACCGCTAGATACAAGATGAGCGGATCGCCTGAAGATGGGATTGCCAAGAGTGGCACTAAACGGAGATATGTTTTCAAGCCGTCTAGCATAGCCTAGCACTCGGGGGTCCACTGAAATGCTTTGCCCTACCGAAGTGTGAAAAAATGGTCGGCAGCGATCCGAGGAACAAATGAAAAACCTATTGAGAGCAGCGGTCATTCCCATCAACTTCTGAACTTCTTTGGCCGTTTGAGGTAAGCCGAGTTCTATAATGGCCGTGATTTGCCTAGGGTTGGCCTCTATTCCATGATGGTTCACGATATAGCCGAAATCCGATGCTAATGCACACTTCGAGGCATTGAGTTTCATTTTGTACTTTTGGAGAATGCCGAAGGTCGCGGCTAAGTCGGCTAGATGAGCATGCTTTTCCTTGCATTTCACCACCATATCATCAATGTATACTTCCATGGTGTGACCAAGTTGCTCTTTAAACATAATGGTGAGCAACCTCTAGTACGTTGCCCCCGTATTCTTCAGTCCGAACGGCATAACCTTGTAGCAATAGGTTCCCCATTGAGTGAGGAATGCGGTCTTTTCCTAGTCCTCCGAATGCATGGCAATTTGGTGGTAACCTCAGTAAGCATCCAACAAACTCATGCGTTGGTGGTGCGCAGTTGCATCCACAAGTTGGTTGATTCGGGGAAGAAGAAAGCAATCCTTGGGGCAGGCCTTGTTTAAGTCCGTGAAGTCCATACAAACATGTCAGGATCCATTTTTCTTCTTGACAACCATAGTATTGGACAACCACATGGAATAAGTTACTTCACGAATTGCCCCAGCTAGCCTATCGATTTCGTCGACAACGGCCAAAGTATGCTCCGTGGCCGACCATCAACTTCTGAATGATTAGTTTAACTTTTGGGTCAACATTTAAACGGTGTTGGGCTACGCTCAAATCCGCCCCCGGTATCTCATACAATGTCCAAGCAAATACGTCGATGTTGCCGAGTAAGAAGGAAACTAACTCTTGTCGTTCAGTTGCATTCAGGGAGGTGCCGATCATGAAGAATTTGTCAGGTTCCCCTTTGATTCCAATCCAATCAAGGTCTTCGATTGCCTTATCACTAGGGCTTTTTCCAACGTCTTCGAGGACTTCTCAACCCGGAACTTCAATCGAATTCACTTCCAATCCCTTCGGCTTCTTTGCCGAAGCAGTAAGGTAGCATGCCTTTGTCAATTTTTGAGAACCTCGAATTTGCTCAATGCTATATTGCGTTGGAAAGCAAAACAACTGATGGTAAGTACTTGGTACAGCCTGCATTGTGTGCGACCAGGTTCTCCCCGTGATGAGATTGTATGGTGATGGAAGTTTGATGACCAGAAACTCCACATCGACTGATTTGGTACCTGCATATACTGCAAGTGTGATCTTGCCCAAAGGGTACTCGGGGTTGGCGTTGAAGCCAAACGGGGGATATTCGGCCGGTAGCAAGTCCAAATCGATGAAACCGAGTTTAATAAATGTTTTGTGATACATTATCTACAAAGTGCTCCCCTGATCGATCAAAACGCGTTCAACAATGAATCTGTGTACAAGCAACTCAACGACAAGGGCATCATTGTGGAGCGTTACCCCTTCAAGATTGGCGTCGTCGAAGCAGATTTTGCTGGTTTCATGAGGCCATTTGGCTGGTGTGAATGGCTTGGATGGGCTGGCTTGTAGCTAGATCGTATGTAACTAAGTTGGCAGCGGTAGACTATATATCATGTGAATCACGCCAAGTGGAGGTGAATCCGAGCATACAGCTACTGTGTTTGGTGGATTGTCCTTACGGACATGTTGTGCCAGTCGGTCGTCTTGCATCAACTCCTCTAGATGGTCCTTCAGTGCATAACAGCTATCAGTCTCGTGGTCATGGTCCTTGTAATATTCACACTGCCTATCCCTCCATCTAGTGTCAGGGGGTCCAATCATCTTGGACAGCCACTTAAAGAGTGGTAGATGCTAGACTTTGGGTAGGATCTTACTGATTGGCACTGCCAACTCTGTATACTTTTTGTCCAAATGTCTGGGGTGCTTGCTATCCACTTGATACTGCTCGTTCGAACGACGCGAACACTGCTCGCTTAGTCGGTGCAAATCCCGCCGGTTGTCTCGTTTTGCCCAACCCCGAGGTTCAGGGCTCCCTGGTGGTACGACGCTTATCGGCTGAACCAGACCAGATGGTGCCGACTTCACGACTTTCTGTCTGGCCTTGACACGAAGTGCATCGTTTTCCACCTTGCAATAATCCTTAACTTTTTTTCATTAGCGTCCAGACTGTTTTGAGAGGCCGTCTGGTCAACGAGCTTCTAAGAGGACTACCGGGGTGTAAACCCATTTTAAAGGCGGTGATGGCCATGGAGTCATTGCAAGCATTGTCTACCAAGTTGAAACATTTCCAGTAACGCGTCGAATATTCACGGAGGGTCTCTTCTGGTTTAATTTACAGTGCCCAGAAGAGTCAGCTTGCTTTGGCTGGACATCGTTGGTGATAAATCTTGCCCTAAAGGATTTTTGGAGCTGAGAAAAGCCTTTTATTGAGGCCAGCTCCATTTATAATACCATCTGACGGCCAATGATCCCAGGCTGCTTAGAAATATTCGGCACATGAATGCTTCATCATCAGCATGCAATGTCATCGCTTGTTTGTAATGACGAATGTGATCCATAGGGTCTGACTTACCATCATACAGGGTGAACATTGGTGCTTTAAACTTTTTAAGCAGTACAGCCCTTACAATGCGTCATACGAAAGGATCGTGTTTATCCTCTTCATCCAAACCATCATCTCATTTTCCTCGTCTGTGCCGTACATACAGTCTTCCCTCGGATGAGCTGGAGATGTCAACTTGCCCCTTCTTCCTAGGTTCTTGAGATGATGAGTCTGAAGCACTGCTAGTATCATGTTTCCGATGTCGATGCCGTCGATCATCCTTCTTCTTCTTCTCTGGTCATGACGTGGTGTGGTTTGTTGGGATTTGGCTAACTCGAGGGCCAACTCCTTACGTAAACGTTCGTTATCAGCCGCCATATCTTCTAGACGTTGTTTTTTTCGTTTTGTTTGATCCATAATCGTCTACATGGTTTCCTGCATCGAGGTTGAAGGCAAAGTTTGAGTCATTGGGTCGAAGTTCAAGGCCCTTCGCGCGGTGATATTCTCCAGACGAATCATGGTTCTTGATGTAACACCATCTCTTAGTGTAACATCATCAGCAACGAGCGAAGGATCATCTATTACGTCTGCCATGAACGCGCTTGAGTATTTCTACAGACAGTGCCAGTTGTGATGATGTGGTTTAGAAATACCCTTTGGCCCAAGCAGACTTTCTTGATCCTCAAGTTAGTACCTAAAATAAGGATGAACACTCCAGTTGGAGGTGCCGGAATTAGCACTCCGACAAGCAAGTTAGTATTCTCTCAGGTTTTTCTTAAACCACAAGTTATCACTTTTTTCTTACGTACCTCTTCTTTGGCTGATGCGCCTCCTTTTTATATTGCTCTCCAGGGGCCCACTTTCTATTATAGACACTCTGCCCTCACAACTGGGCCCCCAGTCGTTCCATAGGATTCGTGGCCTATTCGGCCCGACAGCTAGGTTCTAGACGACCACAACCCTATTCTTTACCATCTTCTTGGCAATCTTGAGGGTAAAGCCTAATATGAGCCGACTTATATACGGCTCATATTAAACTCGGCCCCCACAAAAACTTATGCCATCAATATCTTTGCATTGTGATAGTGAAGCAACTCTATCACAGGCCTATAGCTATGTCTATAATGGAAAGTCCACGCATATAGGACTAAGACATAGCTATGTTAGGCAGTTAAATACAGAAGGTGTGATTACCACTAGTTATGTAAAATCAAGTGAAAAATTGGCTGATCCCTTAATAAAGGGACTTGCAAGGGATTAGATGTGGAAAACATCAAAGGGGATAGGTCTTAAGCCCACTTAACATAATTACTCCTGGTAGAAGCTCGTCTCAACGCTTGAAGAAACACCAAGTCTTTAGTTCAATGAGCCCAAGTACACCATATGTCATGATTGCAAACACTTAGTTTTTATTTCATTTTCATCCCAAGGTTGAAGTGTTTGGTACCTATAATGTGAAAAGAAGAGGATGAGTTAGCAAACTCTTAATAAGCTTGCAGCTAGGTTGTTAGGGTACTATAAATTATAAGGGTACTCTCAGTAAGGTTACCTATGTGAGCGTAGGAGGTGGTGCTACTTCTTATGAGTCCAACGGCTTGACTCTAGAGCACTTATAAAACAAGATATAAACACAAGGCCAATCCACATGTCAGTTTGTTTGAATACTTGAGGTAACATGTACTGTGCGTGAGACATGTCCAGTTAGTCGTATAAGATCGCTAGTTCAAAGACAAGTCAACTATGTCATCTTGACTAACTTTGAGATGTCTTCACTAAGTGAATGATTCAAATCGTACGATATCTTCACCTATGCATAAGGCTACCAAGTGAACCAACAGTCTTCATCTTGTATTTTGAAAATGGTGTGGGAATGTTGGGAAATGTTGGGGAATTTTTAAAATGATTTTTAAAATTTATAGTTTAGTTTTTGGGTGTTGTCATAACCTTCCTTGTTTTTCTTTGGAAAGCTTCAAATAAGCTTGGGGACTTTGTCCCACATTGGAAAGAGAGCAAAACATGAAGCACTTAATAAAGTGCTACATAAAATATTCCTTTGAATATGGAATTATGGGATAGAAGCTAATGTGCATGCACTCACACCGCAAGAATGGTGCTTCGCACCATCCGCACATGCACACGTGTGGACATGTCATGGCATGGCATGGCATGGGCAGTGGATTGTGTGGCATTTGATAGCGCACTTTGCACTTAGCACGAACACATCGGCGCAAGGAACCAAGAAGGCGCTTTCCTATTTGCATCGAACAGGTTGGAGTGATGACGTGGATCCAACGTGGCATGGATGACATAGAATACAGTCAGCTCCACATGGCAGTGATATGGCATCCATTGGCGATGAGTCAACCAATCGATCGAACGGTTGCATATCCAATCTAGAGCGGTTTGATCATAGCCGTTGATTAGAGATGTACGCGATCGCACGAATGAGATGGAACTCAATCATGATCAGGTATGATCAGTCAATGCATCTATTCGATATGAGAATGATCTACACCATAGATCATCGATCCAACGTCAAATTTGATCAGATGCGATCAAGGGACATGACCTTTCGATCAAATGCATAAAGGCCTATAAATAGGCTGCGAAATCATCCATTTCAATTCATCCAAAAATTCAAAAAACATTCCTGCAATTCTCTCTCTCTCTCTCTCTCTCTCTCTCTTCCCCTCTTGATTTAGAGTTTTCGATTAAGAGTTTCTTAAGCCAGTTTCTATTTTTCTTACTGGTAATCGAATTCTACAGACTTAATTATCAGTGCCTTGGTTTTCTTAATTATATCAAGAGTATTTTGATCTACTGTTGTCAATGCAGACGCTGGTAGACTTGATCTTTAGATCAGTCTCCATTGTATCTTGGAGGCAAATTTGTTGTAACCTCATACACACCTTTTGGTGGGTGCAAATATTATCTTTAGGAAAGCAACTAGGTAACGCGACTTGAAGCACCAAATTTCTGCTCTATAAAGACAAGATCATCGCCAAGTTTTGAAGACCTAAAGACCACCAACTGAAGAATTCAAGATGAATTGTTCCAACAAAACCCACAAAAAGTAGACAACCAATATTGTAACAAAAACCACCTCGCATACATATATAAATCGGAGATTTAAAAACCCACATTCAACAATCCTCATGTCTCATATTCAGCTAATTTTCACCCATAACCACATTCAACATATGTTACCAATATTCAGATTACCCAAACCCACTAACAATCCACAACCTAATTACTTACTTTAACATAAACAAATCAAAATCACATTATTCCCAAATACCCACATTAGCTCAACATTAACAATATCCAAAAAACATGCCAACACAACAGATCAACGTGGAACTATGTAACTCATTACGAATTAAAAAATCAATCCCAACACAACAAATCCACAAACAATTAATGAAAAATATTTTAACAAAAAACACATCGCATACATGTATAAATCAAAAATTCACACAATCCACATTCACTATATTGTCAATTAACACACCTCCAGATTGGGGGTTCTAACCCGGAAGGATTTAGGTTGTTGAAGTTGGTGTATTTCGCACATCAATATGGACCATGCAAATCCTAGTATGAAATTCACACCAAGAACATACAAACCCTAGTACGAAATTCACACCAAAGTTTCACACAACTATTTTAACAAAACTTACTTTTTCGTCCCATTGTCATCGTTTTCACTTCCAAATGTAACACGAAGTCTCCAAAAAGTAGCAACTCCGACTACAATCAACCACCGGACATCGTATTTTTGCTACCGAAATCGGATGTGTTAGAACGAAAATGTGGAATCACGATGTAGGGTTTGGGAACACAAATTTGAATATAAACACTCGCGTTTCCATTTTCTGAGGGAACAAATTGATTTGGATTTCCGAATCACTCATGGTGTATCAAAGTGAATCTTTCTATTTTAGGCTAATACTTGCTATGTGGGATTCAAAGAAATAGCCAAAAAATCTGTAGTGTGTTTTGGGAGAATGTGTAATTTCATGGAATTGCCGAATCCCTAATTAGGGTCTCTAACCCAGCCAAGAAGCGTGTTTGGTGGGGCTAAATGTGTAATTCACACACAAATGAGACTTTGAAGAGCATAAAAAAAATAAAAAAAAAAAGTGCTCCTATTAGCACTTACTAAAATTTTTTAGATCCTTCATTTCTTTAGACCCCAATCCTAAATCCTAAATTTTAATAATATTTTTTTAGACACCCCACTTATTACCAAATCTACCCATATTCATAATATTTTCACAATGAAATGCAAACTCACCTAATTTTTCATCATTCTTCTTTCTTGACTCACTCAATCTTCAGAGTTTAGAGCTTTGGTCCAGTATAGAATTCTTGGACCCCAACCCTCCATCACTCTCGTCACCGTCTCGGCAGTTAACGGAGCATTCCGACGACTCTCATCTTCTCTGAACGCTCTCCATATCGCCGAATCAGTAAACTCTCTCATCATCTCATCATCATCTTCTTTGTTGCTTTTTGTATCTTCGTCATTGCTGAGATCGATCGAAGATACTCCAATTTCTGCGGGATTTGCATAACCATTTCCAAGATGAGGAAAAACAGAATCATCGTCTGAATCGCCATCAGAATCATCGTTTGAATCGCCATCAGAATTCTAAATGTAGCCCAAAATAATTTGTTCACCACTGTGTAGCCAAAAAAATGTATTTTGTTTAGAACTGTTTTGTCGAACAATAATGATCCTATCAGCACTGTATGTCTGAACAAAATTTGTTCATCACTGTGTAACTTGAATCTATTCCAATTCACTACTTAAAATAACATGAATTAAATCCATTCAAAATACATAACTTAAATCCATTCCAATTTACTTTTTTCCATTCTAAGTTAGTTTAACAAAGAAAATTATATAACTGACTATCTGCATTAATGTTCGGAACCTATGTATTGAACGAAAGGATTATGTTCAAGATCAGATACCAAACATAATTCTAACAAGAAACCAAGACCGAACAAAATTCGAACAAAACAAGAACGATAAAAACAATCGAGAATGTTAATACAAGATAGATAAACTTATTAATGGACGATCTCACTAGAATTATTGTCCTCGTCGTCCATTGCTCTACACAATGAAATAAGTGATGAAGTATACATTATACTTGAAGCAAAACTTTCAAGTTCAATAGCGTTGATGATAGTAATAAAGATGACACATTCATAATTTAAGATGATTATAAAAAACAATAGATTTAGAGCATGTTTGTTTTGAGGGGATAAGAGGGTGGGATTGGACTATTAGTCCCACCGGACTAATAGTCCATTGTTTGTTTGAAAAAATTTGCTCCGGACTATTAGTCCCACAAATATGGGACTATCCTATCCCATGGGGGGTGTAGGATAGAAACCAGGGGATTGGTATCCCATGGAATTATTTTGTGAAATATCCATTTTACCCTCCATGCTATTACTTAGTAAACAATTAGAAAATGGTAAAATAGTCTTTTGAACATTTATAAATTTTTTTTTAGTGTTGTTAATTTAAAAATATATATTAAATAAAAAATTTAAATTATGAATTATAAATTAAATTTAATTAAAAATAATAAATTATAAATTATGGCCTTATAAATTAAATTTTTTTAGTGTTGTTGAAAATTTAATTTATTTATTAAATAAAATTATTTTTTTATTGTCGTTATTTAAAATTATATATTAAATAAAAACATAAATTATAAATTATAAATTTAATTTAATTGAAAATAATAAATTAAAAATTGTGGCCTTATAAATTAAATTTTTTTAGTGTTGTTAAATTATAAATTATAGATTATAAGGGTAAAATAGTCTTTTGAACATTTATCATTATCCAGTCCGTCTAACTAAACATTGGATTTACTAAAAATAATCCAATCCAGACATCTAATCCCATGACTAAACAAACATAGGATACAAATCCAATCCAACCAAATAGTCCCGGGACTAACAGTCCGATAGATTACAATCCCCCTTATCCAGTCCGTCCAAACAAATGCACCCTTCGGGTTTATATTAGTTGGTTATGAAAAGTAATAGGTTTAGAGTTTACAAACATGGAATACGTAAGTTCTTATTGATAGGTGAGTGTTCCATTTAATAATGTCTTTTAATGTAATTTTACTTTAGGGTATAATTGTAATAAAAAAAATTATAAAATAGGGGTCCAAAGAATTTTGGCAGGTGCTAATAGCAGCACTCAAAAAAAAAAAAAAAAAAGACATAGAACTGGCTGTATAAGACTATAAAATAGGATTTATCGGTGTTTCACTGAATAGATAATATCCTTAGGATAAAGACACATTTTTAATTGCATTAGTTAATGTAAATATTTTGACAACATTATTATTTAATTTTTTATATTTTGTTTACCTTGGTATCTAGCCCCTAAATTATGTAGGGAATCATTCAGATTTAATTTTAGCTCAAAATTATACTTATTAGAAGGTAAATGGGTTGGGAAGCTATAACAAATGGTTGGGTTAACAAAAGTATTAGTCATTAAAATTGGGGAAACGGACAAATAAATTGGGTCATCCAATATGAAAAATCTAAAATTCCTGAGATATTGATTTGTAATTATTTATCAATTTTAACCAGTAATTAACAATTACAATCAAACAATTAAAGACAAATTGACACAACGATTTTAACGTAAAAAAATCACAATTGGAGTACCTCCAATTGTGATTAAAAAAAATTACAAGCTAAAGTCACAAAATAATCCACTAAAAAGATAAAAAGAAATTACACAAGTATACTCTCAATTACCTAGCGAATCTACACCCAAATTGAACTGACACCAATATGCCTCTTCCAGTACTGTCTTCACCTCGGAATTGTCTTGTCCAACATTGAATTCATAATGCTGATATCAAATCCACAATAATGAACCACTCTAAAATCCATCAAAGCTTCAGGTCCAAATTCCACGGAATCCACTGAAAAACAACTCTCTCCTTTTTGAATAAAACAAAATAAACAAACCCTTTGATATAATCCATTTAATTCATGATATAAACTCTTACAAATATCAAAGGAAACAAGCAAAGAAACTCTAGATGAAAACCTTAATACTCAAGAAGAAGATCAGCAAGCCGAACACTAGAAACTGAATTAATCGCAGATTTATAGAAAACAAAATCGCGATCTCCGCTCGAGCGCATGAATGGACACTCAAGCGGTCTGACTAAAATGCGTGTTTCATAATAAGGATCTACGCTCGAGTGCAGGAAAGGCCGTTCGAGCGTAAAAATACAACTCTCATTGCTTTTGCAGGCGAGTGAAACTTCTAAAAAGATTGCATCTTTGCTCGAGCGCACAATCGCGATCAAATAACTTCCACTACAATTTTTCTTTTTGCTTCGAGGGTGGTACCCTTCGACCCTGCCTAAGCGTTGCCTCCATAGGGCGCTATCTCCTCGACCCTTGCGTGCTGACCGGGCAGCTCAATCCCTGACATAGATAGTAAAGTAGCAAACATGATAGGATTAAGATCACAAACTCCTCTGCATAGGCGCAATTCGGGTTGGATTCACATCTAAATACTCATAGCCTCACTGAAATAAAAGATCGAATAAAATTACAACTGAAAGAAGTTTTGTCAAATGGGATTGTCAATTACAAAAACCTAACACAATAAATAGTCAGTTTGGGGTCATTTAGTAGATAAATAGTGTCTAGTTGAAATTAAATTTAAAAAATCAAAATAAAAAAAGAGCGGGTAAAAGCATCATTAAATCTCTATAAAAACAAGATAATAAAAAAAAGTGTAAAGATTAAAAATGAAAAAAAAAAATGAATTAAGGGCAACTGAGTTAAATATGGTAAAAGTGATGAGTATGGGTTACAGAGTCTAATCCATATCGAGATTAGATCCATTCAATTCTTACCAAAATATTAATTGGGCGGATTTAGACTCTCCTTTCAACCCATAACCCACATTGACCCATCCCAAAACCATTAGTTGACACACATATAGACCTTACAACTAACAAGTATAATGCCTAATAATTAAAAAACAAAGCCAAAAAATAAAAAAATAAAACACGTATATATATGTCTAAGATGCACATTACTTTGCCGTATAATCCGTTAGGCTTGTAGGGAAAAATTCTCCTATACTGTGTTTGGTTAAAAGATTTATAAAGGAATTTGAAAAGGAAAAGAGAAAAGGTACACGACATTAAGTGAAATTTAAATATATTTTATTCACATTTGACCTATCTTTTTCATTTTCCTTTTCAAATCTTTCCTCAAATCCTCCAACCAAACACAACATTACTGAGTACACATTCAACCAAGAAGTTCATTTGTGGCACATTACCAAAAATTGCAATATTATTTGCTGGTGCAAAAGCAAAGCACACGCATTCTCCGCACAGACTTTTACTTCATATCAGAAGGTTAGCAAAGTGACAAATAGAGAGCAAGTGGTTATTACATTCTCTCATGGCATAGGATTTCCGTGCTAATAATTACCCAAATATATACCCATGAGAGCCAGTGGTTATTAAATTCTCTCATGGCATAGGATTTCCGTGTTAATAATTACACAAATATATACCCATATTATCAATTACCAAATGATTATCAAAGTCAAATTTAATATAAAATAATTTAATGGTAAAACAAGATATAATTCAATGCGTATATATATATATCAAATTATAAACACCGATTGACTACAAACCTATCATCCCCTCAAACTTCTAATCAATCATCTACTCGATCATCACTCTCTAGATCTCTATTTTTCCTTCCTTTCTTTCCCTACTCTTCCACTCTCTATCTCTCACATGGTGTCATGAAGTTTCCTCTCCCCTTTTATCAAATGGATTTTATTTTTATCAAAAATAAAAGATTAAATAATAAGGTGAATAAGACTTGAAACTAAAATCATTGGTTTGATAAATAACAACTTGACCACATAACACTACATTTTTTTAATTTAAAATCAAATTTTATATTTAATAGCACACTCATATGATGATACACACTCACTAGTGTATATATATACACCTTCAAAAGATATGTATCATATGCACTTTATAATTAAAGAAGAAAATTGCAAAACTTTATATTTTTTGAGTCATAATAATATATATATATATATATAAATCATAACTAAACACCATATGAGACATAACCAAAAATCTCATGAGTCACAACTAAAATATTATTATAACTAAAGAAGAAAATTGATCATAATTAAAATAAAAAAATAAAATTTGGCATAAGTAAGAGTGTATATGACATACTCCTTTCAAATGGTGTTATATTAAAATTTCCCTATATACACAACTAAGACTACACAAATATAGGAAAATGCTTGAGACACACAAAATATTTGCACAATTGTACTCACAATGATATAGTATCATATATATCAACTTTTATTTATTACACATACAATCATTTAGTGTCTCATTCCCTTGCCACATCATCGTGAGTGACTTTTGTTAGAAAAAAGCTATGCACTTATATAATTTAATTAATAAAATGATTAAGAGATTTATGATAAATAAAATATGAAAGCAAGTAAATTCACAAAGAGTAAGAAAGAATTGGCTTGTGAGATTGAAAGGCGTGTAGTCACTGCCCTAAAGCTATTGTTTCTCCCCACGTGAAGGTACAATTAGAGTGCAACGGCTCCAAGATACAACCCAAGTGCTCACAGCCTTCCTCATCCAATGTTCACATCCACCAGGAGAATATAAACGGGTCACGGACCATAGTTGCCTAGAAATACACAAAAGTAGATAAAGTACTCTTATATTAAAACTCAATATCGCATATACATATGTCTTCTTGCGATTTTTATCCATTCTCCATCTTTAGAAAACACAAGAATATATATAAGTGAAAATCTCATAAAATTTAATCATTACATAATTATAATAATAAAACTTAATAATATCTTTGTAACCAAAATATTTAAAACCAATATTAATGTTCATAACAGTCAAACAAATTAAATAGAAATAATTAATTTTATTTTTATTAAAATTCCAACATTCCCCCACTTTTGATAAAAATAAAATTTTTAATACTACCATAATGTTTATATTATACCCCCACAATTTAAAACTTTATACTCAAAACAATATAAATATATATAAGGGCAACTGCATACTGCGCAATAGGTGTGGGAACCTTCTGGGCTTGAACCACACTTAGTGTTGACAATTTTCATCTAAAGGATCATAGTGAAATATATCTTGAACTGGACCCTTTGAGCCAGAGTTTAACTTGTCACACACATAGCATTAGTATTGGACATCAGTTCGTGAGTTAGTGCTCTTAAAGGTCATGCACTAGATCTTGATTTTCATGGGGTTACTAGAGACTAGCCCAAGTCTCCAAGTCGTGGCCTCACAACAACTCCAACTTAGTAGAACCCTCCAAAGGTATAGTGACGAAATGTACCTTGCAGGGGATTGTCTGCCTTGGATTCATTCAAGGTAAAACCCTTCTTAACCAATCACTTCTTCAGCACTACTGCCTTAGGGATGAGCAGAAGATCAACCTTGATATGGTGTCTCCTAAAAAATGAGTGCTAGAATCAAGTCACGCTATATGGATTGTTTTTATCCATTGAACTTCCTTCATGGGATCTCCAATCACAGAAGATGGGTTACCTTCCTAGGTGACTTCCTCATAGGCTTACACTCAGTGGCGGAGCCAGGAATTTAATATAAGGAGGGGCACCCATTAATTACAATCTCAAATTTTTTCTTCCCCAATCAATAACAATAACAAAATAATAATTTGTCGAACTAATGTTAAACATTAAAAATTAATATCCATTACAAAAAGTTTTAAATTTTAAACTTTTACAATTGACCCCAACGAGTTTTCATCTTTTGAAATCTTTCCATAATAGTATCATTGTCAATGCTATCAAAAATATCTCTCTCAATGTAGACAATAAAGCTATCATTCATCTATTCATCACCTATTCGATTCCGTAACCGATTCTTCACAATATTCATAGCTGAAAATACCCTCTCAACAGTAGCAGTTGCAACAGGTAAAATTAATGCTAAAGTCAAGAGTAAATACACTAATGGATATACTTTGTCTCTTCCAGTCTCTACCATTTTCTTAGCAAGATCGGCAATTCCATTCAACATTGAGAACTCACTACTGGATAGCATGTCGATAATATATGTATCAAGTTGATCATTAAGTACCATGAGCTCCACTAAAGAAAATTCTTTGGGATAAAATTCAGCAAGATGAATTAACTTTTTCCTGTCAAAACTAAAGAAAAAGTTAGATGGATTCAAACATGCCACACAAAGTAACAACTCAGTGTTCGACTCACTGAAACAAGCATTTAGTTCTTGAATTTGCATATCCAAAACAGTGCAGAATAACTCAGTGCGATAGTAATGTAAGTTTGTAATTTCTTGAGCATTGCGCCTTTTTCTCCCTCGAGCTACAAACATATCTTGCATTTGGGGAACATCAATTTCATGCTTTTCACAAAAAGACAAAATATCATCAAGTAAAGATGTCCACCCACTCTCCCTCATCTTTTGGAGTTGTACTTTAGAAATTTGAACTAAATTCATGGCATTAACAATATCTTGATCTTTCCTTTGTAGTGCTTGCGATAACTCACTTGTAATAGCCAATATTGTTTTCATCAAATGAAGGTTGAATACAAACTCAAATGATTGAATTGAGTCCAACAATATATTTGCTTCGCCGTTGTTTTAAATTTGAACCATCCTCTGAAATCATTTCAAGCACATCAATCACTGTTGAAAACATACTAGCCAAGCTGACTAAAGTACCATAGTGTGAACCCCAACGTGTATCACCAGTACATTTAACATTAGTTTCTTGATTTAAGCCTTGCCACTAGATAGCTCTTCAGTATTAAGTGCCTCAGCAACTTTTGCAGCTTGCTTCTCCCTAACAATATCTCGATGTTTACATGATGCTCCAACAACATTCACCACATTAGAAACCACAGTGAAAAGTAAAGCAATTTGATTATGATTCTTTGCCACGGCTACAAGTGCCAATTGCAATTGATAAGCAAAACAATAAACATAATATGCACAAGGATTCTCTTTCGGTTTAAGTGTTTTAAGACCATTGAACTCACCTTGCATATTACTAGCCCCATCATATCCTTGACCCCGCAATCTGAAAATACTTAATCCAAGTTTGGAGAATAAATTTTCCATAGCTTGTTTAAGTGAGAGAACATTCGTATTAGCAACATGCTCAATACCCAAAAAGCGCTCAATCACTTGGCCTTTTTTGTCAACATATCGACATAATCGCCATTTGCTCCTTGATTGATATGTCACGGGCTTCATCAATCAAAATAGAAAAAAGTGCATCACCAAGATCTCTAATAATCATATTGATAGTTTCAAATGCGGCCACATTTACAATGTCTTTTTGAATATCAGGAGATGTCAACTTGAGATTTTGTGGAGCATTGCTCAATGCAACCATTTTGACATCTTCATTATGATCAACAAGAAACTTGAGAAGTTCAAGAAAATTTCCTTAGTTACTTGAATTTTCATATTCATCATGCCCACGAAACGCAAGTCCTTGTCTTAGAAGAAATTTAACGCAATCAACCGATGAATTCAAACGGGTTCGATACTCAATTCGAGCTTGATCAGATTGTTTGAAAAAAATCGTTTCAATATGTTGGTTTTGGTCTAACAAGTCTTGATAGTTACTCGAAGCTTGATTATGAGCACTATTGGGACCTTCAACATGAGTCTGAATTTTTTCTTTTTTCTTCCAATTTGAGAAACCTTCACCAACAAAAGAATCACCACCAGCTTGATCTCCAATATCGGGTTTGAAAAGATAACAACATAAACAAAATGTTACATCTTTTGCTACACTATACTCCAACCAATTAGGAAATTCACTAAACCAAGCTTGATTAAATCGCCGAAGTTTTTGTCCAAATAATTTTTGTGGAAAATTATGATCACGAGATTTGCAAGGACCTTTTGTAGATATGCCCTACGAATTTGGTCTCGATCATTAGCATTATAGTCCATAATTCGAGACCGTAGTCCTAGATTTGCAGGAAGGTACTAAGTTGATTTTTATGCGACTTTGTTTTGCAAAAGAATAATTTTCATCTTTTTCTTGAGAAAGGGATGATTCCCACTTTAATTTTCTTTTGAAATATTTCTCCATGACTGTTTGAAAAAAATTAAAAATCAAAATAAAAATTCATGATCAAAATCTCAAACCCCCCACAAATCAAAATCTTCAATTTTAATACAAATCAAAAAATTTAAATTAGCACAAATCACAAAAAATCAAAATTTTTAATTTTAGCACAAATTATAACAAATCAAAATCCCTAATTTAAATATTAATCACTGCAAATTAATATTTTTAATTTTAGCACAAATCAAATCCCTAATTTTAGCATAAACAACAATAAACCAAAATTCCTAATTTTAATATAAATCACCACCAATTAAGATTCATAATTTTAACATATCAAAATCTCTTATTTTAACATAAATAATAACAAATCAAAAAAATTTACAAGTCAAAACTTAACAAATAATTATAAATTAATACTCATAATTTTTATTTAAAAGTTAAAAAAATAATAATAAAGTTACCTGTAAATAATGAAGAGAAGATACCAAGATTGTAGTGTGGTCCCAAATCTGAGTTATGTGATCCTAATTCTGTGAATCGCGAGTCGTTAAATTGCAAAATAACAAAGGGAGACAAAGAAGACAAAGAAAATATGAAGATACTTCACAAGTACTGTGAATAAATAAAAAAATAAAGAATTTCATATACTTATAGGGTTTTAGAGTTTTAACCTTATTGTAATTGGAGTTGTGTGTACTCACCTAAAAAAAAAAGTTGTGTATCAATATTTGATTGGAATTGGGATTGGGATTCCTAAAATAATAATAATAATAATAATAAATAAAAATACAAATGTTGGTGCGTGCGTCTAGTGTGTGGTGTGTGTGTGTGTCAGTGGTCAATGGGTTTGAATATGTGTGTGAAAGTAAAGGCAGACCACACTTAAAAAAAATAAAAATAAAAATAAAAATAAAAAATAAAAAAATTCAAAAGTTATGGGGGGCACGTGACCCCCCTGAGCCCAAGCTCCCTCCGCCCCTGCTTACACTCATCACCCTCAACAAATAATAGATCTAGCCTCCACGCTAGTCTAGAGGAAGTCTAGAGGAAAAATTCCTCTTCTGGCTTCTCAAGCCTAATTGTTGATCAACAATGTATTTCTTCATCTCATGGAGTATATAATTATTAAGCCTTTTCCATTACAACATTTCTCTACTTATCTTTATACACCTATAAAATTTTTCAAACACACTTCTCCAATAAACAATGTTAATATTGCCTCTCAAATATCAATTATTCTCATATACAATACATTGACAATAGATATAATCGCCATGCCATTCAATTATCAAATCAAAACCTTATTAAGTTTTTTGAATTTCTCTTCTAATTCATGACCTATGAATAAAGAATTTATTTTCAAATTGCACCGAATTAAATAGACACAACTTCTCACAATTATCAAATATAATTCAACCACAACAAACATTGAAATTTGTTCTAACCAAAATATAAAAAAATTAAATATAGGTCCTAATTTTTACATAATATACATATAAGAATTCTTGCATAACCTCACAACACTTTCCATTTCAATTTTTCGTTTCACAGAACAAGAATATTATAGTGCTTTTAGATATAGCCACCTCATTTTCCTTTTCATTTTGAGTTTGAATTGAAATTTTGAAAAAAACTTCAATTATATAAGCAAACTAATTTCAAAATATTTCTTATCTTTAAAATTCTCCACACCAGAACTAACTTCTTAACACCATGAAAGTTACATGTAACACGATAAGACATAATTAAACGAAATTGTTTCATATGAATATTGAACAAAATAATTTTTACCACTATATTCCAACCCAAAATATTTTCCACCAATAAGGTTGAGACAACTAATTCGAGCAATAGGTATATTAAACTGCTAACTATTATAAAAAATTAAAACCCATCAATACATATTCACATGTTTAAATCATGTAATTTTATGGAATATAAAAACCTTCAAATATTTGTAACTCATAAATTCAGTTTACCACAGCTAATAAGAATGATTTCAGAGTGAAACCTACAAACATTGATCAAGCTCCAAACTAACTGTTCAAAATAATTTTTTCCAACACATTGCAATCCTCGTTATTTTTAACAAAATAAAATTATTAATTTACATAACAACAACTTTTTTCCTTTTCGAAACCAACAATGAATTATACTAAATAATGATGCAAGATTAACATTATGCTAGTACTTAGAATAAACCAATCTTAAGCTAAGAATTTATCAACATAAAAATATTTTCATTCACCACATTCCAATCCTTTTCTTCTTTCTTTTTTTTAAATAAATAATTTAAAGCGAAGAAGACAATGACTCTACCAGCAATTATAGTTATGAAACTTGCTCGAACAACATAATTGAATTTATCTCAAGTTTTTCAAACTTTTAAAACTCCCAAAATCATCAATATTCAAATGATATATATCATAACCAATTAATTGTTTTAATATATATAAATTCTTTGTAACTCTTTACAAAAGCTATCACTATAACAAAATCAAATTTTTATGACTTGCAATGCATGCCATAAAAACTCTTTCACGGCATGCACACAAATGCCGTTATATGACATGCCGTGGAAAGTTAGACATCATTTACAGCATGCAGGTAAAGTTATAAAAGTAATAAATTAAACATTAATGACATACTTTGTATGTCGATATAACTTTTTACTTACATTTTTGTCATGCCATAAATCATCATACTTTTCATGGCATAATTTTGCATGTCGAGAAAGTTATTTTAATATATTTATGACATACTTTGTATGTCAGATATAATATTTTACGGATTTTCTTGTATGTCATAAATCATCACTTTTCACTACAAAATTTTATATGCCAGAGAATGTCATTTTTAATATATTTATGACATACTTTGTATGCTATATATAATCTTTTACGGCATTTTCTTGCATGTCATAAATCATTACACTTTTCATGACATAATTTTATATGCCTTAGAAGGTTATTTTTAATATTTAATATATATATAGGAATATAACCGCATCTAACAATATATAGATAGTAGTTTATAAAATACAACCCGTTAATAAACCAAGGTATAATAACTATGACGAAGCAAAAAAATCTAATATTCATACACCAAACAACCTCGATACTAATTTTCATTCTCAACTTCTATCATATCAAGTCGATAACAACCTCAAACATACAAATCAAAAAAGTATCCAAATCATAAGATTCACTTAATCTCTAAAATACAACTTTAAACATCCAAAAGTACTACAAATCATAAGATTCGCTTTCATTGGATGAAAACCGCTAGAAAGCTATGTATGCTGCAAGACAAGAAATATATTATCGCTTACCAAGACTATCAGATGTGGCACACAATTCTGTGTCTTCTGTATCGATACATAAGATTATGCATCAAAATTCACGTATTTCAAAATAGTCATCATTTCTTACAGTTAAGAATTCATTAAATTAGATAATACAACCCTAAATGCAAGAAACACAATGTGTTCCTTCTGAGACCATTGAGCTATTATCCAAAGAGCATCACAACAAACGCGCTGTAAAAGCTATGTATGCCGGTGCAATCATGGTACTGATCTTTTGCTGTTGCACAACAAACAACCCTTCAGATATCAACATAAAGGGAACGGTGAAAAATTGGCAAAGAACAAAATTCATATTTTTTTTGCATTACCTTCAACTCTTGGACTTCTACAATTTTTTTCTCTAATCTTTTAGACTCCTTCAGAGATGTTGTTTTCGCTTTCGGCCCACCAATCAGAACTCAAACCATACTTCCTTGTTAGATGTTTCACCTTATTGCAAAGAGACAAATATCTATTCAACCAAAATCCCAACCCAAATGCTTAGTTACCCAAAAGGTAAAATATATTTCATTTGTCCTTTTTCAGCAATAACTTCAAAAAGATTTTTGAAGTTTTTAGTGAACAAACAACTTTACAAATAGATTACTAAAAAAAAGGTTTGCCTAGTTTACTCCCCATTGGATAAAGGTCTTCAATAGACTAACAAAAAAAAAAAAAAAATTCCGAGTTCTCACTAGGCATCAAACTTGGGTTTGTATTCAGGAGTAACGGTGTCCACATACTTTGGAACTTCAACGGCTGTAGAGCGATTGACAGTTAAACAATGCAACGTCAAGCCCAAAATAGTAATAAGAAATATGAAACACCATAAAACACAAGTGGAATTTGAATTCTACTCCTAAGCTTCACTTCAGCCAAAAATGTGGTTTTGAATACCCATGAGTTGTAGAGCTAAACAAGGACAGATTCTACCGGATATTGTGTAAACACCATAAAACTGCTACTAGTGCACCAGTAAACATGAACTAGGAAATAGGAGTTCAATCACACAAGTGTCTCTCTGGTGTACAAAACTAGTAATGGAGAGATGTGTATGGTTGGCTGTTTATTCAAATTTTTATAAACACTATGTCAGAATTTATTTGGGTCACTACTTCCACAATGCATGAAGCAGCCTACCAAAGAAACAATGCTCTTACCTGGTAGCCGAGATACAAAGTTTTTATTGCCAACTGGCAAGATCAGCACAACAATCTTATTTCAGTATCTTGTCTTTATATCAGCAAACTAATTACTGATAAAAGACATTAAATATCAAGTTTAAGAGCTTAGAGACCAAACAAAACAAAGATTATCCATAGAACTATTTAAAAATTCAAGGAACCTACATTAATGTGTTTCTTCCCTTGCATGTAATATAAATCTCCTTCCCTACAAGCCATTATCATCTATGCTCACTTATGTGCACACAGGATGCACAAGGTGATGTGTCTTAGACAAATTATAAAGGAAAATAACACAACAAGGTAACTTTTCAACAACCAAGACGTTGATCGTTATATGGTTCACCCATTCACATTACGGTTTAGGACTCATCTATCCGGTCCCGCATAAAGACCACGTAAAATTAAAGTTAAATCTTCAATCACTTAGGTATGCAATTATAGGAATTATGCAGAAGATATATAATAATCTTGAACATGATGACACTCTAAAACTTGTCCTTAGTGTCCAAATTTGACACTATTTCCTCAGATACTAAAAAATTCAGCTTTGTATTTTAACTTTAATGCGAAATTCAATTTCATGGAAACATTTATTCACCAACTAGCCAATTTATATAATCAATTCAGTCTAAGTTCCATCTTCTATTAGCACTACTAACAAACAATCATATCATATTTCAATCATCCTGAGCCATTAAGATGTCGAACATAACAAAGTTCCCATAAAATCGCCAATCAATTAATACAAGCACCAAGCCTCCCAAATGAAAACAGCTCCACAATCTATAAGCAAGATTTCCAATATTTCCAAGCAAATCGTAATTAATAACATCAAACACAATAGTATCAAAAACTTGCGTAATGCGTAGTTTTTCACTATATGGTTGTAGACGCCCCTAACGCCCCGAGAGAAATCCTGCTTTGTTCATTAGTTTCACTACGCTTTTGACTCAATGTCACGGCCCAGATCTAATCTCATAGAGTGCAATGCAAGACCGATGAATCATCAAGAGTCCAACCCAGAAATCGCTTTTGAAAATCGATTTTAGAAAGAAGTGCCAAACATGGATCGCTTATGATACGAGTCGCCACCTAAATATTTTGTTTTGGGAAAATTTAGAAACCCGACTCGCTGCCTAAGGCCATGTGTTCATCACCAAAGTTGCTTTACTCGAACTTGGGTACGATTGGGAAGGTCATTATGAGCACCTGTTCGCCGATCAAAGATCGACCTCTACTAACCATGATATTTAGTTTTGAAAACATTATGTGCTCTTATTCTGCTATTAGCCTAGAATTACTATGTGATGCACACAAAGATACAAGTATAGACTAGATCGCCTAATTTGGAACCAAGCATCGCATATCCGTTTGTTTGGAAATGGTTTTGAATTTTGCTACTCGCAAGTAGGCTAAAACATGGATTTCGATGAATTATTCCAATTCAAGCAATCCAACCTTCACCCACAGGCACTCAAGCAGGTATATCACATAAGCAGTTAGTCTCATGGCAAGCATGCTATCATGTTAACACTCACACATGCAAGATGCTAAAGCATAAACACTCACAGTGTACTCCAAGCCAAAACGAAGAACTAGTTAGTAATCATGCATGATCCTAGTTCATGTTAAAATGGCTAATGCAACACATGCAAAATACAACTATAATGGGCTCGGCTAACCTAAGAATGGCATATGAAATGCAACAACTCGATACAAGTCTTCGTTGAATTGAAGTACTATGCAATTAGTATGATGCCGAGTCCGTGCATGCAATACAAATGAATGAATGTAAACATGCATAGCATAAGGTATGCTAAATCAAATATGCCCTAAAACTAACCATCATAAGCGTTAAATAAAAATGAGAAATAAGTGGGGTTGGAAGACATGATCGCACACACGCACGCTTATTACACAATTATACCTCAAGGAGGGACCGAAGAATAATACAAATTAATTAACTAACAAGCTAATTAAATATTACACAACACTTAACTAATTAAACAGATTAATTGCTTACCAAAACAAGAAAGCAGCTTGGGAAGAGTGAGGAATGCATGCATGCTCGCTTTAAATCCATCACCATACTGATATGCCGGCCTCATACACTACTCAGACCTCCGAGCACTTTGCAAGTCTGAAGGATGCTTTTGAACTACTCTCTGAGGGTTGTGGGAGGTCACCGACCAAGAAGTGAGGCCACCGGCCATGGGAAACTGGTCATCGACCAAACGTGAGGCCATCGGCCAACAATACATAGTCAAGTAATCAAGATGGCCAACCGCCATCTCTTCCTCAAAACCCCGCTTTTGTCGCAGCAGAAAGGAGACAAGGCATGGCAATGCATTTTCAAAGCGATGTTTGCACGACCACCTTCCCTATCATGTTATGAACTCAAGAGTGGTTCGACCTCGCCATCAATCACGATTAATGCATGATGGCCCAAGAGGCCAAGTGTGTAATTTGATATCAAGTGAAATGCACACAAACACACAATGATCCTAACCTCCATCATAATTGATCAAGAGGCAAGGATGCCAACAAGCACTATGCAACCTAAACATGCAAGCAAACTAATTCTAAATACGCAAGATACGAATAAACATGCAAACATACAAACATATAACAACATATCAAACATACGGCAAACGGTTAACAGCCAAGGATGTAAGATTTAACTTGTATGCAATAATAACACGGAATGAACCGAGTATGCAACAACACAAGGCGAAAGTATGCAAATAACATGCAAAAGACTACCACATCAAGATGGATGCCTCTAATAGTCCAAAACAGCCAAAGCAAACGCTATAAATTTATGGCTAAAAGATATACAAACATGCGCCAATCGCCCAACACTTTGCTAAAAGGACAACTTTAAGAACACTTTCCTAAAAGCGAATGGAAAGCATGCAAATGAATAACATACATGCCAGTGAAACGGTGTTAAGAGTAATGCCAAATCACATAAAATAAGCCAGTGCATGATTGGCGCTTAAGGCTTAAAACTAGGAAGGGAATTGAACCAATGCTACACAAAACAAAGAGCATATGGCAAGCATAACCCAAAAACAGCTTCTAAATCATGGCAAAGTAAGCCTAAAACATGCAAATGACCAAGGCCAAACAAAGCCAAAACAAAGGGCAAAAACATGAAGCATGCAAGGTCATCAAAGAGGTGTTACACTACACCTAATACAACCAAACATGGCATGATTTGCACCCAAAACAGAAGTTATGACATGTGAAAATGAGCCAAAACCCACTTAGATGTCATCTCAAATACCTAAGCATGATGGCATATTAATGACACATAAAACACAAACTATCCAAGGCATGGAATAGGTGATAAATGCAAGTATTCCAAAGATTCTATATGGATCAAATCACATTCTATGATGCCAAACCACTAAAATGATCCAAGTAGAGCATGTTAGAGGATTCAACACCAAGCCTATAAGTTAGTTTGCATGGTAGCTATACAAAGCAAGTCGCTGGACTACCCAAACAACTAAAAACAGATCTCTAGCACGCTAAAACAAAGCTAGAAGCTTCATAAAGCTGCCTTTATTTATGCTAAAATACATGTTACAACATGATACATGTTAAGGCCAAATCATGATTACAAGGCAAGTGTATGAAGCATACATGACATGTCTAAACCAACTTAAAACAGAGGTATACCATGGCAAACAACTACAAATACCACTAAGACATGGACAACATAAACTTAAAAAGGTGCTCACATAGGAAGCAAATATGACAAGCATTGAAGACAACAAGGAGAGGAATGGCCCTTCCTTCTTAGGGACCTCAAAAACCATCCTCTCAATTTCTGTGCGTGAGAAGGCCAATACAAGGTGGTCCTGAGCTCACAAAGAAGTGGCACAAAAGAGGCTAAACAAGGCCTAAGAGGGGTAAACAACCCCAAACACCAAAGAGATCTAAACAACTATTTTAAGCACTTAAAATAGAACTTTTATCAGTTATAAGTTGCTTAAAAACAGATGCAAGATAGGCTAAAAGCTTGTGCAAAATGGGGAATAAAGAGGGTAGTTTTCACTCTTGAAGAACCTTCAAGAACACCACCCAAAGACCTTCATCGATCAAACCACAAGAACTCGAAAACAACTCCTCGAGCCTCAAAGAACCAAGCGATGGTGTAACTGACTCAGGTGTTTGTGTGCAATAGGTGAAATAAAAAGTCACTTTAGGCACACAAATAACACACATCGAAACGAGCGAAGAGAGAGATAGCATAGAGATAGAGAGATACAACTTCTCAACCCTAATTTCGTGTAACTTCAGGCTATGGCGAGGCCTTCTCTTATAGAAATCCATTTTAAGCTTCTGGAGAAGCTAACACAAGTGAGCAAATCCTCTTACAATAATATGCAGATATGATGCTTATGATACGGCAAAATATCTCGCCAAAAGCGTATTTGAAAGGGGCCTACCGAAAAATATGCCTTTATCGACCAACAAAATAGCTTCAATGTAATTAAAAACAATGTTTTTCCACTAACTAAAAACCTTTGGTCAGAATAAATATGGCCGATTGAGCACACAAACAAATAATTCTTCCTATATACGAATATGCAACCGTAAAAAAAATGTGTATTGTACTAGTCAATACTATTTAATGTGCTCTCTCTAAATGAATCGCACGTCACTAATGCTAATGCATTGAATTAACATAAGAAAACGCGGTATAATCTCAAATAATCTATTAAATGAGTTTATCAAATTCTCGCTGACAGATGAGATCATTATCATTAAACCTGTATGGCTCCACACCCACGTAAAGGCGCTTGGCAGAAATATTTTAAATATTTCTAGCCTAATATTACTATTAACATATATCCCA